>PVKB01000081.1:353451-950257 GCA_004027205.1 Ctenodactylus gundi
CAGAAAGGCATTTTCGTTGCTAATGAGTGAAGAATGGGGCTCCAGAGAGGAGGCACGCATGCAGGGGAGGTGCTGGAGCTGCTGCTGGGGCGAGGGTGCAGGCCTCTGGACTCCCTGTGCGGGGGCTGCTGCACAGTCCGCTGCTGGCTAGGTTACCTCTGTAGAGTAACCGCCTGTGTCACGTGGAGGGCTGGACAGTTACTCGCAGAACTGGGAAAGGCAAGAAACTTACATCTCACCTGGGTAGCATGCATTTTAACTAAAAATAACCTTCTAAGGACAGAACTGTACAGTGACTCTGTCCCCTTGCAGAGTGGACAGGCATTTCATGCAGACAGAGGGCTCCTGGTGTTTCTCCCAAGCTTAGCTTGGACAATGTAGACTGGGGAGTTCAAAATCACAAATTCGGATCTGTTTTTGCAGTGTATCAGTACTGCTGTATGACGTGATAATAAAATCGCTTGTCAGCATTGGTAGAATTTTATGCAATAACTATGTATGTTTTTGTTCCCTGGGCTAAGCACTTTACTTACAGTAGCTCCTTCGATCCTCACAGATTATTTTCATTATCCCAAAAGTTTATTCATTTAGTTTTTATTATCCCCAAAGTTTTATTCATTCATTCATTTATTGAGCATCTACTGTTTGCCAAATGCTATGCTCAGTGCCAAGACGGCAAAATTGTATTGGACCTGCCTCAGGAAACCTATATCTAGCAAGAGAGACCAATGTAAGCATCGGTTCTTGCGGCCCCCCGAGCCTGAAGTGACACGTGTGATACAGATATAAAGTAAGAAAAAGCATATCTTTAAGGGCCACAGGAAAAATGAACTTTCAGTTTGAAACAAAATAAAAATTCCTATTTTCTCTTCTTCATACATGTAAGACTCTTTGTTATTTTCCTCCTTTGGCTGACTGGTGGATTCCTCCAGGGACGTCATTTAGTCTACAGCTATTGTTCTTATTTACAATGATCACAAATCAGATTAAAGCCTGGGGCTTTCTTTCTTTCTTTCTTTCTTTCTTTCTTTCTTTCTTTCTTTCAGTTTTGAGGCAGGGTCCCACTTTGTAGCCCAGGCTGGTCCTGAGCTCACTATGAAGCCCAGGCTGGCCTTGGACTTGGCAATCCTCCTGCCTCAGCCTCCTGAATGCTAGGATTACTGGCGTGTGCCACCATGCCCAGCTTTACCTGGTGATGAGGAATTGAATCCAGGGCATTGCATTTGCTCGGCAAGCTCTTTTAACCACTGTGCCATCCCTCCAGGCTAAAGCCTGGAGATTGGTAAAGGGCAGAGTGATGGAAAAATCTTGTCACCGCCCTTGCTTTCTAAGGTTTCACCAACTGTAGATCACTAAAGCTGAATCTATGAAGACAGCCTCTGATGTCCGGTGGCCTAAAGAATGTTGAATGGGGAAACTGGAGGGCAATACTGGATGTGTGCTAGTACTGGATCTAAAAATAAGAAAGAATCAAGCCTACTCAGATTTAATATGCACACTGACTCAAGTATCCTTGCTTGGTCTGTGAGTCTGTGGACCCATGTCACATCATGGGGTGTCATGAGGAACACACCACCACCATCAGCACCTTGGCTACCCATGGTGCCCTTAGCTGCCTTCAGAGGACTGAGGCTTACTCGTATTATCTGAAAGGAAGCACTGATTTTACTATTTAGGTTTTATTTTATTTTATTTTTTTGAGACATGGTCTCATTCTGTAGCCCAGGCTGGCCCCGAACTCACAGTAATCCTCCTACCTCAGCCTTCAGAGTCCTGGGGCTGCAGGCATGTGCCACCATGCCTGGCTTTATTATTTAGCTTTAACTAAACAAATTCCAATCAAACGAATGGCTTAAGAAGAACCCTACAGGGGCTGGAGAAATGGTCAAGTGCTAAGTACCCAAGTTCAATTTTCCAACACAACATAAACCAGGCATGGCGGTGCATGCCTGTAATCCCAGCACTCAAGAGGGTGAACCATGTGTATGAAGTGATGTTGGGCTGTGTAGTGAGTTCAGGACTAGCTTGGTCTACAGAGCAAGACCCTGTCTCAGAGAGAGAGAGAGAGAGAGAGAGAGAGAGAGAGAGAGAGAGAGAGAGAGAGAGAGAGAGAGAGAGAGAGAGAGAGAGAGAGAGAGAGAGAGAGAGAGAGAGAGAGAGAGAGGAAAAAAGAAAGAAAATCCACCAAATCATGTAAGAAGTTGACACAAGCAAACTTAAAAATTATTCACAAGTAAAGGTAAGTGAAATGACTTCCACGCTATCCGTGATAAGGCCCAAGCTCCTTGAAATATTACCTCATGACAGAAATGTATGCATTCAGTTTATACATAAATAAATTACTGTTAGGGTTTCCAAGTCCAAAAATTTTTTACTGAGAGGATTGTGTGATTGAAAACAAATTGAAGGTTATCATTCAGGGAACTAGACCCGTTTTACCAAGTCCTGGTCCTTTAAGATAAGCTTCTCTGTCAGTTGGGCAGATCAGGTGGCCAGTCTGTCTGAACCAAGATCAAGGGCTTGTTGCTTATCCACTTACACATTGCGTTTCTTAATCAACACTATCTGGATGCTGCTTCCAGAAAAAAAATCTTTCTCTGTGTTGTGAGACTGCAAAATTAATTGCCTATTTTGTAGCAAATAAACATTTATACTGTACCATAGTAGGAAGTGCTGAAATGTAGTTTTGTAAATATTTTCTTCATATTGTAAAATGTAACTTGAGACATAGTCTCACTTTGTAACCCAGGCTGGTCCTAAACTTTGTTATGGAGCCCAGGCTGGCCTCAGACTCACAGTAATCCTCCTACCATAGCTTCACGAGTGCTGGGATTATTGGCATACACCACCATGCCCAGTTTTAATTTATATTTTTAAAGTCTTCTTTCCTCTGTATTGTGTGTGTGTGTGTGTGTGTGTGTGTGTGTGTGTGTGTGTGAATTCTTAGTCTGACAATGATTTTTCTTTTGTGGAAGAAAATTTGCATAACTACTCCATAGTGTTGCTGGTAAGCCATGGTCACCAAAAACTTAAGCGACATCCCAGTACAGCACATGAACAACTGTGTGCCTCAGATTTCTTTGGCTGTAGTTATATTTAACACCCTTCCCCTGCTGGGCTGCCCTCCCAACCTCTGACCCCAGTGCCTGCCTTGAGGCAAGCTCAGAGGCTCCACTGACCCGGCGGGCTGTGCCTCCCTCCACGCGAAGCCAAGGGACATGATCCTCCTGGTTTAGGGGCTCCCACCACTACTCTCAGGCCTCAGAAGGTGAGAACAGAGAACAGTCCTCCAGAGACCCCACTCCTGAACCTCCTTGTCAGCAGGCCACTCAGTTCCCGGGGGGTTCTCAGGGAGAAGAGCACAGCTCTGGGTAGGTCTCCCTACTTTGAGATGCACCTTTCCAGGGGTGGTGGGAAGTACAGGGGTGAGTGGATCTAGTTTTACTGTGTGTCAAGCTCATCATCTGTAAAATGCAGATCAAAGATAATTATTAATGCTCACTTTGTGAATTTCTGAAAACAAAATGAGAATCCATATGCTCTGTGATAACACATTTGCCTTGATGCAACAGAAATTACCTTTATCGTCCTGTATGGTAAATTCAGGCTCAGTCCCAAGCTGAGACTTAGTCCCAAACTAAACTAGAACTGGGCTTTGATCATGCTGACGTAGTGTTACATTCTCTCCCTTTGGAAAATGAGAGTATCTCATAGTATCTTCCCATTTAGACCAATCTAAATGTGTTTCACAGTAACGGGCTTTGGGGGAAGACAGACTTGGGTTCAGACACCCACTCGGTCACAGATCGTTATGGTCTTGGGCAAGTCACTCAGCCGATGTGGGTCCCATCTGTACAATGGATATTTTCCACAATAAAATCAAACTATGAGGACATAACATAAACACTGCATTCAAAAAAATGTCTAGCACATAGAGGGATCTCCGTAGAGTGTCTCTTGTCTTTTCTTAATGGCCAAAGTAGGGTCTTGATAGAAGAATAAACATTCATTGAGCTCCAGTACCAGGGGTTGAAGCTAGGGCCTCACACATGCTAAGCAAGTGTTCTACCCCTGGCCTACAACCCCAGTTTTCTGGTCCACTATTCAATAATCACATGCAGTGGTGGGTGGATCTATATGCTTTAAAACAATTATAATATTTATTACCACCACATTTTTAAAGATTGGGGGACTGAAGTTGAGGCCTTGTCCAAAGCCAGTAATTTAACTACGAAGCTCTGTCCTGTCCCTATTTCCCAGGATTTAGATCACCCCAGGTAGTAAATACTATTGCTCTATAGACTACCAGGCTAGGGGCATAGCCGAATGGTGGACCTGGTGCCTCGCCTAGCTTGTAGAGGCCCTGGATTTGATTCTCAGCACTGAAACAAAAACAAAACAAACAAGCTTGATTTTTTTGTCTAGTTTCCAGATGCTGATAATTAAACCAGAACTGGTACGAAGAAGTGATTGTCTGGAGCCCTTGTTATAAGCCTGGAGAACTCTTGTAGTTCACAACCTGGCCCCAGATAGCAGGAATACACTGTAGTTTCCCCCAACACCAATCAATTAGAACTTCCCAGGTGTATTTATCCCAGACAAAGCTTCTCTCTCCCTCCCTTCTTACCGGTTCAGCGATGGCCCTGCCTGTGTGACCTCTTCGTGGAGAGTGCTAGGGCAGAGCATGTTGCTGGCAGGTCCTGAGATAGCAATTCTCCCAGCTTCCAGGATGGAAGAAATTCATTGGCAATTTGAGGCAGGCTTCATCAAGAAGAGAGATGGAGATGTAGACTGTAATGACTGCTGGCTGCTAAATGTGGCCGCCATCGGAAATCGATAATCCCAGACGGGCTGGATCGGTTATGGTCAACTGTAATTTATGGCACTGAAAAATCCCTTGGGGAGGATACAGGGAAGCAGGTATGGGAAGGTGACAGCTGAGGAGTTCATCGTCCTGTGCAGTCGTTGCCCACGCCTGGCACGGATGCAAGGTAGAATCCCCAGATCGGCATTAAAAAAAACCAAAAATACCTTTTTCCTTCTAATTTGAAAATGTGCATGCATGTTGTGATCATTTTCAAAGAAATCAGAAGATATTAAAAGGTTTTAAGAAGAAAATAAAAGTCTTATCTTTTCTCTGCCCCATGCTGATAAGATCCTGTGAAAATCCTTCAGACTTCTTTCTGTTCTTATACCTCTAGCTGTTCGGAAAACAGGATTTATTTGTACTTTTGTCGCTTTTAATATATTATAACCTCTTTCCAAAAAAAAAATCGATTTGAACTAGTTAAAATAGCTGAGAATAACAATTTAAAGGGGGAAAAGTTTATTTTGGCTTGCAGTTTCTAAAGTTTCAATTCAATGGGTAATTGTGCAGTTGGGGTGTGGCAGAACATTGTGGTAGAGAGAGTGTGGCAGAGGAAGGCTGCTCGCCTTGGGGCTTCTGGGAAGGGGAGAGAGAGAGAGAGAGAGAGAGAGAGAGAGAGAGAGAGCGCGAGCATGAGCCCCACAGGAAGATGGCGGGACAAGATATAGTCCCTATGAGCACCCCCTCCCAGAACCCATACCCTTCGACTAGGCCCCGCCTCCCACTGAAACAATCAAGTTAGGAACCCATCAACGGGTCAGCCCAGGCTGAAATTATGACCCTGCTGGTCCGTTCACCTTCTGAAAGCCTCATCTCTGAACGTGTGAACCTTTTGGGGGACATTTTGGACCTAAACCGTAAGATCAGTGTTGCTGTTTTTAGTGAACTTATGGTATCCACTGTAGGGAACGCGTACAGATGAAATAGTAAACGTAGTCACGCCTTTTTCTTGCCTCATTTCCCGTTCTCCAAAGCTACAGTGGGCATCCCGGTGTATTTTTGGGACTTCATCTCGTGGCTATTAATCTTGACCCTGAAATCCTCCGAGATGGAAAGAGCTCTGATCTTGCCTGTGTACACTCACACTCGCTTGGTGAGTTCCGGCTGAAAACTTTGACTTGTCCGTTCCTTCACTTACAAAATGCGTATCCAGTGACCGGTGCTCCAGACAGCAAGCCTGTGCTCTGTGGCTGCGCCGCGCAGGAGAGGGAGGAAGTGTCCGCTGTCAGAATGCTCACACCTCAAGGGGGGCACCAGACCCTGAGCAAGAGTGGGTGAGAAGGGGCCGCCTGCCCGGGAGAACAGCCCGGCAGGAAAAGGGTTTTTCCTTTTGCAGCCATTCGGTATTTATTCCTTACTTCTTTGAGCACCAGGCTATTTCGCTGGCTTCACCGAACACCTGTGGCCGCTCTGTTCTGCTGCGTTGGGCCAGCGCACCGGGAGCCCTGCGACCCGCAAGCTCACAATCGTTGTCTCGGGTGTGACTTAACTATTCTGTGTGTGCGTGTGTGTGGGGGGCGGGGAGGCGGGGATAGCACCGATCACTGCCCGCGGTTAGTGAGACGGTGGTGTTGGCCTTTTGGAAAACCTTGTTCTACGTGTCAGATCCTCTAATTAAGCATAGTGATATAAACACAGTAATATCAAATGTATCTATTTTATCAGATGTGCACGTTTGTCTGAATTAGGTAATATTGATTTTTTTAAAAATAAAAGAAACCTGAGCCAAGCACAGAGGCGGGCTAGGTTTTCCCTGGCGCTGAGCAGCACCTAGGTCCACTAACACGCGTGTGTCGGCCCTGCAGGAGCCCCCGGAACCCTGGGAATCCCGGCCGTGGCCACTTAGTGTTGAACTCCCCCTTTCTGGGCTACTAAGCTTGTCTTTTGTGCTATTATTAAAAAAAAATGTCTGCTATACAAACATAGGTAATTCTAAGAGGACAAAATGGTATAGAGCAAGATTTTAGCCTCCCAGCTGTCACGACTGTCAGCTTGTTACATGCGTTACTCCTAGTTTTCAAAACACACTTGTGAGGAGAGTGCAGGTAACTCCACTTGGTGGACAGGGACGCTGAGGGCAAGAGGGGGTGATCGGGTCAACAGGGAGCCCCGGTACCCCCTGATGGGCGACAGGTCGCCCTGACTGTATATACTTGCTGTTATTTTTAAAGATTATTGTCACAGTTGAAGTCATCCTGGAAAAAGCAGTACCACTTGTATGTAAGAGACCTGGGCACACTCTTGTTTTTTTTTTTTGAAATAGAGTCTAGCTATGTACTCCCGGGGGGCTTTGAATTCGTGACCCTCCTGCCTCAGCCTCCTGAGTGTTGAGCTTGCAGGCATGTGTCACTATGCCAGACTCGCTTTTAAAGATGACTAGAGAAAGCATAGAAGAATTGAGAGAACTCAGAGAAACTTCGGACACCCTCCTGCCCTCACATACGCAAGCCTTCCTCATCCTCAACACCTCCAGAGTTCCTTTGTTGGGCACAATTTGCCATTTGTATCGCCGAGTGCTCCTAGTCTGTGTTAGGACTCACTTTTAGCATTGTCCACCTATGGATTTGGACAAATATTTAATGACACAATAACAGAGTAGTTTCGTTACCCTAAAAATATGCTCTGTGTTCTGCTTGCCTCTGCCTAACCTCTGGCAACCACTGGTCCTTTTACTGTTTCTGTGGCCTTTTCCAGACTATCCTACAGTTTGAATCACACGACAGGTAGCCGTCTCGTTGGCTTCTTTCACTGGGGAATAGGCAATAAGATTCTTCTGTAGTTTTCAAGGCACATTTCTTTTTAGCACTGAATTCCATTCCCTTGTCTAGCTGGACCAGGTGTGTGTATGCTCATCTACTTAGGGACCCGGAGGCTCCGACGCTTTCAGAGTTATGAATAGAGTCGCTCTCAATGCTTGTGCACAGGTCTTCGTGTAGACATATGTTCTCGGCTCTTTTGGGTAAATACAAAGAACTGTAACTGCAGGATCACACGCGAGCGTTGTGCTCAGTTTTGTGAGCACATGTCTTCCAAGGTGGTGGTGCCATCTGTAGTCCCACCAGCCGTGGGTGAGACTTCCTGTGGTTTCGCACCCTCACCCGTGTTTGGTATTGCCAGTGTTCTGGGGACTGGGCATTCTCGTGGATGTGGAGTGGTAGCTCCTTGCAATTTTGAGCATATTTTTCTCCTTTCATGTGACATGCAGCGTCCTTTCATATGTTTGTTTGCCATTTTTAGCTTCTTCCCTGAGGAAACTGTTAACATCTCTGACTCATCTTTGAAATCTGGGTTGTTTGTTTCTTATTGTTGAGATTTAAGACTGCATGTTTTGGGTAACAGCCCTTTATCAGATGCGTCTTTTGCAAGTGTTTTCTCCCAGATGTAGCTTGCCTTTTCATTCTCTTGATAGTATCTTTCACAGAGCAGGACATTTTAATTTTGATGTAATCCAGTGCATCGATTCTTTCTCTCATAGACTGAGCCTTTGATGTAACTTAAAAGTCATCACCGAACCCAAGGTTATCTAGATTGTCTCTTCTGTTATTTCTAGGAATTAAATAGTTTCACATTTTATATTTAAGTCTGGGATTCATTTTGCATTCATTTTGTGAAAGGCATAAAGTGTGTACAGATTCTTTTTTTCCCCTGCAAGTGGCTGTCCAGTTGTTCCAGCACTATTTACTGAAAAGACTGCCTTTACTCCACGATACGGACTGTTTTTACGTGGTCTGTTTCTTGGCTGTTTGTTCTGTTCCATTGATCTATTTGTCTCTTCCTTTGACAGACCACCGTGTTGATTACGGTAACTTTACCATAAATCTTTTAAAGCCAGGTAATGACATTTCTCTACGCTGTTGGCTGTTGTCTTTCAACGTTGCTGATTATTCTGAGTCTTTTGTATTTCCATATAAACTTAGGGTCAGTTTGTCCATATCTACAAAGTAGATTTGGGGAACTATTTTTGTGGTCATGGGGACCAAAACCAGGGCCTTGTGCTTGCCAGGCAAGTTCTGTACCACCAAGTTGTGCTGTAAGCCCAGTTTGCTAGGGTTCCATTCAATCTATAGATCAAGTTGGGGAGAACTGATAGCTATCAATTTTTGTATCTATTAAAGTATGATATCTATTCATTTATTTAGCTTTTTTTATTTCTGTTCTAAAAGCTTTGGAGTTTTCTTCATATAGATCAGATATGTTTGATTTATACCTAAAATTTTATTTCAGGGGATGTTAACATAAATGGTATTGTTTTAAATTTCAAATTCCACTTGCTCATTCCTACTATCTGAGAAAATGATATACTTTTGTATATTACATTTTATTCTGCAACTCTGAAAAAATGAAGAATTTCAGAAGGGTTTTGTTGTTGTTGTTAACGATTTTTAATTTCTTAAGGGGACAGTTGTATCATCTGTGAACAGAAAGTTTTATTTCTTCCTTCCCAATTAGAATATTTTTCTTTATTTGTCTTAAATGTTAGGGAGGAGTTCAAGTACAATGTTGAAAAGAAATAGTGAGAAGAAACAGCCTTGTTTTGTTTCTCATTTTAGTTGGAAAGTTAGTGGCTTCTTATAATTAAGTATGTGGTTAGCTGTAGGTTAACACAGCCTGAAGGGAAAGGGAGGGAAGCTAATACTGTATGCAACAGGAGCCCAGAAATAAGCAGAAGTAGCTCTACTGAGCTCTGCTACTCTCAGACACTGCAGACTTCAAACCAAAACAGACCCGAAGATGCAAAAATATTCCCTATATATTGGTCAAAGAAACAATCCAACAAGGAAAGTTCACAATTATGAACATATGTGCACCCAATGTGGGTGCATGCAATTATATAAATCAGAAACTACCGGACATGAATCGCCAAGCAGGGGACTTCAACACCTTATTCTCACAAATAGATGAAATAAATCAACAAAGAATGCAGAAAAGAAAGGAACTCTACTCCACTGCTGGTGGGAAGGCAATCTGGTACAACCCTTATGGAAAGCAGTCTGGAGGTTCCTTAGAAAGCTGAGACTAGAAATTCCATTTGATCCAGCTACTACTGTACTGGGCATGTTCCCAAAAGAAACAAAATTAACATATCAAAAGACACATGAATATCCATGTTTATAGCAACACTATTCATAATAGCCAAATCTTGGAAACAACCTGTCTGCCCATCCATAGAGGAATGGTTAAAGAAGATGAGGTACCTATACACAATGAAATACTATGCAGCCATCAAGAAAGACAGATATGAAGCATCTGAATGAAAATGGGGGCCAGCTAGAATCAATCATTCTCAATGAAATGGACCAAGCACAAAAGATTGACTATAGATAGGTGTCCCTATTATGAAATGCACAAAAATAGGGCTGGAGGAATGTCACAGTGGTTAATGCTCTTGCCTTGCAAGCACAAAGCCCTGAGTTCAATTCCCCAGCACTACATGAAACTGGGCGTGGTGGTGCATGCCTGTAATCTCAGTACTTGCGAAGATGAGGCAGGTGTATTGTCCTGAATCCAAGTCCAGCCTGAACTACTGAGTGGGACCCTGTCTCCAAAAAGAAAAAAAAAAGAAAAAAAGAAAAAGAAAAAAAAGGAAAAAAAAAGAAAAAGAAAGAAAGAGGAAAAAAAGGAGAAATGCACAAAAATAGTGACATAAAAAGGACCCAACATGAATGACAGGGTAGGAAGAGGGGCAATGGTCAGATAGGAAAGGGGTGAAACTCTGAAAAAGGATGGACATAGACGTTCACTGATTCCCCAGATTCCCCAAACCCCATGGTTCTAATGTGTTATAGAGCTTAGAATTCATGTATTTACAAAAAAGTTAGCTTTTTTTGTCATGTGATTTTTTTACCATAAAAAATCATTATTAAATTTTCAGAATCTCTATTATATGCCATCTTTATTTTCTCTTTTATATTTTTCTACCATTTGTAATCAAAATCTTTTGAAATAAAAATATGCAGTGCTAGAACACACACACACACACACACACAGAGAATCAACAAAGAAACATCAGAGCTAAGTCACACCATGGATCAGATGGACTTAATCTGCGTCTACAGAGTGTTCTAGCCAATATCAACAGAATACATCTTCTTCTTAGGAGCACATGGGACAGTTTCCAAAACAGACCATATCCTTGGACATAAGGCATGCTTAAATACATACAAAAAATTGAAAACATTTCCTTCATATTTTCAGATCAGAGCGGAATGAAACTAGAAATCAACAGCAACAGAAACTTCAGAAACTATGCAAATACATAGAAGATAAATAATACATTACTGAAAAAGATATAGCTCAGAGAAGAAACCAATAAAAAAATCAAGAATTTTCTAAAGTCAAATGACAACAAAAGCACATCACACCAAAGTTTATGGGGCACGATAAAAGCAGTGCTAAGAGGGACATTGATACCTATGAAGGCACATACCAAAAACAGAGTATTGCAAACAACTTAATGATGCGGCTCAAAGTCCTAGAGAAACAAGAACAAGCCAAACCCAAATCCGTAGACGGGAGGAGAGTGCAAGAATCAGAGCAGAGATCAATGAAACTGGACCTACAAAAATAGTATAAAAGATCAATGAATCAAAGAGCGAATTTTTCAAAAGGATAAAGAAGATTGAAAAACCTCTAGCCAAGCTCACCAAAAGCAGAAAGGAAAATATCCATGTCGGTGCAATTAGAAATGAAAACGCTGAAATCACAACAGACAATGTTGAAATCCAGAGGATTATAAGAAACTATTTTGAAAACCTATATTCCAATAAATTCAAAAACTCAGAGGAAATGGATACGTTCTCAGACACAATGATATGCCAAAATTGAAACATGAGGATATAAAAACCCTGAATAGAGCAATAGCTAGGGGTGAAATTGAAGCAGTAGTAAAGGGCCTACAACAAAGAAAAGCCCAGGACCTGACAGTTTCACTGCAGAATTTTATCTGAACTTTAGGGAAGAGTTACCACCAATGCTCCTTAAACTCTTCGGTGAAATTGAAAGAAAAAGAACACTGCCCAACTCCTTCCTGCAAGCAAGTATCGTCTTCATTTCCAAACCAGATAAACATCCAACAAAGAAAGAAAACTACAGACCAACTTCCTTAATGAGTATAGATCAAAAATCCTCAGTAAAATACTTGCAAACAGAATGCAACAAATATTGAAAAGTCATTTACCATATTCAAGTTGGCTTTGTCCCAGGATGGAAAACGGGTTCAGCATACTTAAGTCAATTAATATAATACCCACATTAACAAAAGCAAAGGCAAAAAATCACACGGTCGTCTCAATAGATGCAGAAAAACCTTTTGACAAAAGGCAGCATCCCTTCCTGATCAAAACTGATAAACATAGGTATAGAAGGACCCTATCTCAAGCTGATAAAGGCAATTTATGACAATCCTACAGCCAACATCATTCAAAATGGGGAAAAACTCAACTTATTTCTCTTCAAAACAGGAATTAGGTAAGGGTGTCCGGTCCCACCACTTCAATTCAACATAGGGCTCGAAATCTTAGCTGGAGCAATCAGGCAAGAGACTGGAATTAAAGGAAATAGTCACAGGAAAGGAAGAAGTCAGACTCTCCTTGGTTGTAGATGACATGATCCTTCACATAGAGGACCCCCCAAAACTCTACCAGAATATTCTTTGAATAAACAAATTCAGCCAAGTTGCAGGATATAAAATCAATACACAAAAATCAATAACATTCCTTTACAGCAACAATGAAAACACAGAGAAAGAGATCAGAAAAACAATCCCATTCACAGTCACCTCAAAGAAAATTAAATACTTAGGAATCAACCTAACTAAGCAATTGGGAAAAAAACGAAATTGGAGAGAATTTTAGAAAATGGAAAGACATCCCCTGTTCCTGGATAGGCAGAACCAACACTGTCAAAATGGCCATCCTACCCAAACTGACATACAGGTTGAAGGCAACCCAACCAAGATACCGACAACATTTTTAACAGAACCAGAAAAAATGTTTCAAAAATGTATGTGGAATCAGAAGAGATACAGAACAGCCAAAACAATCCTAAGCAATAAAAGCAGGAGGCATCGTAACACCAGACGTCAAATTATATTACAAAGCAACAGTGTTTTTAAAAATGTGGTATTGGTACTAAAACAGACAAGTGGATCAACAGAATAGATAGCACTGAAGATGCAGAGACATCCCTGAGGGCCTTCAGCTGTCTGGTGTTTGACAAAAGGGCCAAAAACACACTGGAGTAAAGACAGCCTCTTTGACAAATGGGAAAGCTGGCTAGCCACATGTAGAAGTATGAAACTAGATCCACATCTTTCACCGTGCACCAAGATCAAATCACAATGGCTCAAAGACTAAGACATTAAAATGAAAACAGTAAACTTTTTGCAAGAAACACTCCGCAAAACCCTTGATGACATAGGCGTAGGAAAGGACTTTCTTAATAAAACACCCAAAGCACATGAGATACACCAAGAATCAACAAATGGGATTATATCAAATTAAAAAGGTTCTGCACCGCAAAGAAAACAATTAACAGAGTGAAGAGGCAACTGATGGAACGGAAAAAAAATTTTTGCCAGCTCCACCTCAGACAGAAGACTTTTATCAAGAGTATACAAATAACTGAAAAAATTAGACTGTCCAAAATAAAAGTCCCAATTAAAAAGTTGCCATCTGAAATGAATAAACTCTTCTCAGAAGTTCAAATGGCCAATATGTACATGAAAAAATGCTCAGCATTCTTAGCCATCAGAGAAATGCAAATCAAAACAACACTGAGGTTTTCATCTAATGCCAGTAAGAACGCTGGTATTAAGAACTCAAAAAACAACAAATGTTGGTGAGGTTGTGAGGAAAAAGGAACTCTCCTATATTGCTCGTGGGACTATAAATTGGTACAACCACTATGGAAAGCAGTATGGAGATTCCTCAAAAAATTGAAAATAAATATCCCATTTGATATACCTCTTCTGGGTATCTTCCCTAAAGAGTCAAAGTCATCATACAGTAGTGATACATGCATACCTATGTTTATAGCAGCACAATTTATAACAGCCACATCTTGGAAGAAGCCAGTATGACCAAGTGCATATGATTGGATAAAGAGCATGTGGTATATGTACCCATTGAAGTACTATTCCGCCACAAGGAAAGACAAATTTGAGTCATTTGTAGGAAGTTGGATACACCTTGAGATCATTATGCTTGGTGAAGTCAATTAGACATGGAGGGTTAAATATTGTATCACATACATACATATTGATAAAATGAGAAAAAAATATTACATGGTTTCTCCAAGAAAACCAAACCATAAAAGAAACTAAAAGAGAGATAGAAGAAAGTAAGAAGATAGAGTTTGGAGAGAGACTGGGGGTGAGAGTTCGAGGGGTAGGGAAGGGGAAAGGGGTGGAATATGTAAGTAAATAAAGAATTGGATAAAAAGATTTTCTCTGCATATATTGATAAGATCGCGTTATTTTTAAATTCTTTGTTTTGTCAATGTAATGGATTACATCGAATTTTTCACTGTTGAGCCAGCCATGCGTATTTGTGATAGACACCACTTGATTGTGGTGCTCGATTCTTTTTGTATATTGTATTTCTTTTGCTAAGATTTTGTTGATTTTTGAACCCATGTTAATGAGAAATGCCAGTCTGCAGTTTTCCCTTCTTATAATGTCTTTGTCTTGTGTGGATATGAAGGGGATGCTGGCCTCATAGAATGAGTTAGGAAGTCTCTGCTTCTATCTTTTGAAAAAAATGTATAGACTTATTATCCTTTCTTTTTAAGTTTAGTAAATTCACAAATGAGCCCATACAAGCCTGAGTTTTTTCAATGTTATTAACTACTGAATCAGTTTCTTTAGTATACATAAACCTACTCAAATTGTTCTTGTGTGTGATGTGTGTGTGAAAAGACACAGAAGATTGTGTCTTTTAAGGAACCGGTCTGAAAGGAATGCTGCTGTGGAAGAAGTAGTCTATGGCTGCCTGTGATTTCTGTCGGCTGATAATATTATAGAGTTCAAGTCTGTCCTCCTTGGCTTTCTCTCTCCTCGATCTACTCATTTCTAAAAGGAGGATGTTGAAATCTCCAGCTATAATTTTGAATTCATCCATTTCTCCTTGCACTTTTACAGGGTTTTGCCTTATGTACTTTGAGACTCTGTGATTAGGCACATAGGTGTTAACTACTGTTATATCTTTTTGGAAAAGCTACCTTTTTAAAAAATCATTATTCACGCCCTTCCCTACCCCTTATGGCTTTTTTTGCTTTGAAGTCTTGCTTTTTCTGAACTGAACATAGTAACTCTCACTTCTTTTGATTTATTTCAGCATTGTTCAGGGTGGGTTCTCCATCCGTTTACTTTTGACCTATAATTGTCTCTGTGTTTGTACACTTGATATCGTTGGATTAGTATCTATGGTATTTATTGCTGTTTTCATTAGTTGTTCTTTTTCGTCTTTCCCTCTCTGTTTGCCATTTGAGGCTTTAACTGAGCTTAATGTGATTCTGTCTTCTCTCCTTAACATGATAATTACACTTTTTCTTTTAAAAAAAGTTTATCACAGAGTTTGCAATATGCATTCACAACTAATCGGAACCCGTTTTCCAATAACACTATTCTGCTTCACAGGCAATGCGAGTATTTGGTAACAACAAAATATTCCTCTTTCTTCTCACCCTTTGTGCCACTGGGATCATTCGTTTCACTTCTCTAGAGGCACACGTAGGCATACATGTACATGAGATAAAAGAGTACTTGATTAAATGTCTTTTTGCTATTAACATTTTTAATAAACTGGTGTGCTAAGTCAATTAAAATCAAGGAAACTAAAAGTGTTGATTTTAGCTTATTTATTCCTTCTTCAGTGCCTTTCCTTCATATATATCTGAGTTTCTGACCTATATAATTTTCCCTTTCTCCAAAGAACTTCTTATAGCATTTATTGCAAGACAGATCTTCAGCAAAGAAAAAAAAAAAGCAAAGCCAAACAACCTTCCTTTTTTGTTTGTCTGAGAAAGTATTTCTCTTTCATTTCTGAAGGATAATTTCACAGGGCACAGAATTCTAGACTAGTGGGGTTTTTTTCCCCTCTCTCTCCTTACACTTCAAATATTTCTTTCCACTTTTCTTGTTTGTTCAATTTCTGAAAACTTGGATGTAATTCTTATCTTTGTTCCTCTATAAATGATGTTTTTTTCCTCTGGTATCTTTGAGGATATTTTATCTTTGATTTTCTAAAGTTTGAAAATAATACGGCTAGGTGTATTTTGTTGTTGTTTTGCTTTGCTTTTTGCAGTTACCCTGCTGGATACTCTGAGTTTCCTGGCTCTGGGTTTTTGGCATCTGACATTAGTTTGGAGAAATTCTTAGTTACTGTCTCACCTATGTCTTTTGTTCCTTTCTCTCTATGTTCTTTCTGGTATTTCTATTACATGTATGTTTTATGCCTTTCCTGGATTGCCCACAGTTCTTGGCTAGTCTTTCTTTGCCCCATCTTTATTCTCTTTGCATGTCGGTTTTGAAGGACTCCATGGAGAGATCTTGGAACTGAGGGATTCTTCCCTCAGCTGTGCCCCGTCTACTAAAGAGCCTACTAAGCCGGGTACAATGGAACATGCCTGTGTTCTCTCAGCGTCTCAGGAGGTTGAGGCAAGAGAACCCCAAGTTCACGGTCAGCCAAGGCAACACAGCAAAATCCTGACTCAAAAAAGAAAACCAATAGAGCCCATAAAGGCCTTTCTTTGTTTCTTCACTTTTGTTACCATGTTTTGGATCCCTAGAATCTGTGTTTACTTGTCTGCCTTATGCAAGGCTTAGCATCTTGGCATCTGAAGAAGACCTGGCTTAAAGTACCCAATAGTTCCAACATGCCTCCATGTCTGGATCTAAGATTTGTTGCATCTCTTCAAACTGTGCTTTTTGGCTTTGCAGAGTGCTTAATAACTATTTCTTTTTGGCTGTACATGCATACTGGGTACAAGACATCGATGTAAACAGACCGTTAGTAATGAGGTGGTAAGTTGTGAGGGGAGGAGAGGCATTCTATAATCTTGCCAGTAGGTATCTGGCTTTTGGTAAGCTTGGGCACCTGGGCTGTGACCTTCTCCAGGGCTTCTTGTTTACTTTCAGTGTGAGACAATAGTTACATGGGGCTAAACCGGGACTTCCTCTGGGCCACTTTGGTTCTGATAAAATTCCAAGGGGGTCGGCCCTGGCTAGTTCCTCTTGAGGGTAGCACTTGTTCAGAAGAGAGTCTTTACCATGTTTTAAATGGATTTCACTTTTCTTCCCCCAGCCAGAACACAGAAAGCCTTTCTCCGTATTTATTATGGGAACTTCACTGAATTGGAGTAAAACAGCATCTAATTAGGGGTGAATTTCTTTAAAAATCAATAAGGGACCTAACTATATGCAAGGTTGGGAATCACATGGTAAGGTTGGCATATTACATTTTTAAAACCTCTAATAGCTTGTACAGACACCCCCCCCGCGCCCTCCCCCCCCAGCTCCTCTTTTGTCTTTTTTGTTCAGAACAAATTACATTTTGCTATGGTTAGGGGCAGATTACATATATAAAGTGCCTGGCATAGTAGGTCTTCAATGGCTCTCCATCTCCCTATCCTCTTGAAAGAGAGTTTTCACTCATCTGAGGGCCGTGGGTAGCTGCAGGGTAGGCTTCTCTGTGAACCCAGAATCTCGGCATCAGTTACCATCTGACTTCCTCTGAGCTAAAACCAATATGACTTGACTTGAAGGGTCAATAATTTATAGACTGTGGAGTTCAATACTGACTCATGAACTTGGATGACAGGCCTTATGTGCAACGCTGTCTTTGAAGTCTTAACAGAAATTCTGGGATCATTCAATGTTCCTTTTGAGTTTTATTAACATGTCACCAGCATCTCTTTTATCCCATGAAACCTCATAGTCACTGCTGCTCAGTTCCCAACAAATCACTTCTTACCTTGTGAACAGCTTCTCATGATCTTGAGAGCACTTGGGCCGCTGGGAGAGGATTACAGGAGGCCGAGAGGATGGGGACGGGGGAGGGATTAACTGTCTTCACATGATGGGCTAACTCGTCTCCATCCCCAGCAAACTCCTGGGGACCAGTACAGATTATTCGAGGGAGCAAAGTTTTTACTGTGTCTTTCTCTTTTCTCTGAGCACTAAAACTACCCATTTTCTCTGGTACACACACCGTTTGCCTGTGTGTATGTCTGCTAATCTGGTTGTGTAGCCAGGAGGCTCTGAAGAAGTTCACACAGCAGGTCACAGACTTATTTTGTGAAAGTTCAGGAAGTTCCTGGTGACTCCTAACCTCTTGAAAGGAATTTCTATAAAACACTAAAACTTTGTATAATCATTTTCTGATCTTAACGAAATAAACATATGTGCTTAGAGAATTTGGCTGAGGATCTGGAAGAGTGGCTCATAGGTTAGCAAGTGCTAAGTACTGGAGTTCGATTCCCCAGCACCACATAAGTCATGTGTGGTGGTGCACATCTGTAATTCCAGCACTCAGGAGGCTGAGACAGGAGGATTGCTGTGAGTCCAAGGCCAGCCTGGGCTCCCTAGTGAGTTCAGGAGCAGCCTGGGCTACAGAGTGAGACCTTTTCTCAAAAAAAAAAAAAAAAAAAAAAAAGAGAGAGAGAGAATTTGGTTGACCCAGGAGCTTAGAGGATAGGCAAAGAATAATACTACACCACCCCTTCTAACCCTTGGGTCTTCAGCTAACAAACTCTCATCCTTAGTTTCTTTTTTAATATTTTATTTTTTCTATTGGAACAGAGAGCATTGAAAATGTTTTAAAACTCTTTTGGGAAGCTTGTTATAATGCTGTGTTTCCTAAAGAAAATCTTGCCTAATATGAAAAAATTACTAGCTAAGTTTCTTTTGTCCACATTAGAGACTGTTTGGAACATTGGTCTCTGATCATCCCTGCTAGATCATGGCCACCTGATAGCTCTCCAGGCGTGATTTACTGCAGCCAAAGGCATGATCTATTGTGCCCTTCAACAAAGCAAGGTTGGGCCCACATGGAGCTGTAATGGAAAGGGAGGCAGTGGATTTATATACCTAATTAAAAGGAACAGATTCTCAAATCCAGTCCCATCAATTGGTTGTTAGAATTCTGATTGCTAAAAGAGTTGCAATTCAAAGCAATTTGTGGTGAGAATTCACTTTTCCTGAGCCCAGTCAGTTCTTCAAAAATTGAAAGGTTTCACTTGATATTAACTTCACTTACAATAAAAATATAAATGTAATCTGACTTATATGACTAAATATAAATTTGATTTATGAAAATCTGTCTAAGAAACTTTAGATTCTAAGAATCAGTAGCAGACATAGCCTGAGACAGAAAAAAAGAATTGTTCAGCTAACAAACTCTAGAATGTCTAAGACATACTGTACAATTTAAGATTTGCTGTGTTTGGATAAAATTATTTAAATAAGGAATCTGGGAAAATATTAGATCCTAAACAAGTGTACAGGTATTCTCTGATGTTATGCAAGCCATAATAAATTTATTTTTCTTATGATTCTGTTAAAATATTTTTTTAAATTGACAGCTGGTTGAGCATGTCCCTGTGTTCCACTATTTTATTATCATTTCAGGCCTTTTGGAGGACATAAAATTGATTTTTAATTACATCAGCAGCATAAATCATAAAGGCTTTTTTTTTTTTTCCAGAGTGCCTTTAGACTAAGGCTGCCTTAGCATCCTGTGAGCAATCTGAGGTCTGGGTCTGTACCATTCCTGGGGTCCCCCAGGCTCAATACAGGGCACAAGAACAGGCTCCATGGAACAGGATTGAATGAATTATCGGGCCCAGCCATTCAGCCCTTGGTGTCCCCATTCTGAGAACTAGCAAGGGGGTTACCTCCCTGCCTGCAAGTGTCAGAAACTGTGTGGAGACAGACCAGAGTCTTATGTGTGTGGGGTGGGGGAGGGGCAGGTGTGATTTACAGAGATGGAGAGATTTAGAGACAGGAAAAGTGAATAGGTAAGAAAGAACACAGTAGAGAGGTCTAGAGGCCGTAAATTTCTCCGCTGCAGAAAGGACATGCGGTCTTCACCACGCAGTTAAAGGGTCTTCAGCTGGTCTCCTTCAAGGTTGAGTGATTCTCTGCCAAAAGAGAGAAGGATGAACCCAGAGAGCTAACGACCCCGGTGCTATCAGCTGCAAACCTAATGCTGTATTACTTTCTATAAATATTTGACACGTGAGTACTAAGCAGGGAATAATGATCAGGGCCAGATTACTCATTTGTTACTCTGTAAGTGGAAAATCTAGCGCCTGCTGATGCAGCCAGCTCGAATCAAATCTGTGATACAAGCAGCCCGTAGACAGGCTACAGATAGCTGCAGTAAAATGTTCAAAGCGGGGGCGGGGTTGTGGCTCAGTGACAAAGCAATTGTATGGCATGTGCAAGGTCTTGGGTTCAATCCCTAGTACTGGAAAAAAATTTTAAGGCAGCCTATTGTGGTGAGAAAAATCCTGATTGCTCGGCGGTGCTCCCCCCGGGGGTTAGCCCTCAAACCAACTTGATGCCTGCCACCACAGCTCTTCAAACCACTCCGTCCTCTCCAGTAGGTCTTGCAGCTACTTCCGCGGGCTCTGACAACACCCAGGGCCCACTCACTGGGGTGTGCCAGAGCTTTAGACCAGGGCACTCTGAACAACTTTACTTTTGTTTTCCTCCTACGCTCCAATCCATCGTATTTATAATTCCATACTCTAGATAGACTTGAATGGATCCTGTGAGGAAATCTGGGAGACCTAATCTCCTCGACACTCAGTGGGCTTATCTCTAAAATGTAGGATGAGCAGCCTGCCTGAGCTTATCTGGGGTACAGGACTTTTAGGGCTGAACCCAAGCCAACCTGAAACATACTGAAAGAGGAATGTAACACTTCATTTCTTCAGTACATAGACTGAAACATGAGTAGAGGATTTGGCAGGGACTAAGTCGGCAATAAGTGTTACCTCCGCTCTTCGTCAGTAACTTCAAACTACCTGTTAAACAAGTGTTTGTGGAACTCCAGGTGTTGGCTGTTAGCAAACCAGACTAGAGCACACTTCCGTCTTCAGTGAGCTCCCAGTGTGCCCAGCTGGGGATGGACAGTAACACAAACAAAACAGCCATCTGATTTGCTTATACTTTTGGTCTCCCTTTCCTTCCAAGAAAAAGTCTGGAGGAAGCTCAGGATAAATGGTACTGACACAGGAACTTGACATTTGAACTTGACGTCATTAGGGAAGACAAGGGTGGAATAATGATGTAAGAAACCCACCACAAAGATACTTGAATCGAATACAAAACAGAGAAGGGAGTAAGCAACACAAGGCAGGCTAAAATGAAGACAGTAAATTGTATGGTATTATCTCTACAAGTTCAAGGTCCAGCTGTAGAAGTTCAAGGTGAAGTTGGATGATGATTTTCCTCCAATAGGCTGCTTGATCATGGGCAGGTTGCCCATTCCAGGCCTCAGTTTCTTAGCATAGAAAACAAGAAGGGCCCTTCTCGTGATGTCACCTACTAATGTATTCATGTTTCCATTCTCTCTCCTTTTCCCACCCACTAAAATCTGTATTGTCTAAGTTTCTCCTCGGCTGCAGGGGGAAAGCAAGGGCCTATGGTGGTAGGGGTGCTGAGGGGACTTTTTCTCACCAGAAGCTGGGAGAAGAGAGAGGACAGGATTGGCTGTGGTGGGCGAGGGACGAGGATGAGTCTGGAAAGAAGGGTATATATGGGAGGTGTTGCCCAGAGCCACACCTCACTTTGGGGTGCTTGAGAAATGCGAGTCAAGAGCTTGAGTTCTAATTCTTAAAACTTCTGAAAATTATAGCTGGCCGATGATGACCTTTGATCCCCAGGCCCCTCTGAGATGAGGGCCAAAGAGTGAATGTGGCAGGAAGCGCTTCACAAGAGCTATGTTTGAATGAGGAGCAGAGGCCTCTCCCGGTAGCGCAGACCTCTGCTGTTGCTCTTTGGACAAAAAGGAAAAGTAAAAAAAGACCTGGGCCCTTGGAATTCTGGCCCACTGGCATCATAGGTACATGTCCTTGGGCAAGTTACTTATCCCCTCACATCTCCAATTCCTCACCTGTGCAATGGATGGTTTAAAGAAACACGAGCCAAGGCTGTCACACAGAAGGCCCTTCATGCAGTATCAGACACGTATGTCGGATCCCTTTCTTCCCCCGCCTTTTGCAATCCCGTCTTTGCTATGACGACTAATGACCGCAGGCCAATAATTCACTCCTCCTGGACCAGCCAGTGCAAACATGGAGTGACCACGACCTCCGTCCCCAGCCCTCATTCAGCTCTATCCTAAATCACCCTGGTGCATCTAAGAGCTTCCTCAGCCAGAGAGCTGAGTTTCTTTTCGCCTTTGCTTGGCTTACATTTACTCCTCAGGAAGAGACCGCTGCTTTCTAACTCAATATGTGGTTCACAGCACAGAATTCTGACAGATACTATAACAAAGCAAAACCCTTTCTTGTCCCTCCATTATTTTGGGACATTCACTTTGCTCTCATTCTCTCCCACGGCTTGGCTCTAACCTAGAACTGTTCCAACATGAAAGCTAAACATCTAGTTTCTTTCTTTCTTTCTTTCTTTCTTTCTTTTTTTTTTTTTTGCCGCAGCATCCTGTTCTTGTAACTCATCTACTGCCCTAAGACACAGTTTCAATTCCTGTGTCTCCAGAGCAGCTCACATGGCCCTAAATTCAGGCTCCCTTTGGCTCAGCGATTTTATTTTATTTTACTTTACTTTTTAATTTAATTATTTTTTTGGAGACAGGGTCTTGCTCTGTAGTCCAGGCTGGTCCTGAACTCACCATGGAGCCCAGGCTGGCCTTGGACTCACAGCAATCCTGCTGCCTCAGCTTCCCGAGTGCTGGGATTATAGGCATGCATCCCCCTTGTCCAGCTTATGTGGTGCTGGGGAATCGAACTCGGGGCTGAGCGTTTGCTAGGCAAGTGCTTTAACTGCTGTGCCATTTCTCCATCCCCCCTTTCTTTATTTTTTGGCTCAGCTTTTTCTTCCATGATTCATTGCTATGGTAGCTCTCTCACTATTCCTTTTTGTTCTCACCCCAGTGTTGTTCTGTCCATCCACAGTAGAGAACTCCAGTCCTGGAAGGTCTTAGTTACTTCTTTGTTGCAGATACCGAGTACCCAACATCCACAACCTAAGGAAAAATGGTTTATTTTAGCTCACAGTTTCAGAAGGTCACAGTGCATAAACGGGCAGCTGGCAATGGTAGAAACACAAAGCAGGAGGAAGAGCGGGAAGTGCCTGCTCACGGCATGGTAGCCGTGAAATCAAGGGTAGAACCAGCACGCGCCCCTCCAGGTCGAGTTCCGAGCACCTGCCCCTTGCAGTCAGGCCACACCTCCCACCAGCACGTGGTATCCACAATATCCGAATACATGAGGCTCCTGGGGGACACTCCAGATCGAAATCACAACACGGATTGATTCATCCCCTTGACTCCTACACGTAGGCGCATGAGTGTTGCTAAAGAAAAGCCACATTGCCACACAAATCCATACCTTCCAGACTTCCAGGCCTGGGTGCTTCCCGGAAATCCTTCCTGTCTTTTTTCCATGTCCTCAGCAGTTGGTCCATATTTTCACCTCTGTCTTAATACATCTTCCTCCGTCTTGTGAGTGACCAGGCCTCTTAGTTCCCTGGGAGACTGAGGCCCCTTCACAGTCCTCCTTTGTTACTGGCTGTCATGGGTTCTTAGGCACAGATGAGATGAAAATCGGATGTGGGCTAGTATCAAGGCTAAAAACAGCAGTTCGTTATAGGAAAGAGACACAGAGATGGTTATGGCACAGACAGAGCAGCCAGATGCCCAACAGACAAAGCAGCCTCACTCAAAGGAGACATTTTACTTCTGGCTGGTCTCCCTCCGGTTTCTCACACCCTGCACCTCATCGCGGGAGTGTGTCGGCTTGCTCCGCCGAGCAACCCTTTGCTTCCTTCCTCTCAGGAGTGAGGTGGCTTGCCCCGCTGATCTACCATTGGCTTTCTTTCTTCCTCTGGTCACTCTGGTCAGCTGCTTGCTTCTTTCCTGCCAAGTGACGACTTCAAAGTCCTGTGAGTTTCCTGCCTTACCTGGACTCCAGAGTTAGACCGTCTGAGCTCAAAGTGATCTCCAGTTTTTCTCACTGTTTGGCCTCCTTTAAAATGTTTTTCTCAAGTATTTTGTCACAGCAACAGAAAGTTAAAATTCTATCAATATTAATTTCTTGATCTACCTATCTATGTATCTAGATACGCATGGGTTTTTAAATCCTTTCCACTCCCTAGTATCTGAAATAGTGCCTGGCACATAGTGGCTCTCTCTAAGGAAAGGTTAAGTGAGGACAAGGAGCCTACAACTACTGTACAAATATAGTAAATACTCAGGTACGTATCTGTTACTATCAACTCACTGTTTCAACTACAAAGTTGAGAAATGTCCTAGATCTTTCTTTTCTTTCTTCCAGACCCCTGTGTTAATAATCACAAAAATTTATGTGATTTTTAAAATCTTATCTTCTCATTATTTTCTGCCTGGTTTATTGTAACAGGTTTTGGAGTGAATTCTGCCTTTTCTTCCTTCTATTTCTCTTTTCTTAAAACACTGTTGACAGAGGTTTTGGAATCGCAAGTCTGATCATGTCGATCCTCTGGTTAAAATTCTCTTTGGTTCCCAGTCTTGTCAGGATGAAGTCTACGTTCTTTTGCTTACTGCACACATCTTTCCCATCCTGCCCTATGACCCCTGATGACCTCTTCTTGTGAGAGTCTTTCCCACACCCTTTGTTCCAGCCAGCCAGGGCTAGTTGAGATTCTCCAAAGAAGACTGCCAATTTATGCATTCATGATTTTGCATATGCAGCCCCTGCTGCCTGCAATGACCTTCTTCCTCTCTCTCTTAGAAAAACTCTCACTAACCATCTCATCTTTCACATATCCTCTCAAGCATGATGGACTCTAGAAGTTCTTCCTGACCTCTCAGTCTGATTATTTTCTGTACGTGTTCCTGTCCTAGCATTTACAATTCCACAGTGGAGTTGTGGAATTGTAACTCCTGTCAACTTGGAGAACAGGGGTGAAGTCACACTGTACTTTGACCTCCAGGCCCAGTACAGAAATAAGGCGGCCAGAAGTGTCTGCTGAATTAGTGATGATTGTACCCTTAAGCTTGCTCTCTTCCTCGGCCATCTTGTCTGAAAGAAAAGAGAGACAGATTGGAAGCTGGGAAGCAATACGCCCATGCAAGGAGCAGCTAGAGTTAGGCTTTTCTTGGGAATAGTGAGTGACCACTTTCAACAGCATGGAGAAAGCGCTAGGTTCTATTCAACAGCAATGGCAGAATATGCATGCTCTTAATTTTTACTCTTGGTTTGAAAAATATGTAATATTTAATATTAATGGAAACCCTGGCCTCCTTTACCTGTTCTAAAACATTTCAGGAGAAACAGTTTGTGTCCATGATTGAGCCAGAGCACTAAAGTGGTGGCATGCCTCTCCTAGTAATGGCAGCCAGAATCCTTCCAAATGAAGAGAATTTCAAATATACTCTCACATTGGAAGACTTTAAATTTCCCTCTGATTTTATCTCTTTCTTCTTTGTTGATAAAATCTGTGTTCTTTAAAGAGAAAGTGAGCAAGAGAGACTTCCTGCTATGCTGTCACCAAACAGAAGACAAGTTTCTGTGTACAGTGCTCCCCACTTACAACTTTTTTCTTCAGCTGAAACTTTGGAGCTTTTGTGTTTTCTTTTATGAGAGAGTCTGTCCCTTCTCACTGTGACTCAGTACATGCTTGGAGGGAGGAGGCTTTCTGTTTGGTTGTCCAGACATGGAGAAGCATCCCATATGGTGAGGCAGAGGTGGCTAGGGTGGGTGTCGAGGCTTGGATCTGGAGTGTGCTCTGAAAACCTCATGTGTTTGGATACAGTGGGACATCTATGTAGATGTGTGCTGTTGGGAGATGGGGGCTGGCTGGAAGGGGAGGATGCCTGGGACTTAACCTGGAGGGAGCAGACCTGGAAGAGTAAATGTTAGTTCCGCCTTTCTTTTCTCACTTGGCTTCCGGTTGGCAGTGCTGTGAGGAACTGCCTCCACCTCTGCCCCCACCATGTGCTTCTACTGTTGCTAGCTGGAATGTGACTCTCTGAACCTGTGAGCTAAAATGAACTTTCTTCCCCTAATGTGTGCATGTTGGGTATTTTGTCATAGCAATGAAAATGTAACTCATAAAATGGGAGGGGAGTGGAAGGTTGAGAGGAAAAGGTGATGGGAAGGGCTGGAATCCCTCTCTACTCAAAGAGGAGTCCAAATTCAGGACCACGGTGAGCGTGTAAATATCACACCTCTGTGAGGAACTCATTCTTTCTGGAAAAGTAGTCACAAAAAGGTCAATATTGAAGCAACAGTTGGATTGTTTGTAATTACAGCTCCCACTAATGAATATAAGATGTTAGAGGGGCAACAGAGGACAATTTGGCTCCAAACTGTGTTAACATTGTAGCAATAAAAGCAATCTGTTCAAGAAGAGGTCTTGGAGGGCATGAAAAACAAAAACAAAACCTAGCAAGTGGAATGGAGAAATAATGGAGAGAGGCAGTAACACCTACCTTATAAGGGGCAGAGAGAATATTGACACTAATGAATCTTGAAAGACATATACAAGACGTTGAGAATGAAGAAGGCGAGTCCTCAGAAGGGTCACTGACAAGGATGGGCAAAGTGACATTGTTACAAAGGGTGCAAGTGTTCAAAAAATGTATCCTACGAAGAACTAACAGATACTGACCTGCCATTTGTTTTATGTGGATATAGAGCACCTCTACTACACAGTTTTATTCCTTCAAAAATGTCAGCCGTTCTTATAAATATTCATCTTCATGCAGCTAGTAGAGAGTAACTTTACAGTTGTAAAATTTTAGTGCTGAGGGTTTAGAGGTCGGCTTTCTCGACTGCCGTCATTTACAGCCAAGGAGACTAAGGTCTAGGGAAACTGATTTGTGCAGGATTGCATTCCCAGACAATGCCTCATTTACTTTCTAGTGTTCTTTTATGGTGCGAGGAATTTCCAGAGTTTTAAGTGAGAAGACCCCCTTTTAGTGTCAAGGATGTTGAACATGTGCACATGGTCAAAGCTGTGCTTTCAGTATCCACTGGTAGCAAAGTAAAACTTAGTCATGACAAAAGGCTGCTATGGACTCAGTAAGGCTTATAAAGGATCCCGTGTTGCACTCATCACAGTGCCACCCATGTGCATTTGAGGTGCTTAGTGTTTTCACACCTATGAGAGACACATCACAGTTTCAGGATCTAGGTAGCCTGATTCCAGACTGAAAACAGGGCTCTGTAGCAAGATGAACTGGCTCTTTTCAAATCAGGAGTAAAAATTAAGAATTTCATTCTCTTAAGAACAAAACTACCCAGTAAGGTCAGCATTTAAGTTTGGGAAGGATGCCCTGGGTCGTCTTCCATGTCCTGGCCCAGGGTTTGGTGTGGTCAGGAACATCACCAGGGACTACATCAAGCAGGGGGTGAGAACCAAGCAGAGCCGAGGGCCAAGGGTGGCTTGTTTTATCTTCACAGTAGGAAAGAAATTTATCCCAAAGTGGCAGAGACTCAAATGGCCTTCTCTTGGCCTTGAAGATTGGAAGGAAGGATGGAGCAAGGGGAGGGAGACGTGTGAGGGCTCAGTAGCCTGAGCCTGGGGAGCCTGCAGGTCACGCGGGTGGGGAGACCCAGAGCAAAGTAGCATGTATTAATCGCCTACTGTGTGCTGGCCACTCAGCTGAGTACTTCACACTTGCCTTATATTTAATCTTCATAGTGGCACTTTGAGGCAGAGGCTGTCACTACCCTTACTCACAGATGACGAAAGAGGCTTAGAGAGGCTTTGCAATTTTTCCAACATCTCTGGGCTGGGATGGAAACCCACACGGACTCTAAAGTGCCTGTGGCAAACCATATGTGACCAAGCAAGCACGCCATCGTGTGGAGTAGCCTGTAGCAAACCAGGAGGACAAGCATGCAAGGCTTCATAACACGCAGTCAACCAGTTCGACCAAGATAATGTGAGTAACATGCTTAGTGTTATGTCAGACCATGCAAAAAGAGCTCACTATGTGGAGATGATGGCTATTAGTATCACCAACATCATTAAATCCAAGTTGAAAATACTGGGGAGGGATAAGACAATGAGCATGAAATTTCCCGGGATGGACTTTGAAGAAAAGCAAATTGTGTTTCTGTTTTAAATAGAGAAACTTCAGTACTACAACTCAGCCCAGAGGTGTGGCTCAGCAACAGAGGTTCAGTGTAGAGACTGAGGCCTGCCGGGGGTGACCAGGTTGCTTAGGCCAGGAGGCCTAAGGGAGCAGGATGTGGATGAGCCCAAGCCTGGAGAAGCCTGTGTCCTGGGGGAGGACAGTCCGGAATGTGGCTGGTGGGCGCCAAAACAAGCTCACTGCATTGCCATTAACTTTTTTTTTTTTTTTTAGAGAGAAGTAGCAACTTTATTTAAAGGGTGAAATTAAGTTATGAGCATTTAGATATTATTGCTGTACCCCTAATGGGTACATATGGGCTCAGGGAGCTCGGATATAAGATGCAATTTATTATTACAAGGAAAAAATCCTCAATAAAAGTGCAGTCTCCCATAAGAAACTGTAGACTCTTACTTAGCATTTCCTACTTCCTTGGGTCTGGGGTATGAGGGAACCCTGCCAGAAACAGACATATCATGGAAATATCTAGATACACAGGTTCCAGAGAAACTGAGCTTCAGGAGCAGAATGACCAGTGTTAAATTCAGTTAATCCACTTGCTATGCCAGGAATGACCCTTTGAAATAGTCATAATAAAAACACGAAGCACTTAAAAAATCATTCTGCCATTGGAAGTAAAAAGCAGGTCATGGTTTTATAGCTTGAATTGTCAAAATTGCTATTTCATTTTTGAGAATTAAAATTGTGTATATGTAGCAAAAATGACTTTGAAATTCAAGCAGAGCTTTAAAAGCTCCATACTCAACTGACTTTATTCATTCTCTGGGGGAAGAGTTCTGCAGAGAACAGTTTAATCCGTGAAACTGGCTGTATAGTCCTATTAAGGGGTAAGATTTTCTACTTAATTTGACCAAATAATTGAATAAGTATTGTGGAATTTGGCAAATTTTCCTGTGGAGGTTTTTTAAAAATTTTTTTTGTTTAAGTGAAAATAAGGAGGTTCTTTTGACAGTATCCAAAAGTAAATGTATTGTCTATAATAATTGGCTTATTCAAGGAGGCTCAGATAGTCTATTTTCTTGGAAATTGTTTTTAAAAAGTGAGACTGATTCACTCTGCAAAGCCAGATGAGACAGAATCTCATCGTGTTTGAAGGCTGGTGCACTGTGCCCAGGGTCTGGAGTGAGAGGGAGGAAAGACGTTAACGCGCTGGTAGGTTCAGAAGTCTTCAACACCAAATATCTGGGTAATGACGAGACTTGAGACTCATATGAAGAGGTTGGTGCTCTGATGACAAGAGTCCCAGCAAAAATGTGTCATAATAGGGACAAATGGGTGTTAATAGCCTAAGTGGTCTGGGACGGGCGCAACAAATAGGGCTATTACCAAGCCTGATCACAGTGTCAGATGAGTAAGGACAAAATATTTTAATCTTTCCCTGCTGTAGCAAAGAAGTGAAGCTGACCTGAAAGTCTGTTGTGAAAAAGAACGTATCTCTTTCTCTCATAAGCCAAGATTCTTAAACTCTGCTAGTCTGTGGTCCACTTTGCAGAACAATAGATAAGACCTTGCACGGCCTTAGCCATGAAGGCTTCTGCTAACGTGCAGGTCTTGGTGTTGTCAGGGAGAGGGCATCTCAGTATGGCAAATCCCATCCCTGTCAGGAGCGCTAGCAAGACCCTTCTGTCCTCTTGAAAAATCCTAACATATATTGGGGTCATTGTCTGGGATGGTTACTTTTATATGTCAACTGGACTAGGCCACAAGGCTCCCAGATATTTGGTCAAATATTATTCTGGGTATTTTGAGGAGGATTTTTTTTTTTAAAACATGAGGTCAACATTTAAGTCCTAAGACTGAGGCGATGTGCCCTCACAAATAGGGATGAGCCTCAACTTATTAGTTGAAGGCCTGACTAGACTAACAAAGGCTAACTGTTCCCTAAGTAAGAGAAAAGTCTTCCTGCTTGCACGTGGCTGCTGACTGCGTTGCTTCCCTTCCCTTCCTAGCCTCATCGGTGTCTTGGCCTGGGGGGCCTGGATCACGTGAAGACCACCAACTGCAAAGAAGATGGGAAGAGCAGATTTTAGCTGCTCAACTCATTAATTCAGGAAGGTCCTTTAGAAGAGCTTGGAGTGGGCACTGAATGCCTGAGTCAACAGCCTCGTCATGTTACAACCGTACCGCCTCCCACATCTACAGTAGACAATGTGCGTGAGGTGCTTACGGTGTCAGACAGTGGAGTCCTGTGGCACAGGAATAGTAGAAAGGGGACGCTGCCAAATACTGTAAGCACACACACTCTTGCACATAGCAAAGCTTTCTTGAGAGTGAAGAGAGGGGTGAGCATCAGGTGAATGGGGGTTCCAACAGAAGGAAGTCATCACAGATCAAGAGGGGTCAAACTATTTTCAACAAAGGAGAAGTAAGCTTTTATTAATTTGCTAGCCTGGGCTGACGTCCAGTAGGTTTTCATTGGCCAGGGGCATCATTTCAAAAGATTCTTCTCCTTGTGATCACAATGGAGGTCAACTTGTCTTAGAGGCTGTCGAGAGAAGAGAGAAAGAAAAATAAAACACCCATCAGTCCAACAGGCGACCAACATGTCTCCAGGCAGAGCTGAGTTGACCCTGATGCAAAAGTTCAGCTAACAGCCGGGACAGACACGGTGTGAAGACAGATGTTGAGTCCTTTTATCCCATTTCAGTCACCCACGAGATGTATCTGCGGGTCCACTGAAGAGTCAGTGTCCTCAGAGAAGTGACCTTCAGGTTCTTGAGAAGTAAGCGAGGCAACCGGAAGCATAAGTCCTACGTCAGTGGGAGGGCGGGGGCGGGAGGGCTCTGCCTCTAGGGGTGGGGAGACACAGCAAAGCTAGTGGGAAGGTATTACGTATTTTTGTGATCTTCGAAATTAGTGATCTTTAAGTCTGCAGAGAATAACTGAGGCTAGAAGCTGGAGGGTTTACAGAGGTTTTCTTTTTCTTGGTAGAAATTCCCTCATTTTGTATAAGTATTCTCTCTCTCTCTCTCTCTCTCTCTCTCTCTCTCTCTCTCTCCTCTTTCTCTTGTTTTTTGTTTTTGTTTTGTTTTTGAGACAGGACCTTGCTCTGCAGTCCAGGCTGGTCCTGAACTCATTACGTAGCCCAGGCTGGTCTTGAACTCACAGCAGTCCTCCTGCCTCAGCCTCCTATAGTGCTGGGATTGCAGGCATCACCACACCCAGTTTTCATGGCGCTGGGGACTTATTCTCAAGGCCTGTGCTTGCTAGGCAAGGGCTCTAACCTCTGTGCTGTTCCTCCTGCCCTGCTTATTTGATTTTACCATAGTCTCACGCTGGGTCTGTTGAGAAGGCGGACAGTAGAAAAGACAGGGGGAGCTACAAGGGTAATGGTTCCCTCGTGGCACACCGCACCCAGGGTTTATTTGCATCCTGGTGCCCTGCACTCTAGTTTCATATTAACTTTCTGTTTGGGAGGGATCTCAGAAATCACCTACGCCAGATATTCTCAAATTGTTGGGGCAAATTGTTGGGGTTCCTGGAGGTGGGAGGAGGGGCTGCCCCCGGGAATGGTGGGGAGGGGAAGGGCGACACGAAAGGCTTCACTGCAGCTCAGCCGTGTTTTGGGGTCTGAGCTTCTGAAAAAAAATGTGTGGTCCCAATTCTCTGGCTAATCTAACTCCCCGCTTTTTACTGATGAGAAGACAAACTCAGAGATGCAGGTGCTTTCCCAGGTCACTGAGCTGGCGAGTGACAAAGCTGACACCCAGGCAGAGACTGCAGATCCTCCACTGTTCTGAACCCTGAAAGGGTGTTTACTAGAAATTTCCCGGGATGCAGGATGCTCGGGTCCAACCCAGGTGGTGACAACCGGGTGTAAAAGTTAAGAGACCTCAAAAAAAGGGAAATAAACATGCATGGATCTACATGGAATATATCAAAATTTGTGGACTACCCCTAAATCATGGCCAAGTGGGAAACTTGCATAGGACTAAACGCTTACGGTAGGAAAAAGGACAGGTATCAAGTCAAAATTAAATAGTAAGACACAGCAGAAGCAGTCTACGTAGAAAGCTTTCAGCTGAGTTCAGTTCAAAACCTGCTGCCCCAGAGCAGCACAGCCCGCTGGCATCTGCCTTGTTTTACCTGCACCCCACGAATTTTTATGTATCTTCATTTAGTTACATGTGTTTGTATTTCCTTGTGAGATCTTTTAATTTTGATTTGTAGTTTCTTGAAACTACAAGTTTATTCATGTGGTAAAATTGAAACACTGTAAGTCTTTTTCCCACCCTAGAGTTCCTTTTTTTTTTTTTAAATCAGGAAACACAGTGAGTAATGATTTTTGTGCACTTGACAGATATCTTTCAGTTTTTGTGTGTGTGCGTGCACATGTGTGGTAATGTGTGTGGTGCTTCGTCTGTTATTGTCTGAATAGGAGTACATAGTACGTGATGCTACTCACCTCTGCCTCGAGGAAGATGGGTTACCAAATGGTCCCAATTATTCTCTGCCCTGTTTTCATACTCCTGGAAACCTGGCTCTGAAGCTCTCTCATCTGGACAGGGAGACTGCTTCCCTATCTGTTGGATCTGCCTTCGCGTCGGCCTATGGGGTATGGCAGGAGTGCTGGCGTGTCAGGTCTGAATGCAAGCATCCAGGCGCCTTGCGTGCTTCCACTTTCCGGGAACCCTGCCCCTGGCTTGTGTGCAGGCCTGTGCTTGTCTGTCCGGTTGGGAGAGGAAAGTGACATGGAAGCCAACGACCCCAGCCAAGATAATTCTAAAGTAGCCTGTTCCAGCTGACCATGAAACAGGTGAGACAACCTACCCACCCTGAGCAGAGCTGCCTATCCAGCCCGCAGCTGCCTACAGAGACAGGAGAAGGACGCCAACAGCAGAAGGTGCTCATCGCCTCAAGCCACTGAGTTTCGGAGCAGTTTGTCGTGCGGTATGGCTGATGTGAGACGTTTTCATATCAATACGTAAAATCAATCAGCATATGTAAAGCACTGAGAATAGTTCCTGGGTAGCATTAATCTTTAAAAATGCTAACTATAATTATTACTATGTACAAATAATGCCTCCAACATATTTCATTTTGTAGTAAAATATTTTTATTCAAATTATCTTCATTTATATTATTTTCACTTTTTTTCTACTGTAAAAATTCTTTAACCATTCCACTGTATACATTTTTTTTTCTCTCAATGAAGAAAATTCTTAATATTTGGGTCAAATGGGTCAAAGTATGTACACAATGTGTTATGACTTTGATATAAATAGTTGACCAGAAGTCTCACATGTCTGGACAGTTGGGTGTGTGCTATAATTATCATCAGATTCATTCATTGGTAAGCTCAGTAGCTGTATGTTCTGTTAGGAGATGGGGCCTGGCTGGAGGAAGGTCACCTGGAGTGCCACCTGGAAGGGTATATTCTTGTCCTCAGCACCTCTCTTTCTCTGCCATGTGTTAAGCTGTTTTTAACAACTGAAAACAGGCTACAACACACATTTTAAATAATGACAGATACTACCAGTTCATCTCCTAAAGAAATTACTCAATTTATTTCTGCCAACAATGCGTGAAATGACTGTTTCACCTCACCGTCACCAGTGTCAAGGTTATTTTAAGGATTGTATAAAGTCTGTTGTAATAGTGTCATAATTTATTCGTTCAGTCTTCTTTATTGAGCATTTAGGCTGGTTCTTTTTTCTCCCTTTTATAAATAAGACTGTGGTGAACATCCTGGAGATAAATCCTTTCACACATTCACAATTATTTTGTAAGAATCTGTTCCTAGAAGTAGAATTTCTGAGTCATAGGTTTTGCACATTTTAAAGACTTTCACATGTATAATATCAAATTATTCCTCAGAAAAATTATTCTATATTCTACCCAAATATAGTATTTTAAAATTTAATTTATGGAAAAAATTTAAAAGATACAAGAGAATAGAAAATATAACTCTGGTTCCCCCATATAGCTTTCATTTTGGTTCAGGCCTGGTTCACTGACGGCCAAACTGTTTCAGCTACAATGTCTCCATTTGAGTGGGATATTTTGAATCAGGTTCAAAGTGGAGCATTTTTAATATTCTTTTATTTGAGTAGCTGAATATTGAGAATACAAATGAAAGACTTTCATTTCAGAGAAGGGCATAGTGGAAATCCCTTGAAATCCCATGTGTTTACGACCAAGGTCCCCCCCCCCCCCAGAACTTTCCCTGGGGGACGTGCACAGGGCAGGGAGGGGAAGCTTGTCTAGTGTAGTGTAGTGTGCTCATTCTCATTCCTTGGAGCCAAGGATCCCATGGGAAAAGCTTAGTCCACCCCACTTCTGAGAGTTTTCTGAGTTTTTTTCTAAGTTTCAGTATTTCCTGGCTCCATGTCACTTTTCCTCTAAATAAAGCAGAGGTAGATCATGCAATCTATCTGTGGCTCATGTAAGTGTAAATATTGTGATTTGTGTTTACAGCAATTGCTGCTGAATGAGAAGCTTTTCTGTGGCCTCTGCTTAAAATTTCTAGGCTGATTGAATTTTGCAACACTAGTTTGTAGCATCGCATCAAGTCAGCACAATCTTAAGATGGAAATGCAAGCAATTTTCCTTCATAAGAAAGTACAATAATAGTTCACTTTCTTTTTAGCTGTTCAGGCATATTACATGGGACTGTATGAGGAAGCAAACTGCACTTATAGCTGAGATGTTGTTCTGAAGAGTAAGAAAGAAGTAACTTCAAGACCTATGTCAGTCAAATTGCAGATAGAGAGTAGGAAGAAATCTGTCTTATAGACCAGAATAGTAAGTGAATAGATGATGATACTCAACATTGATTTTAAAATGTCAGATTCAAAGAGTTCACTGCAGTTATTCCTAAGATATTGCTCTTATCTCGCCTTGCTTAACTAACCCACATGATGAAGCTTATGTCATCAGAGGGCAATAGAAAGGCTACAGGCTTTGAGGCAAACAGAACTGGGTTTGAATGTCAACTGTATCATCAATAGTGTCAACTTTGGACACTCTTGTGGTTTGGATCTGGAATGTCCCCCAATAGACTCGTGTATTTGAACATTATAGATTCTCTATGGATCCTTGTGCTGTTGGGAGATTGGGGCCTAGTCTAGAGGGGTGGATTACAGGCATATAAATTGGATTGCAGGAATGTAAGTTGGAAGGATAAATAAGCTGCTTCCTGTCTTCCTTGGAGGATGAGTCTCAACTTGCCTTGACTTGGCTTCCTGTGTGCAATGTCGTGAGGGGCTGCCTCCACCTCTGCCTCTGCCATGTACTTCCGTTGCTGCCGGCCACCCTGAGTGGACTGTGACCTTCTGAAACTGTGAGCTAAAATAAACCTCTCCTCCCCTGAATTTGTGGATGTAGGGTATTGAGTCACAGCAACGAAAAAGTAACTAAGACACGTAGCTCATTCATTCATTCATTCATTCACTCACTCAATAAAGTGAGCACCTGCTGCATGACAGATGTGGTGCTTGACACTAAGGATTAAAAGGTGAGCAAGATATTGTTTCTATTCTTCAAGAATTTATGGTTTGGTGGGGGATCATGTGATGCTATGATAAAGCTAAGGGCAGAGTGACAAAGGAACACACAGGGAAGAGGTAGGAGGTCTTTAGAGAGGAAAAAGAATCTTAGCCTAAATCAGAATCAGTAAGAATCAGCCAACCAAAATGGGTAAAGTGGCATGCATCATTGGGATCAACACTTGTGAATCAGAGGACTTGAGGCAGAGAGAATAGCCTTCAAAGATTTGTAAAAAGAAGAAGACAGAAAAAAAGAAGGAAAAGAAGGAAAAACTCTGGGGTTAAAATTATTAAATGTTCACAGAGTATGGGTGACAGGACTAGAACAACTAGGTGACACTAAGGAGGGAGCCAGATCATGCAGAAACATCCAAGGCATATTCAGGACATTGGGGAACTGTAGAGTTTTAGGCTGTGTGGCAACAGGATTGGGTGGCGGGGGATGAGCTCCTTGCCTGTGGACTGGAGGGGTGATCTGACAGTATGCAGTTGTCATAGCGGTTGGCCATCCCTGAGTACTGGCAGGAGGTGGTGAGCTGTCAATGGGAACGAGAGCTCTTTCACCAGGAAATGGCCAGATATGGTGACTGGGGACACAGGAAGTAAAGAAAGAGGGGCCCAGGGACAGTTCCAGGGTGGTCACCAAGAATCGTGGAAAGTGAGTGTTCGGTGTGAGGCTGAGGGCATTCTGGGTGTAATCGTGCAGAAGGGTCGGGGAGAGGAATGACTTTAGTGCTTGCATGTAAGTTGCAAACACCTGGAGGAATACAGGGGGCCTCGAGGTAGACGATGGAGCAGTGTCTTCAGGGATAAAACGGCTAAGGTCCAAGCTGTGAGGAGTAAGCAAGTTATTGTAAGTCTGGTGACTGGGAAAGGGAAGGGTGACAGTCTAGGATCGAGTCCTTATCCTCATCTCCAAGTCGTGCTGTTGGCCAGTCTTGTCCCAACCCCAGCGCCATTTTCAAACTCTTACCCGATCTCACTGCTCTTGGCTGCTTCCCTGCTCAACACCAGCTATGAAGATCCTAGCTTGCCCTCCCTCCTAGCTACGTCCTAGAAAATGAAAACCGGCTGCTCAGAATGCAAGCTCTGACCCAAATGCCGCAGTGCGTAGCCTCTTCCAACCCCAGCAGGGAGGAGTCGGAGGCTGTGGCTGCCTGCCACTCCAGAGACGCATCCTAAAACCATGGTTTGCTTCATGATACATCGGAGAGAAATATGGTCAGGAAACTCCAGAAAATCATTTCTCAGCCATCTGTCTTCCCCTGAATGGCAGCCAGAGATCGCTCACCAAGTTGTGTATGGCAGCTCAGCTGGAAAAATACCAGAGCCAGGGTGCCAGGGTGCTCACGCGTTGTGTGTGGTGACGGCAGCGGGCTGGCAGCCAGCTACACCCGGGGTCAGCAGGACCAGATTACCCAAGGACAGGAAATTTAGCTCCCAAAGCCTTTCCAGATATTTCGTGATTGAAACTTCCTATCTGACAAAATGTGCCTGCACTGAGCCCATAGTCAAGCCTGACTCCGGGTAATGGCAAATTCTACCGGTGAATATTTGTGAATGTGGTACTAGTTTAAGAGAAAATGAAAACCAGTTGCCTAGAATAGACTCTTTCTTCCTGCTGCAGGAGCCTCTGAGAGATTTTGTTATTCCCCATTGCCCTGCAGCCTCAAAGCAGGAGCAAACTGCTTTAGCTTGGCTCTGCTGAAAGCAGGTGGGCCCTGGAGAGAGCGCTAGTGAGTGAACTGTGGTTACAAGCAAGTAGAAGGAAAGACCAGAGCAAACGAGTGGTACCCTCCAGGAGAGGCAGAGTGCTTGGTCTGTGGTAGGACTTCCTCCCCACTGTCCGCGGCCATGGATGGCTACCTTCCTGGCAAAGCACAGGCTGTGGATTTAGAGCAGCACAGAGCAGGCAGGCAGCCTCTATTTGTCTGACAGGGTCATTTTCCAGTGATGTGCACCAAGGGGTAGTTTTGACTGAATTAGAACGCAGTTATTGCCCGTGTTCTCATGACCTTCATCTGTCTCCATTTAGATGCGTGGAAGTTACATTCGGTGATTAGAAGAGAAAGAAATCAAGGGTTTCATTGGTCTGCTCTCTCCCTGTTCCTTCGAGACCTGGGCTGCCTCTCAGCAGGACTAAGGATATGAAACTGAGGGGATTATTTTCATGGGAAACTTGGTGAGATTCTGGGCATGAGCTGGGATGCTTTCAGAGCCAGATGGCCAAGTACGACCTGGGAGCGGGAAGAGGTCATTTTCCTAGCACTGCACAGAGCTCAGGGGCCTGCAGAGCACTGGTGGTCTTGGAAGGCCTCTGTAAGCAGCGTAACATGGATGAGTGGGAGCCAGAGGACGAGACAGCTTTGGGCAGCCCCCACGGGCTGTTGGAGCAGAAATCCTGGCCTTTGCCCAATGTGACGCTGCCTGTGGTAGTTCCAAAATTTACTGGGAACCCTTGAGAGAAGCAAGATTCTGGCTGAGCAAGTGAGGGGCTTGCTCAGGGTCATTGTAACTGGGGCTCAAACCTGAATGTGACCTGTTTTCAGACTTCCTGGCTGGGAGGCCCTGGAGCATGGGAGAATTAGTGTGGAGGGCGCGCATCGCCCTTGCCATGTCTCTGGCTCCGACCGATCTTAGGGGCAGCTGGGAGGACCTGCAGGAGCAGAGATGATTCCTTGGCCAAGGGCAGCATCCCTGCTGCTCACTTACAGGCCTCAGTGTGTGGGAAAGCGGGAGCAGCAGAGAGGCTGGGCCTGAGGGCCCAGTCTGTGTGAGAAGGAAGGGCCAGATGAGAGAAGAAGGAGCCGTCTCAGGGGTTGCTTTGGGCACTGAGAGTTGCCACTGCGAACATTTCATTTTCTTTACAGCAGAGCAAATTGACATGGACAAATTCCCGAGCTTCTGAAGAGAAAGGCCTGGAGTCAGAGAAGCTGCCTCTAGGAAGTGCTTCTTGTACCCAGAGTTTCAATGGTGGCTACTAAAAGAGAAAATTTTAGCTTAGGGACCAAAATGTTCTATGTCAAAAAAGACCAACACCTCCAATGTCCTGAACACTGATTTACTCGGAATCCTCGAAATGTGGCCCGCATTCCCATCTGTATGAGCAGCTACTGGGGAGCTAGTTAGAACGGAAAATTCATTGACATCATCTAACCCCACTGAATCAGGGTCTACTGGGGAGAGGTCTGAGAATCTAGTGGATTCCTTATTTTTGGTTTTTGTTTTTTTTTTTTTTCCTTAGGACTGGGTATTGAATCCAGGACCTTTATACTGAATTCCATACTCAGCCGTTTAATTTTTTTTTGTACCTTGAAACCGGGTCTCTGTAAGCCAATAAATTGCTCAGGGTAGTCTTAAACTTGCCATCTTCCTGCCTCAGTCTCAGAGTTTTGGAGTTAGAGGTGTGTAACCCCATACCCAGGGGCAGAATCTAGTTTTATGATGGTATCCAGGTCATTGCTGTGCCCACCAAAATTTAAGAACACCTTATCCATACCCCCATGGCCTAAAATAGTAGTTACCGATCACTTGTAACAACAGTTAATTAAATTAATTAAAATTAAATAAATTAAAAATTAACTTTCTGAGTCCCACACCATATCTCAAGCTCTCAGAAGCCCTGTTTGGATGGTGTTTATTCTACCGAACAGAGTAGACTCTTCCCATTGTCCAGAAAATTCTATCGGGTAGCCAGATTATATTGTAAAGAAGATTGTGAATATGATTTAAAGATTATAGATATCTTTATGCTAGTAGGTAAAATTTCATCTATTTTTCTATGAAAATGCTGTTCACTGCTTAAAAAGTGAGTTTTTCATGGGTTTGCAATGATCTGTGGTGATGTAACTGTCTTTGTGGGTCATCTTGGGTCAGCCTTTGGCTGGTGCATGAACAGCTTTTGAGGCATTAGGTGGGTGGGTACAGCCTCATGGCTGACTACCGGTGGGGTGGAGCCTCTGGGCAAAGCGAGAGGCTTCCACTTCTCACGGCTGATGGAAGCCTGGGTCAAGGCGCACGGCCACCCATGGCTGCCTAACTTTATTACTACTGGCCTCCTTTGGCTGCAATGCACATCCTATATGACTGTTATGGTTTGAATCTGGAATATCTCCCCAAAGCCTCATGCATTTGGAAGATGACTGGATTATGGAGGCTATATTCATCAATAGACGAATCCACTGATGATGTCATGGGCTATTAAGCAGAAAGGCTTGATCAGAAGAGGCAGATCACTGGTGACACGGTCTGGAAGGATATATTCTTGCCCCTGGCTCCTCCCTCCTCTGATGTTTGTTGCCGTATGGTGGACAGACTTCCTGTGATTAGGCCCTCAGCCCGCCCCTTCCTCATCCCTCCACTGTGCCCTCCACCATTGCTAGCTGACTGTGAACCCACTGAGACCTCCGAACTGTGAGCCAAATAAATCTTTCCTCTTTTAAGTTGTGGATGTTGGGGATGAGAAAGTGACTAAGGCGAAGACCTTATGCAATGACTCTGAGTCATTTAATTACTATTGCAAATTTCTGGGTCCAGGTATTGCAAAGCTTTAATTTAATTTTTTTTCTTTTTCTTTTTTTTTTGAGACAAAGTCTCACTCTGCAGGCCAGGCTAGTCCTGAACTCAGTATGGAGCCCAGGCTGGCCCTGACTCACAACAGTCCTCCTGCTTCAGCCTCCCAAATGCTGGGATTATAGGCGTGCACCGCCACTCAGGGACTGAATTTGAGCCTGGTTGCTTCCTAGGCAAGCAATCTAATCACTGAGCTATGTCCTTAGCCCAATTTAATTTAAAACGCTCGGTAGGGCTAGGACCAAAGGGGGGTCCCAGGGACTTAGAAACCAGTGTGAGATCAGTACCTTTATTTGCAGCTGAATCAGGGAGGTGCATACAATGGACCATTCAACACCGCACGGTGAGGCCGGGAAGAATCAGGGAGCGCTGGTTGTCGCCAGACCGGGAGGTGGAGATGAACTCCTTGGAGGAGGCTGGGAAGCCTTCCCAGGTGCCTGAGGTGGTGCAGAAGGAAGAGTAAGGAGCCAAGTGGGCAGGGTGGAGGAAGACAGGGCAGGAAGTGGAGTAGCGAGATGGGAAGCAGGGGGAGCAGCAGGCGTCGGGGGCTGCTGGTCTTCGCTGCTGTTGCTGAAGGTGCAATCATGGAGAGCTGTAGACGGCCGGGAGTCCGGCGGGGGCTGGGGCGGGGGCCCCAAATCTGAGGCTTATCCTGCTTCAAATGTGGAGTCATGGAAGGGCTGGCAGACACCGCAGCTGTCATTTTAAGTAGGCCGTTTTGTAAGCATATCAGAAGTAATGATATATTTGTATACTGCATTTTATCTGATCCCATGTGATTCTCGCGCACCCCCTAGAAAATAAGATGAGCATTATTTACCAGAAAGTGAGACTCGGAGGACGGACAGCACCTGCCCAAGAATCAGTGCCCCAAGGCAAGTGTTTTGGTTTCCTCACTTAAAGTTTATTTTGACACCGGTATTTCAAATTATAAAAATAGTATACATTTGCGGGAAATTTGGAATACCTAAGAAAATAAGGTTCACTTATAAATCTACATTTATTGTTACCATTTTATTGCATTATATGTGTATTGGTGGATATGCACACATATAAAATACTATTTATACTACAAAAGGAAATTTTATTTATACCTATATATCTTATCCACTGTTTTATATAGTAGAATAGCTTATGACCTGACCTTTGTAGCATAATTTTTCCCTTTCAAGTTTATCGTAAGAAATTTTCTATGTTCTTCAATAGTCTGGTAGTAAGATTTTAATAGCCACATATGTTAGATTATATAATTTCTTGATTTTTAGATTTTTTTTAAAGGTTGCTTCTCACTGCTCATAGTAACACCTTGAAGGAACATTACTTTTATCTTTGGACAGATTTCTTAATAAACAAACTATGAGCCATGCATGGTGGTACATGCCTGTAATTCCAGCATTCTGGGAGGTTGAGGCAGGAGGATTGCAAACTTGAGCCTATCCTGGGAAATTTAACAATTAAGTGAGACTCTGTCCTAAAGTAAAAAATAAGAAAAGGGCTGGAAATGTGAATCATTGTGAAGCAGTGGGTTCCATGTCTAGTACTGCAAAAGCCGAAGACAAAGTAAATTATGTCAAAACATATGAACATTTTGAAGTTCTTGATACATATGGCTAATATGCTCGCAGAAATGTTGTACCAGGTCTCTCTTCCACCATATCGTAAGATCTCTGCCCAAAGAACTCCAGCTCCAGCCCCACCGTGTGATTCCACCATTTTCCAGCAGCGCACCAAAGAACAGACTGACACCTTCTGAAACTGTAAGCTACAGTAGATCTTTCCTCCCTACGTTGTGGGTGTTGGGTATTGGGTTGCAGTGACAAAAAAGAAACTAAGACAATGGCCGCTCTGCCAACTGCAGGGACCAACAGTGGGTACCCAATGTGGCACCATTTCTCAGGATGACCACCCTGCAACCTGGTGGCAAGATGATTATAGTGGGCCATTTTCATCTAGGAAAGGACAACATTTCGTTCTTACAGGAATAGATACTTACTCTGGCTACGGATTAACCTTTCCTGCATGTAATGTTTCTGCCAAAACTGCCATTCGTGGACTTACAGAATGTCTCATCCATCATCATGGTATCCCACACAGCATTGCATCTGACCAGGGAACACATTTCACAGCTAAAGAAGTGTGGCAGTGGGCTCATGCCCATGGAATTCACTGGTCTTACCATGTTCCCCATCATCTAGAAACAGCTGGACTGATGGAACGATGGAATGGCCTTCTGAAGACAGAATTACAGTGTCAGCTAGGTGGTAATACCTTGCAGGATTGGGATAAGGTTCTCCAGAAGGCTGTAGTGATGGATATATGGTGCTGCCTCTCCCATAGCCGGGATTCATGGGTTCAAAAATTAAAGGGTGGAGACAGGGATGGTACCACTCACCATTACCTCCCAGTGACCTCAATGAAATTTCTGCTTCCTGTTCCCTCAACCTTGTGCTCTGCTAGTCTAGAAGTCTTAGGTCCAGAAGGAGGAAGGTTTGTACCAAGAGGCACAACAACAATTCCACTAAATTGGAAGTTGAAACTTCCCCCTGGTCATTTTGGCTTCCTCGTGCCTGAAGCTAAAAAGGGAGTTTCACTGTTATCAGGGGTGATTGATCCAGATTACCAAGGGGAAGTTGGATTAATCCTCCATAATGGAGGCAAGGAGGACTATTTTTTGGACTGCAGAAGATCCGTTAGGGCACTTCCTAGCCTTACCACATTTTGTTATTAAAGTCTTTGGGAAACTGATACAACCCAACCCAGACAAGGTGACAAATGCCCCAGAACCTTCAGGAATGAAGGTATGAGCCACCTCACCAGGGAAAGACCTGCCAAGGTACTTGCTGAGAGTCAAGGAAATACTGAATGGGTAATAGCAGAAGATAGTTATAAATACCAGCTATGACCACGTGACTAGTTGCTGAAACAAGGACTGTAATTAGAATTTCTTTCATTATGTATACGTGTATTTGTTAAGTTACATTCTAATATTAAGCAATTGCATGTCAGGAGAACAGGTATTTCCAAAGAGGAACTCTGTTGTCTGTTGTATTTACTGTGCTTCTGTGTGTACACAGTGCAGTTGTCCTGTGTTAGGCATAATTAGTGACTTGCCCATTGTACTTGGGAATTAAGTATGGTTCAAGGAGATGTATCCAGCTGTCAAGCTGACAAGGGGTGGACTGTGACCTTTGAAGAGATCATGTCAACTTGAGGCAATTAGAAAACACACCTGGGTGAGAGCTTCTAGTTGTGTGGGATTGATTTATTTGTGCGCCATTGAATGAGAGGAGAACACCCGCCCTGAATATGGGAGGCCCAAATGTTAGCTTGAACTGTATGAAAGGAAGAAAGAAGGTAGATTGCTACAGCTTTTTCCTCTGGGAAAGCTCTGGCTTTTGCGATTGTCTATAAACAAACAACTTGCCACACACCACAGATCTTCATCACAGACTAGCTGCAGTCTCAACTTCCACCAATCTACCCTTTGCCAATCTTTAGTTTCCAGTCTTCACCGTTGTTCTTCGAACAACAGACATCTGAAGCAGACTCTCACCAGCAGACCTGGATGGGTGTTCTACCTTGTGGCTGAGCAGCCATTGGACCCTCCAACTCTGGCATGCACAGGCTGCCATCTTGGACTATCTTTGTCCTTAAACTTACAATCCCTCCAAATAGATCCTTGTTTTCCTTATAATTTCTGTCAATTCTGCCTTTGGTAGAACCCAAACTAATATGGTCTCAATTTGCAAGAAATAATGAGAAGACAAATCACACTTTAAAGGAAATTATTGCAAGAATTGGCCATAAACCATTGTGGACTAAGGGGCTCACCGCCAGCTCTTGGTACTTCAACAGGTCGAGGGAGTGGCTGTTGGCGTTCTACAGCATTAGCTAAGTATAAGAAACAGAAATTGTGTTCTGAGCTAGAAAGATGCTCTTTTTCACTAGTAAGTCCCATGAAGTGAAATCCATCACCTGATCCTAAATCCCTTTTCAAGTAGTTTTCAGGTTTGACGATGTGTTTGATCGCTGTGCATCTTACTGTGAATGAAGGAAAAAATGTACTTACCAAGAGAAAGGAGAAAAATGCTGGATCCCAAGGTCTGAAGAAGAAGCTCTCAGGCTTCCCAAGCTGGGCTATGGGTGGGTGTGGCATAAAGCAGATGGACTGTGGGTCAATAGGACTCCCTTTGTGCAGCTCCCTCTAGCTGCACTAATTCACAGATAGAGATGCAAACCAGGCACCAGACATGGTCTGTCTAGAGTCACAGGGAGCTGAGAGGCGGCACATCATGGGCCCTTTCGGGGGTGTAGGACAGTAGAATAGTCAGACACCTGCATAGTCAGGAACTTCTCTGCCTCCTCATGACTTCTCCTCCTTCTCCTCCTCCTCATCCCCCCTCTCTCTTTCTCTCTCTAGGTTCCTTTGTCTAATCAACTTTCATGTGGCTCAAAAATAGCTATTTCTTTTCTTCTTCTTCTTCTTCTCTTCTTTTTTTGAGACAGTCTCATTCTAGAGTCTAGGCTGGTTCTGAACACTCACTATGTAGCCTGGACTTAAACACACAGCAACCCTCCTGCCTCAGTCTCCCAAATGCTGGCATTACAGGCATGTGCCATCATACCAGGCTTATGTGGTGCTGGGGAATTGAACCCAGGGCCTTGTGCATGGTAGGCAAGTGCTTTTGCTGCTGAGCTATGCAAAAAGTTATTTCAATCCCTAAGTCAGCCTAAGTTTTCAATTACAAGACTCTATTACTCTGCCAGCATCTTCTGTATCTCAATTTAAATTTCCAGAAGAACATAACTGACCCAGAGCGTTCTATGAATGGCCCCTGCTTAGATCAACTGACTGCCTTTGGTCCCCCATTCAGAGGCAGGGAACAGATGGATCAAAAGCACATAGGGCTGAAGGCTGTGGTAGAGCTGGTGTCATCAATCATAGAACATTTGAAGTGGAAAAGGATTTTCAGTAATTCTTTTATGAAAGCCATGAGACTCTGTCAGGAGACAAATGAAAAGAGACAAGGCCCATTTTTGTTTCAGAGGTAAAATGCACATGAGCAAAAGGAATTCTGGGTTTAGAGTCAGAAGACTTGGGCTCAAATGCTGACTGGTCTTCCTGGGAGCTAGTATTGTGGCCAAGTATTTCTCCATCAGCTGACTTTTCTGGCCCCAAAACTAGCCAGGACATGATACCTGACACAACTCAAAGGAGGAAAGATTTTAACTTGGCTCACAATTTTAGAGGGTCCAGTCAATGGTCACTGGCTCCAAGGCAGGAATGTTGTGGTGGGAGGACATTGCAGAACACAGCTGCTTAGTTCATGGGAAACAGAGAGCAGAGCAGGAGAGAATACCAAAGAGGAAGGGATCAGGGAGCAGATACTCAGGGTCATGCCTACAACCTCTTCCCGCCCCCGCCACACCCCCCCCCATATACACACATGTGCTTCACTAATTCCCAAGCAGTTCACATTGGCAATCCAGCTTAATTGTCATCATGGGTTGTGGTTGTTTACTATGTCCAAAATAAAAACCAAGGGTTAAAAGAAATTGCACATAGTTATTCATTGTAAGAAAATGATAAGCTAAAAAAGTTAATAGATTTATGCTTTATATATTCAAATCATTTTATTTTCCAAAACAAAAACATTAAGTATTATTTTAACATTTTTGTAGCTCTCTTCAACATCTGGTTTATTATAATCAATCTGTTGAGATAGAATTGCTTGGTTGAAGTATAAGAAGGAAATTCACTTTCACATATGTACAGTTAGAAAAGACAGAAGTATTTTAATTGCTTTTTCAGATAATTATAGATGTTCCTTGATATCACACCCACTCATTAAGAAGTAATTAGTTCAATTTAAGTTCCAATGTGAAACCTGCGTCATAGCTCAATCAATGAAGTTTTCATTCTGTATTATGTCTAAATCCGTTGGTCTTGGTAGAAACTTTTACTCACGCATGATCTTGGAAGGTCATACATCAATCATTTGGAAAATATTGATTCAATGAGTTGCGTACTCCTTCCAAATGATGACATGCCTCCGTATGTTATAAAAATATTCATTAACTTCAGTGTGACTCTAATCAGAAACAACTTTAGGTACTGGGAAACTGTCAAACTTATGGTAACAGATGCAAAGTTTTCCCCCCAAAATTTAAATTTTTGCTTGAGAGCTCAAATTCTATCATTGGCAACAAATCCTGTCAGTAGATTTCTTTGATGTGACAGGTTCATCTTGTTCATTTTAAAGAAAACCTCTGCCAAATATCCAAGCCTGAAAAACCACATTTTGTCTACCAGTGATTCTTTTATGTAAAAATGGTCTTCCAGGAAGAGAAAAAAAAAAAAAAAAAACTTGTGTAGCTCACAACTCAAACCCACCCCACAGCGCTTTCTTCAAGGCGACCGCCATACTGCAGCCCACAGCAGAACCGCTTTCTAGTATAGGTACTCCAGATCAAGACGGACAAGACGAACAATTCTTACTGTTTCGTCACAAGCATTTCTAATCGAAGCTGTGAGTGTATGGTGGTGGCAAACACAGTGAGCTGGACACGGTGTGAGGGCTAAGTCGCAGGCGTGGACCTCCCTGTCTACTCTTCATACTTTCTATAGCAGTACAAATGCCATTACACCCAGACGGTAAATAACATCCTTGTGTTACTATTAAAAGTAATTTTCTCTTAAAGGCCTCCTGAGAGAACCTCAGAGACCCTCAGGGGGTTATAACCTGCACTTTAAGAGCCATTGTTCTAGAACATTCGAAAAGAATGGGCATATTTCATTACTTTTCTGAAGAACATAGACTCTGGCTAGAGAAAGTCCCCTGTGCTTAATCTTCAGGGATTCTCTCTCTTCTCCTTGGACTGGGCACAAACTTGGCACAGAAAACAGGAGAGGATCATGGTCCTTCATGGTGGGTGATGTGGACACTGGCTTTGTTCTGGCCCCCTGGACTATCCCAAGGCAGGCAGCCATCAGCCCCAGAGCCACACTCAGGGGTGGGGCCTTCCCCAGGCCCTCTGGGCTCGAAGGTGGTGCCTTGACCTCATGGGCCCTTGATCCCAGATGCTGCCTCCACCTTGGCTCAGGTCTTCAGCGCTGTGAAACCTGAGGCTCCTCCTCCTCTATTTTCTGTTTCTCCGACCCTTGCCCTCCATCAGGTCTCCTCTTTTTCAGCTTCTGAAATTCTGAGACCTCAAAACCCTTGTCTCCTCCTACACTCTGGCTACTTCACTCCATGGGCCAGACCAGAGATCTGTGGCCCACACACTGTGCATGAATCTGACTACAAATGGTTTTGTTGTTGTTCTTGACTTGAACTGTCAATATGTAAAATACCCGTATTCATTGATTGTGGTATCTGTAGAGAGTCATGGGATCAACCTTCTGCCCATAGTCTTACGTGGGGGGCATTTGGCCAAGAGTGAGAGAGCTGTGGTCTTCATTGTACGTATCAAATAGTCTACCACAGGTAGGAGTGGTGGTGCAGGCCTGTAATCTGCACCCTGGGAGGCCAAGTGAGAAGACTGCAAGTTCACTACCAGCCTGGGCCATTTAGTAATTTAGCAAAACCCTGTCTCAATCAGTCCGTCAATCAACTGTTAGAGAAGTACCTCAGTGTGACAGGCCTGGATTCACTCTCCCGTCCTGAAAACAAAACGAAGCAAAACAAAACTAAAACAAGCTACCACTTCCTAATTATCTCACAAAAGGCTGTTTCCTTCTTCTACTTATCTGTATGACCTCATTAAGGTTTGAATTTGTCATCTTATCCAGGCTTTTGAAGAAAAAGGCTTTTTACTTTCTCCCACCTGCCAGATCATACACAAATCACAATCATCTCCAACTAATGATGGTTTGACTTAATAGTCTTTAAATTTTACAATGGTGTGAAAGCCATTTGCGTTTGGTAGAAATCATACTTGAGATTTTGAATTTTATTCACCTCCCAGGCTGGTGATATGCAGTGCGATCCTCTCTGGTGGTCTTGGGCAGTGATCAGTGATCTAGCCAGCAACTGGATCAGAAGCGGAAACGATTCATACTCTCTGGTGTTCGGTGGAGCAAATCTGTGATGTTCCGTAGGTCAGGTGTATTAAATGAATTTTTGACTTTAGATATTTTCAACCTACAATGGGTTCACTGGGACATAACCCCATCCTAAGTCAAGGAGCACCTGCAATTTTAAAACCGCACTTTGTGGCCGAGTTGGCAGAGAACTACCTGCCTGACGTCTTCCGAAGGAAGGCTGCGTGAGCCAAGGCCAGTATGAAGGCTGAGCTCCTCTAGCTGGGATGTTCAGGGGGCTCTGAGCACCGTCTGCTTACTCAGCAGCTTCGGGCGCTGTTGAATAATCACAGATCTTGCCTATGTGAAGCTCTAAGAAGAATTACAGAGTCCTGGCGGGAAGAGTGGGAAGTGGCCAGCCGGGCACTGCTAAGGAAGCCCACAACTTTGTGACGGTGGATCAAGATGGGTTTGAGATGTTTGCTGTCTTCTGAGCTGGGCCAGATGAGCTCGGGGTACAGAGTTGGTCACCCCAGCCCTGTCTGAGCAGGTCCTGCTGTCCCCCACAGTGTGCATTTTTGTTGGGAAATCATTTGGCCAGCTTCTCTTGGAAGCAGACCTGGTCTGCGTGGTGAAGTGAGGCTATGTTGTCTTGAGAGACCACAAACCAAAAGCCGCTGACGTGATCTGTGCCCGTGCAGAGCTCAGGTGTGACTTAAGCCACCGAGATGTAGCAGCTTGGGGACATTGGGGGTGGGAGGGGGAAGCTCAAACTCAGCACTACTGTTTCTTTTCTCTCTTTTTGTATAAAAAAGATCAATCTCATGTCTAATTCATTTGAAAATTCCCCACTCTGTGTGTGTGTGTTTTTGGTAAAAATAGAAGTCTCTGAGGACTGCAGGCTCCTGCTGAATTTTATGAGCAACTTTTCAAAGCTTGATAACCAGGTTCTTCTAATCTTTCCTTGAGTGAATTAAGCACCAGTGGGAGGCTTGCTTTCCGGATGACTGGTTTGAATAAAAGACTTTCAGAGTTGGGGGTAGGAGGCTTTTAAGGTCATTTAATCAATCTTCAGGCCACAGAAAACACAACTAGAAGAGTGGACAGGTTGGCCCCGTGACCCCCTGCTCCCTCCCATCTCCTCCCTCTCTCCCTCCACTTCCCCCTCCCTCACTATCACTTTCTAGTTTCAGCCATCACCGTGTCTACAACAAACTTTCCATTTGCCGCTAGGAAGCGCATTCCAAAAGACAAACGTAATTGCATTTCCTTTCTGCTTAAAATGTTTGGTGCTTCCTTGGGTCAAACACAGTCCTGGTGTTAGTTGCATTTCAGGAGGAGAAAAGCAGGAGGGTCACTGATGGGAAAAGAACAAGGAGGGGTTCCAGGGGCCTGATGGTGTTCAGTTTCTTAGATGGGTAGTGGCTGTGTGTATAGGCACGTACACACGACAAGTCGTGATAATTAATCAAGCAGTACCATTGGTGATGTATTTATTTTTGTATGCATGTTATACTGCTGTTGTGTTATTTAGCCTTTCATTACTGTGATAAAATGCCTGAGACAAAAGACTTCAAAGAGAAAAAAATTTTTTGGCTCATAGATTCAAAGGTTTCAGTCCTTGGTCAGCTGACTCCATTGCTTTTAGGGCTACAGTGAGGCAAAACATCATAGAGGAAGGGCATTGTGGGGGAAAGCTGCTCACTTCACCAAAGAGAGAGAGAGAGAGAGAGAGCGCCTGTGCTTGTGGACTTCCTCCTTTTCGTCGGGGCTCCTAGCCTAGTAGACAGAGCCACTTGCATCCAGAGCGGTCCCTCCCCACTGGATTTGCTGTCCCACATGCCAGTCATCTCTGGAAACACCCTCACAGACATGCCCAGAAGTCTACTTTACTAATTTCCTAGGCATTTCTCAATCCAACCTAGTTGTCGATTAAGATTAGCCATCATAGCTACAAATTTTAAGCATTTAATATCAGGCTTTGCTTTTTAAGGTGAGGATGAAGAATGGCTTTGAGTGCTATAGGATTCCTGAAGGGGATGATTGACTTATTTATTTATTTATTTTTTGTTTTGTTTTGAGGTAGAGTCTTGTGCTGAGATCTAGGCTGGTTCTGAACTCATTGTGTAGCCTAGGCCTCCAACTCATGGCAATCCTCTTGCCTCCACCTCCCAAGGGCTAGGGCTACAAGTGTGTACCACCATACCTGGTTTATGTGAGGCTGGGGAATCGAACTCAGGGCCTTAGTACCTGCCAGGCCAACGCTGTAACCACTGTGCTATTCCTCCAGCCTCAGGGTCACTGAGTCTTGTGGCAGCTTTGAAGCTGAGGTATCAGAATGAGGAAGCTGAGGTATCAAAATAATTTGAATGCCTGTTGGTATGACAGATTTTTGATGAATGATACCATGGAACTACAGAATGCTGGGATAATGACAATTCAAAGAAGCCACTAGAATCCATTATAAAAGGTTATGGCTAGGGTTGAGATTGGAGAATTAGTCCTGGTGCAGTTTTGGATAAAGGGTTTGATGTAGCAGGGTGTGTGGTTGCTCTAGTAAAGCTTATTTGTAATCAATTATGAGCTGTACCAAGGAGAGAGAATGCCACAGCATGTGAAAAGACGTCAGGCCTTCCTTAGAGACAGGCTTGAAAATTCCTTGAGAAATGACCCTAATGAATGGACAAACACAGGGGCCCTGCAGGAAACTGGAGGCTGCTGGGTCCCCTCAGATGGCCCAATGAAGGAACTGACACACTGGGGTAAAGGAAAAATTAGTGCACAGTGAGTGGTGGGAGAATAGAGGCAGAGGAAATGCCTCCCCTCACCCACTGAGTCACCAACGTGATGAGCTGCCACAATCACTGGGACTTGGGGGACAATCTGCTCATTGCAGCCTGGACCTCTCTTCACTTAGCACTTTGCACACTGCCTTGACATGTGCTGGCTCATGAATTGGCCTCCTTTCTGGAGGTCTTGCTCACCCTCATGGCAGAACACATCCTTTGTATCACTGGGCCTGACCCTACCCACCACAGTGCCTGGTACATTGGTGAGTGCAGGCAAAACAAGCAGAGCGGCAGGTCATCCGAAGGGCCAAGACCACTTTGTGCCAGTCTGTTTTCTGCTGCTGTAACAGCATACCACAGAGTGGGTAATTTATAAAGGAAACAAATGTATTTCTCATGGCTCTGGAGCTGAAAAGCCCAACAGCACAGCACTGGCAAATGATGACAGCGTGTACTTCCTTCTAAGATGGTGAAGGGTCACTGAGCCCACCAGAGACAGTCAGCCCAGCCTCACCCTTTACCGGAATCCCACTCCTGTAATAATTAACCCACTCCAGTGACAATGGCATTAATCTACTCATGAGGGGAAGATCCTTCCTGATCTAATCACTTTGTAGAGATTCCATTTCCCAACATCATTACATTGGCAATTAAATTTGAACCTGAGTTTTGAGGAAGACATTCAAGCTAGAGAATTAACCCCGGTGCAGTTCCTGTCCAACAAAGGCTTTCTTTTGGATGAAGGGCTTGATGTAGTTCTTAGCAGCGCGTGTGGAGGAGTCCTGAGGAGTCAGACTGTCTCCTAGAAAACTAAAGCTCAGAGAGGCTTACTTAAGCACATGACTCATCTGTGATAAAACTGTGCTCAACTCTTGGTACGCCTGTCACCGAAGTCCTTTCCCCGAATCTCTCTGCAGAGTTTCGTCTCATCCACACTACCCTGGTTATTTTCCAGTCAACACTCCTCTGGTTTGCTGCCTTTTTCCAGAGTAAGTTAATCCTCTCCGCAACAAATTCCAAATAGTCCAAAGATCGTGTTTCACAGCAGAGTGTACCAGTCTTTCTGGGACCTGGCTTTGCTTACACGTTTGGTCCCATCTCTAGCCAGGTGGCACCCTCAATTTGATTCACTAGCCATGTCAAAATATCTGTAGCTGCTTGCCTGCGTCGGCTTCCTCTATGAGTTCCTCTTTCTAGAATTTTAACTTTCAGATTGCTACTGAGGCTGCAGCAACCAAGGCCACACCACCCTGAATGTGCCTGGTCTCCAGTTGCTTGTGACATGAGGAATTATAAATAGAGAGAATCTGGGCCCGGAGGCACAGGGCTATAATCCCAGCACTCCGAGAGGCTGAGACAGGACGATTGCAAGCTTGAACCCAGCCTGTGCAACTCAGTGACTTAGCAAGAACCTGTCTCAAAAATGAAAGTGGACTGAGGATGTAGCTCAGCATGACACAGTCCGTCTTCTTCCTGTGCAGTGCCACAACAAAACACATAGGTGGATAGATGATAGATATAAACAAGTACTTTGATTTTTTATTACACTCCCGCCTGTGCCATGTAAGTAAGAAGAGGATGTATCATGTCACATACTAAGAACTCTGAAGGGAGGGGGAGGCTGCCATGCAGGGCCCCAGGCTTCTGGCTTGTCTCCTCTATGACCTTTTCCCTTTGCCTCGCTACATTTGTTTCATCCTCACACTGGTGACAAGATGGCTCTGGTGGGTCCAGTCTCACATCCTGACATATCACCCCCCGAGACAGGAATCGGATAAACTATTCCTTCCCTGTATCTCCTTCCCAGAACTTTCCAGCATATCACCCATACGACTCATTGGCCAGGACCTGGTCACAGACCCACCCTAGCCCACGGGGAAGGTTTATACCAGTTTATACCAGTCAAGGAGTTAAGGATTGGGTCATGCTGGGGACAGCGTGGCACCCAGCACAGTGAGACTCTGCCAACAAAGAAGGCATTGGGATTAGATTAAATCTTGAATGGTATCCAGCCCAACTTTCTAAGGAAACCTCCTCCCATTATAGCCTCCTCATCATCCTGCTTCTTGCTTTCCTACTGGGCACAGTGCCCCCTGTTTATGTGATCTGTTGACCCCTCCTGGGTGCATCTGCTCTCTGTCCTTCCACACCCTTAGCTGACTCACTTGCCGTGGTGCACTGTTTACCCAGAGTGCCATGCATTCCCTCCAATTGGTGCACTTTCAGCTACTCTAGAAGTCACAGCAGCTTAACCCTCCTCACCCAAATCCTTTCTCTCATTCTGCAGCCTGTCGCCTGCCGGTGCCTCTTCACGGGACTACCTGCTGGTGTCTTACTTACAAACTTTCCAAGTTCTTGTCACACCACATACATATCATAGCCATGTTTTCCTCCCCATCATGGTACAGGTTCCTTGACAACAGCGATGTCTTCTAATTCTTTTGGAGCCCTAGGAAAACCCAGTCTTGCCCTCCCTCACACGCTAACATCATCTGATCACTACAACCGCTCCTACAGAGTGGGTAGCCAGGCGTCCTCAGTCTCCCTTCTGGCCCTTGCCCCCTGCTTGCAAAGATGACAGCTATCTCTGCGTAGAAAAGACTGCTGAAAGGGTTTGCTCCAACACCACAGAGCAGAAAATCCTAGGGGTAGCTGTTCTTCAAGGCCAGGATGTTTTGCCTCCAGGAATATTTACGCTCTATCATGTACAAATCAGGCACTGTCCCAATGCCAGGTCACAAAAGAAGGAACCGAGAATCCATAGAGCGCTTACTCTGTGTCAGGAGTTGGCTGCCTGTGTAGTTGTCTGTTCCTATCAATTGCCCGGGCTGCTTTCTCTGCCATCCTCCTCCTGCCTCCCAGCCTGGAGGTGTTCTAGTTACCCTTCACGACTCAGCTCAGCCAGCATGCTGGTGAGGCTTCACCTGACTCCCGCGTGGAGAACTCATTTTTCCGTCTGTTGTCCTGGGCCTTGTGCAAACGCTTTGTCAATACCTCAGCCCGGTGTAAGAGTCCCTCACTTGTCTGTCTCTGCTGCCATGCAAAGGCCACCAGAGACACGCCATTTTTTATTTCTGTATTCTTGGGTCCTGTGAGGACAGATTCATGCCTTTTGGGCATTAGGAACTTAATAAATCCCTGCTGACTTAAATGAAGTTAATTATTGCCTAGGTCAGCAGAATGTAATATTGTGGAAAAAGTGAATAGGGAACTTAAGAAATACAATGACTCTTCAATAGGTAGGTCTCTCCCTTATTATGGCTTGTGGGTAGAGAACGAATGAAACAGAAGGAAGGTGACAGCACTGGAGATTGCTAATGCCTCCCTCTCTCTAGAAATGAGCTTGAGGGTAGGAACTGCTTTCACCCAGGACCTGGAGGATGGAAGAGGATCTGTAAACACTTAAACACTTACTGAAAGAATAAACAGAGAGTGATACTGGTTCTATTCCAAGCTGAATTCTGAGCATGAGTTCCCTGGGTGTCAAGTGGGCTAGGGAGGCCTCTAATGAAGGAACAGTAATCTTGACATAGTCAACCATTGCTGGGCCATCTGCACCTCAGACTGGTGGTTAATCAGCCAGCTCTGGCCTCTACTTCCCCCCCTGTAATCCCCACTCATCCCCTATGCCAGAGCTTGCGTGGTGCCATTTTAGGCCTTGCACTGATGACTCAGGTCAAGAGGATGAGACCAGGCTAAATGCCTCACATGTGAGATATATAAATCCCTAGCCTCTAATCCTAGTACTCAGATGAGATCGGGTGCTTTCAGGGTGGTATGGCCGTAGACAATCCTAGTACTCAGGAGGCTAAGGCAGGAGAATTGCCGTAAGTCCAAGGCCAGCCTCGACCAGCCTGGGTTACAGAGTGAGACCCTGTCTCAAAATAAATAAATAAATTAATTAATTAATTAATAAATAATAAACCATCTATCTCCAAACAAGCCACAGCTCTTCACTATTCAGACACAGTCATCTTTTCTTGCAAGGACAGAGGGAAAGAGATACAGAGAAGCACTTTCTGGGACTTGAATGGTGTCCTTTTCAAGAGAGGATGTTCAAGGTGACACGCTCTGCTGTGCGAGAGCTGAGCAGTGGACGCCGAGCGGCAAAGGTCCCTGTGTTCTCCATTACAGGTCATTTCTGCGTGTGTGAGATGTGAGGGTGGGACTGTGAGGCCAGAGCCTTAGACAGTGGCTTCTTTTGTTCAGGACAAAAGGCAGGCTGCCGGGAGGCGCGTCCCACAGTCAACCTTGGATCATAAGCAGGAGCATGGGAGAGCTGAGAGGCTGTTAATGCCAATCATTAGCAGTTTCCCAACTCTTTCGCAGAACTGCATGCTGTTTGGTTGCCAACATATTAGGACGGAAAGCAGCTGGCAAAAAACGGGCAGAGAGGAAGTGAGCCCATTTGGAGAAGCCAACGGCGAAGCTCCTCTTAGACCGTGGCCTGAGAAGGATGTTGCTCTCGGCCCTTACTGGACAGCGTCACTCTCAGGTGATGGCTGCCCCGACCCCTGCCCCCGGCCCCTTTCTGGACGGCCCGGCTCTCAGGGGAGGGGTGCCTCTACCCCTGCCCCTCCCACACCTTTGAAGCAGGTGTATAAGAGACCAGCACTGATTTAGGCTCCTTCTGAATCAGTGGAACTGAGAAGACTCTGTCCCTGCCCCAAGGTAACTCACAGGCTAACAGTAACCTTACGCTTAATGAAATTGGAAAATAAAGAGAAGTAGACAGAGTAAGCACCGTAAAATAATTTCAGCTAGTTTTTGTAGGAGACAGGGCCAAGTGATACCACCCGTCTAGGTGGGTGCTGAGGAGGCAGGCGCAAATCACACAGGTTGACCGACCCTCCCCTCTTCCATGTGACCACGTGCCCCTGTGAGCTCTCTCACAGTCTACCTTCACGGCAACCTTAGCACAGGTGGCAGAATTCATAGGTTCATTTCACAGAAGAAGAGAAAACTGACTTTGAAAGACAGTGTAACTTGCAAGGGGAGACATCGCAGGAGGTGGCAGAGCCAAGAGTGGGGCCCAAGTCTTTCTCACCTGGGGACACTAAGCACACAAATTTCCAGGAGGAGAGATAGCTCAGATTGGGACACGAGCTTCTGCTGTGTTTGATGCACCACAACCTCGCAATTCAGATATAAAATGCGACACACACTCCATAGTCGGTACTCAAAGAGTTTTTCAACTAGAGGTGGCTGAGTCTAAGAAGAAGCAAAGCCAAGACCTAAAAGGCAAATCGTCTCCGGATGGCAGCAAGGGAGGAGAAATCAGCAGGCAAATCTTCTCTACCATTAGGGGGAAAGGATAGAAACAAACAGCCAAGGCATTTGGCACGTTGTTAAACAATGGAAAACTGTTGCTTTTGAAATAATAACACAACCGTGCAGTCTCATTAGAGATCCTAATGAGAACAGAAAAGAAATACAGCCAATTTCCTGCCTGCTCCTGTAATTACTAGCATACTTTAACAGTACAGAGTGGGATAAGTCCTTTATTATTTCTAAATCACTAGTCTGTTTATTCACGCATTCACTGAGTGGCCCTGGTGCCTGTCCTATGCCAGGCAGTGACCTAGCTGTCGAGGATACAACAGTGAGCAAAACCCTGAAGACCCCACCCTCCTGGAGTTATGCGTAGGCAGCAAATGGAAGGTAAGGTGCACAGGTTACCAGGCAGTGGTGAGTTCCATGGGGACAAAAGGACAGAGAAAGGACGTGGGGGAAACAGAATGATCAGGGCCAGCCCTATCATTGAGCTGGCTCTCAGTCCGGAATTATTGTTTCAATTCGCATTTCCTTGACAAGTTGTGAGGGGCTTCTTTTCATACATTTGCTTCATCGGCCTTTCTCTGGGATGCCTCTGTGCAGCGAGTGGGCTTGGAGAAAGGCCTTTCCTCCTGGTAAAAATGGCTTCGATCCCATTTGAGTTACTTCCCTGAGCAAGGACCCCAGCTGGAGAAACTGCGTGAAAGGCTGGGATTCTCGCTTCCGTGTTTTCGGGGAGGAATTCTCCAGCCCCTTCTGCTCCCTAGATGGCACCGCCATGTAAGCGTGGCTGTAGCTGCTTCTGCAAGGTTCCTTCTCAACTGAAGGCCCTTTCAAATACTCCATGAAGAGACACTTCCATTCCATGTCTGACCTGGCAAACAGGAGCCCCTGGAGGAGCATAGACACGTGCACCAAGAGGGCAACGTGCTCTTGTTCAACGGCCATTGCCACGCAGGGCCAAAGATGTGTTTAAAATTACATGTTCCTTCCCGCTCAGCTGAAGAAAAGTGTTAGTGCTGGGTTTTTTAAAAATTTTTAATGCTTCTCCCCCAAATATCTTTACCACTCACTTTATTTGGTAGCAACCCAGCTTGTCCATTTTTATCCAAAGCACCGGAAGACCCCCCGAACAGAAACTTCAGCCAAAAAGTAATACGTTCAGGCAAATTATTAGGAAATAGAAAAAAATTCTTTTAATTCTTTTTTAAACAGCTTGTTTTGTCAGAGATGGCTTCGTTCTCACTCTGCCACATTTTACACACACACACGCACATCCACACACACGCAGCACTGCCACCATCACATTCATCCCCCAATTCTCACATCCCATGCACTGCACACATTAAACACACGCCTACACACTACCCCTAAGACACACATTCATACCACACATCACAGGCCCCGCTTCACAGGCATACACACACACACACACACACACACACACACACACACACACACACACCATATACAAAGCTCCATCTGCATAACGTATACACACACTTTTACCACATCCCACCTGCCCTGCCATACATACACACTGTCCCCATGTCCTCATACTCTACTAGATGCTCACACACATACCCATACTATATATACTCACTCACAAGACACAACTGACCTACACAACATAACCAAACCACATCACACATGGCAACACCCACGCCACAAACCCTTTCATCACCACCATAATCGCCACATCTATAGTCCCCACAAGCAAACCCCACTTAGCTCTCTGTCCCATCCCAGCGTCCACCCTGGAGCTTTTACAGATGTATGTGCTCTGTGAGTGGCATGAGGACCAAAGGTCCGTGTGCTGCCCCAGCTGCCCTTCCTGTTCCAGCAGTCACCGTGGCAACTTTGCCTCTTGGTTTCTGCCAGTGAGGCAGGAGGAAAAAAGGCCCAGTTGCGCAGGCCGGCTCTGTGGGATAGTCAGAGGATTAATTAAAAATTAGCGCATCATTCGTGAGGCAGTCACTCCAGTCCGGAGCAAGCCTTGGACGGAGGCCTTCTCCCCGCTTGCTCGTTTACATGGCTCATGGAACCTGCAATCTGGACTAAATTGCGTCTAGGGCAGATGGTCAGGGCTGGGCAGTGAGAGCCTTGAAGCATCTTCCCTCCTAATGTTCCTCCACATTCCTCATTTAAAGATAATGACATTTAGAGAATACAGTCTCCAAGCTATGGGGGGGGGGGCTGCCTCCGTGAACCCCTGCTGACTGGAGAGAGCGAATCGAATCGGTGGTGACCATCAGCCTTACTGATTATCTGCGGAGAAATCCTCCTGGCACCGCTGCTTCTCTGCTCCCACTCCTCCAGAGTCGCCTGCTCCCTCTTCTACCTACCTAGAGTATTTTCAGAAACCAAGGGTTATTTTAATCCTGCCTTGGAAAAGCATCATTCAGAAAGCAAATTGCTGCAAATCATCCCACTCCTGCAGTCCGTAGCCAGAACTACACCACTCCCCAAGTGTCTGTGCACTGGTATTACCCACACCACTCTGTCCTTTCCACTACCTGGATCATTGGGAAGCGTCCTTTCTTGACTACAGGTGTCAATTGTGAGTTACTTATCCTGAGTCAATTACTTCACCCATTGAAACATTACCAAATGGTCACTGACGTGGTAGATGGCAATTAGTACGACCTGGGGCTCTGGATTCAAACCATCCTACGTTTCAGTCCTGCCTAAACCCTGGGCCACTGACCTTAAGCTGAAGGTCTCTCGTGTGGAAAATGCATAATAGCAGGAGTCATTTGGTAGAGCAGGTAGAAGGAAGGGGTTCACTGAATGATGCCCAGTGCACAAGCTGCTGCGTGATGGTTGCGTGCCAAGTTTCTAGCCCTTCCTTATCTGGTGGGTGGGCTCCTCATTGGAGAACTCTTTCTTGCGCATATAGTACCCTCCAAGGAAAATGAGGAGAGGAGATATTAGCAGTGTATTTTCAAAATGATGAATTGTCATCTCAGCAGAAGCGAGAGGTAAGCCGGAACCCCAGCACTTCGCTCCACTTGCGCTCAGCATCAGCGACACAGGTCGTCGCAGTCAGTGCCCGTGTGGCGACCACGACCTCATCCTTCTAGCTTCCCTAGTGAAATCCCTTTCGTCTATTTCAGCCTGTTCACTCATTTGGAGAAAAAGTCTCCCTTCTTCTTTATGCTAAACTGGCAAGTCATTATTATAGTAATAATACCTATTATTACCAACCGATAGCTCTTTTGGTAGTAAATTATTATTATGTACTTGGCTAAAAAGGCCTACACTGTAGTAATTTGTAAAGGCCTGATTAAGCAGAACAACAAAATTTCAAATAATAATAATGACATCTTGCATTTCTACAGTGCATTTATTTTTCGAGTGCATAGTATATCGGCAGGCTGCTCTCTGACCTTCGTTGGCCAAGAAATCCTGGTGTCATGCCGTCTGTTCTGTTTGGAACGAAGTTTCCAGGTCACATGTCCTTTCAGAAATCTCTGTGCAGTGTATCCTTAGGCTCTGGAGACAGCTGTGCCAGGCTAAGCCAGACCTGGCTGGGTGATGTGGGGTTGTTTTTCTGCAAACATATATCTCTGAACCACAGGAGGCAGCTTCTTTATTATAGCCATTCATTATTTACAAAGCACTGCAGGTATGCCCAGCATTTTATGAAACACAGAGACAAGGTCCTTGCCTCATGGACTGATAGTTTTTTTTTTCTCCTAGTGTTTCATCTGTCTAAGCTGAGTTGTGACGAGGGCTGTCTGGGGCATCAGAGTAGAAGGATTTCGTGATGAATTTTAAGTAGGGAATTTGAAGCAGGTATGTGCAACTGGAAGCATTGCTCAGGGTCCCATGAGGCTCAGTGGTGACCCTGTGTTCCAGCACAGGAAAGACCAGCTCTGCCCAGGTGCCTTGGGACCACGGAGGAGAGCAAGGACGAAGACTAACAAGAGACACCAAGTGCACTGGTGGTCCTGAGAGGTTCTAACCAGCACGTCCCGCTTGTGCCCTGGTTCTCTTAAAGCTTATTTTGTTATAAGGAGTGATGGAGGAGGTAGGAAGGAGCGTTAGTCAGTTTTTTAATATGTTACCATTAAGTTCATTACATAGTTTTTAGAAGATTTGGGGCTTCTTGGACTGTATCCTTAGCCACTCTTAACCAAGTAAAATATTCTTCGGTCTGAATCTCTCAGTCTGGCCAACCTAATGGCGTCTTCTAGCCCCTGGATGCCTGCATCGTCCATTGGCATTGGAGACAATCACTGAGAAGCTCTCAGGGGACAGACCCCAACCCGAAGTGATGGGCAAGACCCCGTCCTTGCCCCTCAGAAGCAGGGAGGGAACGAGAATGAGGATGTGGAAAGGCAGTAAGGCTGGAACCAAAGTTGCCTCCGCGCACAGGACACAGAGGGGTTGACACAGTGAGTTCGTATTCCTTCAGGGCTTCCAGTCATCGGACCGGAACTTTGCTAGGTTCCCAGCTGCTGGAGGAGGGGCTCAAGTGCTAGGAAGGCTCAGAGACACAACCTCGTTCGAGGCTCAGGGAAAACCGATCATGTCCTTGGCATGAATTCTTCCTGCTCAGAGCTCAGGGCTTAGTCCAATTGCAGTCAGGTTTTGTAGCCAGAAACAGATATAAAATTGGCTGAGCGGCACTAGTGAAAGTAAGGAAGATTCTGTAATGTGCCGACCATGCATCAGATGGCTCTGCTTCCTTCAAGCTCTGTACAGCTGGTTAACAAAACCCACTGCCCTCTACCAACATCTCCATCATCATCATCACCACCACCCTCATCTCATTAAAAGCCCTCTGCTCACTAGCGGTCACAGAGTCTGGTGTCCTTGTGGCTGGGACCATCTCCCGCCTTCCTCCCTCCCTTTTGCCCGGCTCTGCCTCCACATCCTGGTCATGTCTGTGCTCAGAGTAAGAGTTCCCTCTCCCCTCCCCTCACTCTATTTTCTGCTCTCTTCCGCCATTGTGGTCCCTTTCTCCCTTCAAGCCACTATCTCTCAAAGCCAGGCCCCTACACCTCGTGCATTGAAATCATTTGGAGACTGTGTTAACACTGTGGGTTTCTGGAACTTTCCCCCTTTCCATGCTAAATTGAGGTGCATAATGGCAGCCTGTGGGTATTTGTCGTTCAACTAGTTCTCTGCCACAGAGCTTGAAGAATGCTGCCCTACTTTTTTTTTTTCAACAAGAGATGAAGACTTAGGCTTTCAGTTTCCACAAGCCAGCCCCAGGAGGGACACTGACAGCAGTGTACCAAAGCTGGCTTGTACCTGATGGCAAAACCAAAAGCTTCAGGCAATTTGTAAGTTGTTTGTTAATACTTTGGCAATGTGAAAGTCAGCCACAGGAAAAGGAGTAGTCCACCGCAGGCATCATCAAATGTTACACATCTTCAAAAAAAAAGTTTAGCTTACCACTGGACAGCAAGTGCTGTCTCCTTTGCAGCAAGAACGCAGCACGGGTGGGTTACACACTGTTGTGATTTGGAAGAACCATGGGCAGGCCTAGAGAGGTGGACCTGTCCTGGGTTTGGGGAAGTTAACGTCGTAACTGGAGTGATACCTCTTCTGTTATGCATGAGGTCCAGTTCCTTTTTCTGTTGAGAGATTAGTCTTTAACAATTCCTCCAGACAGTGTGCACACATGTCGATCATTCTGTGAACCACTCGGGGTTCCCTGTGAGCCACAGTTCTGGCCCCCTAAGCAGAAAGGAAACCCAACTGAAGATCACACTTGAGGAAGTCTGGACAGCAGCTCAGAGAAGGATTGAGCCAGAGCAGCTCAGAATTCTACCCATCAGGAAATAACACGAGGCCACTCAGGAAGGTGTGGGATTGAGCCCACTCCAAATGTTCCTTCCTAGCCTTCTTCACTCAGAAAATAATAAGCCTGGTTGTTTTCGGGCCCCAGGCTCACTCTTTACCAGGGGTGGATAGGGCTTCTTGACTGACAGCCCCGAAGACGGCACAAAACAGTGGGAGATAATCCTCCTGCAAAGAAACCAAGCTCCGTTACTTGAGAAGAGGAAACTGATGCTAGGTAATCCAAAACTCGTAGCTTCCTTGGTGTACTTCAGAATGACAGTGAACTTGGGGAAGCTTGGCTCAAGATTTCATCCCTCTTCCCGCTGATACCCAGTGGGGATCTTATGCCCTGGGAACATCCTGCCTTCGGCTTGGCGCTGACGTTGGGAAACTGGATATGAGCCTTCTAATGCTTACCTCCGAGGGTTCTTGGCCATATCTTGTTTTTTGCCTTCTCTCTCGTATCAACTGCCATTTAAAATTTACTGATCCCCACGTCTGTGTGTCCAGACCCATGGTTTGGTTTTCCAGACTGTGAAGGATTCCTCACGCCCAGCTTTCGCTTCATTCTTAACTCAGGCTTGCCTCGTCTCTTCTTGATCTTTGCCCCACCCCAGGATGCCTTTTCCATCTTGGCTTTGTTTCCCGTCCAGTCCGCTCTCTACATTGTGCCAGTTTACTTCTTCTGCTAGATTTGCACCAGCTAACTTCTTCAAAGCAAGCAGATCATATCACCCGGATCCTTACACGACATCCAATGGCTACCTCCCTCTTTCACCTTTCTCCTCAAAATACAGCCCACACCCCCTACCTGCCATTCAAGACTTCTTGCAACCTGATCCCAACTTGTCCCTTCAGCTCATCTGTCCCTTGCTGCTGACACATAAACCTAGCCTTTATCTCCCTGCCTCTTTTTACTTACTTTTCCTCTGAGTGGTGCTCTTCTTAGGATCTTTTTCTCCAGAATATTCTTCCTATTTTATGACCCAGAGTGTAAGATGGACAAACACGGGCTGAATGATGTCACAGCGGGTGGATGGAAAAGGGATGTCCATGGGGAGGCCTTCGCTGTCCGGGCCATTTGGATTGTATTCACTGTCCTCTATATTTCTACAACTCTTTGTTCATAAAGTTTTTATTCTCTTTTAATGTATGCATTTTCATGCACTAGTCACCTCCTCACGGACATTTATCAATTTTTTTTTGTCACTCACAATCTTTCCACAACCTTCTTACATTAGAGGAATACGGTTTCTCCAATCCTCACATTCTGCCTCAAGGACAGGCATGCACTCTCCCAGCCTCCTTTGCAGCAAGAACACAGCATGGCTGGATTGCACATGTGCCCCCATGGGATGGAACTGAAGCTCACAACGCAAAGCCAAAAGAGCTAGCAGAGGTGGCACACACGTACCACGGGCTTGGGAGAGTCTGAGGAACGCATCCACGGCCCACATAGTAACGCTGCCTGTCCAAGCTGCGCGGCAGCGCTCACAATGGCTCAGCATCGTCCCCTCTAGACTAGCTCTGCGATGTGTTTGGAAGCTTTGTTCCTAAATGCTTCTCTCCCCAGAGCTTTTGTGACCTCGCATTCTTTAATTTAATTCATTTTTGGCATAAAGTAGCCAGAGTTGGTTTCTAGTTGGTTTCTCTGCAAGTAGGAAGCGTTTAGCCTGAAGGATCTTCCAGAGCAGGGACCCTAGCTTGTCTGCTTCCTTCTTTACTTCCGTATGGCACCAAGTAGCTTCGATACGCATTTGTCGAATGATCAAATAGATTCTCTATGAAGAAGTTGCTTATTTGCAATACTTGACTTCGGTAGCTATGGGCTGGAATTTAAATGTTGGACTTAATGCTTATGTTACTTGTGTCAGAAATCAGAGTGCTGCAATTATTTTGAGAAGTTTAGAACAGCTCAAAGAAGAATATTGGGAATGTTGGCCTGGGAGTGTAGTACACTGCCACCACCGCCCCCCGTTTCGGTGGTGCTGGGGAACTGAACCCAGTCATGTCATTTTTTAATGCTACTAGGTACACGCTTTCTTTTTTTTTCCCCACTCAGATAAACGAAAGGATTAAACAAATGTCATTGCCCCAAATAAGAAACCATTCCTGCCAGGTAGTGACAGTGCAGGCCTCCCCTTTCTCATCTCCTAGGAGGCCCTGAAGTGGATCCCTTTCGTGGAGAGGCTAGTACCAGAGTGGAAGGCAGAAGCCTTTGATTTCATAAGGTATTCGGTGAAGCCTCACCTTACCTCCTCAAGGTCAAGGTAGAACATGTGGGCCGAATGACGACGCGTTTGGTGGATGGGCAGCAGGAGTGGCGCTGCCCTGGCTGCACAGCTGCACCGCGTGTTCCGCCATCCAGGCAGCAGCTGCGCCTTGTGTCACAGTTCTTCTCGCAGGAGCGAGCACGCCACCTCCGGGGCAGCCCGTGGCCGCCCGCACTCACGCCTCCATACTCTTCCTTCCTTTCTGACTGGCTGGAATGGTGACCAGCAGAGTCACTCAGCCACACGCCAAGGACAGAAGGCTGCATCAGCCTGGGTCCCTGACGGATGGTGGGAAGATGGCCTGTTGCCACAATGGGGCTTGTCGAGACGTGACATGAGAGTATCTTAACCTGCTTTGTGCTGCTGTAACAGTATACCACAGACTCAGTCATTTGTGGGACAGAAACTTATTTGACATATGGTTCTGAAGGTCAAGACTGTAGCACCAGCAACTGGCCAGGGCATTTGTGCTGTGTCATCCCGCGGTTGGAGATGGAGAAGCAAGAGAGAGCAAGAACAGGCAAGTGAGAGGGGGGCAAATTCGCTTTCATAACGAACTGCTCTCAAAATAACTAACCTGCTCTCATGATAAAGACGTTAATCTACTTATGAGCCAGAGACGCATTTTCTAATAACCTCTTATGAGGTACTGCCTCCCAATACTCTTGCACTGCAGTTTAAGTTTTGAACAGATAGACCTTGGGGGACACACTCTGACCGTAGCCGAGAGGACAAGTCCTAAACGTGTGTGTCTGTTAAGCCTTTGAGTTCTTGCAGTGTCTTCTTACTGAGGTGACTTTCCTCTAATAGACTTGGTTAGCCGGTTCTTATCCAAAGAAGAGTGGCCAATGCTTCAACATGGCCTTGGACGGAGAATGTCGGTGGCATAACACGAGGCTCTGTCTTTGACACTGACTCAAGTAGTTTTAAGTAACAGTTCAGGTGAGGCTGTGGAAGCTGTACTGGTAAGAAGAGATACTACACTTTATATTAGCTCAAAGGCCAAGAAGCAATGTGGAAACCACATTTATCAAATTTATTTATTTATTTATCTATTTATTTCTTCAGAGACAGGGTTTCATCCTGTGGCCCAGGCCAGCCTTGGATACACTTACCAAATTTAAAGATGACATGATACTGAGAGAACACGTGGTCAACTTTTTAAAAATCTCAACAAAATAGAAATAAGAGGTGCTGTTTTCTCAGCACTCACCGTGAGCCACATTCAGTGTTGAATACTTCTCGTATGTGGACTTGGTCAATGTTTTTGACAGTCCTACAATACGGGAATATTGTCTCCTTTTGAAATGAGAAGGCAGAAATGTTCTCTGCATGTTCAGAGATGAAGTAAAGATCTGGCAAATGATAGCACTGGGATCTGAACTTGAACTCTGTGGTCCTAATCACCATTCTTAGTGTAGCCTTCTGTCCAGGTGTGTTCGGAACAGTCTTGGTTGTGCCTGCTGTTGCAATATATGTTTACAGAAGAAAGGCTCCCTCTTTCAAAATGGTCAAAATTTGAATGAAAACTGGAAAGATAAAATTTGAGAAAAATCTATCACCATACCTCAAATGTTCAAATATGGAAAATCCAACAGACAGTTTCATTTTCTCTAAGGTAACACTGGGCCAACGGGATGATGATGCTGTAGAAACGGTGCTGGGAACCTATCTACTAAGTAAGGCACAGGATGGCTCTGAGGTACTTGGGTCTGGATAGGCTGTGTCTAGAAAGAAGCAATCATTTCAAGAAATTCTCTCTTTGGAGGGATCGGTCTCCACAACTGGAGCACACCGAGAGGTTGACAGGCTAATGTAATATCAGGAAGTTAAGTCGCATGAGAACTGGGTAAAAGCACAAGGGATGCTTTGCCGGGAGCCAAACAGACTTCAGGGACATGTGAGCTGTCCTCATATATCCCAGTGGCTGCCGTGTGGGGGAGGGATCAGGCTGACGCCAAGGACTCCAGATGGCAGACCCAGGACTAGGTGGAATGACGAGAAAGCAGATTCCAGCTCGGTTGCCGAGAACTTTCTAACAATCTGAGCTGTCTGACAGTACGCCTGCCTCACAAGGGATGGAGCAGCTGGTCTCTGGTTACGCTAAAGTCAGGGTAGGCAAGACCCCAGTCAGAGGTGGGACATGGATAGCACCTGTCCTGAGGCTGAGGCTGAGTTCTGTGACCTCTACGTTGCTTTCTCAAATGTTGTGATTCCAACAACACGGATAAGAACATACTGTGGGCATAAAAGAGGGCAAAGATGCTATTGGTTGTGTGAGTGTAGCAACCAGTCACAGCCTGAGTTTTTAAAGCCAAGTAGGCAGTATCCTAAATTTGTCCTCTGAGAGGCTTCTTGGTGCATCACCAGCTGAGTTACCTTGGCTTTTGCCAAAACAGGCTGAAGACTTGACTGTAGCTAGCCAGGGATGATTCTGTGGGTGGAGTCAGAAGTTAGGGATTATGTCTCGATGGCCAGATGTGCTCCTAGGTCTTTCAGGCCCAGGGGAGTGAGGGGAAGGTCTCTACCAGCTATTGGTAGAAACCAGAGAAAGAAATCAAACTAGAGCCATGGTACCCAGGGAGACAGCTGAGCCCTGCCAGTGCCTGCACTAGGCCAGCCCGGACAGAGTTGCTACTTTCCAGATTTCCTACTCAGAGCGAAACAAAACAAACAAACAAACAAACAAACAAAAAACCCTGTTTTTATCCACAAGTAAGTGCAAGGCATTTTGCTGACAGCTGAGGACACAGTGATGAATAAAGCAGAATTTAAAATTAAGATGCCTCTTGCTTACAAGTAGCAATGACAAAGAACAAAACCTCAAAGCTGTTTAAATAGAAAAGGAGTTTATCGGTGCATGTAACTGACAAGACTAGAGTTTTAGGCTGTGGTTCATCCCCACTGAAGATTATGTCAAAATCAAATGTCCCTTGTGAGGTATTAAGAGGGTTAGAACTTAATCTGATTATGGTGTTTAGAAAAGGTGCCTTTGGGAGGTGATTAGGTTAGATAAGGGGCATCCTGGGAACCTTCATGATTGAATACAGGTACCTTTCTATGAAGAGGGAGACAGACTAGAGACATGTGCACTCCTGCCTCTCTCCTTGTGATCCCCTGGGCCACCATGAGATTCTCTCAACAACGAGGCTATCACTAGGTGTGGCCCCTCAATCTGGGGCCAAACAAACCTCTTTTATTTATAACTTACCCCGTCTTTTGCAGTGTGTTACTAACAACAGAAGACAAAACCTCTAGTTTCAAAGAATGTTTGATCCAGTGACCAAAACAATGTGGCCAGGACGCCATTTCCCTCCATCTCTTAACTGTGCTTGGCTCCATCGATGACCAAACTCTACCACAGCCGTCTCCTCTGTCTGTTCTGGGTGGCTTCCAGTATCCCAGGAACCTTCACCCTCACCAGCAGAAAAAGAGTCCAGGGTCACATGCTCAAAGACCTGAGACAGTCTGATTGGACTGTCCTAAGTCAATGCCAATTCTGAGCCAGTCACCATGACAAAGAGACATTTGGGAAGTGGGATGTGCAGGTTAATTTAAACTCCTCAACCAGAGCTGGGTAGTGGGGTCAATGATGCAATGGGAGAAAGAAGGTTTTCCAGACAAATCTGGTGGACTGTGGTCTAGAAGAGAAGTAAGTACTGGGCTGTAAACAGATGCAGATGCCTAGAGGGCGCTGTTCTTGGTTCAGGAGCCTCTAGGCAAGTACCAAGCAATTATGAGCCTGGGCGACATTTCCGTTCCAAGAGAAGTCCAAGTGCTAGCAGAAGGGGAGGTGGGTTACTTCACCTAAGCGGGGTGATGTGGTAACGGAAGTCTTCCTGAAGGAAGTGGCGTTTGTCCTGAGACCTGAGCAGGACTAGGCTCTCGCCCAGTGCTAAAAGAAGATCATTCTAGGTAGAGGCGCAAACATGAGCTAAGCCAGCGGTGAGCAAGCACATACACTCAGTGGCTGAGGGAAGTGTGGGGTGGCAGGGGCACACAATGCCGGGAGGCAGGGTGCTCTGGAGGGCGGGCCACGCTGCGAAGGGAGAAAGGATAAACTGAGAAGTGGAGTCCATCTGTTTATATGCGCTCCCAGCCCCAGGGATGGAAGCTGAGAATTCTCCCACTGGGAGGCAGCTCCCGCCTATCCGCCTACCATCCCAAGGGGCCACGCAAGCCTCTGGGGAGGAGGACACTCACAGCCCCCCAGCTTAGGGCTGGCCCAGGCTCAGCGGGGTGTCTGGCTAGCTTGGGCTAACTGCCCCAGACAGCTGTGAGTACAGCTAGCTTAAGATGGAAACTCTATTAAAAGTATAGACTGAGGTAGTTGCATCAATACTCTTCATGAAATCTTAAAGTATGGGCTGTGACTCTTGAAAGATACTTTTATTAAATTATTTTATTTTTCCCCATTTTTGTTAGTATGTATATGTGATCTGCAATGGGTACATTGAACTTGAGAATTCTGTGCACATGTGTATCATGCCAGCTTCACATTCCTCCCCCTCCCCTTTCCTGCTCCCCCACTTCTTCCTCATCCCTTGACCCTCAACATCTCACCCACTTATCTACTTAGCCTCCTCCCAGTGTGCACTTGAGAGTTTCAGAAATAGGTTTATTTACTATTTACTTTTTTTAATAGTGGAGACTGAACACAGAGAGTGTTGTTACGTCCTTAGCCCTTTTTCTTTTCTTTTTCTATTTATTTATTTGAGACACAATCTTGCTAAGTTGCCCAGGCTGCCTTCGAATTTACAAGCCTCCTACCTCGGCTTCCTGAGTAGTTGGGATGACAAGTGTCTGCTACCATCTGGGCTAGAAATATTCTTATGACAACTACATTGCCCCAGTGGGTGACCCAAACCCTCCAGGGACTCCTGGGCTTGGCCAGCACAACAGCCCCTGTCTCGATTGTTCCATTTCTGGGAAGACATCACTCATTAATTAAGAAGGTGGATTGCGGGGTCAGAAAACCCTGCCCTTGAACCTAAGCCCTTCTATGTGCTGAATGATCATGAAGAGGCTTCCTGGCATTGCCCTGCCTCGTTTTTCTCCTTGTAAGATAAGGATAATGATAGTACCTTATTTCTGAGTCTGTGGAAAGATTAAATAAAATTGGGTTTGTAATTGTCCTGGGATATAACATCCTCTCCCTGAGATGGAAAATGTTATGAGTACTGTGCTAGAGACGATTCCATTTCCCACCCACCCTGCTGCCATGCATTCAGTTGCTGATTTCACCAGCATTTGCTGAGACTTGCCTCAGATCCAGGCACTGACAATACAGCACTGACCAAGGCGCAGGGGGGCTCCTGTCCTCAGAGGTCGCACCTTCCAGTCGGCAAGATAGATAGGAAGCAAACGAAGGCTACACAATTTCACATCGTGATAAGTGGGGCGAGAAAAACACAGTAGAATGGAAAGGAGATGAGGGACAGGGGACGTTTAGAAGGGAACGGTGGGACAAAGCTCCACCGAGAAGGTGGCAGCTGAGCAGAGCTGAGTGATGGGCAGAAGAGGGCCACCTGGGACGAGTGTAAAGGGCAGGAATGGCTTGGTCGCATTTGAACAAGAACAATAAGATTCCTTGGCCAGGGCTGCCGAGGGAGAGAATGGTGGGACTCACGAGGCAGAAGCCAGCTTGACGAGTGGCACGTGCTTTAGACGGAGGGAGGGTCTGCAGAGGGAGCGACGTTCTCTCACCTACGTCTCGTAAGGTCCACCCCGGCTGCTGCAAGAAACACCGCTGGGCGGCGTAGTCCAGCCACCTACTAAGAGACACGCATGTGTTTGTTCTGTTCCCGGAAGTAGGCGGCCTCCAAGATGGCCTCCATCACCCCCACTTCCGGGTACTCACAGTCTCTGGGATCCCTTCCCTGTGAGTGTAAGCTGGGTATGTAATAGCAAAAATGATACCATGTTTTTTTCTAATATTAGGTTATGGAAAGACTGACTTCTTTCTTGCTGGCTTATTCTGTTGTGAGCCAGCTGTGGAGTGGTAAGACACACGTTTCTCCAACTAACATTCAGCAGGATCTGAGGCCTGCCCACCTGAGAAATCTCAGAAGCTAATCCTCTGTACCTGAGCCTTGGGGTGACCATGGTCCTAACCCCTTTCCTTAAGCCTTTGTGAGAGACTCGGAGACAGAAGGACCCAGCCAAATTGTGTTTCAATCCTTAATTCACAGCAACTCTGCGTTCTCTTTCCCTTCCTCCCTCCTTCCTTCCCTTTCTCTTGTTCCCTCCTTCTCTCTCTCTCTCTCTCCCTCCCTCCTTTTTCCTCCCCCCTTTTTTGGTGGCTAGGGTTTAAACCCAAGACCTGACATGCTAGGCAAGTGCTCTAACACTGAGCTATATTCCCAGCCCTAAATAATAAATTTTGGTTGTCTTATGCCACTAAGTTGTGAGTGATTTGTTCTATAGCAACTAATAACATATTTGGTAAGAACAAAATATAAAATTCGTGTGGCCAACCAGAAGCCTTAGAACTAAGGTCACCGATGTCTTTCCTTAGCCACATCAAGGCTCGTGCATGTCCTTTGGATCTTTCATCAAGAGTCACCTCGTGGGCCAGGGGTATAGTTCAGTGGCAGAGCACTTGCCTAGCATGCACAAGGCCATGGGTTTAATTCCCAGAATTGCATTTTAATATAAGTCATCTCACGGAGGACTTTCTTGACTGTCCTTATAAGATGGCGAACTCCCCTGACCTCCACACTCTCCTGCTTTTTCTCTCCCACACGCGTCACCATCTGAAATCCGTCCTACTCATTGTGTTTATATGCTTCACACTCATCTCACACCCTTCAGAGTATAAGTTCCATGAAGCAGGGATTTGTATCCGGATGGCTAGAGTCACACATTCCATAGTAGAGGTTCAAAGACATTCGTTCTTGGATTTCCTGCTGAGCCTGAGCAGGGAAAGAACAGAAGAAGCTACTAGAGTTGGCTGAGGACGTTACTCTGTTCAGCAGCGCTCCACTCACACAAAGAGCAAAGAGCTTCAATCAAAGCAGACCATAGTGTCTGGGAGGCCGAGAGAATTTCAGAACACAGATCAGAAACAAGAACGTGCAGAAGAGGGGAGAATGAAAGGGAAGCCGGGAGAGGCGATATCTGGGGCAGGAACCACCCCGCTGAGCCCTTGTGATCCGTGCCTGTGCGGACACCTTCACAGTGACTAGCTGTAATCAGCCCTGAGAGTCATTCCCTGGTGGGAGCGGATGTGGGGATGTGGCGTCCAATGCATCTTTGAAGGAGCTCTTGCGCCCTGTGGTATTTGCTGCATTATCTAAGTCCTCTCCTAGTTTCACGTAAGAAACTCAGCAGTTACTTTTAGGTACCAAGTGGAGGAAATAAAGACTGGGAAAGTAACGCAGGGAGCTGGCGGAGAGCAGAGCCTTAGACTCCTAAGCTTTGTTGTTTTCACTGATCATTGTTGGCTTCCACTTTGGGAATGGTCATATTGATTTTTCTGCTCCACAAACAATCCTGCGAACTTTTCTTTAGGCTCTTTAGAGGCCCAGTTTTCCCATTCCACATTTGTTCCAGAGGGAAGGCTGCCGCCCGTGTAGAGTGCGTAACTCTGTGAAAGACAGTCCTTCTGAGCAGAAATTGCGTCAGAAGCCTCTGGCTTGGTAAAAGGCTGTTCCCTTGTGCAAAGGCAAGGCCTTCTTCCGGCCGGACTGGAGTTGACCCCTGCCTGCCTGTGTAGCTGGGCACTCCTGCACTGTGTATAAACTCACATCCCTCACAGTAGTTTAGATTGCAAGTTCTCCTGCCCTTATCTATGGACACAAAGTACTTAAAGAGTAGAGCTCTAAACCCAGCTAAGGCTAGAGGTGGGTGCTGGACAGGTTTGTTCAAGGAGTATTTTTAAATCTATGTTTCTTTCCAAATGGGGAAGGTCAGGTTCAGATTGAAAATTATTCTTGCTATCAAAAGGATCCAGTTCCTAGCCCAGCTCACAACAGAGGCGACTTGTAGTAATAGGCAGATGCCAAAGAAGCAGAACAGGGCATTACAAGTAGAGAATGGAGCCATCTTTGAGTTATAAAAATCTGGCAGTGGGCATTGTTGCAGAACCCCCTGGAAGGGGCAGCCTCCCTAGATAGCAATTGATGTGGCCTTTGTTATTTAAAATCGGAACTTTGAGAAATTACAGATTTAGAGAGGGAAAATTCTCTGCAATTAGTAACAAAAGCATTGATAAAAGAAAATACCCACGTGAACTGGGATCAGCACGAGCTAAGAAATAGGTGGGATGGAAGGGCATCAGCTATCTCGGATGACATAAATCAAGACACACATCAACTCCTTGGATTGGGAGGCATGCCAGTCAACAAGAAAATCCAGCTGCATTTTTTTTTTTCTTGAGGCAAGGTCTCCCTCTGTCGTCAAGGTCCTAAACTTACTATGTAGCCCTGGCTCACCTTGAACACGTGGCGGTCCTCTTGCCTCAGCCACTCACGTGCTGAGATTACCAGAGGTGTGCTACCGTGCCCAGCCATTATGTGGTACTAGGGATTCCTCGCTTCCTAGGCAGAAGCTCCAGTCACTGAGCTACGCCCCCAGCCCAGATGCAATTTTCTCAGCTACAGCATGGTACAAGAAATTTTGGGTAGTTCTCATTATATAATGTGAGACTCAGTCATTCTCAATTCACCTTTGTCTTATCTTCCTTTAAGTCTAAATTAACGAACACTTCCCAGTATTTTCATAACAGGAACCTGATTGGAGGAAGAGGCCCACCTAATTAACGCTGATGGGATCCTGGTGCCCAAAGTGGGCAGGGCCAATAACAGCCTCCCCTGGAGGGCAGTGCCACCAAGCTCCTCCTACCCTGGAGGGCTGTGTCAGGCGACACTGGACAGTGCTGGCTAAGCTGGTTGGCTTTTGATTTTTACAATCATCCATTTAACAGTGTTCTTTAACGGTGTTTCTAGCATTTCCCTTTTCTTTCTTTCTTTTTTGTTTGTTTGGTTAGGCAAGTTTCACTCTGTAGTCTAAGCTGGTCATGAACTCACTATGTAGCCCAGGATGGTCATGAACTCACTATGTAGCCCAGGATGGCCTTGAACGCACAGCAATCCTCGTCTCAGCCTGCTGAGCGCTGGGATTACAGGTGTGTGCTATCATGCCTGCCTTCCCAGCACCCTCTTGTGTGTGTCTGGCAGCCAGCTCTGCGCAGTTCCTGGAGCTCCATCATTGTCCCTGGGCCTGCTGCGTGGCAGGCCTACCTTTGCCTTGTCTCTATCCTTGGGTGTATAAGGCAGTTGGGGTACAGGAAGGCAGGGACTACAAGAGTTCAGTCAATACTTTTTATCTAGGCATAGTGGTGTTATAATCTCAGCCCTCAGGAAGCCAAGATGGGAGGATCTTGAGTTCTGGGCCATCCTAGGCCATGCAGTGAGCTCAAGGTCAGCCTGGACTACATAGACCCACTGTGTCTCAAACAAACAAACGTCAATGATTTTTTTTTCTTCCTAGGAAAGGAGGAGGCAGAAATGACTGTTACCATCATTTCCTACTGGTAAAATTTGTCTTCGCTGTCTCTGCACTCCCAGCCTCGCCTCGCCTTCCCCTCGCCCATCGCCGATGATGTCTCGCTCTCATCACTAGGAGCTGCCCTGGTCATGGGCCGGTGTCTCTTCCTGGGATTCTAAGCCGCATGCTTGTTCTTTAACTCTACCCCATTTTCTTACGCTAGATATAGAGAAATAGTCTTATTAAATTCTAAGCCCTCACCATTGTGTTTGCTGAGATTTGGTTTTAGGAAGTCATAAGCTCTACCACCCTCCCAGTAGCACACACGGCTTCTGGGACTGCAGGGGCCAAACTTTTATACTTTGTACAAAGCTGGTGTTGCTGCATTTTTTTCTGTTTTGCGTGTATTATTGGAAATTATTTTCTTTTAGATTGTAGCTTCAGTTTGCACCTTCCATTTTCCTTCCTCTGTCTCCCTTCTTCCCAAGTCTAAATGTTCCTTTTTTTTGAAATAAATTAATAATAATAGTAAGTGAAAATCTTTGCTAACCTATCTCATGCCATTTATTTCATAAGAGGGGACTTCCTTTGTCACTTTTGACTTCCAGGCCTTCCCAAAATGAGGTTCTAAGATTCATTATTGCCCTCCCTCCCCAACTAGTTTTATTTTTGCTTTTGCCTAAAATGACTGAATAGCTCAGCCCTAGTTAGCGGGCTCATTTTAACCACTTTAAAGTGTACAGTGTTCTAGAATCAACCATAGTCAAGTCACTGTGCAGCAAAAACTCTTGCAAAACCGAAGCTCTCCACCTACCGAGCAACAGTTCATCTTCCTCATGCCTCCCCCGTCCCAGCCCCTGGCAACCATCCTACTTTCTGTTTCTAAGTGTAGCCACTCTAGACACCTCACACATGTGGAATCTTATAGTTTGTGTGTGTGTGTGTGTGTGCATGCGCGGGCACTGGGTATTAAACCTAGGGTCTCTATACTGTACCCTTTTCTATTTTATTTTGAGATAAGATCTTGCCAAGTTGCCCAAGTAGATCTTGAACTTGCAATCCTCCTGCCTCAGCCTCCTAAAGTGTTGAGAGTAGAGGAGAGTGTTAACGATGCCCAGTTCCGTGTTCGTCTTTTGGTAATTAGATGATTTTCCTCAGGATGGTGTCACGATTCATCTGTGTTGTTACATCTGCCAGAATTTCCTTCCTTTTAAAGGCTGAATAATATTCCACTGCAAAAACAAGCTATGTTGCATTTGCTTCCTGTGTTCTCCCCCCTCCCCCAGACAGCTGGGTTGCTTCTGCCCCACGGCTGTCCTGAATGTGAGTGCGCAGGCTTCTTTGCTCTTAGGCTGTAATACATTTTGAATACCCAGAAGGCAAAAAGAACTAAGGAAGAGAAGAAGCAACTCTTTGCCACTATGGCAGAAAAAAAAGTCAGCTGCCTACTTTGTCACTCACTTTGGAAGCTGTTTTCTGGTGTGAAAGTTACTTTGCATAAAATTATCTATTAACTCAAAGCTTTCAGCTCTATTTAAAGCTTCACTTTAAAGTTCGATTTTTTTTTTTAGCCTTTCATAAGTTTTTATTCTCTGAAAGAGTTCAGAAATGTCTCCATTCATTGGAGATCTTCCACTGCTTTAATCATGAACAAAGCTATCCTATAATTCACACTAATATGTGAGTGATTGCTGAATATCTTCCCTAACCTGCGTTAGCTTCAAAACCAATCTATCTTCAGATGGAACCAATATTGTCAAAATGGCTATACTACCAAAACAGATATACAGACTCAGTGCAATTCCGTTCACAACGCCGACAGCGTTCTTCATAGAACTGGAAGAAACTATCCTAAAATGTATATGGAACTTGGAGAGTCCCATGATAGCGACAGCAATCCTAAGCAACAAAAGCAGGAGGTGTCACAATACCAGACATCGAGTTACATCACAAAGCAACAGTGATTCAAAAGGAATTACATGGCCTTCGCATGAGAAAACACGGGTGGACTCAAGGAACAGAATCGAGGATGCAGAGACAACCCGAGCACACTTGGCCATCTGATCTTCCACAGAGTTGCCAAAAACATATCCTGGAAAAAAAGATAGTCTAACAAATGGTGCTTGGAAAATTGCTTATTCACTTGCAGAATAATGAGTCTACACCGGCACCATTCAGCCTATACTAAAATCAAATTAAAATGGATCCAAGACCTAAATACTAAAAAGGAACTACTGAACCCCCTAGAAGGTAAAATAGACAAAGCCCTTGAAATCATGGGCATGGCCGAGGACTTTCTCAAAAGGACATTTATTGTACCAGGAATCACACCAAGTATCGAAAATTGGAATGGTTTCAAATTAAAACCTTCCTTGCAGTAAAACAAACAATCAACAGAATGAAGAGAGCTCTGATGGAATGGGGAAAAAATCCCAGCCACTCTTCAGAGAGGGCTAATAGCTAAAATATGCAAAGAACTGAATAAAATGAGACTCCCCACAAAAGACCCAATCAAAAAAAAAAAAAAAAAAGGGCAATGGAAATGAACAAACAGTTCTCGGAAGAAGTACAAATGGCCAATACATACATGAAGATGAGTTCAGCATCTTTAGCCCTCAGAGTAATGTAAATCAAAACAATGTTGAGGTCCCATCTAGCTCCAGTAATAACGGCTGGTATCAAGAACTCAAATGACAAATGCTGGCAAGATTAAGGGAGAAAAAGGAACCCATCTACTTTGTTGGTGGGGCTGTAAACTGGTACTCCCAACATGGAAATCAGCACAGAGAATCCTCAAAAAGCTGAAAATAGATTCCATTTGATCCATACCCCCATTTGAGCTATACCTCTTCTGAATATCTTTCCACAAGAGTAAAAGGCACCATACAACAGTGACACACACATCATACAAGCAGCACAACTTGAAGTAGCTAATTCTTGGGAAAAGCCAATGTTCATCAACAAATGAGAGATGCAGAAAATACAGTAGGTTGTGGGTAGAGCTCGGGGGTCAAAGCTCTTGCCTAACAAGTGCAGGACTCTGGGTTCCATTCCCTAGTAACACATAAACCAGGAGTGGTGGCACACAGAACTTGGGAGGTAGGAGCAAGAGGATTGCTGTGAGTTCAAGGCCATCCTCGCTTGCATAGTGAGTTCAGGACCAGCTTGAACTACAGAGCAAGATCTCGTCTCAAAAAAAATTGTAGCATATATACAAATGAAGTGCTACTCTGCCATAAAGGAAGAAAAATTGGAGTCATTTGTAGGAAAATGGATGGACCTTGAAACTATTATACTAAATGAATCAGATGTGGGAAGGTAAATATCACATGGATCCTCTTATATGAGAAAACCAAAGTATAAATAAGTAAAAGAACACAATAAAAGAATGATGGCAGAAGTCAGGCAGATGGATTTTGTGGAGAGGGGAAGGGAGCATTGAGAGGGAGAGGAGGTAGGGAAGTAAAAATGATCAAGATGTGATATGCTTATGCCCCAACTCTTCAAGTCGAATGTACTTATTATGTATTACAAATACACACTGATAAAAAGAATAATTTGGGGAAAAAAACAAAAACAAGCCACAATTTATTTTCACTTGCCAGAACTGAAAGAAGGCGTGGAGGAAGCGTTTGTGGGTTGAAGTTCTCCCTTCAATCAATAATTCCGAACCCTCTTTGCAGTTGGGCACATAAACAAGAAAACCTCCCAAGACTGTGCCCACGGGGTGACACATCTGCTCCTGCTTGCTTCGCCTTCACCTCTCTCTTCCCACTCAAAAAGGCACAAAAGAATACATGCGAATACGGTGGGTGTTGTCACAGGGGTAACCTTGAATTTTCTCTGCTTTATTTTCAAAAAATAAAAATCACTTGCAAACTTTCCCATTTTAACTATTAATAAAAGAAATGACTTGTGACACACCCCACAAAAGATTCACACCACCTGTGAAGACATTGTGGCTGGGAACTTTTGTCTTAAGTGGCGACACTCAGTCTGTTCCGCATGCTTGCGTAGGCAGCCTTGGAAGAGGCGACGGGAGGTCATGTTAATGGCTCCCCGGTCCCTTCCTTCTCACTGGCGAGGAGAAAGAGCTTAATGTGAAGCCATGAGCTCCTTGAGGGTGCAGAGGTCCTAAATACATTACCCCATTCCCTGCAACTCCAGGTACCTCGGGAACCCGAATGACAAGCCTCAAGCAGTCACAGGTGGGATGCTGGAGTCGCAGGGGTGCTGGTACAGAACTCCTGGGATAGAGCGCGTTGGCTTCAAGTTCAACTTCTGTAACTTTCCGGTGTTAGAAGCTTCGGTGAGTTTTTGAACCATTTTGATCTTCTGTTCTCTTGTTCTGTAAAATGGGTTTATGGACTTTCTATTCAGGAAATCTGATGTTCCTTCTGTCTAGAACCTCTTCTCTACCTTCTATTCTGTGTGATGTCCCCTGCTTAGTTCTCCGAGTGATCCAGGTGTGTCCAACCAGAGCATTTCATCTCCTGAACAGAGTTTAACTGAGCATGTGACCTAAGGGCTCCGTTAGATCTTTCTGGTGAGGCTATATGGGAAGACAGAATCTTTCTGCTGCAGCTGCTAATGTGAGTGGACAGGAGTTTGGGGGTGTGGTTAGCCATCTGTCCTGCCATCCTGGAATGGGCTGTCCAAGTCAGGAAGCCAGGCAGAGAATAACCAGAGGTTGGAAAGAGACAGACTTAATTATCTGGTGCCAGCCATGCCGGTGGAATGCAGAGGCACCTCCGGATTTCCCTTTTTAAATTTAAGTTGACATCTGTCACATAAAGTCCTCAGTGGCGTACTGCCTGTACGTTGGTTGACAAGATACTGTGTGTAAAAGAACTCAAGGTTATCTGTGACAGCGAATCTTCTTCCCCTGAGATGTGGTAAGGCAAATCTGGGCTCCAGGCGTCAGCCCCAAAGTCTGTAGAGGCCAGGGAGTTTCCTTTTTGAATCTTTGGGGGTCAAAGGGGAGAGAAAGTGGGGGGACCCCCCCCCAGACTCTCTTTCCCCATCCCTCCTTGTCCCATCAGTGTGCGTGTGTCTCGAGAAACACCAGCTCTGCAGGTCAAAGCACCACCAAACACAGCTGCTCCTGAATAAACAGCTCACCGTTTACTTGTATATCTCAGTAACGACTATGGAATAGCCTTCACTGGGTTAATAATGGAGTATCCTGCTCTAGGTTAATAAAGTGGTTGTAAGCTTTACTCGATGTTTACCTCAAACTCCATTTATGAAATGGAGACGAAAGGCACCCAGGGGAGATGCTGTCTGGACTGGCTCCTCCAGTTCCACCTCCTGCGGACAGAAGGAGCAGTGGGCTCACCATTGCACCAGCTCCCACACCCAACCGGCCAAGGCAGGCCGACGCCTACTCTGCTGAGTCTCAGGCCACCTCGCCACGCAGACTCACGGACAAAGCTTGCAATGTTTAGCGCAGTCATCTGTGTCACCCACCATAAAGAACCTGAGGGAATTTGGCCAAAAGACCTTACCCCCTTCCTTCCTAAGCATCTCTCCAAGCCCTGTGTGCTAGGATCCCGCAGTCGGAGACCACGGGCTTGCCCTTCGTGAAGTTCTCTGAAGATGTCTGGGAGGCAAGAAGGGGTAGAGCTTCCGAAGTAGGGCACGCAGCACCAGCTTTGCTCTTCCGAGGGGCCGAGGGAGCGGCAGAGAGAAGGCAGGCCCTGCCATCGGGCCCTCGCCTCTCCTCTCAGGGACCGGGCAAACCAGCTCTCTCCTCTCTCCGGTGTCGGTGTCGCTGTAGTAACTGTTGGGAGTCCGCTTTCCTCACTGGCAGGGTGGGTGCAGCCGGCCTCAGGTGTCTCAGCCGCTTGGGGACCGGCGTCCTGCCTGCCTCCCCACCCGCCCCATGCTCCAGGCTTCCCTGTCCCCTCCTCTTTGTCGTTTCTGGTTTGTTTATTTGTCTGTTTGTTTTTTAATTTATTTTGAGATGGGGTCTTGCCCTGTAGCCCAGGAGGGTCCTGAACTCACTATGGAGCCCACCTCCTGCCTCAGCCTCCTGAGTGCTGGGATGACGGGTGAGCACACCTACGCCCGGCTTATGTGGTGCTGGGGAATCGAACTCGGGTACTTAGTTTGATCCCCTACTGGCCCCACCAAGCCTCCTTGCCCCCCCCCCCCACTTTCTCTCTCTCTAATTCTCCCTCCTCCTCTTTACTCGCCTTGTCCTTATTGCCAGTTCTGATGGCTCTGTGATTTCTGGAAGGTTGTCTTAGATACGGAAGCAGATCAAAGTCAGAATTTCCCAAAATGCGATCCAAGACCAACAGTTCCAGCAGCTGCTAATGCGAGTTCTATGTGTTGGGAGTACTGGGGGCAAATCACGAGTTGTCGCGGTCCGCGCGTAAGACCTCAGTTGGAGCTAAGGGCTACCAGGACTGTCAGGTTATCTTACTTTGTTAGAGTCCAGCTGACTCTGAAGGAGCCTCTAGCCCCCCTGGGCTCATGGGAAAGTCCCCCTCAGCCGTCAGTGAGAGTTTCTCTGATCCTGCCCCCAGGGTGGTGACGGGGCTTGGCGGAATGACACAGAGCAGGGCCCTGGGAGATCAGGATGGAATGGCATCATCAGGGCACCTTGGCCCACGCCTGTGTGGCCGCGTGAAGGGGAGCTCTTCTGCCAGCTTCTCAGGCAGGGGCTTGAGGAGCTTGGCTGGGGCTGGGGCTGGGGCTGGGCCTTCAGTGCTGCCCTCCTCTGTGAGGAACACTTCCCACAATTGAAAGTGTATGTTTCCTAAACAGCTCACAAGATATATATATATATTAAAGGCTTAGAGGTACTGCAAGACCCGTGCAGACCACCCTATCTCCTCACCCGGCAGCGATGGCACCTTCTACCACCACGGGGAGCCTGTTGCCTGCTCAGGCAGAGGACCACAGGGTTGGGATTAGAGCATCGTCAGGGAGGATGAAAAAGCCGACGGGGAGCTGGCCCTGATGTGCGGGACGACGGCCTCCAGGGCCACCTGCCTTGCCTTCTGGGTGGCTGTGCTCCTCTCGTGCCTGGGGGGCGACAGGTGGTCTGGGCTCCCTCCAGCTGGGCCTGAGCACTGGCCTTTTGCCTCCCTCTGAGGGCGTGACGAAGTTATGCTGCAGGGCAGGAACAGCCCCTTCTTCGTTGCAGGCCTTGCTGTCAGAGCTACAGATCTGGAAGGTGGATGTGGCTCTCACGGGACGTGGGCACCTAGTGGAACGCAGCCGCCACGGTCCCGTCTACCCCTCCACAGCTGGCGAGGGTGTCACTGACAGGACGGGGCACTCTGCACTCTGTCTCCCTGCCCCGTGCCCTTGGCTTCCTGGCAGCTCGGGTTCACAGCCGCATGAGGAAGATCTCACTTCCAACACAAAGCCATTTTCCCAGGCATAGCTGGTGCTGGGCTCACCCCTCCTGACACTGGTTAAGGAACGAAGTGATTTCAGCTGCAATATTAGAACCAGACTGTCGAGTAGTAACGGCACGTTAATTTTGAGCATGTGCAGAGGTACAAGGGGCAATTTGGAGCTGAGACACTTTGTGTAGAATGGAGGCCGTGACAGCTCCCTTCCTCTATCGGTCTTCATTCACCTTTCATGTGCAGAACCTGCGGGCTGTCTTCCTCAGCGTGGTGACTGTGACAGGCTCTATAAAACATAAGGTACTGCGGGGCAGGGATGACATCCTAGAATCGTCAAATCATAGCCCTAGACGCGCCTTGGATGCAAGTCTCATCCCAGAGCCTTGTTTACGGCATGGCCCAGAAACCCAAAGGGGGCAAGAACACGGGAAAGGACTCGGGCTCAAGGCCAGAGCAGAGGGCTTCCCACTGGGCCTCCGTGGTTTAGCCTGCACTAGAATCCCTTCTCAGGGCCTGCTGCGGCTGAGTCACTTCCTCTGAAATCTACCTGCACCAGAGATGGGGCTCAGGGAGTCCGCTCTTCCTCGGGCAGGGCCCAGAGTCTCCAGGAACCCAGGTCTCAGAGCGCACCTGCTCCAAAGCACCTTGGGGACAGCCCTTTCTGCGGGCCTTGCTTGCTGGATGGTGGGCCCATGTGTGTCTGCTAAGCCTTCTCTCTCCTCACCTGCTCCTCCCGTCTCCTCCCTGCCCTTCTGCCTTTAAGAAAGCCCATAGCCCGACTCCCCGCACACAGGCCTAGGGCTCTGCCACCAGCGTCCCGGTTCTTAGAGCTGGGGAGACCTCAGGGACCACCCTGTCCAACGCCCTGGGAGGAACTGAGGTCTAGAGAGATTAGTCTAAGGCCGCACAACCGGGCAGCAGCGGACAGGAGAACCCAAAAATCTTGAGCCCATGTTCAAAGCCCACGATTTGCTGAAGACACAGCATACTCCAGGCAGGGCTCCTCTGAGTGGGATTTGCAGACAACAGCCTTGGAATTCCTGGGAAATTGCTTAAAATTCAGGTTTCTGAGGCCCGGGCTGGCTGGAACAGAATGAGCGGGAAGGAAGCCAAGGAAACAGCTTTTGAGGCACATGGACTTCGATAACCTCTAGGGACCATGTGACCATGTGTGCATGGGTGTTGCAAATGATTTGATACTAATAATATCCAGAGCACCCAGTTTGGAGAATTATTTACTTTTTGAATAGAACAGATACAATAGTGCAGCGTTTACACATTTGCATAATGATCAGCTTGGGGAAGAGGAAGTCACAGAGCTATACCAACCCTTCAGGAACAACCAGTGCCCCAGAGCCTGAGTTTTTAATGCACCTATTTGTGTGTTTTAGCAGTGACCAGATCCCTTTCTCGAGCCTTGGCTCCACCAGTGGGACGGGGGGAGACTTGAAGGCACCAGCGGAGGAGCTGGGCAACCTGGATTTGAACTTATGCTCTACTGTTTACGAGCAGTTACTCAGAACCCTGGATTTCTCTGTCTTCGTTTCCTAGTATGAAAACTGGAGATACCAGGCCTTCCCATTGGCATGCTGCAGGACTGAATGAAGACATTCTAATGTGTATATATATATATATATATATATATATATATATATATATATATTAGACCCACGCTGATGTGCAGGGTCCACAGCTCTCCACAGCCTGCAGCAGAGCACTTGAGCCTTGCTGCCTGGCTTCCCCTTCCCCAACTGAGGAGAAAAGACCCACGCAGCTGGGGGTCTTCAAAGGAAGGATGGTACCGGCAGGGGTCTGTTCTTCACACAACCTGCACCAGTACGGATCCATGAGGAAAATGAGACATTATTCCCTGCCACCTGGGCTCCTGTATGCCTCTGCCTTCTTCAGCACCTGCCGTGACTGGTGAAAGCAGCATCCTCTCTCTCTCTCTTCTGTAGCCTCAGCCCAGCCCTGAATCTTCCTTCAGTAAGAGCCCTGGCAGGGCAGGGCCCTGGGTGGAAGAGGAGCTTTGGAGTAGTAGAAGCCACACCTCTGGGCTCCGGGGCAAAGAAATGAGGAATGCTGAGCGCCAACGTTTATGTGTCATTACTTTAGCACGGTCTCACTTCCCTCGCCGGTACATAGCTTGCTCCTCTCTGGGTGGCAAGACAGAGCAATGCCAATGGTTTCTTTGGAGACTCCGGTGGGGGCACATTTGATTTCAAGACAAACTCCTCCTCCACCTTTTCCCTCCCTGGGTGTTACCTGCCCACTGAAACCAGCGCACAGGCCTACAGTTTCAGTGTAGCACTAAGCAAGCATTCACACACAGGCAAGAAACGAATTCTCTTATTCATGCACATTGGCCTCCTTAAGCCCTGGAGTGTGTGTGAGTTTTCAAGAGGAAATCACCCGAGAGCTGGGGTCTTCCTCAGTGCGGCAGCACCTCATAAATAATGGGTGGAGGCTGGGGCACGGTGAGGAGGGGCACTGTCCTTGTTAACGTGTTCCCTAATATCACTCCACGTATGATAGACAAATTTTTGAACAGGCCAAGGAATGCAAACAATGATACATCTCAGTGTCAGATCAGTATTTGTTACAATAGCTGGAGAGAGAGCTAACAATGGTCGTACAAATGGGCCAAGTGGTTGAGGAGTGGCTTGTCACACGTGAGTCCCTGGCTTTGGTTTCTGACTGGGGGTCCTAAGGAGAAGGCTTCAAGATAACGCCTGCCTCTTCAGCTTTCCTCCATGTGGTCGATGGCCCTTCCCCCACCTATCAACAGAGGGGTTCATTAGTGCTTTTAAGGATCACCTCAAAGTAGTTGCCACTTGCAGGAATCAGGTTGCCTTTAATGACGCATACATACCCTCAAGAGTGCAGTCCTTGGGACTTGAATAATTTTTAAAACTGCTATTTATCTAGAAATGACCAGATGACAGCAGAAGGCCTATGGCATGATTATAAAAAGTTTGGTGGTAGAAGTACCATTAGGATAGGGTTTAGAAGCCCAAGAAGTCTCTGGTCAAAATCATTAATTTATTTTAAAATTCCTTGCATATACACAGAGGCCCAATCTACTAGCGGTTAATAAGAAGGCTGGACAATGAGCTTGGGGACCGGGGTGCACTCTGATTTTCTGTTGATTTTTTTCTTTTGAGGTCCAACTGGGTGGCGGAGCTAGACGAGCCTGCTCCACTGTGCCAGGAGGAGGAGTGGAGGCCGTATTCCAGAGAGAAGCCACCATCTCATCCCCCTATACCTCTGACGACATGCCAAAAATGCTCCCTGGAAAACCCTGTCCTTCTGTCCTTCTCAGAACCCCCCCATCTGGGTAAGACTGCACCAACACCAGGAGCTTCCCTGATGGTCCCCTAAGCCTTCGAGGTCTGGGTCAGACATCTCTCCTGTTTCTTAGCACTCTCTGTCCACTGTTAATGGTTCTATTTAAGATACTCTTCTAGAAATATTTTCACACTGGACATAGTGGTGCATGCCGGTAGTCTCAGCTACTCAGAAGGCTGAGACAGGACAATCACGTGTTTGAAGCCAGGATGAGTGACATAGTGGGAACTTGTCTCAAAATAAAAATTTAAAAAGGAGGCCAGGGCTGGTGCTCAGTGGTAGTGTGCTTACCTAGCATGTGCAAGGCCTTGGTTTAAACCCAAGTCCCACCACTGAAACACACACACACACACACACACACACACACACACACACACACACACGTGGCAAAATAAAACAAGAACAACACAACAATCAATGAGATACTTTTTATAGCTATGCCTATGGGATGTAAAAATAAAGGCAAAGAAAATAGGCAGCTTATTTGAGGTCACACAACTTGTTAGAGTTTGGGCCAGGATTCAAACCCAGCAATCTGGTCACAGACTCTGAACTCTTAAGAAGCCCTGTGCTAAACTCTACCTACAAGGCATTAAATACCGGCAGCTCACTCACAAGTCTTTCTTCCTCACCAGCTCCTAAGATGTGGGGGCACTGGGATTCAGTGCTGAGTACACTGTAGACACTCCACAGCTTTTAGAAATAATGTTTCCTGTACAGTCCTGCCTTGAATCAGAGAGGAGCACATGCCAGTCAATAATTTCTCTTGACACCAAGAAAGGGGCTGTTATGTACTGAATAGTATCCCCTCCCAAATTCATATTTTAAATTCCTACACCTTATTTGAAGATAAACTTTTAAAAAAATACAGACTTAAAGGAGATCATTAGGATGGGCCCTAGGCCAATGTGACCTATTCTACATAAAAGGAAACTCTGCGCACAGAGACAGATGCACACCAAGAACAGTTAAGGAGATAAAGTGAGGACACAGCCGGCCACAAGCCAAGGAAAGCGCACTGGGACAGATCATTTCCTGAAAGAAGCCAGCCCTCTCCACACCTTGACTATGGACAGCCAGCCTCCACACTGTAGGACAATAAAGCTCCATTGTTTAAGTCACCAACCACCGTGGCACCTTGCTACTGCAGCCCCAGAAGAGTAACACAGGGACTTTACATGGGCAGAGGGGTGGTAAGCCAGGTTGGGACTAGCACAGCCACTTGGTGATGAGGACTATCTTCCCGTCCTGGGCTGACTTGCCTGGCTCCTCCCATCTGTGGGCTCCACCCCTTCCTGTCCCGGGCAGAGGGAGCACAGGTCTCTTGAGCTGCTCCCATCAATGGCGCAGCAGCTGGCCTTTCTCTGTCGGTCTGTCTCAGTCCCTGGCACATCCTGCTGTCCTACAGAAGGCCAGCTTCTGCACAAGACCACCCGAGGTCCAAACCCCAGGGAAAGCACCTTCTATCTGCTCAGACCCAGAGAAAGTTCTTTAAATAGCCCGAACCTCAGTTTCTTATCTCAAAAATGGATATTAGGGCTTGCCCACTCCTACCAGCTCTTTGATTTTGTTGCGGGGGCAGGACCTGAGTACCATTTTGACAGGATTGTAAATGGAGGCGACCTGTAATTCCCCAGGTAGGGAAGCACGGACCCCAAGTTGGCTAATAAGACTCTCTTCCTGAGCTTAGAACCTGGGCTGGGATGACAAACAGATGAAAATGAGCAGGATTTGGGAGACCCACAGTACTCCCTGGGCCTTTGTGCTTTGTTTGAGCCCCCTCTGGTTGTGTGGACTCTGGGTATTCCTTCCTACCCCTGCCAGCTTTGACTCCAGAGTACTTAACACTACGCTTGTGTAATCTGGTTAGTGCCTCGGACCTCAGGTCCCTTGCACAGTTTCTTGTCTGTATGGCCACCCCTGGAGAGACCCTTACTGTGGTCAGCTCACCCACCCTACCTGTTCTGGCTCCGTATCTCCTGTACCTCACTGTGTTATCTGCTTTCCATGACTGTGGCAAAATATCTGAGGAAATTTACCTAAAGGAGGTAAGGTTTATTAAAAGCTCATTAATTCAGAATTTTCCATCCATTACCCTCAGAAGTTTCAGTTGGCTCCATTGCTTTTAGGCCTAGAGCAAGGCAGACATCGTGGTTGGAGGAGAATGTGGGATGTGGCTGTTCACGCTGTGGCGGCAGCCAGGAGGCAAAAAGAAAGATAGGAAGGGGTCAAAGACAGTAAGTATCCTCCAACGGTACATGCCCAGCCACTTGCTTCCTCCGACTGGCCCGCCTCCAGGTAGCCCATTCCGCTGTGGACCCAATAGATCAGCCAACCCACTGTGATCAATCACCTCTCCAGGACCTGTGCCTGAGCATTACCGCACTGGGGAATCAGAGCTGCAACACACAGAGCTAGAGGGGACAATTTGATTCAAACCTTAGCACCAACGTCCTGTTTCCCAGGCCTCCCTGTCCTCTCCTCCAGCAAGACTTTTCTGTGTGTTTTCTTAAAAAAAGAAAGAAAGAAAGAAAGAAAAAGAAAAGGCAGCTGGGCGTGGTGACACACACCTGTAATCCCAGCACTCCGAAAGGCTGTGACAGGAGGACTGTGGAGTTCAGGGACAGCCTGGGCTATGCAGCAAGTGTGAGGCCAGCTGGGAATGCAGCTCATGCTCAAATCAGCTGAAGATGCCGAGGAAAGCAGATGTGGGGCATCTAGATGGAGTTAGGGTCTGGAACAGTGCATTTCTAACAAGCTGTCGCAAGGTTCTGTTCTATACTTTCTTGGAGTTCGGTTTTGGTTTTCTGAGACGGGGTCGCCTGTGTAACTCAAGCTGGTCTTCCACTTGCTAAGTAGCTGAGGCTGGCCTTAATGTTGCAGTCCTCCTGCCTCAGCCTATTGAGTGTATTAGAAGATTTTATAGCATTAATTCTCAAATGAATCTCCAGGCTCCTTCGGCCCTTGCTTTTAAAAATGCTGATATCAGTGGGGCTGGAGGAATAGCTCAGTGATACAAGTTGAAGCTCTTGCCTAGCAAACTCAATTAATTCTCTGAGTTCGATTCCCCAGCACCACACAAGCTGGGTGTGGTAGCGCATGCCTGTAATCCCAGCACTCAGGAAGAAGAAGCAGGAGGATTGCCGTGAGTTCAAGGCTAGCCTGGGCTACGTACTGAATTCCGGAGCAGCCTGGGCTACAGAGCAAGATCCTGTCTCACAAAAGAATGCTGATCTCAATGCCATGCTGAAATTAGAATCTCTCCTGCAAGGACCAGAGCATCTGGATTTTTCCCCCGACATATTCTTAAGGATTCCAATATATAGCCAAAATTAAGAACCACTGGTTTATGAAGACATACTTGTTTTCTTGGGATGAAGTAGCAAATTGCCACTTAGTTACTTAAAGCACCACAAATTCATTATCTTAGCGTTCTGGAGGTCAGAGGTTTAGTAGGAGTCTTGCTAAGTCAATCTCCCTGAAATCTAAGTGTGGGAAGGGCAGCATTCCTTCTCTAAGGGGAACCTATTTCCTGGCCTTGCAGCTGCGACGGGCTGCCTCGTTCTTGGTTCCTGGTCCTTCTGCGGACTCACATTGCACCTGCTTCACATCGTGCCCCTTGGACTCTCCTGCCTTTCCTTCTGATTTATCAGGGTGCTGGTGACTGCATCCAGTTCACCCAGACAATCCAGGACAATCTTCCCATCTGAAGGTCAGCCGATTAGTAAAGTAGCAGGATATAGTTGGACATTCTGGGGATTAGGACCTCAACGTCTTTGTGAGGAAAAGAGCACTGCGGTAGCTACCACGAAGACACTGGATAAGATTAAGTAGCACGGTGGGATTCTGTCTTGCAGGAAGTCTGCACAGGTATGGTGGTTCTGACTCCCCTGGAAACAGCAAGGGGGAGGTGCAGAGGGGATTTCCTCAAGAACGTGTGGTGCTCACTGGCTCTACAGAGTCTGCTGCTAATTTTCCAGGAATGCTACCCCCAAACAACCACTGGTGGCTTCAAATAAGTCGTGGAGGCCTAGGTATACCAGAGAATCAGCCAACATGACAAATAAAGCTTTTTTCTTTTTTCCTCTCCTAGAAAAATAGCTGTTAAACCTTCACCAGCATACCACTGAAGAGGTACTCATAGAGCTGAGTCTTTAAAGAACAGACATTAGTCAGGTAGGTATTGCATTCCCCTTTGAAGTGTATCTGATCTCACCAAATACATAGTAAGCTTCCTGCGCACTCGTCCTAGATTTCAATTTCTCCAAAGTGGAGCTCCTCACACCTTGTTGTGTACAGCAGTCACCTGGGGACCTCCTTAAAATGCAGAGCTGGTTCAGAAGGGTAGGGCTGACAGTTTGCTCTTCTAACAAACCCCAGGTGCTGCCCCCTCCGTACTCCCAAATCCACAAAGTGAGTAGCTAGACTCCAGAGAAATGGTCTCTAGATGTGATCACGGAATAACCCATTTGGGTCAGAAGTATCTCCTATATCTGCGAAGATGCCAGTGATTACCGTTATTTTTATAAAAGAATTTTTTCATAAACAATGACATGCTATTGACGTAAGACTCATCTTAGTTTCAGGAATATTAAAATGTGAAGATGCACACACATGTTTGAATTAACAAAGTACAGTATTTGCATTTTGTAATGTAAGTTTTTTTAAGTGGCACTAGTGTTTGCCGTATGAACTGGCTTCAGAGCTCTTACCTCGTCTACAAGTTGAATGATTCTGAAGTGGGTATGACCCAGAAAAACACTGAGGAAACGCAGGAGCCCCACAGTCAAAGGGTTAAAGTGGTGCTTTGCTTGTCAATGTGCATTTCGTATTCCAGTAATTTTTCATTTTTATTGAGTTAGTACATAATTTTATTGAGAAAGTACATAATCTAGCTTTAAATAAACTTAGTTCTCATAAGACACACAGATGGCTTACCAGAATCCCTGTGGCTTGAAGTTAACACTAACAATAAGTAGAGCTGGAAATTAGAAGACGTCGAACTCTTGTTTCTGCTCCGGATGTGAGTTCTGCATGACAATAATGACCTGATCAGATCTGATAAGACACTGGCCAAAACATTTAGAAATGATCAGAATCATTTTGAAATGTGAGTTTACATTTATTTTTATTGGAGTTGAATGTCACTCTAAAGACCTTGAGATGTGAGTTAATTATAATAGTATATGTATACAATTTATAAGCAACTAAATATGCAAAGGTGGGGGGCATGTCTGCTCATGGTGGTTCCTCAGAGGCGCATCCTGAGGGAGCAGCCACCAGCTTGAATACTCTGGAGGTTCTCACACCAGCAATCAAATACTCCAGTCTGAACATGGCAGTTGGCCCGAACTAATCGTAAGAGCTCACAGGCGAGGAGACCAGGCTGTGCCGCCCTGACACATGGGACAAGTAACTACCATGACTCCTGACACCCGCCTGGTCCTCTTTCTCAGCAGTCGGCTCTCTCCTGCCTAGGTGGGTCATGATCATTGCAAAGAGGATGTGTCCTGATAGCTCATGCCACAGGATGCCACCTAGATTGTCCTGTTTAGGCCAAGAAAAACGTGTCTAGGTTTAGATATACATTTGAATATGAGCCTTTCTACTATCCAGAGAAGCAGCAAAGCCTCTGAACAGAGGGGAAAAACCAAACTCTGAAGAATTAACGTACAAGCACTTGAAAAATTACCTGCTTACCCAAGTCAACCCTCTTTGTGTTAGGAAATGACAATGGCTCCACTTGGCCTTATGCCAAGGCCTGAGTGGGCATGAAGAGTAGGCAGAATTGGTCTTTCTTGCATCAGAGAATGGGGTACATCAATGAAAAGAATGATGTCAAGGAGGCTCATTCGGAGAAAATTCCAGAGAAGATTGTCTGTCTGAAGGGAATTTGGAGTCCAGATTATAGGAAACATTTCCCACCTACAAAGGCTATATATGCATCCTAATTATTTTTCAGTGCCAGGATTTTCCCCAGTCTTTACATTGAGCTACATACATTCCCAGCCATTTTTATTTTTTATTTTGAGACAGCGTCTGGCTAAATTGCTAAGTTTCCCAGGCTGGTCCAAACTTGTGGTCCTACTGCCTCAACTTCCCACAGTGCAGATATTACAGGCACACATTTCCACACCTGGTATGATTTTTTGAAAGAAAATTATATGGTATTGTTATGGGTTCAATCTGGAGTACCCCCAAAAGCTTCATGTGTTTGGATGTGGTGGGATGACTGTAGAAGGCCCTGCTTGGGGCTTGAACTGGAGGGATTGTGTCTATTTGTTTAGTAGGGCAGGGTACCCGTGCCAGAGCTTTCAGGTGTGTGTTGTTGAGCAGTGGACCAGCAGGTGAGGGAGGGACACCCACGGGAGGAGCACTCACCCTGGGAAAGGAAGAAATAGTGTTACAGCTTCTTCCAGGGAAAGCTCTAGCCTTGCCTGAGTCTCCAGACTTGCTCCTCACAATTTTTTTTATTATTTCCCCATTTTAAATTTATATATATATATATATATATATATATATATATATATGATACATAATGTTTACAATGAACTTGAGATTTTGTGCACATACATATCACATCAATTTTACAATCTCTTCCCATTTTTGGCCCTCTCACATTCTCCCCCTCATCTTTCCCCCAACTCCCACCATCACACCCATTTGGTTCTATAGAATGCCAGTATTCTGGGTTTCCCTAATCAGAGAAAGCATGCGATATTTAACATATTTAATCTTCTAAATATGACTGACTTCACCACTCAGATCAGCACTCTTCAGCTCCCCACCCCTACAATGGGCTGCACTGGCCGTATCTTGATGCCTCTTTTCTGGGTCCAGCAGAGCCCTTTGTCGGGCTGATTTGCCAAAAGTTCTTCGTCGTTGTTGTTGTATCTTAGTATATCTTGGTTGAGATTCTTAAACATGACCTCACCCACCAGTCCGCATAAGAAAAGAACTGTAACAATGAAATTCATAAGGCTAGAAAATGTAGGAAAGAAACAGAAAAGTTAAAATTCAAATTCCTTGGCTGAGCACTGGAAGGTAAATGTTTGTATATTCAAAAGACATTCAGGTTATCATTACGTCAATCAGTTTTCTTAGGATAAACTTACATAAAATACCGAATAAGTGAATTGCTAAGTAAACTTATGTCTATATCACAAGAGTAAATTACACATAAGCAATAGGTATGATGGCACACTTGGCTATTTCAGATTTTTTTTTTAACTTGCATAAATTATTTACTCACGTTGTAGTTTTCATATCCTGAATTTCAGTTAAATTTCTTCTCATAATTTCCACTTCTTTCTCAAAATGTTCCTTCATGCCTTGCATTTCCTTATTTACCTCAGCCAACTTTTTACTTGTGAAAAGTAAAAATAGGCAGTGAGGGAGGATCTAAAAGCCTGATGGCCTCAGGTGTCGCAATCTCACCTAGCCACCTCAGCAAATCTCTCTGGACTGTCCTAGGGCAGGGCTTTTCACCCTCGGAGGTGCTCCCACTACCCCCATTCTGTTTAGGGAGTTGGCAGCCTTTCTCACCTCTCCACAACTGTCTCTTGTGCCAGTTTCTTCCTAGGCACTGTTTAAGAGTCACCCCAAAACCTCGGATGTGCACTTCTGAGCTTTCTTTTATTCTAAATAGTTCAGTCTCAGGCTTTTTTTTTTTTTTTAATGGCTCCTGCTTACATTACTGCCTGTATAACTGCTAGCACTGCTTCTGATCTAGACTCCAGGAAGCCTTTTCCAAGGGGAGCTCACATTGGGTTTGTAGTATGCCCTACCTGCTGGCTCGGATTTTGAAGGCTGGGCCTACCAGCTGCTGTCAATTCCCACTTTTCCTGGTCCACGTTTACCTCAGTCAGAGGTTCTGTGTGGATCTACCTCTGTCTTCGGCTCCCAGCCATTCACAGCTGACCTGGGTCTGCTTCCTCAGCCGCTGTTTACCTCTGCTTCCAATGTATTTTGGGGGTTTCTGACCTTCCCTTGCCATCCTTTTAGTTGTTGGGGCACTCCCCACTGTCTAGCTACATTCAATATGACTATGTTCTCAACGTTTTAAGTATGTCCATGAGGAGACACTGTGCAGCTCTGTTGACTTGACCACCATCTTGACTGGAAGTCTCTTCGCTTCGTTTCTGTCTGCAGTCCCTTGAGCAGATCTTCAGCCTCTGCTATGTGTGTTCACTCTTTCTGGCTGCTTCATGAATGGACTGTGTGAGATCTTCTGAAACTGTGAGCTAAATAAATCTTTCCTCCCTTAAGTTGTGGATGTTAGGTATTTTGTCCCAGCAACGTGTAAGTAATTAAGACAGGTATATAATAAACACCATGGGAGAAAAGCCTACTTGGTGACTCTACAGAAATGTGTCAGAGCTGAGTCTTACATAAAACAAACTTCATTCACATTTACCACTGAATAAATGAATGAGAGACAGAAGATGGTATTTAATTAGGCTGTAATTATTCATCCGTGGTGGGCTCCCAGCACCCTATCCTGTATTCATTAGAAGAACATCAACTCCTCATTAGCGACAGGAGTTGTATCCCAGAGGTGCCTGCCTGGGGCCCAAGGTGTTCAGAAGGAGCAGCAGCTGTGAGAAATCACCACCGTGTGCCCAGAGAGGAGACGGCTGAAGGACCAGAAGTGAGTTCCCAGAGTATTTACTGTGAGGATGTGGGTGGCAGCCTCAGGAGCAGATACAAGGAAGTCTTTGATGTGGGTGTTGTGTTATGCTGAGAATGTGGCCATTTTGGCTTATTAAATTAGCATCAAAATTGCTCTCTGCCACAAGACCACATGGTCTCTGAGAGTGAGACTGTGTCTTGTTCAAAGCTATTTCCCTGTGCATCAGGCACAGAGCAGACTTGGTATATCTGAGAGACCTGTGGGTGGGACAACTTGTTTCAAGCCTTCCAAGGAAAACTCTTTGAAACACTGGAGGACTGAGTGCTGGGCTGTGTAGCTTTGTGTACAGCAGAGACTCTTAACCCGGAGCCTGTGCTCCCCAGGGAGTAGGGGAGCGGGTCACACACAAGATTCAAGGTACAGCATGGAAATGTGATGAAATTGAGTGCAGCAGATCATATAGTGTTCATCAGTTCATCTTTCTAAAAAGTATACCCATAGCTTTTATCAGCTTCCCAAAAAAAAAAATTCATGATCCCCCCAAAGTATAAGGAACTCGTGTGCTCGTGTGATGTTTGTCCTTCCCCCTTGTGGCCAAGAAGGGACAGGAAATGCATTGTGTCCACTCCCTAGGTCTCTGTAGGTCACGGCCATTTAGTGTTTCCTAAACACAATGAGGTCCAAAGCATGTCTGAATTTGAACCAAAACAATAGAATGCTGTCATTGTGGATTCCAGAAGAGACATCTGGGGAAAGCTATCGGGGATGTCGAACCCAAAGAAGACGGGAAAGTGGCACCGTGATAAAGGAGGAACTGTGCACAAGAGGCTCTGGAGAGTGGAGCTGGGATCAATAGGTGAATATGACAGGGAATCAACTGCTGTTCTTACAAAGGAAAAGTTCTTTTCCCAAATGAACTGCTTTTAAAATGGAATAATCAGGGCTGGAGGCATAGCTCAGAAGTTAGGGCACTTGCCTAGCAAGTTACAAGTTCCTGAGTTCAATTCCCCCAAACCACATCAGCTAGGACATTGGTGCACAGGCATGATATCCCAGCACTCGGGAGGTTGAGACAGGAGGATTGCTGTGAGTTCAAGGTCATCTTGGGCTACATAATGAGCTCAGGACCAGCCTGGACTACAGAATGAGACTGCCTCAAAAAGTGGGGAGGGGCATGGGGGAATAATTTGCCTTCAAGGATACTGAGTTCCTTTTGATTAGATAAATTCAAGCAAAAGGCCGAAAGAATATATATCAGGGATACAGAAAGAGGTTCTAAGTTTTAAGTTTTCTTTTCTGTCTCTGCTTCTCAGGTTAAGCCGGCTCATTTTGAAAGACGTGTCCCTTAATTTGATTCCTGCAAGGGATCACCTGTCACCAGCCTTCACCTGGTTTCTAAGCTTTGTCACGAAGTTGAAGTCAAGGGCTTGTACAGGCAGGCTAACTAAACAAACCGATGAACAAAATCTCTCAAGATAATGCAGTGAAGCATATTCCTTTAAAACAGGAACAGATAAGCAAGATAGCTTTTTATTCGCTTTCTTGAACATCCTAGAAGTAACCGTTCTTAAAGATTGAGCTGTCAGAGTCAAAGGCTCAGAAATTAATGGAATGCAATTTTCTGCCATTTGCGATAAATTTCTGGCCTCTTTATGCATATGAAAGTCTTGGGCATGAGCAGAAGCAAACCGCTGCACGGGAGGTTATTCTGACGCTCCCTCCGTCAACCCGCTACTGTCTTTTCCTCATCGCAGCTCTTTGTTTTGCACTGAATAACAATAAAATAAAAAATGAGACCAAGTGAGAGAAAAACCAATGATGCCACTTTAATGTTCAGCCAACAATGCAAGGAGAATTAAAATGTTCTTCGATTTTTAGACAAAGCAAAAAGGATTTGGTTAAAGGCAAAAGGAAAAAAATGTAGGCTTTTATCGAAAGCAGGTATTGGGAACACCGTAACTTTTCTGAGCTGCGCAAAGGGATCCATCTAGAATTTTATTTTCAGGGGTAGTACATCCTTAGGTGTCAACAACAAGCAATTACAGTTCAGCTCCTTGTTTCCCAGAGGCTTTGCTCGGCGAAGTTCTGCTTTCTCAGAGCCCAGTCTCCTAAGTGTGCAGGAATGCTGATCCAGCAGACCACACTTTTGACCCTGCTGAGGGCACTTCCTTTTCCCTCCACCTGGGGCATCTGACCCCAGGAAGCACTTCATTCAGGCCACCTGAAGTAAAGCAGCCCGCCCTCCACAGCTAGGGCCAGACACCGGCTTACCGTTTTCCTCAAGACATGTCTCATTATCTGATAGTATCTTGTGTATCTGTTTAGTAACACTCTCAACTGAAATACAATCTCTGTAAGATGAGGGCTCTTGTCTTCTGGTTCATAACTTACTCCCATCACCAGCGATCACAACCCACAATGGCTTTCCCCGGACCTGAGGCTGGGGCCAATGCCCTCACGTTCCTTCGCCACTTTCAGACCATCTAGAATCCTCCGACTACTTTGGAGCCAGGCGATCAGATAATACCACCCAGCTTCCTCCATCTGTGCAATTATCTACTGTCCTCCTGAGCACCCCGCTCCCATCCACAGGTTATTTCATCATGTGGCCGACTGTTTCTCTCCTCTCGGTTACTTCCACAGCCGTATACATACCCCTGGTCTTTTAGCTTCTTGACTGGCTCGCTGCCTCTAGTACTGTCCTCTTTCTCATCCCCCCTAGTCTCCCCTTCCTGTAATTTCACTGCATACATAATCCGGACCTCCAAAGCATTCACGTTACTAACCCTTCCCTCTCTTTTCCCTCTCCGTTCTCCTGCTCAGGCCCTTCCTCCTTCCTTACCCAGTTTTTTCTTGTTGTTTTGAGACAGGGCCTTGCTCTGTAGTTCAGACTGCTCCTGAACTCACTATGAAGCCCAGCCTAGCCTAGAGCTCACAGCAATCCTCCTGGCTCAGCCTCCCAAGGGCCGGCGATTACAGGCATGCGTCACTACACCCAGCTATTATGCGGTGCTAGGGGATCAAATCCATGGCCTCGCGCTTCCTTGGCAAGCACCCTAATCACTGAGCTAGGCCCCAGCTCCCTTAACAGTTTTGAGACCCACATCATCAATATAAGCGTTGCCTCGTGTCATTATAATCAACTGTCCTGTCCCTGTCTCATTCTTGATATTTGCCTGCAAAATTCCAATCCAGCCTACTCCTCACCTGCAATCACGGCTAGAAAAAAATACATACCCATATTGATTTGCCTCATTTTAAATTCATGACCACAAACCTCAAGTGAGCCCTTGGTGCTGCCAGGCAGTGCTCCTAAACTCACCGACAATTCACTGGCCAAGGGAACCATGGCGCTTTCTCCTTTTCCTTTCGCCACCCCGTACCTGTGGTCCCCTCCTCACTCTCAGCTGATGACCAGCACGTTATTTCACACAGAAAACAAATTTCTACCGTGTCCGTCACCCTGTCCCACAACGAACACAAACAATGCACCTTCTTCTGCTACAAGGAACAAAGCGCCCTTGTCTCCGTTGGAGGCCCAACCTGCCACCTCGGCCTGGGACCCCTCACTTCCCTGCTTAAGGTCACTGTTCCTGAACAGCCCCTCTTCCTTCCCCACTACCATCTGCCCTCCATATCAGCATACAAACATGTTTCATATCTCTCATCTTAAAAATAAAATCAGGCCTTGACCCACAATCCTCTCCAGTAGCTGCTTCACTTCTCTGCCTCTCTTTGTAGCAAAACTCCTTGAAAAAGCTGTTTGCTTATTGTCTGGAGAGTCTCGCCCAGCGGCCTCTCGTGCATCCGTTGCTCCAATTAGTTCTTCCTTCCAATCCTCCACAAACACAGGCATGTCAAGGTTCGCACATGCCAACTCCAGTGGCTCTCAGGTCTTCTATTTCTGGGTCTCTTGGCTACTTTGGGCAGGCTTTATCTTTTTTTTTTCCTTTATTTTCCAGTTATGTATGTATGTACTTATTTTGCAGTACTAAAGATTGAAACCAGGGCCTCCCCAGTGCTAGGCAAGTGCTATATCACGCGTCCGGGTATCCAGCCGTTTCTACTTCTTTAAATTTCGGGCAAGCTCTCACTAAGTTTCCTAGATTGGCCCCAAACTTGCCATCCTTCTCTCTCAGTCTTCCGAGTAGCTGGAATTACAGGCATGGGCCACCATGCCAGGAGTGCCACACCCTTCTTTTTTTTTTTTTTTTTTATAAAAAAAGGTGCCTTGTTTGGCTTCCATGGCGTCCCATTCCCCTGACCTCCCACATCCCCGGCTGCCCCTTTCCAGCTACCTCGTGGGTTGGCCTCCTCTTCCCAGCATCTCGGCAGTGCAGGCGGGGCTCAGCCTGGAAACATCTCTCCTCTCTTCCTCCCTCTCCCAGTCTTTCTTGAGCTGCTGCAACAAAACACTAGAAACTGAGTGACATATGAACAACAAGCATTTATTTCTAAGAGTTCTGGAGACTGGAACATTTAGAATTATTATCGTGCTGACAAATTTAGTATCTGGGAAGAATCCATTCCCCATAGATGGTGACTTCTAGCTGCGCCCTCATGTGATTAAAGAGGCTACCTAGCTTTTGGGGGGCAAACTAATTAATTAATGTAGTAGTGAGGATTAAACCCAAGTCTTTGCACTGAACCACCTTCTTGGCACCCTTCTTCTAATTTTTTATTTTGAGACAAGTTCTCTCTAAATTACTAAATTAGCCAGGCTGGGTTCACACTTGCAATTCTCCTGCTTCATCCTCTCAGAGTCCTGGGATTTCAGGCTCAGGGGCCTCTTTTATGAGGACTCTAATTCTATTCATGACCTACTCACTCCACCAAGGCCCCTCCTCCTAGGACCATCATCTTGGAGCTTGGGAGTTCAACATAGAAATCAGGGAGGGGAAGTTAACAAAGATATTCAGATCTTGAGACACCTTGCATAGGCTCAAGACTCACAGCCTTAAAGGTCATCTATCTCCCAGATTTTTACCTCCAGCCGTAACTTCTCCCGTATACTCCAACCTTGACTATTCAGCAGCTTCCCCTTGTCTCTACATTTCTGTCTACACTACAGACATCTCAAACTCGACACTCACAACTCACCAATCGAGCGCGTGATTTCTACTCCACTCTCACCCCCACCAAAACCTCCCTTTCCCAGGAATCTCTGGCTCTGTCAACAGCACAGTTTCTGTGAGCCCCTGACCTCCCTATCTCATACACAGCCCACTTCTAGTCCACCGCCGTCCCTCCCTTCTCCTTCTAAAATGTAGACAGTCCCCAACTTGCAATGCAACTCTGCAGTGGCACAAAAGCAACATACGTTCAATAGAAAATGTACTTTAGATTTTGATTTTTAAAAAGTTTTTGGAGGCAAGGGCTCCTTTATGTAGTCCAGGTTGACTTTGACCTTTTAATCTTCCTGCCTCAGGAACCTGAGCACTGATATCACAGGTACGTGCCCCAAGGCCTGACCCAAATTTTGAATGTTAATCTTTTCCAGAGCTAGCAATATGTGGTAAGATGCTTTCTTGTAATACTGTCAAGTCACAGTTCCCAGCCAACCACATAATCCTGAGGGAAAACAACTGATATTGCCAAACTACAACATGGGGTAGGTTAGGTTTATTAAATGTATTTTTGACTTATAATATTTTCAACTTATCATAATTTATCAAAGAATAACCCATTGTAAGTTGAGGAACATCTGCGCATGCAAAACCCAAGTGTGTCTTTTCACCTCTTCCAGTACCAGCAGGGTTCAAGGCGTCACGGTCTCTCGGGTTTTTGTGGTGCTCCCCTGAGGACACTGCTTTCACCCATGCCTTCTACATCCTAATCTTCACAACCAAGATGAGCTTTAAGAATGCAGATCAGGGCTACAGGCACAGCTCAGCGGTTAAAGCGCTTTCCCAGTATGTGCAAGGCCCTGGGTTCAATTTTCCAGTAAAAATTAGCTGTGTGTGGTAGTGCATACCTATAATCTAAGCACTAGAGAGGCTGAGGCAGGAGGATTGCTGTGAATCCAAAGCCAGCCTGGGCTACATAGTAAGCTCAAAACCAGACTGGACTACAGAGTGAGACCCTGCCTCCAAAAAAAATATATATATATAAATCAAATCATGAACAGAACATTTTCACGTGTTTTAGAACAAAACCTCAAGTCCCACTGAAGTTTATAAAGCTCCAGTAGAGCTTTCTTTTTTCTTTCTTAATTTTTTTTGAGACAGGGTCTGGCTCTGTAGTCAGTAGAGCTTTCTGCACTGATGAAAATGTCCTATATCCACTCTGTCCGGTGTAGTACCACATGTGGCTACAGCAACAGAGGAACTGAATTTTAAATTTAACTTCACTCCAGTTAATTTAATATATAGCCCCATGTGGTTATTGATATTGGACAGCTTAGCCGACATCACATCCCAGCTTAGCCTGCATCCCTTCTCCCCTCTCTCACGGCTCAACCCACTCAGGCATCCCTGATGCTCTTCAAACATGTTAAGGATGTTCTCTCCTCATGACTGCTACACTTACTTCTCTATGTAAAATTTACTTCCTCTAGATATCCAAATATCCGTCTCAGTCTCCCACTTTATTCTGGCCGAATGCCACCTCTCCGTAACACCCCACCCACAAAGACACCATCTACTGCCCTCGAGCATCTTGCTTTTACTTTATCTATGATCTCGGCATTTGTGGGTTTGTGACGTGTGCTCATCATCCACCTCCTTTGTTGGTTTGTACCCCTCATGAGGCCAAGGAGTCTGGTTTTGCTCGTTACTGTATCTTCCATGCTTCGCTAGCAATTCAGTCATTAGTTGAACACATCAATTAATGAAACCGGCACTTTGCAAGAGTAAGCACCTATGAAAAGTATTACGGTGATATAACAGAACCCCCAGGCAGAGACAGCCAGACTGAAGGACCCAAGAGATGGTTTAACATCGGCAATGAGGATGTATGGAATGTGGAAAGGCCTGTGGGGAGGGCTAGGAGCCCGACGGCAGGTGTCTGAGGGGAGTGGGGTGGACGCTTGTGAATGGCAGGCAAATATGCAAAAATCAACACAGAGGACAGGAAGGCCCGGAAGGGAAGATTTCCTGAGGAAGAGGATGTGACAAGCATATTTCTGCTGGTAAGATGTCGGCATAATCCCCAAACCAAGTTGACACCTCAGTGGGGACTCAGAGACCACAGACTGGACAGGAAACTTTCTCGTCTTCACATGTGAAACCTACACAGACTGGCCCACCTCATCACCGGCCCACCCTCACCAGTTGCTCAAGCTTCACCCACAGGGTCTGTTCTAACGAAGCTGTCACCTGTCCACATGACATTTTATTAACTATGTCTTGTTTATTTGATGTTTCATTTTCTTGTCACATCCTCTATCACCCCATCACATTTAATTTAGCATTTCTCATCATGAGGACCAGGGAGTCTCTTCAGGCCTTGGATCAAAACTATTTTCTCCTTCTCAGATTCATCTGTACTAAAATGCATAGTTGGTATCTCTCTGGTTTCTACATCTGCTTCTGCTCAGAATCTAAAGATGTGACTCCTTGGCCCCTTGAGACTTCACCACCTCCAGAATCAGCTCAAAATACCACCTTTTCCGAAGCCTTCGCTGACTCCCTCAGCCTCAGTGGCTCCCTCCTCTGGCCTTCAGCTGTTAGCACACACTTGACAGGGGATTTAAGACACATGAGCTATCGTGGACCACAGAGCGAGTCCCTGCAGCATCTGGCCCATTTCTTATCTGTTTCTCGATTTTCAGTCAGAACAAGCACCCAACAAGCCTTCCAGAAATCCATGGGTGGAACAGATGGTCACAATTCCTGAGACAAAGGCGACATGAAGACTCTGGCAGAGATCTTAGCCCAGTTCTACAGTGAACATGAGAGTCGTGTCCCAAAGGATGGCTATAAAAATCAGCCAAAGGGATACCTTTCTACGTGTGGCTCAAGCTGAACCTAGACCCTGTCTTGGGTAAATGTAGGTCTTTCATGATCCCATCCTGACCCTCCACTAACACCTGGCCATGTGTGGCTGCTAAGTCATTCCATTTGGTAGCCAACTTTGGACGGAGAAAGCCAAAAGCTACCATGGGAACCAACCCTTCTGGAGCAGAGTGTGCCAACCATTAAAACTTTGTAGGCAAGTGGGTAACTTGAGTATCTACCTAGTAATACTAGAAAAATATTATTTTGTTAAGAATGATAAATACATATAGGCAAAGTCATATAATTTGTCAAAACAGCATGCATGAGAACTGAGAAGTAAAATGTTATGTCTAGAATTTGTCTTAAAATGCAATACAAAAATGAAGGGCTGCAGGCAAGAAATGAAGCCTGACCAGAAGAATATTGATAATTTTGATACTATGCAATAGCATGTGGGATTCCATTTTATTATTCTATTTTTGTGTGTCTGAGATTTTTTAAAAAATCAAACATTAACCAATCTCTTGCTCACTGCCTTCTTGAAGCCCCAAATTAGCAATATCCCTTTAGACCCCAGAGGTTAACCCCTTCATTTCTGTTTTTCTGTGTATCAATTGAATAAAACCCTACAGATGTAATAGTATATCAGCTTTGTTAAAAAATCCTCAGATTCAGCTTTTTAAAAAATAAGCTGACAATACTGTAGGTAAGCTTAAAGGAAGATGGGGTGATTCTGCAAAGGCTAAAAGGATTAGACAGCCAAAAGGGGGTCTGCCCGGGGGCAGGGGTATGACCTTCATCACAGGGAGAGAGTTTTCCTGCTGTAGAAATAGCCACATGCACCAGGGCAGATGAAAGGGGAAGCTTCAGATCCTGGGCTGTGCTGGCTGTGAGCAGAAGAATTTGTGAGCAGCAGAACTTGCTCCCCCTGGGGCCTAGCACTAGAGCCCAGAGCACCCAGCAGTGGGAGCTAATTAAGTCAGGAAAGGTCACTGATTTATAATTTATGTTTACAGGGCTCGATTTAGTTATCATCTGCCACCTCTGTTGCTAGTGCCCACCTCGACGTGGAAGATAGGGGGCCAAAGGGAGGTCTCCATGCCTGCAGACACCTGCTTCCCTTCCTAGGGGAAGATCACTCTGAAGCTGAGGGCAATTTCTGTTGTGTGGACACTATCGGTTACATATTGTTAAGGTATTCAACTGGTAATCTACCAATGGGAACTTATTAATAAGGTCTTACTCTCGAATTGGGGGTCACTCTGTAGCCATAATTAAGTCCAAATAACCACATGGGTACCACCTATTGATGACTTATGGGAGGCTCTTTTAAGAAATTATCACACATAACTCTTCTGACAGTTCTAATAAATGGTCATATGATCCCCATTGTAAGTTGAGGAAATCAAAACTCGGGAGAGTTCAGTATATTGAATAAATAACACAGCCAGGACTTAGATTCACCTCAGAATAACCCTAAGGCTTGTGCTCTTAACCAACCTGTGTCTTACCATGGGCAATTGTCTGGGGCTAGACACGGGGTCAGCCAACTCTCTGGGTGATCACTTGCTAAGAACTTTTAAGTTTTTATCACTGAAGTCCTTGCACAGTATCTCTGAAGAGTTGCAGAGGCTAGAACGAAGCTTCCTGCCCTGCCCCAAATCGCTAACCCTGCTAAAGCCATACCACGCAGCGCAACAGCAACACCCTGTCGAACTGGGCCCTGCACATTCATAGGTGTTTGCCGCCATGGCTCTGGGACCTGACCTACCTTATGTTAACCTCATCTCAACCTGCCCCTGGCATTCTGAGTCTGCAGCTGGGACCCCAGGACCTGCGCTGGTCCTGGTGACCATTAGCTTCTGCCTTTCCGGATCAGCACAGTGGTTACTTGGCTGCTTCTGCAGAGCCTGTGGAAAATGCCAGGACCCCTCTTTCCTGTGGCTCAGCCTTACTTTGCCCAGCCTAGGCGAGGCACCTGAGGCCTGACAATTGCTGGTTCTGGCTAGAGTGTGACAACTCTCCGATATCCAGAAATCATTGAAATGATGTGTAGTTCCTTCCATCACAGTGAAGTACTTTTCCTTGTGCTGCTTGTTGGAGAAAAGCAAGTAAGGATTTTGTCTGCTGTTGAGTGGGAACACTAACAGCTGGAGCAGCTTCCCTGGGGCAGAAGACAGAGTGGCTGCAAGAGCCAGTGATACCTCCCCATGAAGCGAAGAGGGAACAGGGCCACTGGCTCAAGACGGAGGATTTCTAGAGTGGAAAGCTAACCAGGCAGCAGCTGCCCAGAGGTGCTTTGGAGTACCCTAGGGCCAGTGTCACACAGGTCAGAGGGAGGAGGTCAAGGTCCCTCAGGGGTTTCCGCAGTCCAGGCGGTTGCGCTCGAAGCTTTCCCAGGAGGATGCCCAAAGCCATCGTCCTCCCCATGCGGCCAGGTGTCAAGAATCCCAGGCTAAGGAAGAAGACACGCCTCTCCCCCTCTGCGTTTAGGAGACCTTCCCTTTGCTTTTAGACAACTTGGTGGATTTTCCTTCTCTACCTGGCAAGGGGGAACTGGCCAAACTCAAAAACATTTGACTCTCCAACGCATCAAACTTTAAAACTTGGCTAATTCACCAACCTACAACGTATAATAGGTAACAGCTACTAAAGCAAGGGCTGTGACTGCCAAGGGGAGAAAAACAGACCCAGCTTGCCCTCACACTGCCTGTGGTCTGTCCCTGTCTGGCTCAGGATATAATTATATTAAGATTGACCGTAAAGCTGGGATAGTGGCGCGCAATTCTACTACCACCACTTTGGTACGTTGAAATAAGAGGACCCCAATTTTAAGCCAAGTCCGGGCAACTTAACAAGGTGTCTCCAAAAAGAAAAACAAATTTATTTTTACAGGGTAAGATGCAGCTCAGGCAAAGGCTCTGGTGTCAACCCCTAGTACCAGGCTGAGAGTTGACGGAGGGGCAAACATCATAAAGGCCAATGATAATTAAAACAACAGAAATAAAAGGCTCTAAACGAATTCGATATATGTAAGAAAGAGGATAATCTCACTCTAGAAAAAAGATACCAAAATAAGGAAGGGCTAAATACTTGTGCCTCTGGGCCTGCTTTGTGGGAATGGCAGGGTATCAGAACGGGAGGGAGCTCCCAGAAGGTGCCTGCTGTCCAAGGATCTATTCCAGCTGAGGTGGAAGGAGCCCCGGGAAGCCTTGCTCAGGTTCCACTCACTAACCAGAGGTACGTGAAGCTACCATGAGCCTTCTGGGATAGTATCTTACTCTAGCTCAGATGACAAGTAGACTGGCTTCCAGAGAGAGCAGCTGGCTTTCGTTTGTTGTGGTGTTTGGCACTAACAGTTTGGTCCAATGAATAATGAAAGGCCCTGGCCATCCTCCCTCTCCCCTGCCCCTAGGTGAGCACAGCTGTGAGGATAGCAACTGGGTTTGGGAAAGTTTTAGGCACAAATATCATAGAGAATTGGGGACAAGACAAACCAGGCCAGCCAATCCATCTCCTGCTGAGAACAGAGTCATTTGTGCTCTCTGTGGGCTCCAAGCTCTGGGGCCACGGTAGGTGTCCTGGGTATCCAGGCCCCACTTTGGTCATGGCCTACCTCTGAGGCCTCTTGACTCTGAGCTTTAGCCGTTTTCCTCTTAGTGCCTTGCCCTCTTCTGTTTTCTTCTGCTAGCCCTCTCCTCCAGGTGGTAGGTGAGGGGGACTCCATCAGCCGCTGTGGGTTCTGGTGCACCAGCCCAGAGGGCCGCCCCAGCGCACCCTGAAGAAGCCCACTCAGAAGCAGAGGCCTCCGTGGTCTCTGGGCTTCCCCTTCATGGTCTTCTCTGCAGTATTGGACTTACCCTTCTCTGTCAAAGGCTTCTGAGATTTCCCAGAAGCTCAATAACCCTGCCCCCAGGGAGAAAAGTGTCAGAGAATCTGTCAGGTACTTTCAAGAGCATAGCTGAAAATCCCTCTGGGGTGTGTGTGTATGTGTGTGTGTGTGTGTGTGTGTGTGTGTGTGTGTGTGTGTGTGTGTAATAATTACCGAGAATGAAACCAAATATGTTCCCATCCATCTTAGTCGCTATTCTTACCAGCAGCCTAAACAAACACAGCATCGCCCTCCCATGGCCTTGCTACCTGGCCTCAGCACCGCTGTCTCCTCAAGTCCCCTCTTACTAGGGCTCTTGACAAGCTCTCTGGGGTGGCAGATCAAGGCTACATCCCCTGTAGGACAAGTTGCCTGCACAGACCATGGGCTTCCTCCCTTTTAAACATTACTGACTTTTAATCCAAATTCCCCCTTCTTCCTCCACACCTCTATGTTCTCAATCTCTCTTCCACCTCTACCAGCAATATTAATTTGGGAGAACTGAGAGTCAAAAAAACAAACCCAGTTTCTGACACTCTTACCCTGGGCCGCCCTACCTTCCTCATCTCAGTGGTTGGGAGGGAGATGTTGAGAAGAATTTGTACGAGGGAAAGAAAAAAGAGCAGAGCGGTAAGATGGGAGGAAGGGAAGAGTGGGAAGGGAACTTGGCATTCCTCATTAGCAGCGCTAATTGCACAGTAATGACTTTGTGTTATTATCAGAAATTTATCCTGGCAAACAGTCAGCTGCCCCAGCAGACACATACTTGCTTCACAGTGATGGTTTGACACTCAAGAAAAAACAAGAAATTTCTCTTCAGGAGAAGCTTTTCCGGATCAACTGAAAAGCTGGTGCATTCGCAAAAGGAGATTGGAGCAGGCGCCTCCCAGCTTCCTCTAGGTTCAGGAATGCCACGTTGAGGGCGCTCTGCCTGGCCTTTGGACTGACTGGATGGCCTGGAAAACAATCCAATTGAGTGATGCTGAGAATCAGAGCAACAACCAGAGACACCAGAGCATCACTGTTCCCATCCCCCTCCTTGGCCTTTATCTCTACTCCATACAAGAAATTCTGCCTGTTCCCTCTTTTGTGTGAAGTGGCTTATTGTTGTGTTGTGGTTTGTTAGGTTTTGCACAAAACTAGTGTCATGAGCTGTTCTCGAAGCCTGGAATGAGTATGTCCCATTCCTCTCAGCTCAAAGTCTTGTCTATACAAAACAGAACAAACTCTTAAATGCCAAAACTCTACTCTTCCAAAGAGATCTTGATTTGGCCCATGTTACACTCTGGGATTCCTCCAGCACCCACCCACAGGATACCCACAGATTTATTTCTTTCCAGAGCAACAGACTCTGGGTATAGATTAGGTGTGAGGTGCTGAGAGTGTGAAGCAAAGGAGGGACAGGTCCCAGCCCAAGGAATTTACAAGCTAGGCACACTCAACTGGCAACCATGTGGTTTGCTAATCTCTATGACAAACAAAAGCACCGAGTACGATGGTCTGCCAAAGAGGACATCTGAGTCAGCTTGAGAGGTCGAGGAAGGACTATCATGAGGGCTTTGCATACACCAGCTCTCGTGCCTTTCAGTAAGCCAGTGAGAGAGGTGTAACTACTATCTTCTCCACCTTATAGACAAGAAAATGGAGGCACTCGGGTTGAATGACTCTCCCAAGGTTGCACCCCTACCATGCCATTCATTCATTTAGATTGTAGACCTAAAATCTCAAGCTGGCAAGCCTGGCTCCAAAGCCTTCATTATTAACTGCTGTACCTACTTACCCCCTCTAGGAGCCAGTTGGGTGGCAAAGAAATGAGTCAGGAAAAGGGATAGTAGCTGCAAAGCTCCAGAACCTAGAGTGGACACAGGAGGAGAAGGGCTGCAGGAACAAACAGAGCAGGAGAGTCAGGGACCATCACTCTGCGCCCACAGCACAAGCAGCCCCTAGAGGCACTGGGGTGTGCGGAATGGACCCAGGTAAACAGGGGCCAAGGCTGGGCAGCTGTGTGTGCCATGCCGGGAAGCACCAACGTCATCCTGAAGGCTGCAGGAAATCTATGGAAGCCTTTGAGAGAGTGGATAACACAATCATGTTACCTATAAGGCACCTGTCATGGTCTGGAAAGAGGATGTTGGCTGTCAGGACTAGGACAGTGACAGTGGGTGCAAAGATGGTGGAGGCAGTGATTCAACATGTTTTAGAGATTTGAAAATGCAAAGAGGATCCAGCAACTGACTCAATGCAGGTAAACAGAGGGTGAGAAACATTAAGCACAGCTCTGAGATTTTCAGTCAAGGAACTGGTTTGGTTTAGGTATGCCCTTCTTTAAAGAGAAAGAGGTTTAGAAATATAATTTCTGCCTAGGATACATTGGATCCAGGAGGTCTGGGGTCAAGTTGTTCAGAACAGGAACTTAGAAATCCACATGTAGAAGAAAGGAGGGATGATAGATAGATAGATAGATAGATAGATAGATAGATAGAGAGAGAGATAGAGATGCAGAATGAGAAATCCTCAAGGAATGGTTCTAGAATGAGATTGCCTGAGTTCCCAGTAGGGCTCTGTCACTTGCCTGTAAACTTTGGATAATGATGGGGCCCTTGTGAGGGTTTGATGATGTAATCTATACTAAGCAGGCAGCACAGTAGGATAGACTGTGAGCTCAGTGAATGTTTAGTGCCACTACTAATATGAGTATTATTTAATATTTGAGGCCCTAGGAGTGGATGAGACCACTCAAAGATGGTGTGCAGAAATGGGTATGAAAGCTGAACCCTGAAAGGAATGAAAACCTTGGGAGGATGGAGAGGGGAGGGGAAAACCTAGGAAGAGAGAAAAATCGAGGAAGAATCATGGGGCAGAAGAGTTTCAGTCACTGTGATCACAGGCAGCTGTGCAGCAAGGAGGTCAAAGAATTCATGTTTGATGCATTTCACCTGTGGCCTCCCCCCTACTCCTCCCCCCACCACCCCTGTGACCACGAGCACTCCCTTGGGTCAGGCAGGGCTCACACGCTCAGACCTCTGCACATTCAAACCCGCAGGGTCTCACCCAAACCCAAGAGGGAAGAAGGTACCAAGAGGGGGGATTGTTGCCCCTCAATCTTGTCTCTAGAGGAAGACTGCTCTGGGTTTGTGTTGGGGTTAGGGAATGAAGGAGGAAGGTGGCCAGCAAGGGCACTCTGCAGGCACCAGGGGCAGCTGGAGGACAGTCACATCCTGAGTCTTACCTGAAGTTGGATTTGGGGCATTTTGAGGCTAGAGCTCTGTGCACAGGTGACAACACAGGACTGTGTCACAGGTGCCTGGCACAGATGGGATATTCCTAGGAGCTCAACTGCTGAATGGACACATGGATGAAAGCCCTGGGAAGGCGACAGGCTTTCATCCGGATTCTGCCACTCCCTAGCTGTGAATCCTTAGCCAGTTCCTTTTAGCTTCTCTGGGGCCTTGCCAGTGGCATAAGATTAATAGTACTCACCTCTCAGCGTTGTTGGGAATGTGAAACGAGATGTGTGAGAGTGTCGTGTAAACTGTACCACACTTCACAAATACACAAATGGGAGTATCGGTGAAGTTCAAGGGCTGATTTACTCTAGCCAGTTGCTCTGCCTCTGGCAAACAGCGGAAATCAGGATAAGGCCGGGGGCTGGGATAAGCAAGGGTTTATATTCTGCTGAACGAATGGGAGCCAGGATGTGAGGAAAGAGTTTATTCTTTCAAGGGGCTTCTACCTCTTCATTCCTCAGGGAGTTTCAAGTTCCTGACCCCAAGGCATGCTTGGTTGATTCTTCCTGCCTGAATTCTGTCCAAATCAAGGATTAAGACCACCTAGTTTTGGCAGGGCCTTTTGGATTTGTCACTTTAATTAGCTTTGACATTTTGTCTGGTTTGCTTTCATTAGTGCAACAGCCAGAGTCCCAAGATTACAAACTGTCTCCAGAGTCCCTGAGGAGAATTCCGGTCATTGGGATCTTGGGTTACAGAGGAATCTCGGCTTGGCCTTTTTTCCTGGAAAATGGGCTCCTGCTACAGGGCACAACTTGGGTGCAGCAGAAACTACTCACGCTCCCTGTAAAAATGAGCCAGCCAAGCAAATCCTGAGCTCTGAAGCTATTGGGCCCCAGCCTTGTGTTTTAACCATGACACTAACTTCTGGCTAGATCAGCAGCTCAATCCAAGAGGCAATTGGAATGGCCACGTTGAGCTTTGCAACAATGCACAGGAATAAATCTTTCAATGCTCTGTAATTCATTTCCAAACATTTTTTATGAAGCCAATTTTAAAAGATTGCAACCATTTTTTAAGATGAATTTTTCATGTGTCTACCATCCTTTCCCAGCTGGGGGGTCAGAAGGCCTGGGTTTCAGTTTGTCACTGTCTCCTAGCTCTCGTGAGTTGGCACCAGTGCCCCTAATTTTCTCATCTACTGGATAAACTAGCATCTACCAATTCTATTTCTCAAGATCATTAAAGGGATTAAATGAGATAATTTGTTTCTTAGTAATTTTCAGGGACTTGCTCTGTGGGAAAGTACAGGCTAGCCTCTGGATGATATGCCTGCTGGATAACCCTCTCTGAGCCAAGAAAAGACCTGCATCCGTACACAGGGGACGAGAGGTGGAGAGAGATCAGGAGCCCTCTGGTGGGTCAGAGCCCCAGTTGGCTCCCATCCACTTGGCAAGGCAGTGGGTTTGCTTGTGTGGGTTTTGTGTCTCTCCCTGAACACAGACAATCAGACTGCTCCCTTTACATCTCTGCTGGGGACTTGGCAGGGGGGAGGGAATGGGAAGAGGGCTCCTTATTTAGAAATTGCGTTGAGATGGAAAGACAATATGACACATCAGCTTATGTCAAAAGAGCTCATTCTTCCCGCCTACAGCATTAGCAATTTCCTACCAAGGTTCAATTTTTTTAAAAAAAAATTATTATTTGGTTTTAATTTATTTTATTTGTAGCATAACGCAACAAGACATTGCTGCTCAGAGCAGAGTGGGTGCTTCCAGGGGCAGCGACTTGTATGTGTGTGTGTGTGTGGGGGGGGTGAACGGGGTACAGGAATATGTACTGGGGCCAAGCAGAGGAAAGCATCGGACTGGGGGCCTTGGGATTCTGCCTCAAATCTCATTTTTCCTCCCACCCACCTCAGTCCCTCTCCCTGCTTTCCAGCACTCTGGCCTGAGGGCAAAAGACTCAGGTTGTTCCAGCCACGGGTGCATGGCACGAGCATCACAGAGGAGAGGAAGACAAAGGTGAATTAGACAGATGGAAGAACCCCCTCCGTCAACAGTGTTGTTGCTGGAAAGAGCCTCAAAATGCCCCAAATCCAACTTCAGATGATGTGACTGTCCCCCGGAGCATCAGGCCCCTGGTGCCTGCAGAGTGCCCTTGCTGGCCACCTTTCTGCCCTTCCTCCTTCACTCCCTAACCCCAACACAAACCCAGAGCCCTCTTCCTCCAGAGACAAGGTTGAGGGGCAACAATCCCCCCTCTTGGTACCTTCTTCCCTCTTGGGTTTGGGCGAGACCCTGCAGGTTTGAATTTCCTTTCTTCCTATGGAAGAAGCATAGGTGTGTTTTGGGATTGGGACGTTGGGGTAAAGCGGTTTGGGAGAGGAAAAGTCTCCACGATTACATGGGGTTTTGTTTTCTTTCTGCGCTGTGGCTTGTTATGTGACCACTGTGCTATCAGGAACTAATGGGAGGGTGGAGCCTTAATGTAAGAAAAAATATTTTAAACATCTCTTTGTGATTATATGCCTGTCACCTGTGCATCTCTCTCTCTGCCTGCTATCTCTGAGCATCCCTGTCTGGTTTTGTGCCTGTGTCTCTCTTGTCTCAGTCTTTCTCTTGTCTGTGTCTGTTCTTTCCGTCTCTCTTATACTCCGGATTCTGTAGGAGCCCGGAGCTCTAACCCTTCCTGTATCCCTGTCAGGACAGAGTCTCCCTGGCTCTGTTAGGTTGAGAAATGCCAGGTCCGGAGCTGCTGCTGGAGCAACAGAGACACTGCAGAGCCTCCTGCCGAGTGTGGAGGCTGAATCCGGGAACAATGAGAAATTATCTGTTAACTCCAGGCTCCCGCCACCTGCTCTGCTCCGAACAGGCCCTTTGCCTTCAGTTTAGATGCAACTCCCCCACTGGATGTAAGTAAAGTATTGATTTTCCTGCATCACAGGCCTGGGCCCTTGGACCGGTCTTGTGCTTTTTCATTCTCTGCAAAGGCAAAACAAGGCGCTTTGTTCTGCAAATTTCCCCGGGTACTGGAGGGGGAGGGAGAAAACGCCGTGGAGCGACAGAGTTGCCATAGACAGGGGCAGGGAGCAGTTCGGCTCCATTTGTGTTTTATATAAACACAAGCCTGCAGATTCAGAACCTGCTAATGAACCTGCAGCCAGAAGTCTTTGAGCTCCTGGCTCTCACGGTGTCTCTGCACTGGGCGTGGAAGGAAAGGTGATGGGGTTTCTGGGATCTTCAGGTGCGTCTTTAGAAACACCAGGAAGGCAAACAGAGATTCCGAATCTTCTCTGTTCTTGGAGCAGCAACCCAACCCTGGATTGAATAGTGTCGCCTGGGTCATGCCTTCTCAGTCCCTCCCGCCTGGGTTCCTAGACCCATCCAACTGCAGGTGCCAGGGGTCAGGGTAGAAGCTGCGTACCCAACCCCATCCCACCCCTGCAAAATCCGCTTTCCTCTTGGCTAACCCGTGCCCAACTGGTCGCGCCAGTTGGCCCTTCAGCACCGTGGACAGAGCCAGGGCAATTCAGGAGGGGCGGGGGGAAGTGCCCGGCTAGTGTCTCCCAGGTATTTGCGGGCTCTAGGTGCCCGGGGCTCAAAAGTACAAAGGCTAGCCCGCTTAGGTGGTGCTTGGCGGACCCCGCCAGGATCTGGGGCTTCAAATCTCCTCCCTTCCGAACGTGAGTCACAACCCAAAGCACTTCCCGTAGCGTGTTCATTAGAAGGAAAGACCCTCCTCCCCTACCACCCACCCGGACACACACCAGCCCCACGGTTTCCGGAAGGCACAGCTGAAGCTTCCTGTCCAGTTCCGGGACCCGGAGGACCCCGAGCCTGGAACTTGGGCTGGGACCACAGCGCTAGCAGGTGGAGGAAGTGGGACTGTCCCGACAGGCCCCTACAGGGTTCGGTCCCCTGGCCCCAGGCGACGGGCCACGCACTGGCAGAATTGAGTGGGTGTCTTGACGCCCCTCAGCCAGCCCCCTTCTGGGCCTCCCCCACGGGTCCTGGGGGGACTCTGCCTTCTGAGTCTAGGCCAACCCCGTTTAGCTGTCACCTTTCCAGCCCTCCTCATGCTCAGTTTGGAAAGACACAGTGTTTCTGGCGGGCTTGCGCTGCTGCAGGGAGGCGGGCCTGGCGGGATCGGAGCACCCTCGCGAAATGCCCCTTTTCCTATTCGCCAGAAACTTTCCCCTCCCGTTGCCATGGAGAGAGACGGCCGCTGCCTCCCGTTACCTTAGCAACGTGCGGTCGGCGGGCCGCAGGATTGCGGGGCTCGGAAAGTCTTCGCAGTTTGCATCGCCGCGCAGTCCTGGGGGCCTCCGCTTCCCACGGTGGGACCCGGGGCGAGCGTGACCAACTTCTCGCGCAGGGACCCTCGGGCGGGGGCTGCCGCCCACGCAGCCAGGTCGCCGTTGTGGGACGATCTAGGGGGCTGCACCCGCGTGGCGTGTGGCAGTTCACCCAATGTTTTCACAAGCACTATGTTCAGATCCCCCGGGGGGTGGGTCACGAGGCAATCGGGACATTGTCCCACGTATGCGGAGCGAGAAACCGAGGCGTGGTGGGGCCCCTGCCGCACGCCGCCGCGGGCGGGACGCGGGCCTCCCCTCACGCTCTCCCGAGGCCCGGGACCCGAGCGCGGAGGGGGCGGCCGGGAGGCGCCAGACTCGCCAGCTGCCGCGGGGTGCCACGTGAGGGGCGGGGACCCCGCGGGAAGTGACTAAAAGCGGAGCGGAGCCCCGGGGGGCGCTCCGGGGAGGTGGACGCGGCGCCCGCCCCTCCCGGTCCCGCGGCTCGGGTTCGAGCGGCGGCTCGGCGGGCCGGGCGTCCCGGGCATGAGCGGGACGTGGGGGTCCGGGGGCCCTCGGTGCCAGGCGGCGCTCGCGGTCCTGGCCTCGCTGTGCCGGGCCCGGCCGCCCCCTCTCGGGCTGGACGCCGAGACTTGCCGGAGCCTCGAGCTGCAGCCCCCCGAGAGGAGCCCGAGCGCGGCCGACACAGGTAACGCAGAGCCGGGGCCCCGCCGCCCAGCGCCGCCGGCGGCCCCGCGGCCCCGCGGCGGCCCGGGAGCCCGGCGCTGCGGGGGACCTCGGCTCGGGGCTGCGCTCCCCGGCCCGTCGCCCGCGGGGCACCGGGGTCCGCGGGCCCGCCGCGCGCCTGGCGCTGGGCCCGGCGGGCAGCGGGTCTGGGGACTGCGGCGTCGGCGGGCCCCGGTTTCCCTCGCGCCTCTCGAGTGGCCCCGCGGGTCCGGCGGGGGACAGGTGCCGTCCCGGGGCGGAAGAAAGCCCGTGCGCGCCAGAGGGTGCCGTCCCAGGGCCCCCGGCGGGGCCGTCGCCGGTCGCCGCCCGGCCCCGCCGGGGACCGCGGCCCGAGCCCGGGCGCGGAGAAACTTGCGGCTGCGGCCGGCACGCGGTCTTTGTGTGCGCGGTGTGCGCGCGGCGCGCGGCTGCCCGCGTCTCCGCGGGGGGCGGGGTGGGGCGGGGGACGGGGTGGGGCGGGGGCCCCGCGCCCCTATAACTCGCTCCCCGGCCTCTCTGACTCACTCGGACTCCGGGCGCTGCGCGGCCCAGCCGGTGTCTCTCGCCGACTTCGCCGAGCCGCGGACCCCGCGCCGGACGCTGCGGCGGCCGCTGACTCCAGGCGGGAGCCCGAGCCGCGCCGAGCTCGCCGGAGCCGGTGAGTCCCGAGCCGAACCCCGCGGGGCCGGCCCCGGCGTGCGGCTGCGACGCCTCTCGGGAGTCGCGACAGCCCGAATGGCGTGTCGCGCCCTGGGCGGCAGCCGGCCGGCCGTGCGGCCGAGCCCGCCACCCGCGCCGGAGCGTCTTTGTCCGATGTCTGGAGGGTCCTGGGCGGGAGAGAGCGCCGGGTCGGGTCCCCCTCGGGAGGGCGGGACGGGGGACACTGCGCGGCGAGGTGTGGGGGAGGGGAGATCCTGCGGAGATCGAGGCGCTCGGGTTCTTTGGGTTCCGCAGAGTCCACCCCTTCCTGTCCCCCGACCCCGACCCTAGTGGTGTTGGGCCTAGGGGTGGCTCGGCACAAGGGACGCGCGGGACAAGGAAGAGGGGCCTGCTAAAGGGGGAAATTTGGTCCCCACGCGCCTCTCTCCAGGGACACGAGGCCAGGGAGAAGGACCTGGGGTTCCCAGAGGAGGTACAGGTGGGTTAAGCTTCCCAGCGACCGCGTGCTCCCGAGCTCAGTTTTCACCTGAGGTTAAGGGTGGGCGGTAGGCATAGATACCAGGGAGGCAGAGCCAAGGGGCGCTGTGTGCTGGAGGAGGCTGCGTCCAGCCTTGGGGTGAGTGGAGCCCACCTCAGGCCCTTATGAGTCGTAGGGGGGCGCTGTTCCCTCTGGTCCTGGCAATATTTAGTTAGTCAGTGGGTTCGTTGCTGCAGCAGAAAAGATGTGGATCAGAAGAACTTTCAGAGGGTGGTACAGTGATGAAGGCTGGAGAGACTGGACCTCCCTCCTGGAGAGTCTCAGAACTAAGCCTTGGTCCCTCCAGGTATCGCTAGGTTCTGTTTCTCTGGCGTCATTGCTTTCTCCACGACTCAACTCCCCACATGCACCAGACAAGGATTTTACCCCAAGTTGGGAGTCACGTCCTCTCTCCCTGCCTCCCGAGCTCCCCTCCGTGTTTTTCTCCAAGGCTCTATCCATCTCCCGTGAGACCTTAATGCTGGTCCTGACCTCTCAGAGCCTAAACGTGAGAACACACCTGTGGAATCCCACCTGGGATGGAAACTGCCCCTCCTTATCTGTCCAGGGCAGAAACCTTGGCAGTGAGCGTTGGGGTCGTTGGGGTGTGTGTGTACAGTGCATCCTGATAAAGGTGTTGTAACCCCGGAAAGACGTCCCCTAGTCTGGAATGCAGGTGCCCGAATGACCAGGTTGAGGGAGACAGAAGAGTGAGGATGGAGAGTCAGAGGGCCAGATGAATCAGTCTGCCTTCTCTGCAGGGTGATTCAGAAGGCGAGTTTGAGTTGTCAGCCCTGAAGAACTTTAACTTTGGCTGCTGAGTCATAAGCCCCAGGAAAGCCAGGGGCCAAGCTGGGAGGCTGAAAGAGATAGGAGAGGCGGACAGAAGGGACCATGGATCTTTGCAAATAAAAGTAACTGACAGTGGATTTCAAGTTCACAACCACAGTCCCGGGTACGGTGCCTCCCACGCACCTCCTTACAACCCAGAGCCACTGTCTATCTGGGTCCAGATTCTCCAGCCAGAGAAGTTCAAGTTAGATGAAAAATACAAGTGAGTAGAGTAGGCTCTACTCCCTTACAGTCACCTTCCTCCTGTCCTAACACTGTAGCTAATGGGTTTCTAGTGACACCCCCAAGTTCAGGTTCCACTATCATTTACTGAGCTCCACCCCCATGCCAATGTCTGTACCAAGAATTGCACCAGAAATCTCAAGTTAACCAGACGTAACAGGTATAGAAACACCTGTATCCAAATTGTACCAACTAAGAGCAAATCCACCTTTTTCCTTAAAAACTCTAAAGACAAAGGGTATGCTTCCCTCACTTTTAGCCACCCCCCCCCCACACACACACACACTGTAGGCTACTCCTCACCTCTCCTGTGTCCTTTATCCATAGACCAAGCTGCAGAGGGTTAGGTGTGGGTAGCATGTGTTCTGGGCTTAGGTCATACATAGAGACCCAGAAGTATTCCAGAATTTACAGAAACCTGACAGGAAACCCAAGCATCCCGGCCCGTCCCAGATTGGCAGACAAGAGTGGTTATTCCCCGCTTACCTGTGGCCATGAGATGCACAGATATTTGCTCACTTTGCTAATGACTCTGGAGACGTTCTATGATTCAGCCACCTGGTTTTGAAGTTGGCGTTTGCAACCCAGGGAGTGTTTTTCTAATGTGTGATAGTAAGCCAAAGGGTGCAACATTGAAGACAGAATCCTTCTACCACGAGAAGCCACACTCATTCCTTGTCGGAAGGAGTCCTGTAGATGTCGCTTCTTTAGGAAAGACGTACCCACCAACCTGAAGAAACGGTGGGGTCATACCCTGACGCTAGTGTGTTTTTAGCCATAGGATACTTGAAGCAAGGTCCAGTGTGTAGGAGACCAGAAGCCCTTAGAACTCTAGGTTCTGGTTCTCTGCTCTGTTTGACTGTGGCAGCAGCTTTGAGCAGGAAGATTATCTCTTCAAGCCACGTACAAAAAAAAAAAGATGTGCTCTCTTTCACTTGTCGTAACTTGATCTTCCCTGTCCACATAGTTGGGGAAGATACATGACTGCCAACAATTAGGACTGGGATGGAGGCATCCAGATCGAGCCTGATTTCTTTGGGTAGCATAGGATTATCTGGAGTTGGAAACAGCATGTTAAAAGAAAGTCCTGAATGAAGTAGGTGGCACCCAGCCATCCCTGCTCGGAAGTTGAGCGTAAGGATGGGGCCACTGTAGGAACAGCAGTCAGATGGGGCATTTGACAGCAGAGGCAAATAGGACAGTCAAATCTGGGTGCTGTGGGCATAGTGACAATTCATCCATCCCTCCCTCTGTAGGGACTCTGAGCTCTGTTGTCCTCCCAGCGACCCACACAGATCTGTACTCACACTAGTTGCACGTACGAACAGGGAGAAGAGCACAAAGAGGTTGGGACCTTTCTGGTATTCTGCCTGCCTGTCACCTGGTCACTCCAGCTTACATCCCCTATTCAGAGAGGCCACATACTCTGACCAGTCAGGCAGAGAGGTACAGTTACCATCATCCAAAGTAATAATACCGATAATTGCTAAATTAGTGCCAATGCTCTGTTAGCCGTAACACTCCACATTAGCCTCCAATTTATCTCTGAATCGCCTAATGATGGTGGAAGCAGGCGCCCAGTCATAAAGCTTGGTGCTGCCATAATTAGCTCGGCATTGTCGCTCCTCGTCACAGCTTTTTCAGGAGCATTAATTCCTTCTGTGTTTGGACTCTGCTAATTATCCCCATTGGTAACTCGGCCTGGCTCTCCAAAGAAGGAAAGGAAGCAACAGCCCTCTGCTCCCCCACCCTAACTCTGAATTTTAATTACACCCAGGTCACCTAATAAGTTTACAAGCTGCAGCAGAGCTTATTATTAATGAGCCATGTCTGTGAGCTTCTGAACAGAGTCATCCTTGCTCTCCCAACACACACACACACACACACACACACACACACACACACGCACGCACGCACACATGCATGCACACACACACAAAGGAAGGTATTCCTCAGGTATTTCCTGGATGGGAGTTTTCAGGGGTATTTGGTTATTTTCCTGGTGGCTGGTAGGAAACCTGGGACTAGGTACTTTCTAGGGAAAAAGAGAAGTGGGGGTGGGAGGCCAATTGTCTTCTAAGTCTGCAGAGCTCTTACCAGGTCCTGAGGGTCAGTCCCGCAACGCACACACACACACCTCTCCTGGTTACAACTCAGAAATGCCTCCCCAGTTTCTCTGTCCAGCCGCTGACCACAGCTCTTCAACCCTATCCCTAGCCTCCTGACGTGCCTGGTTCAAGAGCCTGGGCGTGGGCGTCGGATACCGAGATTCAGCTGTGCCCTTCTGCTTGACGCGTTATACCCTTGAACAATTTACTTTGTTAACACCTGTCTTTATACCTGGTTTATTTATCTTTGAGAGGTAAATACAAATTTCTTAGAGAGGCTATAAAGATTAATTGAAGGGATATAAAGGGCACAGTGCTTACCATGTAGAAATTAGTGTTAATATTAATGATTCTGTCCAGAGTCTCTTCCCTTCCTGGGCTGATATTTCTTTCATGAACTTGGGCCTCTGTGTCACTTGCTATCTGGTCCCCAGGCTACACTTTGTCTATGGCTCTGCGTCCTAAGCCGAGACAGCTATGGTTCTGCACAGCCTGAGGGCTCAGGTTTCTGAGGCCTCCCAGCAACCCCAGGCCCCGCAGCCAGGCTTCTCCAGCATTGGGGTGAACAGGGAAAATGTTTCTTTTCAGTTCCTCTCCAGGGTTTACCTTTTCAATTACAATCTGTTAGTGAGAATGTCTGTTATTGTTACAAAATGGATTTTCCTGACTTGGGAGCCCATTAGAAAAAATGAGAACAATAGCTAGTGATAAGAATTGCTGATGGATCCTAGCACTGTAGGTGGGGCGAGGGGAAGGGTACCAGGGCTCTGTCTTTGGGGAAAACAGTGTTATTGGGGGAGATAAGGAAGCTCTGGCCTGCTGCTAATTAGTAACCTGGCATTCTCCAAAGGAAAAAGAATCCATGGGCCATCACCCTACTAGACAGTCACATTTAAGGGGACAAACAAGTCCTTTCCTGATGGCCTTCAGGGGGACCTTAACTTTCCAGGAGAGAGTAAGAGCTTGTGTGCTTCCACGGCTTTGCCCTCTGAGCTGGGTCTTCCTTGGCTGCTAACTTTGGCCTAACTTTGGGTCTTTTCTGTACACAGAAAACTATTATCCTCTACCAAAAAGAAAAATTATGAAGCATAATAGCAGCTTACGTTTGGGAATGTTCATCATGAATCAGGAGCTATGCTCAAAGTCTTAGCATGTTTGGTGTTCACAACGATCCTGGGAAGTGGGAATAATTAAAATCCTCACTAGGTAAAAGAGGACTCTAATGTTTGGAGATGTTAAGTAACTTACTTTCAGTCACATATCTAGAAAGCAGTTGGATGGAATGTGCTATGTGGTGCTGGTGCCCAGCTGAGAGGAATGCCCTGTTTCTGAAGCGAATTCCAGTCCCCTAGCTGGGGTAAAAGATTTGTGCCCCTGTACAATGCTCCATCACTGGGGCATGTCTTCAAAACATAATTCCATAGCTTCGCCCCCTCCCCACCCCGTGACTGCTGAATGATTGCCAAATATGATTTCCCCAGCCAGGTGCCTATGGGCTACCGTAGTATCTGGTACCTGAGCAAAGAGTTTTCATGACTTGTATGAGTAATTGGCTTCTGCTCTTCAGTTTCCCAGAAAGCTTAGCAAAAGCATGTGATTTTTAGATGTAGATTCTCTTTCTATAATTTTTTTCTTTTTTCTTTGGAACACTCTGCTTTTCACTAGCCGGGTGGTGATAGTAACAACACCACCACTGGGGAAATAACAAGCAAATGAAATAGTAACAGAAAAACTGGAGATATGTGGTCTTTTATGTATTATGTCTCGAGTAACAGACCTGGCTATGTAAGGAATAGTTATATTCTCTTTCCGCTAGTGAGATTGTTCTGGGTTTGTGTTGATAAGGTTAAAGCTATCTCTATGAATATTCATAGCTTGCAGGTGTTCTGCCCATTAAACAAGTTTTAAAACTAAGCATATTCAAAACTAGGCCGGGCAGAGGTGATTCTAATAAAAATAGCTAGTCTTTGTGTGTTGCTTGCTACCATCTAGGTGCTGAGGCTTTTGATCTCATCTAAACTTTGCCTTGACCTTTGAGGCGATACTGTTATTATATCCATTTTATGGGTGAGGAAACCGAAGCTGAGAAAGGATACATAGTTTGCCAGTATGGTGTAAAACCTGTAGAAATGGACATTGAATGGGCTTTGCCTGATTTCAGAGCGATGATTTTTCCCATTTTATTAATATTAATTTATTCCCCCGTTATTAATTATTTATTATGTCATACATAATGTTTACATTGCACTTCAGTATTTTGTGCACATATATATATTGAGTCAAAATTACAATCCTTTCCCCTCCCCCAGAGCAATGTTTCTGCTGAAGGGCAGATAAGGAAAAGTCAGAGAGAGAGAGAGAGAGAGAGAGAGAGAGAGAGAGAGAGAGAGTGAGAGACTATGAATACTTGGGAAATGCTGTTTCTTTTCCAGTGCTATGATGAGCACTTATTCCTTTACTGGGAGTATAACTGTCTTTTCCTGAGGCTAGCATGTAGTATACACATGAAGAAAACGGGATCAGAACTGAGAAAATTGACATAATTACCTACCAGGAATCTAGCTGTCTGATGGTGTCCAAGTTCAGACAAGGTGTGAATCAGAAAGGCATTTTGAAGGTTATTTATGCACTGTCTTAGTTACTTTTTCTGTGACTCAATACCCGACATCCACAAATTTAGGGGAGGAAAGGTTTATTTTAGCTCACAGTTTCAGAAGGTCACAGTGCCTTCAGGGGCGACTGGCCACAGTGGAAGTACATGGCAGAGGCAGAGGTGGAGGCAGCTTCTCACAACATCACAGACAGGCAAGCAAGTTGAGACTAGCCGAGACTGGTCCTAGTCCAAGGAAGGCAGGAAGCAGCTTGGATATCCTTCCTGGTCTCCTCCCAGTGATCAGCCCCTCCTGCGTCCAGGTGTGGAAGGTGTGGCTCCTACACACCGGTAATCCTAACTTACACGCCATTAATCCACCCCTCCAGACTAGGCCTCAATCTACCAACAGCACATGGTTCCAAAGACGATCCATAACATTTAAGTACATGAGACTTTGGGGGGATATTCCGGATCCAAACCACAATATACGCCTATGATTTTCCATAGGACAATATGTTCTGGTGGGTTGGCCCCCAAAAGTTCAAGATTAAAAGACTCCCATCTCAGGGCATCCGGCTTATGGACAGCATTTAGGTCATTGTAGGACCTTATAGTCCTTCCGGGTCTCAGTGTACCCTGATGCAGCTGCTATAACTTGGATCTGGAGTGACTCCTCCTACCGAGAGGTGAGGCCTATGGGAGGTCTTCAGGTCATTGAGGGAGGGCCTGCCCTTAAAGGAGACAGAAGGCCTCTCCTTCTTGCCCTTCCCCTCTGTCTTTTGCTTCCTTGCCATGAGGTAAGTGGTTATGTTCTGCTACGTGCTCCCACCGTGAATTACTGCCTACCACAAATCAGGAGGACCAACCAAAAAGGAGTGAAACCTTTAACCCTGTGAGATAAAATAAGCTTTTCCCCTTTATAATTTGATTATTTCAGTTATTTGTGATAGTGATAGAAAACTAACTAACATGCCAAGGAATGCAGTCTGGCTGAATCCAAAGGTACAGATAGTGATTTTCAAGTGGCGAAATCCTCTAAAGCACCTCTTCCCTGGCCTCCGTCTGCATTTATTGTCTTGGCCTCAGACCTAACTCTGCTCCCACTGCCTACATATGAGACAACAAAGACCAGGCTCCCCAGACCTGGAAGAAGAGTTCACAGCATGGGATGGGCCTCTTGGCCTTGTATAACAGGCACTGAGTGCTGGGTGGCAGTTCTCAATGATCCATACCCTCTGCCTTCCCTAGTCACAGCTCCAAGGGAGCAGCATTTGGGAGTCACAAGGAGAAGCAATTGAAATAGCAACCACCACATCGAGACAAAAAAATTGTCCCTCTGCCCCCCCCACCACCTCTCTTTTCATTTATGAATTCTTTTTTTTTTTTTTTTGGTTAGGCTGAACATTTAAATGCAGTCTATGCTCTCTGGATTCCCCCTTGCCCCTCCTTCTCATCAAAATTCTAATTTTTACCAGAGCAAGTAAAATGTATGATCAAAGGAAAGCGAGGCCCTAGAAATACCTTTTGTTTCAGGTGACTCATATTTTAGAGAATGCATTCAGAACAACCGTAATAGAGAACAGACGTGAAGGGTGTCGAGCTGGCCAGGGACTTGGAATGAGAACACACATATCAGGAATAGTTTTCCTGAGGAACCCGGAAGCACCAGGTTTAGAGTTTCCAAGCCAACATGCATTTATAACAAAAATGGAGTTACAACCTCTAATACGTTTGTTATATACGTGTTCTATATGGCTAGATGATCGTGTTCTGTTAGGGTCATATTGCAAAGCCAAGAGTGACTTAGCTAAAGCCTCATTCCACTCCTTAGCAGCTGTATGACTGAGCAATCCTCTGTGTCTATTTCCACATTTGCAAAATGAGAATAATAATTGTACCAATTTAATGGAGAGGATTAAGTGAATAAACACTTTGAATCATGGACATAATAATGTTGAATAAATCAACTAAGTTTAATAATAAGATGCTATTTTTGATTTCTCATAAAAGATAATAGATACTAAGATGGTCTTTTTTTCCCCATGTGCCCCTGAGGCACGTATATGCCACACTGGAGACTTTAGCCTCGAAGGTGATAGAATCAGCTGTGCTGGTCCTTGGCTGTCTCTAGGAAAAGGTGTAGTCCCAGCGGTTAGCTAGAAAATAGCTCCGGTGTATCTGTGCAGGGGCGGGGAAGGGAAACACGATGGTAGGCGACTCAGGACTTGAAGATCTTTGCTGTCACTGCCTGCGCCTGGAGACGCGGACAGATGATCCAGGCAAGGAACTGGCAACAGGGAGCTAGAAGGCAGTGCTGGCTCCCCAGAGAGGGTGGCCAGTGTTCTCATCATGTGCTTGGACCCACCTGGGTGGGGACAGCTGTGTTCAGAGCCTAGCTCCTGTCAAGTGCTCAGCAAATACTGGTTGAATTCATTTGAAATGAGTGCTAATCATAGCCTTTTATGTTTCATGCACTCATTCACACACTCATGCCCGTGTGCCAGTTTCCACACTAATTCATGAGCCAAACAACGTGAAAACACAAGGTTGCAGGAGCCTATGGACACCCGTAGTTAAATCCAGGACAAACAGGCTGGGACAGTGGAAAGAGTATCAGGCGAGACTATGGACATCTGGATGCTGGTATAGGTTTTGCATATGACCTATGTGTGTGACCCAGGTGTTTGAGCTTTTCCATTTCTGGGACATGGCATCCAGTACCTATAATGTAAAGGAGGAGAGGTTTAATTTAGCTCACATTTTAAAGAGACTCAGTCCATGGTTATCAGGCTCCAAGGCAAAAATATTATGGCAGAAGTTCTTGGTGGAGCAGTTGCTTAGTTCATGGAGGCCAGGAAACAGAATGGGAAAGGTGCCAGAAAGGAACAGATCATATTTACTATAGCAGGGGATCATATTTAATATAGCACCCCAGGTCATCTCTCCACAACCCACCCAGACACCCCCAGGAGCCTGCTGTAGTAACATGACACTAAGGTGTTTGTTAACCCAATGAAGTTGACAGGCTTGACCATCACACCAAGCAAGTCCCTCCCTTGGACCTGTAAAAGTACAGTCTGGCTTCAGTATTTGTGGGGCCGTAGCTCACTGTAGTCCTAAGATTTTTAAGGCATTGAGACAGGCTCATCCAGGGCCTGTGATGTCTCGAGGCTGCAGGGGCCTGCCAGGGAACAGGGAGCAGCAGGTTGAGCTGGTAAGAACACACATTACAAAAGGAGTCACCGATCCCTGCTATGTGGGTATGAGTCCAGCCACCAGTGTATCAGCCTTTGCCAGAACAGCCAGAAAGTGGGTGTGGTGATGATTATAAAATTTCCTAACTTCTTAATCATTATGCAAGCCAAAACAAACTCTTCTGCCGGCTCATCCACAAGTGACCTTTTTTTGCAAATCTTGGCAGGCTCCCGGTGGTTCGGCGCCTTCTGACTTCTCTACCCAAGCAAGCAGCGGCCCCGGGCTCAAAGGGCCATACGAGATTTGCGGAGGAAGGGAGGGTGGGATTCTGCTAAATCATTTCTCACAGCCATCCGGCAAAGCTCTTCTGGAGTCACGCCCATTTCCCTGGGTCACAAAGGGGCTTGGGCAGTAGTGCCCTCCTTCACAGAAAGGGAAAAGGCCAACTACTGGGATCATTTTTCTATTGTATTTAACTTTGACATATATCGGGCAAATCAGATTCTAACTTAACAACAAGTATTTGTTGAGCCTGGGCGTAGAGAAGAGGTCAAGGAGATAGGGCATGACTCCACTGCCTGGAAGTCAGTGTTTACTGCGCTCCTGCCGCCGGCCAGGGAAGGGTGGGACAAGGAAGAGGAAAGGGGGCGTTAGCCTCACAGCCTGCGGTGGGGTGGGGGGGTGGAAATGGTGTACAAAAATCACTGTGATGAGCCTGGCCTTAGTAACAGCTCTGATCGAAATTCATACGGCATCCGAACATGAACCCTTCACAAATTTGCACGTTTGCTTAGGCTGCCATTTAGATTAAGTTCCCTTCCCTGAGTACATGCCGGGAGACAGAGGGGAGGCAGCCCAGGTGCTATTCATGCCCGCGGTGGAGGGCGATGGGGATGACGCTGGAGGAATCGGGCTGAGTGCACAGGAAGCTGCGGATGTATCACAAACTGGACAGTCAGGAGCCGCCTTAACCCGTCTTTCTCCTGGCTTGGCAGCTTTTCTCATGACTTCTTTTCTTTTGTTCCGTCTTTGTCCCTTCTGTGTGCTCCCTCTTCCGACACCCTCTTCTGCTTCTCTCTGCCTCTGTCTGTCTCTGTTCCTCCCTGCCTGGCGCATACCGGGCAGGTACCTCTGTCAGCCTCCTCGCAGTGGTAGTTATTGTGTGTGGTGTGGCCCTGGTGGCAGTTTTTCTCTTTCTCTTTTGGAAGCTGTGCTGGACACCCCGGAGAAACAAGGAGGCCTCCAGCCCCTCGTCTGCTGACCCTCCTCTGGAGGCCCTCCAGAGCTCCAGACAAGGCAACATGGCAGACAAGCTGAAAGACCCCAGCACTTTGGGCTTCCTGGAGGCGGCTGTGAAGATCAGCCACACATCCCCAGATATTCCAGCCGAGGTGCAGATGTCAGTCAAGGAGCACATCATGCGTCACACGCGGCTGCAGCGACAGACCACTGAGCCAGCATCATCTACCAGGTGAAGAGTGCACCCCTCACATCCAAAGCCTCACTTGCCTGAACTTCCATATTCAATTCGCTGGTGAGATCCCAGCCTATGAGAATCAGAGACCAGAAAGAGCAGTGCATGGTCTTTGAGGAACAGATCAGATGATGTGGCCTATGGTGGGTGATGAAGGAGGTGGGCAGCACCAAAGTAGAACTTTTGGGCTGGGTGCTCTGCGTGCGGTGTGTCCTTGTGGTAGCTGAGGATAGGGGGAGAACTGAAGAGCCAAGCGCAAGGTGCTCAGAGTCCAGAGGGGAGGAGACGCTTCCAGCAGAGGGAAGAGAATAGGCAAAGACCCCACGGTGTAGCTGGTTCCGGTTTGGGGATATGCAGTATCCTCATAACTGCAGTTCACACTGCACGGGAGATAAGAAAAAAAGAGAGTTTTAACAATCTGAGAATGAGGATTCCTCTGAAGCTCTCAGAGTTCTCTGCATGGTAGCAGTTGTATAGGTGGCATCTTTTAATTCAAAACAGTACCAGCCACAAACACATAATGACAAAAAAACCCCTAATTTAAACTTAGAAACACCTTAAAAAGATGGGATGCATGCATGCACAGGCATTGCATTTACTCAAAATTTAGGGCTTACGTGAATTCCTGGGTCCTTATAGCATTCCTTCAGGCTCACAGCACCAGTCAAAGGGAGGGAGGCCTGGTCTACAGACTGGGGGCCAGGAAGGAGGGACATTGACAGTTTGTCAATGGCCTTGGGCAAGTGGTTCACCTTCCCTAAGCCTCACTTTTCCCAACTATAAAATGGGGCTAATGACTCTTAGAAGGCTGTTGAGAGAGGAACTGAAGAATCCAAATGATCATGAGAACTAATATATATATATATATATATATATTATTCTACACCTGGCCCTATTAAAAGTACTCTTTATATATTAATTAATTTCAACCTCACAGCAAATCTATGCAATCCCTACCTTTGTTATCCTTGTTGTTAGAGGACAGAGAGGTTAAGTAACTTGCCTAAGGTCACGTATCTAGAAAGTAGCAGGCTTTTACCACTCCACTGCCCTCCATATGGTCAGTAGCGGTGGTGTCGAGGGTGCTGCTGCTGCTGCTGCTGACGATGCAAGTAGGTCCTTGCCGTTAAGAGGACTCGTGGGTTAATGAAGGAACCGGAGCCATGCCTTCTTGGAAAGAAACCTAGAAAGCAAATGACAGAAAGCAGAAAAATGATTACAATGACAATGACTTACATTTATTGAGCTTGCTGTACACCAGGCACCATTCCAACTACTTTACATATGTTAAGACACATAATGTTCCCAACCACCTTGTGCACAAAATGTGTGCAGAGAACAGTGGGGTCAAAAAGAAGGAGAAGGTGGTCCCACAAGGGGTAGGGCAATTGAAGGCCACAAGGGTTGGACCTGCCTGCAGCCCCCACCCTCCGGTCTTGACATACTCTCTACACCTCTTGTCTTCTACCAGGCACACGTCCTTCAAGCGCCACCTGCCACGGCAGATGCATGTCTCCAGCGTAGACTATGGCAATGAGCTGCCACCAGCAGCAGAGCAGCCCACCAGCATTGGCCGCATCAAGCCCGAGCTCTATAAGCAGAAGTCAGTGGATGGGGATGACGCCAAATCCGAGGCTGCCAAGAGCTGCGGAAAGATCAACTTTAGTCTACGCTATGATTATGAGAGTGAAACCCTGATCGTGCGCATTCTGAAGGCCTTTGACCTCCCCGCCAAGGATTTTTGTGGAAGCTCTGACCCTTACGTCAAGATCTACCTCCTGCCTGACCGCAAATGCAAGCTGCAGACCCGGGTGCACCGCAAGACCCTGAACCCCACCTTCGACGAGAACTTCCACTTCCCTGTGCCCTACGAGGAGCTGGCCGATCGCAAGCTGCACCTCAGTGTCTTTGATTTTGACCGCTTCTCCCGCCATGACATGATTGGGGAGGTCATCCTAGACAACCTCTTTGAGGCTTCCGACCTGTCCCGAGAAACCTCCATCTGGAAGGACATCCAGTATGCCACCAGTGTGAGTACATCTCTGCTTCTTTGGCTGCTTGAGGAATTGCAGTTCCGGGTTGGGTGGGACACGTCCCCAGCTTCCTCCTCACCTGGAGAACATGAGTCTCTGCCCTTCAGGGTAAGGGAAATTCTAGAAACTGTTCAGTGGTCCGGTTTACCCTGTACAAGTCCTTGTACTCTGCCCAAGTTGGAGCTGGGGTAAAAGAGCTCCTGTGCAAGTGGGAAGCAAAGGGAATTTATCTTTTGATATTGATTGTATGGTCTGGAATGGTTCTCTGCCTGTGAAATTTCAGGTTAAGCCATCTGTCGATTGATGTGATATGTCCTTTTGATCATGGGTAAGAAGTGGGTCAGGCCATAAACGGAATCAGGTAGTGTATACTGAGAGCGTTGATGTATAGTAGAGGTTCGGAATCTGCAATGCAGAACAGACTGTATCGATCAGGTTGAGCCAGGTTATGCTGCAGCAACAAACGAGCTCAAGATGCTGTGGCTCGAGACAGCCAAGTTTCTCGTTCGTTACATGTGCTTTGCAGCCAGGCTGGGCCCTTTCCTGTGCTTTGTAACCCGGGATCCAGCCAGCTGAGACTCCATCTTGACGTGCGCTCCCACGGCTAAACATCAGGAGGGAGAGGATACAGGAAATCATGCACTCTGTTCCTTAGTGCTTCCGTGCAGAAATGAACCCTGTCACTTCCACTTAGATTTTATTAGCAAGTTATGTGGCAACTGCTAATATCAAAGAGGGAGGAGCAAAGCAATCCTGCCACATGCCCACAAGGAGAATCGCAAGTATTTCTACACACAGCAGAGGCCCTGATCTTGTGAGTTGTCCTTGGTGTCATCTGGTTGGTGGGGGAGGCTGGCTGGAAAGGATAACTGGCTAATCTACCACAGGGCCAGATACTAGGCTTTCACAATCACCTGTAATTAACCAGAGAAGGTTCCAAGGAGCTGAGATTCAAGTTGGCTTTTAAGGGAATGGAGGACAGGCTTGTCACTGGGAAGTAAAAAAGAATATAACTGAGAGCCCTAGTTGTATGAACAGCATGCTCCACTCCCCTGGCTGAGGAGGCCGTGTGACAGACACATCCTGCAGGGCTGGCCCAGATACGCCTCTCTGAACTCACCTGGCAGCTGAGAGTTCCAGCAGGGATATTTGCACCAACTTCCAGCGGCTTCACATCTAGAATCTTGGGTGATGACTTTTTGTCATGAGTCCTTTGTGAGCCAAACCTGTGCCAGAAGGGTAACCCCATTCTATCTGCAGACTCTGCCTTTAGGCAGTCCATACTCAATATCTATGTTGAATTTGTGAGGAGAGAGGTTGGGAAAATCTGCCCCAGTTTATTTGGCAAAAAGGTACCTATCTTGATTTGTCTAAAGAGAGAAAGTTCAGTGGGCTCCACTTCGGCCCTGGGATGGGTCTCTGGACACCCATTCTCATAGCCAGCACTGACTTTGACCAATCCAATATTCCTGTCCCCCCACCCCACCTTTGCTGTCCTGAAATAACATTTCCAAGAACAGCTCAAGCAGCTAGAGGACTGCAGACAGACAGGGCGGGGTGCAAAGCACCTGTGCTCTGGCCCAAGCCCAGGAGCTCTGTCACATAAATCACCGTGAAGTTTATATCTGGTGTGGCTCTTCCTTTGTGGTCGCTTAAGGCAGCGGCTCTGTTACGGTGACTCTGTAGGTGAAGGAAAGCAGCTCAAGTCCCCAGGGTGGTGAGGACCCAGGTTACAGGCATGGCAGCCAGCCCTGTAGGAGCCCCACCTGCCCCTCACCAGCGTCGCCACCTTCCTGTCCCGTGCCCTCATCTCCAGGCAGGAGTACAGGCCTCGCCCTGGACAAGGCATTTGTGTCCAACTGTCCTCCTCATCTGGATGCAACTTCCCACATCCCGCCACTCTGTGGCTGCATCTCCACTCCCCCTGCCCAGCTTTAGGAAGAGGCAGATCCTCCAAAGAGCACCAGATAAATCTTCACCAGGCCTTCCTCCACCTCCTCCTGAGAAGACCCTGCCAGGCACTGAGGGTGAGGGTAGGGGTGGGGGTGGAATGGGTGGTGGGATAGCCTCTTTGACCCATAGACAGGTACTATCCATGGAGCAGGTGTGAGTTTCTGTGTGCAGTTCCTAGAGTCCCGAGAGTGAGAATAGCCAGGAAAGTCTCCTACACGAGGGGAATTGGCTAGGTGGGGAAAGGTGGGTGTAAATAATCTTACAGACCAGGAGGAAGGAGATGCATTCACACCAAGAAGAGAGGGGTCCGGATTCGGGAAGTTACGGAGCTGGAGGCCTGAATCATGCTCACACCCCCACCTTGCTGGCAGCCTGCCTGAGTTGGAGCTTCTTCCTCAGATGTGTCCCCTGGGGCCCTCACCTCCCCAGCACAGGCCTCGGGAGCTCAGTCCTCTGACTCAAGCCCTCGCCAGCAAGTATGCAAACAGAGGAGCGGGAAGGGTTCGAGCAGGTTGGGAGTTTCACTGGGTTTGCAGTGCTGACTGTGAACATTTAATTATTTTGGGGCCAGGGAGACCCAAGTCAGTCACTGAGAATGATGGAGCGCTCAGTTTGTCAGAGCTCCTGTAGCCAGCACAGCGGGGGGCAGACGGGCATAGCTGACAGCTGGCTCACGGCTCTCCTGTGTGTCTGGTTTTGTCCCCGGAGTTGTACTTTGGGCTTGAGCTCAGAGTGGCAGCTCCTCTGCCCCGCCAGGCTTGTCTCTTGACATGCTCGGCCTTTTTGCCTCTGGCCTTTGCTCATAGGGCCTGGTAAGCAGGCCTGGCCCCCACCAGTCCAAGCCAACCCACCTTCCAGAGTCCCGCAACGTCCTCCTCCATGTGGCCTTGCGGTTTCATAGCAAGCATGGCTCCAGTGTAGTCTGTGCGTACATATTCCCTATCATGTCTGTCCTGTAAAGTCCTCCCAGTGGAGGACGCAGGGTGGCTGTGTCTCTGGGCTGAGTGTAAGAACTTGGTGCACTCCCATTGAATGACCAATACAATACTTACTTTGTTCTATTAAAACTATATACTGGTGTGGACGGAAAGGATTGTAAAGGAGCAGCTGGACTTTGGTGGGGTGAACTTGGGAAGGCTTCCTGGAGGAGAAGCACCAATATCTTGAAAATGGGTGGAGGGGCTGGGGTCAGAGTGCAGTAGTTCAAGCATTGCCTAGCATGTGCAAGGTCCTGATTTGATTCCCTGGCACCACATAAATATTAGCTAGGTATGGTGGCACATACTTGTAATCCTAGCACTCAGGAGGCTGAGGCAGGAGGATTGCCATGAGTTTGAAGCTAGCCTGGGCTATCCTAGTGAGTTCGGGACGAGCCTGGATTAAAAAGTGAAACCCTGTCAAAAACAAAACAGAACAAAACAAAATGGGCAGACTTAGGCTCAGTGCGGTGGGACCTAGCCTGTGAGTGGTTCAGGTAGGCGGACTGTTCTTAGGTCGCAAAGCAACTAACTAGTCAGATAAACCAAGTAGTCTGGGCCAGAGCAGAGAGTCACTGGCCAACAGGTTGAGTAAGAGGATGTGAGGATGAGGGCACAGGAGGCTGTGATGATGTCATACGAGGATTATAAATGTGTGCCCAGTGGCTCAGTTGGGAGAGTCAGGTGCAGGCCTGGCACATGGGACCCACAGATCTCTGCCCTAGCACTTACGTTGGCTTGGAACAGTGAAGCCCGACACGCTGGCCTTGTCTTCTCCCACTGACTGAACACTCAGTTTCTAGGCTAATGAAGAAGTAAACATCCCCAGAATCTAATCTTCATTAATTGCAAATCATAAGCCAGAAGAGACTGGCTGCCTTGTCCCCAGGCCGTTCTGTAGGGATGCCCGGGGACTGAGCAGCTAATACACAGCACTGCTGGGCGCGGAGAAGAAGGCAAGGGGCACCTACAGGGGGAGCTGGAGGCCTCTGTCTTCCCCTGAACCAAGAAATCTGGCTTGGGAAGGAAAGGGGGAGAGTTCATAGAATTCCATTCCCGCCTTGGGCAGAGCTGCCCTGTTGCTGCTGCCCTCTTCCGCCTGGCTTGGCTAAGGGTCCTGGTGCGCTCATGGGCGTACCCAGAGGCTTGCCACTGTCACTCTAACCAGACCTTCGGTTGGCTAAAACCACCCTGCTCTCCTCCCCCTCCCCATCATTCTGCCCCAGTCTTATTATTTCTATATAAAGTTGTAGATTTATCATGGTAATAGAGCCACCGTCACCAGAGTTTGCTAACGTCTCCGTAATCTTGTAGCTATTGCTGCAGACGCCTCAGATCCCGTGCACACAACGATTCCTGTCACAGTTCATGCTTCTTCTCTGCAGCAGGAGGTGAAGGCCATAATTGGGGTCATAAATATGTGTTGTGCTTGGTGGTGTTAGTGGACTTGGCCGCTTTCCTGCTTACCATGCACCCACCGGGGTTCGTGTGGTGTATGCGTGCACGGGTGAGTGTGTGTACTGCCTGGGGAGGATGGAGTGCTCTCTCTGCGGCCTGGACCAGGGGTCTGCAGGGAGGAAGGAAGACCTTAGGGGCAAGAGTAGCCCGCAGCGAGGAATGAGCAGAGCTGTACGTAAACAGCTGAGGTTGTTGGTGTTAAAGAAATCTATGTCGCATTCTAGTTTCTGCACTTTCTAGATTTGAGACAATAGGGCGTTATCTAATGGTACTTGGGTTTAACACCAGCAAAATGAGGATAATAATAATAACGCCTAGCCTACAGTGGGAATGTACCTAGGGTGGCACTGTCATACCACTGCGGGCGAAGCCTTCTAATCCTGTGTCTTTCCTGCTGGCTCAGCCTTGGGGGTCACTTCTCTGCCACTCCCAGTCTTAACCTTCTATTTGGGTCCAGGTTGCTTCTTATGATTGGTTGTTAGGTATCACTATGTCATCTCCGCTTATGACTAGGGGTACATTCTATGGTCCCCAGTGAATGGATGCTTGAAGCTTTGGATAGTCCTGAAACATATATATGCACACATATATATGTATATGTATATACATGCATATATAATATATCTATGTACATATGCATACATATATATGACACTGTGCTTTTTCCCATGCATTACCTATGATAAAGTTCAATTTATAGTTTGGGCATGGTTAGAGATTAACGAAAATAAGTAATAATAAAGTGGGACAACCAAAACAATGTACTACAACAAAATTGACAGCATCACTACTCTATGCTTTGGGGCAATTTTTCATAGAGGTTACTCGAACTATTATAGAATAGGAGTTATTTAGACATAAGCTCTGTAATAATGCACCAGTATATCTGATAATGAGTAAGTGACTTATAGGCTGGTGGTGTACACTGGAAGACAAGATCATAGAGGACAAAACTAGATGGTGCAAGATTATGTCACAATACGCAACGTGCAATATGAAACTTATGAATTATCCCAGGCCTGGGGTCTCAGGCCTATAATCCTAGCACTCTGGGAGGCTGAGGCATGAGGATCGCAAGTTCCGAGTTCAACCCCAACCCGAACAACTTAGCAACATAACAAGACTCTGTCTCAAAAAAAGAAAGGAAGGAAAGAAGAAAAGAAAGAAAGGAAGAAAGAATGAAAGAAAGAAGACTGAGGATATAGCCGGTGCAAAGTCCTGAGTTCAATCCTCGGTAACACACAAATACACAAAAAAATAACAACAACAAAAACCGACTTGTGAGTTGTTTATTTCTGGAATTTTCTGTTTAATATCCTTGGCCTGTGATTGGCTGTGGGTAGTTAAAACTGCAGGAAGGGAAATCATGGATAAAAGGAACTGTGTGTGTCTGTTTTGTTTCTTGTCTTACCTGTGCCATCTGTTCTCTGTGTGACCTTGGGAAAGGAATTTTTCCCTCTCTAGGCTGCCGTTTGCCCCATAGTAAACCATCCCTAAAGCTGTAGAATCTCAGCTTCTCCCATAGAATAGTTCTGGGTTCTCTTGCTCTCACAGAACAGAGCTACTCTGTCTCTGGGAGCGTGGTCTTCATGCTGAGCTCTAAGCTCCAGGATCGCAGGCCACTGGGTGGAGTTTCCAGGCACCCACTCTCCTCCCTTCAGCGTTGCTGAGAATCAGTCCAGTTTTCAAGCCCCTAGAGAATGTCCGCTAGGAGGATCCTACTACAAAGGAGGCCTCGCTACCAGTCTTTCTTCTTCCTTCTCCCCTGGGCACAGTCGCACACTGGTGCTTAGCTCCCTTCTACTGCCCTCCTTCCAGATTCCCCATTTAGTGGTAATACCCTGTTGAGTTCCTACTAGGTGCAAGAACAGATTCCTTATCATACCCCGTCCTCACCTTAGCCATAATGATTGTCCTCTTTATATATGTAAAATTAAAGGTTCAAAGTTAAATGACTTAACCAGGGTCACCCAGAGAGAAAATAGTAAAGCCAAGACTTGAAGCCAGGTCTTCAATAGAGCCCAGGATACTTGCATGGTTAGAGGGCAGTTTGCTCCTCAGGACAGAAAACAGAACGTGAAATTGTGCCAGGGTGTCCAGGAGGCTTTTGTTTTTTTCCCCTGTAAGCTGGTGAGATTCACTCATTTGTCTCAAAATCTGGTCATTTTTGAGGGGCAACTTTTTGTGCTGCCACTTGAACCCTCTATAATTTCCTTATTTTCTGTTCTTTCTGGGTCCATTGTGTTGGACATTCATTCCCGTCTCATTTAATGGCCATCGTTGAATGCCGACTACGTGATGGTCAGTTGCACCGTTGTGCATTTGCTGGACCCAGAACCTTGGGCTGAGGGCTGTGGGAAGGAAGGCAGAGTGAGTACAAGGCACAGAATGCCCATGCTAGTGGAGCTACAGAATGCCTTGTGGCCCAGTACCCACAAGCCTACGTGGGCACGTACCTGGGGACAGACCAGTGCAAAGTACTCGCAACACCATTACATGAGTAGCCCACAGAGAACATTGGTCTAGAGAAGTTTCTGGAAGAGAAAAGTTTTTAGCTAGGCCTTGATGATCCGGAAGGCCAGAGAGCGACAATCAGAGCTGGGAGAGCGCATTTCTCTATTTCCTCACAGGTAGTTCGTTTCTTTTCATCACGTGACAGCAGCTTGCAGTGTAATTACTATGAAATAGGCACCAGGCTGGGACTATAACCCTTCAACTTGAGCCTTGTCTTAAAAGCCTTACATCTGACGGGGAAAACAGGAAAGCACCTTTGTTCTCCTAGGGGCCCACGAAGCCTCACTGGCCCAGCATGTCAGCAGAAGGCGGGCCTCCTGGAATGAAATTGCCCTCCTTACCAGAAAACAGTCTAGTTGCATCCTCTTGTTACACCCACAGACTCAAGTAAAATGAGATCTAAGAGTAGCCACAGAGTTTTTCAAGTGGAGCCTGAATTGGCTAATTGATCCACTGTGACTCATTAAATCATGCTGGGATAAAGCCTTCCAGAAGTTTCCTGACCAGCAGCTGATGTCATGTCGTCAAAGTGCCCACCTTGGCCCTCAGGCTTTCAGGCTCCCAGGCTTCTGAGCCTATCCTGACCGGGTAGAGCAAGTGGGAAGCAGAGTAATTGGCATCCACCCAGCATGGCCTCCATGAACCCTCAAGGAACATAGTTAGGTCCTAGAACAAGTGGGTATTGGAGGGATAAACACAGTCCTTGCATTCAAGAAGCCTGCAGTTGAGCAGAAGTTTTCAGAGCAAGCAAAAATGTAATCAAGGGAACACAATTATTTATATTACATTAGAAGGGGGGGAAAAGGGATTATCTAAGCGATTATCTAAGCTGGGAGCCGGTGAAGGGGATGAAGTGGGGATAGGGTGGAACAAGATGAACAAGAACTCTGAGGAGCACCCACAGCTGGGAAGAAGAGGAACGCAGGGCAGCCAGCAAAGGGTTCCAAGCCAGGGACGTCCAAGAGGAAAGGGAACAGAGGAAGTAAAGAAGGAAGAGGTGGGTGCTCACTCAGCAAGACACCGGGAGCACCTGCCGGGTATGTGCACAGTCCAGGCACGGGGCGCAACTACAAAACTGCTTGCCTGAGCTCACACTCCATGGAAAAAGGCAAGTAACTAGGATCCGTGGGATGCGTACAGAAAATAAGGCAGGGACGTGTGTTTGAGAGCGTTGGGCAGGGCAGGGTGGAAACCTAGGAAATTTGTGTTACAGTGTTTGAGCAGCACCGTCCCTGTACGGGCTCTGCCTTGAGGAAAAGCGAAAAGTTGAAGGGTAGGAAGGAGCGTGTCCACACAGAGTCACTCCGATTGCCACGAGCCACCCCATCAGGAATCTGCAGCAAGGCTTCCGTATCCCTAGGATTCGGCCTTGGATTCTTAACTGTCTAGACCGGTGTGTGGTGGACTGAGCCAACAGTGAGAGCTTTCCAGAAAAAGGCTTCAGGGCAAATAGAGGTCATGCAGAATCCCCAGGAGAGACAAGGGGCCCAAAGCTGCCTGAACCTGGGCCGCCTGCCTAAGCACTGAAGCCTCTGCTCCCCGAGGCCCAGCCCTGCAGCTCCCGCTCTGAATAATGCATGAAGACAGCAGCCTTGCCTCCCCTGCGTTTTGAGCAGCCCTGGCTGTCGCCCTCCTGGCTGTCTTATCCCCAGCCTCCGGAGTCAGAAGCCGCTTGTCATCAGCTAGGCTGCATTGTTTGCTTGCTGTGCAGAGGAGCTGCTGGCTACCTGATGCCTTTGCTGGGTGTTTGTTTACCCAGTACTCCCTCGGGTGTGGCCTCGTTATCCCCATTATTCTCCTTGACTCTGTTCTGTGCACCCCTGGCTCAGGCACAGGTGGAAATGCTCCCTCCTGCAATGCGTTCCTTCCACCCCTGGCAACCTAGAGCTCAGGTCCTGGAAATGGGTTCACTGTGTCCAGCCCCAGGTTTTAAAGCCAGCAAGGCCTTGAGTGTTCTGGGACTTTCCAAGGGACCACAGCTCCTTTAGAAGGGTTGTCAAGGCCACGCATGGAGATGCACACCTGTTACTTCAGCTACTCAGGAGGCATAGGTGGGAGATTTGTTAGCCTGGGCAACTTACTGAGACCTATCCCAAAAAACCCTAAAAAAATAGAGAGGACTAGAAATGTAGCTCAGTGGTAGAGCACTTACCTAGCATGTGCGAGATCGGATCAGTACCCAGTACAGAAAAAGCAAAGCAGAGGAATGTTGAAAATCCACGGCAAACTCAGAAAGGGAAAGCAAGAAGTGAGGATGCCAGAAGCCATTCCGAAAGCAGGTTTGCCCAAGGCTTTCCATGGAGGGTCCAGGAGGAGGGCCACCGTAGGGCGACAGCAGGACCCTCCACGCAGGTGAGGACTCCGTGTCCATGTGTTCTTCCTGCAGAGGAGACGGATGCGCACCAGCCCTCATATGCCCTCATACTCAGGCCAGTAGGGACCAGTTGCTGCTCTTGGGGATGTGGGGCTAAGGGTTTTTCTCATGTGGTCCCAGCAGACAGAGCTAATTGGTCCAGACAGGGCTCTGACCTGCCCTTAAGCAGACTTGCTCAATGACCGCTCTACTGGCCTGTGGTATTCTTATTTAAGTTGTTTCTAAACTTGGCCTTTCTCCATAGGTCCTTCCCTGCATCTTCAGAGGAAATGGCCTCATGAACGCCCGAGGCTCAGAGTAGTGGAGACAGTTCCTCTCTCCCTTGACAAGTCCCTTAGCATTTAGGCAGCGCCACTGCCCTCTGGAGCTCACTTGCTGCAGAGCCCAGCTCCGCCGCCCACCACCATCCACAGCCCTCATTACCTGCCGCAGCCCTTGCAGCAGTGTGATGCAGTGTAGCTGGCTGGGCAAGCCCACCCTCCTGGCCTTCTTGTGCCCCTCATTAGTATGCTGGACCTCTGGATGGCATAACTAATCTTTTCCTTACAAGGGAATGAATGGGAAATCGTTAAGCAACAAGCTCATGCAGTAAGCTCACGTGTCAACAAAAACCCGTTCCTCCAACACAGGCATGCTTTCCGCAACCCCCACCCTCACCTTGCTGCAGAGAACATATGCACTTGGCTATTGCTTCCAGCACCTGATAATACACAGTGACATTTTCTCCTGGAGAAAGATTATTTAACCCCAAGGGAAACAGCAGCCAAACATCTCCACTGGACACTGTCACGGACGTTCGAACTCTGGGATTCATTTATGGGGAGGGAACTGTGCTGCGTTTAGTGGATCGGCAGCAATTCGCAGAGACAAGGGTCATGGGGTATAGCTGTGGCCACTACAGCAACCGACTTGGAAGCACCAGTGCCGTCCCCCGGGGCTTCTCAGTTTCTCGTGGACCACAGTGTTATGACTTCACATTCTTACGGACCTGGGGAATGTCAGCGCTGAAGCGGACCTCGATGATGGTGTGGTCCAGGTCTCACCTTCCACAGACTGGACAAGTGACAACCAGAGAAGCTGGCAGCTCAGCGAGTCGATGCAGATCTGCACCTGGGACCCCGTCTTGCGAGCCCCTGCTACACCTCTTCTGCTGCCTTGTCTGTAGGCTTTTAGAGGAAATGTTCTTATTCTTCTATTTATGCCTTCTCCTTTCCCTCTCCACGCCCCCCACCGTCCACTCACTGCCTTCACTCTGGGCTGTGCAAGGAACACCTGGGGTAAAGGTCAAAGGGCACAGAGCAAAGCCACATCTCCTGTGCTGCACCGCAAGGTCAGCTAAGACCGAAAATAAGTAATGAACCAGCAACGTCAGCAGAAAAAGCAAGACGGAAAGTGAGGCTATTCATCAAAGTGCCTCGATGCCGAGCCTACTAAGCCCCGACTCAAAACCTCCCCACTGTACATAAATATTTATACCTTGGAGGAACAATGAGACAAGATGTAGAGTCTGGGTCAGCCTTGTCCCGTTGCTAGCATATTTTTATGGTGTTTTGGTGTCAGCAACAATATAGAAAAATGTGTTCTCCGTGGCAGCCAGCACTCCCTGCTTCCCAATTTCCCTGCCAACCCCATGTCCATCTGGCCCTCATTCGTCCTCATCAGTTGTTCCCTGTTGCCACATTTTCCTTGGTGTCTGAATTGACAGCTACACTTTCTCCATGAATTTCTAATGTAGTCCTTTCTGGACAAACCCAAGACCTTGAGGGTCTGTCTAGGGCTGCAGTCTCTCTAGGGCTGGGATAGAGAGATTTCTGTGGAGGCCACTTGGTCATGGGTGGAGGAAGTTAGGGCAAGAGGCAGCCTGGGGTAGGGAAGCTGGGCAGAATGTTCAGCCTTCGTCTATCTACGGTCAGCGGTGACTGGTATTGTCCCCAGTCTTGATGGCCTGAGAAACACCAGTGTTTGCCTCAGAAGACTTTGCATCTATTAGAGTCCTACCTTGTCAATGTTCTGGATTTGACACAACTTTGAGTTCCCCAATGTCCTTGGCTAGGGCTTGGTTTCCCTGAGAGATAATTTATATTTTCAACATGAAATATTGTGGGGCTATAGGTGGAGGTGAGATCAGGAGAGGGTTAGAAAACAACTCAGATGACTGTGTATGTGCAGACTTATGATTGCTAGTTAGGTAGAGTATCCACCAGAGCTCTGGTTCTCCTGTGTGCCAGACTGTGGATGTCAGAGCTTACAAGTAATCCTCTCCACTACCCTACAGAGTGGGTTCCAGTATTGTCTCTTGTCTTCAGAAGAAGGGACTCAAGCAAGCCCCCAAGGTAACAAGGTCAGTAAGTGGCAGAAGTCAAACCCTGGCCAGTTGGCTTCCTGTGATGGGCTCCAAAATCTCCTCTGCTCTGCCTCTCAAGATCAGGTCAGAGGGGCACTCCTGAAACTGTCACCTCTGCCCAGGATGGGGAATACTACATATATTCATTGTACTAAGACTTTCATTTTTTTGTCTCTGTATTCTCAATCTCTGAAGCTTCCCCATCACTGACCCACTCAAGGAACACAGGCCCAACTCACATATGCCATGCCACACGGAGTGAGTAGCAGCAGCTGCAGCAGCTGGCCCAAGGTCTGTTGTCATGTGAGATCTGTTGTATTACCTCCTCTGCCCAGTAGCACAGGAGCTGGCGCTGTGGAAGAAACCTGTGGTGGTCACCCCAGTCTCTTCCCAACATTCTCCTCCATTTCCAAACCTCAAGAAGAGAAAAGAAGCATTGAAGGCCCTTCTTTAAATTGCCCAGAATAACTTAAGTCTCTGCAGTCCCAGGCCAAGCTCAGTTCCAGTCCCATCTTTGCAAACCCAAATTTACCAAGGTGTTCAGTGAACAACTGACCATCTTTCCAGAAGCAGAGGAGACTGAGGTGGTCATAATGCCTTTACTATGATCCACTCTGGATAGAAAGCCACTGTGATTTTAAATGACTTTTGTTTTTCTTTTGTTACCTAAGAGCTGCTGTTCATTGACATGCCTGTGGGCTGTGTAGAGCGTTTTCCCGCAGGTGCAGGGCGGGGGAGTGTGGACCTTCACCTGAGAGAATGGGGAAGGGCCTTCCTAGCTCACCTTTTCCTATGCCATCGGGCTGGGAGTGAGCTAGTCCTTCTCACAAACTGAGGCTGAGGGACCACCAGCCAGGTGGGAGAATCTGATTAGGTAAAGCTGGTAGGAGATCACAGGTAAGTGTGGAGAACAGAGGGAGTGCTGCTCTTCCAAACCAGGGGCCCGTGAAGGCGTCCTGGCATCGAGGCTGGCGTCCCATGGCTAAGGACTCCACGGGCATTAAGTGCTTATTTCCTTTGGTTCATCCTTAGTATTTGCAGTGTTTTTCATTTTTGTTTTTATCATGTGGCCAGGCTATTTCAGACACAGCGAGGGAGCCAGGAGGAGAGTTCGGGTCTGTACTTGCACTGGAGCTTTAAAGAGAATGCACAGGCAGAATCAAAGAGAAAACCCAAACTGAGAAAAAAGAGGAGAAACTCCGTGGGGACAGAGAGGGACTTCTCACCTGGAAAGGCTTCTCTGGAGCCCTCTCGGCTGCCCCATGCAAGGGTCCATGTTTTGTTTGAATAAGGGAGGCCACCTGTGTGAGAACAGGGAGAAGGGGTCCACTCCCACTGCAAAGAGCACTGGCCTGGGGTACCTTCCTGATGGTGCGGGGGAGTCCATGATCTCTTGAGCCTTTGGATGACTCATCTGCCTTAGTGACACTGGACCAGGTACTAGGAGCAGTCCGGCTTCCAGAGAAAACAGCCCTGTTTTCTCTGAGTGTCATGGCAATGTGGGACACATTTTCTTTCTTGAGAACTCCGAGACAGGTCTGGCATTGTGACTTGATGAGGCATTGCCTTGAAGATGCCTCCCCCATGTTGTCAGAAACCATTTCCAGCTGAGTCAATCCCCCGGGGCCCTGCGAAGGTAACAGCCTAAGGAGCTTGCCGGGAGCCTGCCCAGCACCTGCCCAGGGTTCACACATCAGATGAAAGGCTGAGGGTGGCTGGAAAGTGGAACACCCAGGGAAGGAGGAGTAAGACAGGCTGTGTGGAGTGCCTAGACACCCTAGAGGTCCAGTTGACAAGTGCTGTGAAGCTGGCGAGCTGGTCTGGGAGAGCAGGCCTGCGCTAGCTTAGGGATCTGAGGCAGCTTTTCAGGGGAAATCTTGAAGACCCAACTTGCTTGTGTTTCTGGCCTTTGTGGTAGCTTCCAGGAGAAAGAAAGGCAAGGGAGAAGGCAGCAGAATGCCTTTGTAATTCTAAATCTTGCTGACTGTTTTTGTTTTTTTTGTAAATTCCATCAAAGGCTGTCAGATACCCAACTCTCTTTAGGGAGTGAGTGTTCCTCAAGGAATACTATTCCCCTAACCTATTTGGAGAAATTTTTCCAGAGAAACTCTGGCTGAACTGTTTCCTCTTGCATGAGCTAGAAAAAGAAAATCTGGGCATGTATCCTGTTGCCACCTCGAGTCTGGCCGACTAGAGCCAACCCCCTGGGAGCCTCACCTGTGTGTGCACACCCACACACGCACACACACAGGATTCGTCTGTCACATGCTGAGGAAGAGGCATAGTCTTGCTCCCATTTATCCGAGTTGACTTTTAGAAATTTCTCCCCATCCCCTGGAGGATTCCAACCACCCCTGCGAGGGATGCTTTGTGGTTCTCATAGAAACTGCATTTGGAAGGGACAAATTGCCAGGCCTTGTGTCTTGAAGATTGTGCAGCCTCTTTGTGCCTGTAAAAGGAGTTGTGAGCCCAAGACTGTGTCCACCCCAGGTCGCATGTGTCACATACTGGAAAAGGGAGATAAACTCTTCGTCTTACTCACGGGGAAGAGAGGGCACTACTGAGGCAGCAGGATGATGTGAAGCTGCACAGCTGGGCCATTAGTCAGGAGCCACAAGGCCTCCAAGGAGTTGGATCCGAGGGCGGACTCAGTTGCCAGCTCTCCGGAACACTGCAGGTAAACAGAACATAGAGTTAGTGAACCAGATCTTGAAACTGCCCTTGCTGTGTGGCCTCACACCAGTCGTATTGCTCTGTTTCCTCATGAGTCAAATGTGGAAAATATTGGTTAGCACAGGGTTGTGATTCAGGCACCAGAAAATCTCAATGAGACAAGTGACCTTTCTAGGCTCTTGCCATAGTTTACAGCTCCTGAACCCAGCAACAACAATAAAAAGTCAGTATTTCCATTGGATAGATGAAGAGGCCTGAGGAAATTCCCTGGAGCTGCATGATTTTAAAGTAACGGGGGAGAGAACGTGAACTGAGATCAGTTTCCTTACATGCTGTGTAACTCTAGTATATTTTACCTTTCTTAGTCTCAAGTCAAAATATTCTTATTTTATATATACATTGAAAAAAACACAGAAAGCTACAAAAGAAAGGAAAGAGGAGAGAGAGAGAGAGAGAGAAAGAGAGAGAAATTCATTATATGCTTCTCTCCAGAGCACTGAGATTAGCATCTTGACAAAATTCAGCATTCCTGTTGCTCAGAGTCATACAAATGCCAAATGCCTGTCGCTGAATGCCACCAGAGGAGGAATGTGCTCCAGACTGTGAGAGGGCTGATGCATTGACCAGGCTGGGCCTGGAATTTTCCAAGAACAAGAGATTCTGGAGGAGCGCTGGAAGGAAGGGAAGGATGTAGTGTGGAGAAAAAGAAGACAAATGAGGATGTGCAGGCGAAGACAGGCTCGCGGATCTACTGGGCCCCAGCCAGGCTTCTCACCACAGGCCACAGCTACTACGCATCTGTCGTCAGTACCTCCCTGGGCTCCCTGAGATGTCGGGAGTGGAAGGGGCCATGCGTCCCCTCAACACCCTGGAAGGCTCTCTGGAGAGCCCAACAACGTTACAGAGATTTGCCAGCTTCCCCTGGGGCCATACTGGCTGAGGAATCATCGCCTGCCCCTCTGCTAGATGCCTCCCTCCAGGGGAGAGCAGCTGGGGTAGCTTAGAATAGAGGCTGCCTTGACAATGAGGAGGGTGAGGTCCCCTACCAGGACAGCACCAGCAGAATCCTTCACACCACGCAACTCTAGTGACAGTAGACTGCATCCCAGCCAGCAGGCCCTCCTCCTCACTCTTCAGTCCAGATCATTCATGGTACGGATACCCCAGGACTAGGGACCCTGTCGTATTAGTAACAGCAGTATTAAGAAGCCCACCTTGCGTTTGCATAGGATATTGAATTTATAAAGCCTTTTTGTGCACTCATCTCGGAAAGCTTTTGTAGGGCTAGAGGGACGGCTCAGCAGTGAAAGTGCTTGCCTACCAAGTGCTACATCAATCATTAAGTACCCGACTTTGATTCCCCAGGCATGGTGGCACACGCCTATAATTCCAGCAGTTCGGGAGGCTGAGGCAGGAGGATTGCTATGAGTCCAAGGCCAGGCTGGGCTCCGTGGTGAGTTCAGGACCATTCTTGGCTACAGAACAATATGAGAGAGAAAGAGAGAGAGAGAGAGAGAGAGAGAGAGAGAGAGAGGGAGAGAGAGAGAGGTAGAGAGGTAGAGAGGGAGAGGGAGAGGGGAAGGGGAGAGGGAAAGGGAGAGAGAGGGCGAGAGGGAGAAGCAGAAAAGAGAGAGAGCGAGCTTTTGTAGGAGGAATTATCAGCAGCCTACAAATGGAGAAAATTAAGATAATCATCTGAAGTTGCCCGGCAAGAAATAAAAATTGTCATTTATTTTGCCATCACCTTGTAGCCGGCTCCCAAGACATACATCAAGATTAAGAAATAAGTTTAAAACACCATACAAAAGTAGTAAAAGGGTAAGAGAAAGCATGTAAAGTGAAATCCTGGGGCCGCTAGACAACATGCCTACCCCACTATCCAAATACTGCCGGCAGGCGGTGGGGTAGGGTGGGGTGGGGTTTCTCATCTGCCTTGAAGCACTTTAGGAGGGAAATATTGTCAGGGCACTTAGTGTTTTACGTAAAAACAAGCCAGATGCTTAGGGAAAATGAAGTTCTTCCCAGTCCTGGGACAGGACAGAATTTTCTACTGAGCGACTCATAAAGAAAGTATGCTATAATGAACAAGATCATGCTTTTTGAATTCTGGAACCTTCTCAACATCCCTTAGCCTCGATTTCTTTGTCTATAAAGCGGGAGTAACCATAAAGCCTAGCTCATAAACTTATTGTGATAAATAAAAGAGATTCTATGAAAGCAAATTTTGAAAAAGCTAACTATGTCACATATGACTTAGGATTCCAGGAATGCTAGGGAAAAAGAAACATCGGGTAAGGTGTATAATGGATACAATGACAGTGACCTTCCGGAACCAGGTTGGTCTGATGTGCTGGCTTAAGGGGTACAGAGGTGCTGGGGTCTGGCCGCCCAGAGTGGGGCTACGTCTCCTTCCTCTTGAGCTCAGTGTGCTGATCAAGATCTGTGCGTCTTTCCTCTTCCGGAATACGTGGGCACGGATAATCCTGTCATGAGGATTAAAGGAGAGAATTCACACAGTGCTTCCACCCCAAGGTCTGCACACAGCCAGGGCCTGGTGAGTGCTGGTGCAAGGAGCGCCTTTCGGGTTTTTCTTGTCGTCATCCTCGTTGTGTTCCAGGTGGGCAGTCCTTGGGTCCAGGCCACCTGACTTGCCCTTACTGCCTCCACACTTGTTTCCTTAATCACCTCCCAAGCCATACCCTGGACTCTGCCTTTATATCTAGTAGATATTCATACGCGTGTGTGGAGTAGAATCGGGAAGACAGAGATTCTGGCGTGTCTAGGAGTTGGAAACTCTTTCTAGTGTTAATGAAGACTCATCACCTTTCAAACCTCAGTTTTCTGATCAATGAGCTGAGGGGATTTTTGTCATCTTAAGTGAGGTTTTTACAGTGAAGTGCAGCGGGGGCTCAACAGTATTCGTCGGGGAGCTGCTAGGCAGACCTGTGTTTGACCCTCTCCTCCAGAAAGGAGGCGCCGGAGAAAGAGCTGCTGGGTGCTTGGCAGAACCAGTGGTCACAGGGTCTATAGGAGCCACCTCAGGTCAAGAAATCTGTGACACTGTATTGTGGGGCCTGGAAGGAAATGCTCGGCTCTGCTAGGAACGGGCCATTCCCACTTCTGTTCTGGGCCCTACCTCCTTGAACAAGTCGCTCAGCTGACACAGACGGGAGATGGCTGTGCCTGGTGTGAGAAGAGAGGCAGATGGGGGTGGGGGAGGAAGGAAGAGGTGAGGGAGGAGAGGCTGGCTCCGTGTGGGAGGGCAGGAAAAGCTGGGCCTGACTTGGAGAAGGACCAGAAACGTGGAGGCGAGCCAGGGAGCAGTAGGCCCTGCTCAGCTGCCGCAGCGGGAACCCGAGGGACAGCCTTCCCAGGGCCTGGGGTGTAGCCTGCTGGTCTGGCCAGCCTTCATGCCAGATGGGGCCATTCCTCAGCCAGTGGCTTCTCTAGGCTCCTTCAGTGCAGCGACTCAGTGCAAGGGAGGAGGGGATGTGGAGGCTACCGAATAGCTCAGGCACCAACCCAGCTGTAACTGGTACCAAGGCAAGTGGAGTCTCGAAAATTCTCCATGGGTCCCTCGGTTCTCCCCAGCCCCCAGCCACAGGGGCTGCCTCCCAGCCTGAGCCTGGCCTCTCACACTCTATCACTCAGTGCCTGAAAGGGAGGAAATAACCATTAGTGTCACCTGCTCACCAGTGGGAGACATTAGCTGGCTCTGGCAGAACACGCAGCCTATAATTTTTGGAGGAGTTACAATAATGGAGCTAATTTGGTATTTTATCATTGTCCTCCCGAGTGAGGAGAAGGGGAGGAGAGGCGTGGAGCCTGGCTCTGAGCAGCCTCCGGGCACGGAGCTCTATGCTTCCCCAGACACTGGGATCCTGGAGCCGTGTTTGCTCCCCCCTGTTCTCCTCTCCCACACCACTTGCTTCTTCTTCGGAGAGGTGCTTTGTCAGAATGCAGCTCAGAGACTGCAGGAGCCAACCTCGGCCATCAGACAGCTCCACAGCAGGGCGAAGCACAGAGGGACCTAAAATTTGCCAAAATGCTTGAAAGTTGCTGCACCAGACACCACGCAAGGGGCTTCAAGCGCATGCATCTGTCTTTCCTCACAGTTGACCTCATTGTAAGGGGAGACAAGGCCACCTAGTGCAGTGCTTTGATTTCAGAGCTGAGGACATTTCAGCTTGGGAGGCTGAAGTGACCTGCCGTCCAGCATGCTGCTGGTTAACAGAAGACCCCGACCTACTAGTTTACCATTTTATCTGAGCACGAAGCCAGAGCCCCAGAAGACCCACACAACAAGCTCTGCCTAATCCACTTGGTGAGGTGTGATGGGCAGGGAAGCCCAGGGCTGGGAGGGAAGAAAGAGGCAGTCCACAAGTTGGTGTAACTTCCCTGAGGCCCTGAAGCCAGCTGTGGCCTCTGAGACGCAGCCCAGAAGATATTCTCATTCCTACCCTTCACCCGGGGCACCCCCAAGGCAGCCGCCCATTCTTTCTCTTCTGGCTGACTCAGGCACCCTTAGAGCACACCTGATCCCTTAGCCTAGCAGGCAGGTAGATGGGACAGCAAAGCCAGAGCGTGCTGGGCTATCATCTAAGCCAACATGGCAGGACAGTGAGAGGTTTACAGATTGTATGCTTGCTGCTTGTGAACCTGGATTTGACTACCAGCAGCAGGCCACGCCCTCCCTGTGGCTTGCTATTATACCTCCAAACTAGGAGCCTAGAGCACCGGCCAGGTAGAGAACCACCTCAAGCACGACAATACTACCTCCCTTGGTCAGAGGTGGTGAGAGAAATTCAGTGAATTTTGCAGTCACACAGCTGGAAAGCCGTAGAGCAGGGATTTGAACCCTAAGCCCATGCACACCCCACTGGGCGGTTTGTCCTAACTCCCTTCAAGCACACTCCCCACTGGTGGGATGAAAGGTCAAGACCCAAGCTGCCCACCAGACCCAAAATCAGGCGTTCATTGATGTAGTCATTAATCACAGTTCTGAACAAAGGCCACCCAAATGCCTGAAATTTATGGAAGGTTCATGAAACTGTTTCTTTTTTGAGGAGATGGAGTAAAAATTGATACAGATATTGAAGGCATGATGTCTAAGATGATGCAACAGAGTGGGAAGTAGGAGGGAAGGGCGCCAGTGCCTAGGAGGCGTTGGGGTGGGCACAGGGAGGACTGTACTTAGCCCCAGAACAGAATGCTGGGCAAAGTGGGGCTTTGTTGTTGTTGTTCTTGTTTTTTAGGGTTTTTTTTTTTAAAGAGGCACTTTTTTGGGGGGGTTTCACTGTGGCCTTACTTGGAAATGGGAACTGGATAAGTTGACTGATTACTTGTGGTTTCTTGCTGCTTGGTGACTTGATTGGAATGCCTTTGGTGTGGTCCTCAAAGATCCCACACTAAGAGAATGAATCGTGAGATTTGATATCTTCAGTTCTTTCACAAGGGCTACAGGAGCTACAGAGCATGTCCTCATTCCTCCTCAAGACCTAAGGAAGCAAGAAAATAAAAGTCCAAGTCCAGTTCTGCAGGAGATGGGGAGAAAGGGGGGAAACACTTCACTTAGAACTTTTAAATATATATATATATATATTATATATATATATATGTGGGTTTCTTCTCAGTGCTGGTGGCCATGCCCGCAACACCTCAGGTAGAAAGATGTGAGCAGAGAGCCCCAGGTCTGTCCGCTGACTTGGGTACGTCCCCACGTACCCAAGAGTTCTGGCCCGGGGATTCTGCTGACTTCTAGAAACCTCCTCCTTACCCCATCTCTCCAGGGATAACTGGAGCAGTTCAGCATTCAGTAAGATGGTGACATACCAGGTTCTTTTTATGAGAAACTACAGATAAAGGCAAGTGTGCCACACCAGCTGGTTGAAGTGAGCAAGAGATGCATCCTGTTACAGTAATGTAAGGTGACACCTGGCATTTGTCTCCTTTCAAGAAGAGGCAGGCATGGCAGGCAGAAGAGAGGAGAGCCTAAATCTTGGGGTTTCTTCTCCAGTACTTCTTACTTTTAAAACACCAAGAAATCTCACCTTCAACGAGGACCTCCAGAGTCCCTCAGCACTTTTGATTTTCAATAACCAGGGGTAGAGGTGTTGGTGCAGAGGGGTGAGTCACAGACAATTCCAGGGGGAGGGAGCCAGGCCTTCTGAATTAACACACCTGAGATCAGTTTAAAACATGTTCAGACCTGGTATGTTCCTTCCAAGCTAATAGTTACACTACAACTATTAGTTTTTTTCCCTTCTCTTGTTTTGTTTTGAGACAGGGTCTCTCTGTAGTCCAGGCTGGTCCTGAACTCACCACATAGCCCAGGCTGGCCTCAAACTCAGGCAATTCTTCTGCCTCGGCCTCTGAAATGCTGGGATTACAGGCATGTGCCACCACGCCCAGCTCATGTGGTGCTGAGGAATTGAACTCAGGACTTTGAGCTTGTTAGGCAAGTGCTTTACTGCTGCGCCATCCCTCCAGTCCCCCTTTCTTCTTTTGACTTTGGCTTTGGTCACCAAATTAAGTAGTGGAAAGAAGTGAAAGATTCTTAAAAGACACAAAAGACCCTTCAAAATCCTGGCAGGAATGCGCACGTACTGTTTATTGTTTTGTTTTGTTTTTAAGTAGATAAAAACACAGTACCGGGAATAACTTGGTGAGTAAAACAAGACAGAGAGTAGAGCACGCAGGGCACTTAATGGGTGACGTTTCAGGGGCGTTCTCCCTTGAGGGCATGCATGAACCTGAGAGCGAGAGCCTCCTTCTCTGCTGTACTTGGGCGCCTTGCTTGCCTCACCTCCATCCTGGCCAAACAGCGCCCCCTCCATTGAGAACACACAGTCTGGACTGGGGTTAAGGCAATGGCCTGAGGGCGTCGGTCAAGTGCAGAGCCAGGAAAGAAGTGTAGTCCTGCGGGGAAGGAAGACCCGGGGGCACTTAAGGAGCTGAAAGAGTTTGAGGCTGAGCGTGGCCTGGGAGGAGGCTGAAAGGTAAGGTCAACCCTGCCCTGCAGGCGAAGGAAAGGCTTGGGGCTTTATCCCGGATGCACGGGGAAGCCCTTGGGAGGTTCTAAGCAGAGGAGCGATGCAATCCTTTTTACATCTCGGTGGAGGGGGCAAGCGAGCAGAGGTGCTCACTGGGGAGGTGGCTGCTGGCAGATGGGCAGGTGTGATTTGGGTTCCATGTGGCATGGGGCATAGAGGGAAATGAGGTCTTGAGATGAGGCTTGTGGTAGAATCTCAGGGCTTGGTGATGAGCTTGATGCCAAGAAGAGAAGAAAGCAGAGGTCTGTGGCGGTGCCTCACGTCTGGCCTGCGCGGCCTGCCGAACGGAAAGGCCGTTTGCTGAGCTGGGGAACATGAAGCGCGAATGTGAATGAAAGACGAAGGGGTCATTTCTGAGCCTCAGAGAAGTCTTAGGATTCTGTGAGACAGCGCACAGCAATGTCATGCTGGATATACGAGTCTGGAGCCCAGAAGAGACGTCTGTGGAGGGGCCGTAAATCCAGGAGTCACAAGCGTGGAGATGGGCATTAGGATTGTGGATGAGCAAGGACAGAGGGGACCTGGGCCTGAGTCTCGACAAATCTGCTGGATGGAGGCAGGGACTTGAGGGGGAGACAGAAGAGAAGACTGAGCTGGAGCAACCAGAGAGGTGGGGAGAGGACCTGAAGGAAGTCTGGCAAGGCTAAGGGATTGTGGAGCGTGGGGTTCAGGAGGTAGGCAAAGACCTAAATCTTCAGGGTACCTGTTCCCAAGAGACAGAGAAGGCAGAGCTTTTGTCAGCATGTGCCTCTTGCAGAGACCAAAGCCCTACCTGCTTGGCATCCCCTCACCCCGGGCACCTGCTTGTAGAAACATCCTACAGCTGCCCTTAAAAACCATCCCACTGGGCCCAGGGTCTCCCTTCCTGCCACCACGACGCGGCGACGGCCAGAGAGCAGTGAGCTCGTTGCCAAGATGCCCGCCGTCTTTGCACAGGAAACTGGCAGCTGTCTGACAGCTATCGAGCAAGACAACTTGTAGCAAGGAATGAAGAGCCCTGTTGTGAATGTCCTGTTTATTCCTGTTCACCACCCTACCTGTTATTAATGAAGAACAGGTGGCAGGAGCGGATCTGAGACGAGGTCCTCATCCCCCGTCCCTTGTGGGCAAGCAGTCCTTGGCGTGGACTTTCTGGCTGTACCCGGCGTGGCCTCCGTCGCTTCTACAGCTTCTTCAGTCTCTCTCCTCTGGCTCCTTTCCACCCCCTCCCGGCCCCTCTCCCTCTCCACCCACCTCTTTAAAAGTCATTAGGAAGAGAGCTGCACCTCCCAATGTGATTCTGACTCACAGATACTCACCCAAAAGTAATGGTGCATGGGGAACATGAAACAGTTTTTCAAGGGCAGGTTTATAAGGAGACGCTGAGGAGGTTTCCTAAATAAAATAAAGCCAGCTGAGTCCCTGAGGATGCTGGAATACAGAGACACTTGTCTCCTGCTGTTGTGCTTAGTCTCCCAAGGCCTCCAGGACTAACCCCAGCCTAGATTTCACTTCCCTGCTCCTCTGTTCCCCATGAGCTGGATGGCTGCCCTCTGGTCCACGCTGGCTCTGAGCTCTCAGCGTCCACCCCACAGGCTGAAGCTGGAGTGTATCGAGTTCGTTTAAGGCTCCTCGGTTCTGCCTGATCATTTATTCATAATGCTGCAAGGCCTTTGGGGAAGAAAAGCACTTGAGGAAAAAAAGCAGGCGTGGAACTCAGAACAAACAGAACCCGCCCCGGCACCCAGCAGGAAGCCCCATGACGGCCTCACAACACACACATCCGCCCTTCCACCCCAGCCTCCTTGCTGGCGCCCAGGAAGCCTCGGCAGTGCAGGGAACCAAACCACGTCACCTCATCCCAGTGCTCACAGCAGAAGTCCCCTCTTGGCACTCCAGGGAGCCAGCATCCACCCAGGGCTCTTGTCTCCTAGCTGGGAGCTGAGCCAGCTGTGGGGGCAACAGGGAGGGCAGAGCGTTAGTCTCCGCTTCCCTCTACCACGGCCCCCTCCTTTAGTGGGACACCGGGTTCTGCTGATTTTGGCTCACACGTGTCCTGCTTTTTGTGTTAGGGCATTTCTAACTCTTGCCCCTTGGGCCTTTATAACCGAGGGACAATGGGAGTTCAGGGAGTCAGGAGAGGTGACCCCCAAGAATGTAAGCCCAGAGACGGGAAAGGTCTCCGAGACAGCCCGGGGAAGGAGGTCACTGAGGTGGGGTGGGATAGGAGCCGCAGGTGTGGCCCCTGTGCCTGGGATCACACCCCAGCCCTACCACCTCAGAGCGCTGTGTTCTCAGGCCAGTTACATGACTCTGTGTCCCCATGTAATGAGTGGGAGTTTATCTAGTGCCCATCTCTTCAGGGCCTTGGCAGGACGGCATGGTTAATACGTGTTGGTGGCACTTAGGGGCAGGATTTCGCATAGTAAGCCCTCAAGTGTTACTGGCTATGGAGCGGTGGCGGGGACCTGGGCAGAGTGGTAGAGAGTACAGCTGGCAAGGAAGGCCAGGAGCGAGTAATGAAGACACGTGAACGCCCCTGGTTCCGTGAGTGTGGCTTTAGAGCGGAAGGCGGCCTCCTAGAAGCTCCAAGGGGGCTGCTGTGGAGAGAAGGCAGGCACTCTGGGCGGCCTGTCTCTCCACTACTGCTCATCGGTTGTAAAAGTATTTGGGCTTTTGAACAGCATCCCATTTGAAGAAGAGGTTGTCCGACCATAAAAGACGTGGGACATGGAAAGCCACTGAAGAATTTTGAATGGGACAGCGATCTGTTTGTAGCAAAGAGGATGGATCAGAGGGAGCAGGGTGGGGAGGGCCAGTTGGGAAGTGGCCGAGATCCGGGAGGGACTTACAGATCGGAGCTAAGATGGTGCCCTTGGGGAGGGAAAGGGGGGTCTCAGAGTTCAGAGTCAGCACAGGAGGCAGGAAATCTAGCATCCCTCGCACGCCCACGTTTCCCTGCCATCTTTCTACCCGGCCCGCGGACGACTCCACAGTGCTCGCACTCCCACAAGGGCTCTGCCTCTCACAGGCAGTGAAATTCAGGTACGCCCCGGCTCTGCCTTTTGCCTCTCTCCTCACTTCACCGGGCCGGCCGCCCTCCTCACAGCAGTGCTGAGTGGGCGGCGCACCCTGCCGGCCGCCCTACCGCTCACTCCCCATCCACGCCTGCCTACAATTCCCTCCTTGTCATCCCAGCCGCTCTGTCTCTAGTGGCCCTTCAGCTCGCTGTCGCCTCTGCCATGTCCCTGGCTCCCTCCCCCCTCGGAAGCTAGTTCATTTAGTTTATTTTTGTGCCCCTCCCCTAGCATATAAGCTTCTGGAAGCCTGGGACTTGGTCTGTCTCATTATACTCCCTCTCCAGACCCATAGTCAGTAGGTGCGTCGTGAGCAAATGACACACACTAGCATGGTCCCTGGTGTGGCGTCTTGGTGAGAAGTGACATGTAGACTGAGCAGGAAATAGAGAAGGGAGGGCTGCCTACAGTCGGCCCTGACCTGCAAAAAGAAACACAGGTGTCTACAGGTGGCCCAGCAGGCACATACTGGTCCCAGCCTACCCCTAGCCGCATCTGGGCGGCTCTCTGTTCCCCGCCATACCCACCAGCAGGTGGGAGCTTTCTCGCCCTGGGGACATTGGCACCTCTCTATGTCTTTATGCAACCTCGGGTCCTCTACCTGGAATGCCCTGCTCGCGTTCCTCTACCTGCAAGCGTCTTTCACCCAACTGTTTAGATTCTGTCATATATCAGCTGCCCCACGCCCCAAAGAGGTCCTTTGAGACCTCTTTGGACCTTTTTGTCCAAAGAGGACAAAAACCCTGGCTGAGCTTATCAGTCCCTCTCTACTCTCTTGTGTCTGACCTGCATCTCTGTTATGGAACTGATTAAACAATTTACTTTTAAGCCTTTCCCTCCCCTGTCCCTACCCCAAGATCATGAGTTCATTGTAATAGTAACAACATCAGCAGCTAATACTGACCAAACACTTAACTCTATACAGTGCCAAACACTCTACACAAATTACCTCAGTGAATCTTTGCAACAGCCTACAAAGCGGGTCCTATGTTATTCTTGTTTTAAAGTTTAGGAAGCCAAGCCTGAGAATGGTTCAGTGAGTCACACCATTCCTAAGAGTCAGAAGTAGAACTTGGACCTGGAACTGTCCAACCCCAAATCCACATTCTTAATCATTCATTCGCTCATTACTGCCAATGCATCTGGCACTGGGCTAGACATAAGCTGTAGAATGATGAACAAAGCCAGACGCCATCCCTACTCTCCAGGGCCTAAAATCTGGAGAAGAATAGGCACCTCCTCGAATAATCCCCCAATTAATGTAAAAGTTATGATTGCAGCCTGTGCTGTGAAGAGGGGGTCGGGGTTGCAATGGGAACAGATACTAGGGAAGTTAGCCCGGCTGTAAGCATCTGGTCTCCATCTCTGACCATCTCCGTACCCCTAGTACTAAGCCTCGGGCCTACATAGAGAGGTCTCGCACTGGATGTTTCTTTACCTGTTAGAGCCAAATTGGCTCCCAATCTATCTCTCTTCTAGGCCCTTCGGCCCCAGAGTAACTTGACAGCACTTCCTGCCCAGTGCTTCCAGCCTCCTTTTTAGGTCTCTTGTGACTTTCCAGAAAGTATAGCGGATGCTTCTCTGCTGATGATGAGAGATTCAGACAAGCCATTTAATGATTAAGAGACTGGAAGTGTTCTCTAAGAGATGGGAGGCACCGTTCTTGCTTTGCTCAGGCTGGATTCCCTAGGCGGACTCTGAGGCGTTGACGCCACTCGTTGCCTCTTTAGGAAGAAGAGCAGAATGTTTGGGGGTCAGGGTGGACTGAGGAGTGCATTTGTATTTGGATTTCAAAATGAAATTGCCAGATGTATTGAGGCAGGCAATGGACATCAGTTACGCGCCCTTGAGCCGCCTCAGTTGGTGAGGGTTGCTAGATTTTCCAGTTTGAATACTAGGTTCTCACTGAAAATAGGGTAGATTGTTGAGTACAAACAGAAGCTCAGAGATAAGAAATGACTTGCCAAGGTCTCACGGCTAATTAGTGGCAGAGGGACTATAGCCCAGGTCACTGTTTTCTCCTGGGTAGCCCACAAATAGAACTTTTTCTATGCTTAGGGGTATGTGAGTTCATCTCGAGAAAGAAATGCTTTAATGAGCTGACACAGGTGGGCTGCTGTGGAGCCCATGAGACAAATGCTGCAGTAGATGGGCCCTTCAGAAGGTCACTGCTCAGAATCTCAGCTGTGCCCTGGGCACCTCTGCCACGGAGCATGCAACTCTTATGAGCAGCCATCACAAATAGGCACATTGCACGGAAGGACAGATTTCTCCAGGAGCCGACTTCCTGCTCCCATACCCTGGCAGCATACGCACCTCTCCAAGAATTAGCTGAGATTTTGAGCCAGCTGCGATTGAGTTCAGATGTACTCTACCAGCCCCTACATTGAAAGCTGAGAAGGCTAGCTCTTTCCATCTGTTTTTGGGCAGCAGTGACCTCTCCCACACTTGGGCTCATTACCAGTCAGGGGCCCTAGGGCAGCCTCTCCAGCGGCAAATAGAGATGAATGCAATTAGGCAGTAGCTATTCGGCAGCCCCTGGTCTCCTCTGTTTTTATTAAAGTTCAAGGTCTCAAACATTTCTAACGAGAATAAAAGGTTGTAAGGCGTGTGGGATCTAGAGTTTAAACCTCCTCGATGGAAGAGTGGGGCAGAGAGAGGGCCAGGCAAGGGCAGCTGTTGGGCCAAACAGGCCTCAGCTTCCAAGAAGGGAAGGATGGCCACCAGGAGATGTAGGTTGCCTCTGTTTACTTAGCTCCCATCACTGTTTACTCTAAATTTACCTAGAGTTTTTTCTCTTATCAAATAACTCAGTCCTCTGCTGCCTGCTTATGCAGAGGAACTATAACCCCTTCGTCTGCTGAGCCAAGAGCAGCCAACTTGCTCACAGGCCTGATGAGGTCTAGTTACTCATGTAGAAGCTTCCAAAATGAGCTCCTCTGGTCCCATCTCTTCTGTGCTTCCACATCATGGCGGGACCCAGAGCCCAGCCCCTTGGCCTGTGTGGACTCATTAATGAAAGGTGGAGGTCACCATTTTTATGCGGAGCCAGGGGCTGCATACACATCAACTCACATGCCCCCAAGCTGCCACAATTCTATATGACAGGACAGCCATACAAAAAGAGGGATCTTGAGAGCCAGAGCTCCCCTGGAGGGAACTATCCTTGAGAGCAGTTCCTAGAGCCTTGAGAGATTCTGTTTACCCTGAGGGAACACTCGTGTCCCCAGGCAAGTCTCCCAAGTTCGTAAACAAACCACTCAGACTCCCCCAGAGGAGACAGCCTGTGAACACACAACTCTGCCTCTGTAGGATGGCAGTGGTGGGGACGTGGTGATGGCAGTGTTCATTTGCTTCCCTGCAGAGGAGCCGTCGGAGCATCTAGAATTCTTCCCAGGCCCTAACGTGATCTGAACACCAATTTAAAGAATTCCATATGCAAGGATTCTTCTAGGTATAATGTAACCATCCCTTTTTGTGGGTTTTATGCCGTTCCTCTTATGTGCCCATGGGTACCTCTAAAGCACAAGTCAGTGGAAAGCAAGGACCCTGCCCCTCTTGGGCCCTTGGGATTTGGTGACTTCCGTGAACTGTTCAGAAGCAGGAAGCTCCAGGGGATGTTCAAGGGGCATGCCCACTGTGGGATGGACTCTGAGCCAGGGTCTCTGGAAGGATGTGACCCCAGCCTTACAGCAGATACAGGTTTATTCAAGAAAAGAAGAGAGAGAGAAACATCTTGACAAATGCGTCCAGAGCTATACCAGCCACATGGGGCAGAGAGCTAGCTGGCAGAGAGAAGAAGAGAGAGGATCAGATGAGAAAGTAACACAGGACTCAGTCTGACTCAGATGCGAGCTAAGAAACCAGACAATGAATCCACTGAAGGCAGACGAGGCAACTGCACTGACATGAAAGGCAGCCACCAAAACACTTCCCACGCCACTGTGGGCCCATCCCCCAACTTCACGAAACGTCCATCTTGTCCTGTGTGCAGTGGGGATAATCAGGGCATCTGTCTCGGGGAGCTGTGCTGGACTCAATGAGAAAATTTAACAAAGCACATAGAAAGGACCTGACATGCATTCAGTGCGTATTAAGTCCTTTTGCTGTCCTCAGCAAGTCTGGAAGGATTTTTGTAACTGGTCAGGATCAAACTCTAGAGTTGCTCACTGCCTTCGTTAAAGACAAAAAGGAGGGAAATAAAGGGAATTGGGCTTCTCCTTGTACCTCAGCGTCTCTATCAGGGGTGGATCATTCTCAGATATACCACCAGTCTGATCCCTGCCGCAGGAGGAAGGCACTCACACTCCCATAATGCCAGGGCAGCGTATGTGTCTGCCTCATTCCCTTGAAGGGACAGGAGTCCTGCCTAAGGAAGAGGGGAATCCTTGTACCTCCTCTAGACTGGCTATGCTCAGTAGCCTATGTGTAGAAGGTAGGGATTGCAAACCCCCACAAAGCCTGTGCCTCTGGCAGACACTCAAAAAGTGTAGGCCACCCAGTGGAGAAATGGATGCAGTATGGTCTAAGGGATAGAGAAGCCAGGGTGGCCTTGGGATGCCCCCTGGATAAACAGGCAGAGGCTCTGCTCAAGGTAGGGTGTGAAAGCCACTCTCCCCAGAATTGAGGTCTAGCTAGCTGGGCAAAGCTCTTCAACTGGAATAAATGCAAATAATAATAATAATAATGGTACTGATTGTGCCTCACTGCTGTGAATTGCCAAGGCAGAGATGTGTTCCTGGACAAACTCTACAGGCATTGGCCTGAGATTTCTGCCTCAGTGGAGGCCAGGGGGTCGTGTGTGCTGGAAGGATGATGGCGTTATAGAATGTCTGGCTCTGGCCTCAGCCCATGTCTGTCCTGGGGAGCCAGGGCTAGTTGCTTTCTGCTACTACTTCTGGGATTTGATTGGGGGGGGGGGGGAGCTGGGATAGGTGGACAAAAAAAGACAAGTGCAGGGCCAGAGGAAGGCGAGGCAAGAAGCCTGCCTAGGGGCTGCCGATGCCGCCGGAAGAAGAGCACTAGGACCTGTGCTCTGGAAGGAGGAGGGGGTGGGAGGGTTTTGGCTGATTCTTCAGGCAGGGCCAAGACTCTGGGAATCTCTGGCAGAGGCGAGTGGACAAAAAGCTTTGTGTCACCCTCAGCTTCTTTCATCACCCAAAGCCACCTCCTTGGGAAGCTTGACTGGCTAAAAATCAAACTATAGCTTTCCCTGTACTCATTTTGTGCCCCGTTTCTCTGCCTGACTTTTTTCTTCTCAATACTTTGATTATCTAAATGATTTATTTACCTTTGTATTATCTTTAGGTCTAATATATGTGCTACATGTGGGCATGGATTTTTCTCTTCTTTGTCTCTCTTCTATATTCCCAGAATCCAGATCAGCACCCACCCAGCCAATTCATAGCAGGTGCTCAATAAATATGTATTAAGTGAATGAATGATAGATGAATGAGTGAATAAATGGAGAGCCCCATCTAAATAAGAGCTACCCAGACCCTGACCTCCTCCTCCTCAACCGTAGCTCTCGGTGCCCTAAGGGAGGGTCCAGCGCCATACCTTGGAGTTCCAAGCCCGTTGCACTCCTCTTCAGCAAACGGAGAACAGGGAGGTCCGGCAGAGCCTCATTAATACAACAGATGGACTTGCCATCTTTCTAGAAGATGGCAAAGCTTTCTAGGAAAGGAAGTTTTCCTGGACTCTTAGAAACGTTCAGGGATCCCTGACCATGATGTTTCTGGTAGCGGAAGGGGAAGCAGAGCGTGTGCTCCTCGCTGAGGCTGCTGAGTTTACATTTGAGGATGATCACGTTTAAGGAATAAGGACAAAGCAGACCCCAAGCCTGCAGCAAGCGCGGATCTCACGGCTAGCAGCACGTCCCGAGCAGTATCGTTTCTCACGTGGCCACACCAAGACTAGACGTTGGAGTGCTGGGTAGGTCAGAGGAGAGGCAAGACGGCTGCCAGGGCAGAGAAATTAGCAAAGAGCAGCTGAGCTATGAAACAAAAGCAAAAAACCGTGCAGGTCTTCGAGGAGAGGGGCCAGTTGATGGCTGGAGCCTCTTCCTTTGCTGGACACAGTCACAATCACATGTCTGGATGAGCAGAAAATTCAGGGGATCAGTGACAGGGAAGGGTGAATCGAAGGAGAGCAGCAAGGGCTGTGGCACTCATCGGGCAAGTCAGGCCAAAGCAGAAAGACAAGGACTGTGACCTGAATGTGGCCAAGAGTAAGAAAAAACACTGAGGGACAAATCCCACCGAAAGGCGACGTTTCTCATCATTTAGCTCTTCCCTCGGGCTGAGGGAAGTTCCTACGGTCTTGTACACTTGTTGCCGGGCTCTAAGCCTCTTTTCCTGGTTGCCAAAGGGCCTGCAGTGCCACTACCTGGGGAGGAAAGCCCATGCTCTGCGTGCCCCTCACCTGTGCCCTTGTGTTTCTTTGCAGGAAAGCGTGGACTTGGGGGAGATCATGTTCTCTCTCTGCTACCTGCCCACAGCAGGCAGGCTCACCCTCACGGTGATCAAATGTCGCAACCTCAAGGCCATGGACATCACAGGCTATTCAGGTACCTCTCTTACTCGCGTGCCATCTCACGGCCGCCTCGGCATCCAGGCATTAGGTTTAAAAGAACGTTTGGGAAGAAAGGGGAAGAATTGATGCTGTTCTTAGATTGGGAGCACCGGCTCAGGAGATAAACTGCCCACATCCGAATTACTCTGCTGCCACTTTCTTCCTGTGTAAAGTCTGCAGTTTCCATACTCGTCAGCTTTCTATTGCTGTAACAAAATGCCTGAGGTAATTGACTCACAGGAGGAAATATTTGTTTTGATTCGTGGCTTTAGAACATTCAGTATATGGTGATTTTGCCCAGTTGCTTTGAGCCTGTGACAGCACAGTATGTCACTGTGGGAGTGTGTGGCAGAGGGGGCCTGTTTACCTTAAGGTGGTTAGCAAGCAAGGAGTGAGGAAGAAGGACCTGGGTGCCACTGTGTAGCACGTGCCCTTCCAGAGCACACCCCGCTGACTTAACTGCCTCCTGCTTGGTCCCACCTCCCAGTACTGCCATGGGGTAGGGACCAGACCTTTAGCACGCAGGTCCTTGATGGCCATTTGAGGTCCAAACTGGGGCAACTTTGTAACTTGAGAAGTAGAAATGACAGAACTTACAGTGGCTGGATTCAGAATAAATGATTTAACCCACGTAAATGTTTAGCATTGTGCCTCACGGGTCATAAATGTTCAGGGATTATTACCTATTGCTGTCATTTTTTTCTCTCAGATAAAGAATCACAAAGACATATATAAGAGACAAAAAAAAAAAAAAAACCTAGAACAAAATCTTCCCAGCTTACTTGGGGCTTCCAGCAGGATTATATCAGGCTTGAATGTGTAAATATTTGCAAGTCCACGCAGGCCCGGGGCAGCAGCCCTGCACACTGAGTCAGAGGTGCGCAGCCACTGAAAAGCAAAGTGCATTTGTATTTGAATTTTCCTGCAGGGCCCCTGGCCTCAGCCTCAGAGCTGAGGAGAATAGAGGAATAGAAACCTAATGCAATTTCAACAATGTAGAAAGTGCTTGTTTAGGAGCCACTGCCAGCTGGATCTGGAGTGGTGTCAGATTTGATCTTTCCCTACAATTCGGCAAGTCATTGTAGGTAAAGGGGTTTGAGTTTGGAGATCACAGAGGAGCGGCCTGAGGCCTGGAAGGCTCCTTCACCCACCAGTTCAAACTGTACAGAGGAATAACCCTGAAAGCTCTCAAAGGACAGCAAGTGTGCCGCTCAGGGCTTCACTTAGGACAGCGAACGTGGGGAAAGGCCTGGCTTGTTTCCCTAGACCCCACCCAAGGGGCCCTTCTGATGATTCCACTGCTAGGTTAAAATCACTCAGGAGGTACCTCTGAACCTGTGGGAAAGAAACTGAAAATTTCCCTCTATTTCTATGATATTTATTATTTGTTTGTATCATGGAAGACTCCTTAGAATAATCACAATTGCTATATAGAGGCAGTGGTACAGCTGAAAACATCGGGGCCCAGGGTGTAACCCAGTGCAGGTAGAAGAGAAGATATCGGGCCTCGGAAACTAAAAGTTTAGGAAAGGTGGTCAGGAAATGCTGAATTCAGTAATGTGCATTCATCGCAGTCCTGACTTTCTTAGAGTCTTGACTCCAGGCGACAGATGTCTGAGCAATGCTCCTGCCTTTCCAGGCTAAAACACCCTCCCGGAGTGTCCACCCTCACACTTCTTCCCCTGAAGCCGCCAACACACACCAGGACGTAGTAAAGAGCTTAAAGAAGCTTTGCTGACATGCAAAAAGCTCTCAGACAGCAGCAAATCAGCTTTCCCCAAAATATAGCCAATGCGAATTTCATTTTAAGACCAAAATAAGCATGAGCGGGGACAGAAATTTTACTGAGGACTCTCAAGACCGCTGAAGGAAATAGGATTTTGCTGCCCTCGTCCCCACACTATCTCCTCTGGTGTAATTAAAGGGATGCTAGAGAGAGAGCTCAGGGTAATTGCAGAGGCCTTTCCGAATCCCAGGGCTTGAGGTGAGAGGTGTTTTTATGCTAAGTTCTAGCCTCCCTCCCCCAGTTGCCCCTCTTCTCTGCCTAGAGTTAGGATCGGCTATGAAATCTCAGCTGGGTCTGAAAGGGCAGAGCTCCTCTGTGCCTCAGGGCTATGTCTGTTTTGTTGGCTAATATGAGCACGTGTGTGGAACAACCCGTGGAACACGACAAGCATTCATTCATGTGACTAGCCAAGGAATGAACAAGTGAGTGAATTAAGGAGTGAACTAATTGCCTTGCTTCTAGCATGAAGAGCCTGGCCTGAGAATGCTGCAGTAGTTCTATATCTGCCAGAAGCCTCTCATACTAGATTTCCTGTTCTTGAGGACGAATTTGAGGCTGCCTTAAGTTGCTCAGACTGACGATGTTAGACTAACCTGAGAAGTGAAAGAAACTTCTTACTTGCTTGCTCTAGACTCCATGACATTGACCTCTAAAATTTTCCCCCCTTTTTGGTGCCAAGGATCTTCCTGTTCTCCTTGACCTTAACTAGTCAGGAATCAACACTCTAAGGCTGTTAGAACTGTGACAACCAAAATAGTGCAAAGCAATAAGGACCAATACGCTACCAAAATTGAGCAGACTCTCTCCTCTGAGCCACGTCTGCTCCGCACTGCTTTGTAGTGGTCAAAACCATGAGCTTTGCAGTCAGACCTGAGAAAAAATCTCTCTGTGCTTCCTTTTTCCTACTATGAAATGAAGATGTTGATGATAAATATTTCATAGGGTTGGTGTGGAGTTTGAGTACCCAAGTGAATGTGTATCTCTTAGCACAGCACTTGGCACGTGCCAAATGCTGAATGCTAATGGCCACTGTGCCCATGAGGCTGAGATACACTGGTCTTTCTATCCCCTCACTCAGCTACATAGAGAGTCATAGAGGAGAAACAGGCCAGTATTCCACTAGACACCACAATTTTCCCCTGGAGAACCCTAGGGCACAGGCATTTCTGCTGACCCTAGTGAGCGCTGGTGAGGGCACTGGTTCCTTCGAAGGAAGTGCACCACTGAATTTTATAAATTGGATAAGCCTTGTAGACATGAAGAGAGAAGGATACTAAGACATCTGCCCAGTGGCTTAGAGGACAAATGGCTCTATCTGTGAGGAACAGAAGAGCAAACTCATGCCTGAAGGTACTTGCCAAGGCAAAGTGCACCCTTAGGCTTCAGGGTTAAAGACAAGTCTTGGAACCAGCTCTTTTTTGTCTGCTCAGATGTGGACAATGACCTGTGACATAGCCACAGGGACTGAGGACTGCAGAAACCAGAAAGCTGTCTCAGATAGGTTCTCAAAACCCTTCCTCCTGCTAACCATAAACCCCCTGGAGAGGGTACCCTTGCAAATGGGTAGTCAGAGACAGCAGGTTGATTAAATTCTGCATGGTCTCCCCAGTTCCTCCATAAACCTAATAGTCCCCATAGTTAAGACACAGCTGCCACTGTCACACTGGTTAGTCAGCAGCTCATTTAGATGTCTATGGCAATGCCCTTAAGGCTTGGAGCTTTTGGTTAGGAGCTTCGGTTTGTAAGTGTGTGCTTTCTCTGCCACCTGCATGCTGCCAACAGTATGAGGTCTGAATAGATGCCCAGATGCCTGGGGCTCAACCGCACCCCTAGGAATCGCAGAGCCCAGAGCTGCTGCTCCAAGAGCGGCTGCCTTGGCCCTCGCCTGCTGACACATTTGCATAAGGCCTGGCTTCTGGGCAAGAAGGTGTCTCAGCACATCATGGTCTTGAAACCTGTTATCACCTGCGAGCCGCCCTCTTGTTTCTTAAGCTGTGCAGCATAAATACTAATTATGGTGGTGACCGAGGCACCTGCGCTTTGAGAAACAATAGATGTCACTTTATTTGGATGAGAAGAAAATTTCAGGGTAGGAAGATGACCATGAAATACCTATTCAGAAAACTAAAGAAGAGACAAAATTGGGAGGCACCATGGAAGTTTAATAAAAAGACATTTCTTTGCAGGATGGAGAGCATCCAAGATCCCGCTGAGAAATGAAATGTCAACCAGCTGCCCCAAGTCTCAGGAGACCGCCTCACTCACTCTCCTGGCCATAAATCCTTCCTCCTCCACTGCTCAGAAATGGGCAGGGATGGTATCCAGGGAGGCAGAGGACAGGACCACTTCCCCTCTTCTTACTGCCAAGTAGAAAAGAGATTACTGGGACAATGGGACCCAAAATCGTGTTCCCAAGGCAGGGGGAAGGGACATGAGGAGCATCATGATTGCTGCTGTTCACTTGCCATGACATGGGGCTGTTCTCTGAGCACCACTGAGTTCTATTTTTACCCTAGACCTTTATCCTTTGGCAATAAACCCCAGAGAAAAGGACTCCATATAAGTGAACAAAATGGAGTGTCATTGTTCAGCTTTGGCACCCTTTTCAGCCAGCCAGCCAGCCATCGAGGGACTGAGCACGGCGTAACCATGGGCAAGTGTCCTTCCTGCACTGGGCTAGCTTCCCTATTAGTGAAAGCCCATTAAGCGCTCTCCCAAGAATACTAAAGTAGCTAAAAGACTGCGTGCTCATTAAGCCCAGAGTATCCTCAGAGACAGGTGTGCTACATAAAAGCAAGGTGCTTTAATTCTTTTAACCACCCACTGGTACCATCTGAGGAGCAGCGGTAGGTCCAGCGTCAGTCCCTCCACTGCACACGATGTTTGGGAACACCTGTGTAACGGGCTCCTTTCCCTTTGCGCCGCCCTCCTTGGCACAGATCCCTATGTCAAAGTGTCCCTGCTTTGTGATGGGCGGAGGCTAAAGAAGAAGAAAACAACCATAAAGAAGAACACGCTCAACCCTGTCTATAACGAGGCCGTCATCTTTGACATACCTCCAGAAAGCATGGATGAAGTCAGCCTGCTCATCTCTGTCATGGATTACGATCGGTAGGTGTGTCCCAGAGGGACAGGAGCCCCACCCAGCCTTGCTCCCCCGCTCCGGGGCAGCACAGGGTTCCTTGACTTGGATTGTGGAGCTCAGGTGCCTACTGGCCTGAAATCTGGCAATACCTAAGAGGAATACAGGAGTCTGAGGAAGAGCAGGGTCTCCCTCTTAGCAAGGGGCTCCAGCTTTCATAGCTAGTGTACTGTTCCGTCGGGGGCAACGCTAGCCCTCGCTGTGCTTGAATTTACCCCTCGCTATTCCCGTCCTTCCATCTGGTACCACATCCTGTCATCTGTCCTTTAAAATGCCTGTCGGTCCTCTCCATTTCTGGGCTACACCTGGGAGGGCTGCACAGTCCGTCATTCCCTGCCCTAATTTAGCCATGAACTAAGACACACCTTCCTGGACCCTTTCTTCCCGTGCCTGCCCTTCTCAAGAATCACCAGTAGCTCCTCTTGTTCCAGACTTTTGCTGTGGACTCAAAACCTCCCGTAATCTGGGCCCAGCATGATTCACTCAACCTGATCCCCCTTCCTCAGATGTATGTTTCCTCTTTCAATCCTGCTCTTCCGTCAAGGCTGACTCAAAAACACCTTCTAGCTACCCTATCCGCCATGACTCCTCTCCACTTGTCATTTTAGCTAGAAGAGACCAAAAATGGTACAAGAAAGCCTCGATCTTGCATTTTCAGCTCAAGTTCTTGGGTAGAGTAGGTGCTGGACCGACATGCTTGAGTGATGATTCATGTTCTTGCTGAGTTAATAAATCACATGTCAGCACTGGGGGTGTGGAGAAATGGAGCTCAGAGTGGGGTGATTTATTTCTGAACGGTGATGTCTCCAGCGAGGTTGTAATATGTTGGTCAAATCAAATAAGGAAAGAGAAAAACTCTCCTAATCCCCCATTATTTCCTAAGATGCCCAACAAGTTTATAAACTTTTGTTCATTTCTATGTGACCAATATCTAACCAAGGAGCTTGGGCACAGCCTCAAGCCCACTGCCATCTCAAAGCCGTGCTGAGCACCAGATTTCAGAGCTCGTGTTCTGAGTGAGACCCACTGGGCAGACCTCCCACCTAACACCTCCCATTCTGAGAGTGTATTTAGTAGCTGACGGGGGAATCTTCGTTTCTCCCTCAGCGTGGGCCACAATGAGATCATAGGCATCTGTCGTGTGGGGATCAATGCTGAAGGCCTGGGCAGAGACCACTGGAATGAGATGCTGGCATACCCTCGGAAGCCCATTGCACACTGGCACTCCTTGGTGGAGGTAAAGAAATCCTTCAAAGAGGTGGGTGAGGTTGCCTGGCCCTTGGCATGTTTGCTGCATGGCGGTGTGGGCTGGAGAATGGCAGTCGGCTGCTGCGTGTCCCGTGGCCTTCCGTGGGAAGCGGGTATGAGACCACATGCTTCTCATCCGGTGTGTAACGGGCAGATGGGGGAAGAAGACAGAGGCCACCTGACAAAAGGCCCCTCTGATGTTGGGCATTTTGAAAGCAACATTGAGCTCTTAATGGAAAATAAGAACTTTGAAGAAGTCTTCCCAGAAGGCCATTGTGCCAGGGTTGAAAAGCTTTCACAACGTCCCTGGGCCAAATTAGTCCTTTAGGAGCTAGTCCCAAGGGGGTGAGATCAGAACTTGGCAAGAAATTCCATACCTGTCAAAACATTAATTTCTCTGAGGCTCAAGCTAGGCACTCACAGTAATTTTTACTGCTTGGATGGAAATGGCCAAAGAACAGATTCCTTCTTTTAAGAATGTTGGTTCTCGCCATTGCTACGGGAGGAAGCATGGCCTCAGGTGTCACACTTTCTGGCTAACGCTGCAGGGCTAGGTTCAAATGAGAGTACAGGACTGGAGTCCCAGGGGTTGAGTTCTGATGTTGTCCCTTTCTGATTTGCTGTATGATCTGAAAGTCGTCATATCTCTGTCAACTGCAAAGAAAATGTCCCTTTGTGTGATATTTAGTCCGTCCCTTCCTCCATCGAACACCAACAATCTCCCTGAAGGTCCATGGACCTGCTTGTTCTCAAATGAGTTGGGAATGGAGGTGGCCAGGAAAGCCTTGGGTCTTATTTTCAATATCTCATAGCCAGTTCATCTCAGAAAGCGGGGTGATCATTCCCTCATCTTAACAGGTTTCAAACCTAGCACACCTAGAGAGCTTGCATCAAATTAGAAAATCTTCTAATACTAAAACGAAAGCTTTATGTCCTCCACCACTTGGCCCTTCAACTTAAAGCAGAGTCATCTTAAAAATAGAGTAATAATTCCCACCACTCAATGCAGAAAGACCCAAGACTTGCCAGCCCCCTTTCCTTCTCAGTGAGGAAGAGCCATTTCTACCTGCTTCCAGCCGTGAGAGGTTCCTGAGAGACACTGAGAGCTAAGGAGACTGCATACATAGGAATAGTGGCTTCCAGAAGTCTGGGCTAATTGACTTGCCTCCCCAGGTAGGCAGTACTTTGTGCTACTCCTGCCTGTGGCCTTGGAGTCAGCACCAAGGAGCCAGGCAAAGACCAAAGTTTGAGTCAGCTAAGGCTTTGCATCTCTGTCTCATGGCTGCCTTGATTTTTACCATAGCTGTGGCACTGCCAGGCAGAACTCTAGGCCATCTGGATATAATCTAGCACCTCACCCTCATATAGTGTGGGGTCAACCCAGGAAGGGGCCATGTCAGTCCCCCCTTTAATTTTGTGGAGATACTTAAGAACAGAATAAACATACTAAATTATTTAGGGTAGTTTAGGTGGGAAATGGAATAAATAGGAGATAAGAGGACTTTGGTCATCTGTGTAGTCTCAGGCAACCCACTGCCCCATGCTGGTCTTTGGTATCTTGTTTTGTAAATGGGGAGGCGGGGGGGGAAGCGGGAGGCTTTCCCACCCCCTCCTACTCCTTCCCATCTCTGCTTTTCCACAAAATACTGACTTTAAGTGACAGGTGTGCCCAGGAACACATAGGTTCCACTGTGACTGCCTTTCAAACCTTGAACATATAATAAGACATCGTGATGACCAGAGCAGGCTTGCCTCTTGCCATCCAAGAGCCGGGTTACAGAGCTGTGAGGACTCTGCCCCAGAATCGTGCGTACCAGCTAATTAAGCCAAATAATTGATTTGGAGTCCTGTTTCTTGAGAGCTCTAGTCCAGAGTACAAAAGAGAGAAAGACAAAGTAGAATCAAGCCCTTGAAAATGAATATTTGATGAGACAATAAAGAGAAAGTAACAGTATAGGGAAGACAAAAAGAGATTATATAGATCCACACTCTTTTAGTTTTTCCTTGACCTCGCACACTGAACGCCTGAGACTGCCCTTCCCCCACCCTCTATCCTACCATTTTCTGCTCAGCCTATCAGTTCTCTGTATGAAGAAGCAGAAAATGACATTCGTCTTGACAGTTGAAGATTTCATCAGTATGCATTTGTGCAGAATTTTCACTGACACTTTTAGCACTCACTGTGTAAGTATCTATGAAAATGCTCCCAAGCCCTGCCAGGCTAATGTTGGGTAAACAATCTGTGTTAATGTGTTGCCTTGTGTTGAAATATACACACTCCCAGTCAACCTAAGAACTGCTGCTTCCTCCTCCTCCTCCTCCTCCTCCTCCTCTTCCTCTTCTTCTTCCTCTTCTTCTTCTTCTTCTTCTTCTTCTTCTTCTTCTTCTTCTTCTTCTTCTTCTTCAGTTCTATTCAGGATGTTGAGCAAGAACCTTGCTCCTGAAACTTGGATCTTCCATTTCTGTAATCCATAAAGAAATCTTCTCCAGCTCCCTGAAAGATAAATCACATCATATCTGTAAAGCACTCTGTATTCCTCTTGCACCTTTTTAGCAGAGCTTCCAGTGGTATGATCATTTCTTTTTTATTAATGAGAACAGAGGGCACCATACTTGCTCACCTATTTGGAGTTTAAAATAAGGTTGAGGGGAAACAAATTAACTGAAAAAGGTATTTTTTTCCCGGCTGAGATTTCTCATGAATAAATATTCATTAAGCCATACAAGTGTCCTTCCCCAGCTGTACAGCACCCTCCCCTCTCCTCTCAACACGCCGGCCTGGTGCTGTGTGTCATCGTAGACACACACGGAGCCCGGATGTCCAGCGATCTCCTCTGGGGCACCTTATTATGAAAGCCAAGTTCAGATTTCTACCAGAGATTTTAGATCACTGTTGAAAGGCGATCCATTTCAGAACAACAAAAGACCTTACTGGAACACAGCCACCCTGGAGTAACAGCCTTCTTGCGTGCCAGGGGCAGGCTCTTTGCTGTTTCAGCGCCATCTTAATAAGCCTCCTGGAATCATCCACCTTTCCATTGTCTGTGAACCCATCTCCTCCCTTTTTCTTTAGAGCAGAAGAGCCAGTGTTTCTTCCTCATTTGTTCTGGGTAAACAATAATGCTTTCTGTGACAACTCGTTGGGCTACTACATACAGAAAAAAAGGTAGCCATTTCACCTTTTTCTCCCCTGACCTGGCTTGTCCATCAGGCTGTGTAAGTGGCATACTTACCTAGGGGAGGAGCCAGACATTGTGATGTACTGACATTAGAGGTTGTAACAAAGAATGCCCAACTTTAAAATGAAGATCTGCTAAACGAAAGCATCGGTAATTGTCTTACGTCACTGTCTGGGTAAGGAACACTTGAGTCAGAAGGCACAGTGGGCTCAACAACCAGGCATTTATTTATCTAAAATATTTCACCAGGGAACCCCTCGGTTGTGATTTCATTCACGTGGATGCTGCAAGCAGAGAGACTGCCACCTGGAGTTAGGAGTAAGTACCTGGTGCCACCCAAAGAGGTTAGGTTCCTTCCTATGTTCTGTGTCTCCTTCTTCCCCTGGTGTGGCCACTTGCCCAGACAGTGGCAGGATGGAGTGGAAAGAGCTGGGAGTGAGGAAGCCTGCTTTTGGGTCCTGGCTCTTCCTCTTACTGGCCATGTCTTGAATTCTCTGTGTCTTTGTTTCTTGTTTGCAAGGACAGCAAGGTTGGACTTGATGATCTGCCAAGGCTGCCTCCAGCTCTGACGTGCAGAGACTGTTCAAGTCTAGCTCACATATGGGTTGTCATCGATTTCTGATTACCCAGCCTTTGGTTAGTTTTAGAGACCTTCAGGTTGACTTGCACAAACTATTAAGGAGCCCTGAAGAACAGAACCTAGGGAGTGATACCACAGGCTCTCCTTAGGACTGGGGGCATTAAAGTAGTTCCGCAGGTCCAGGTCTCTCTGCTTCGTGGGTTCTTCATTTACTCTACGGGTGATGCTGGGTAGCAGATTATCTGTTGCTTAGTGGCTCAGCTCTGTCTAGAAATGGTTGTGTTAATGGTGGGAATGTTATCTCTCCCACCTCGCCACCCATTACGAGCCTAAATACATGATTGCAGCTTGTATTGAGGCCCACCGCTCCACAGTGGAGACCTCCAAGCAGCAGGTCCTGCACTTGTGCTTCCAGAGGCCATCGTGGCCCTGACCTAAGCTGTCTCTCTGGTGCCCTGTCCCGCAGGTGCTAGGACAGTATTAGGTGTCCCTTCTCAGCCTGCAGAAGGACGTATGAGCAGTGGGCACCTACTCCCTTTGAAAGTTACACTACCCCTAACCAGGTCAGGATTATTTGGGGGGTGTGATTCTTGCCCAGGAAACACTGCCATAGCTCTGACTGGCTTTTCCACTGAAAGAAGTGTTGAATGGCTCGAGGCACGCGTCTGTCCATCCTCAGCCCTCTCCCTCACTCCATTACGCCTCATTACATCACTGCTACAGAGGGGTAGGGTGGAGCTGAGACGAGGTGACCCGTGAAACAGAAGAGCTGGGGAGGAGGAAAGGTTTGGAGGTGCCCAAAGGGTTGCCTGTCCTCACACTGCCTGCCTCTGCACAAGACAGGTACAAATGCCCGTAGTGTGCATAAAGACTGAACAAGAGCCCTAAGCCAAAGCATGGGGTTTGGGCTTTTTCTTTTCAGTAACAGCTCGCAGATAAAATTGCTAATAATTCATGATCGTGGGTTCTTGGCAGTAAAGCCGTGCTCTGCAGACTGCCTTTTTCGCTGCTAACGTAATCTGATTTTCAGTGTGAAAAATGGCTGAAGCACTCAGAAATGGTCCAATGGTGCCACTTCATTAAACGCATGCACACACACACACACACACACACACACACACACACACCCCGCGTTGTGAAGAAAGCTGAAATTGTCTTTGCAATAAATCTTTTTCAAACATGAAGTATTTCACACTAGAAGCTCTAAGCTGTTTCTGTGTGTGTCTGCATGGCTGACAGCAGCATTCGAGACAGCTGATGGAGAAGCTGGGCGAGGGGAAGTGACCGCATGGGCCCGTTCGGTTTGGGAAGTTGAAGTGTCAGTTCCCTTGGCAATCAATAACCACTTGGTTTTGCTCTCCGCAGTGGCAGGGCCGAGCTGCCAGCTTCGACAGTGAGAGCTCGGGCCCATCTCCAAAACCACCTCCGACACCGTGAGCTGCGCAACCGAGCCGCAAAATAGGACTCGACGATGTTCGTTTTACACTTGTTCAGCGTCTAAATGCAGTGTTGTGCAGTGGCCAGGGCAGCGGCTACCGGCCGCTCCAGAGTCTCAGCTGCTCCTGTGTAGGTCCAGGCCGAGACACTTGTCACGTGGTCAGATCTGTCTTCGTCTTTTCTGTCTCTCAAGATGATGTTTTTGTGGTTTTCACTTTCTTGGGTCTGCTGTCAAGAAAAGAAGAAAAAAAAAATCAAGTAGAACAAAACCACAGGGTAGAGAGTCCAAAAGTTGGTTGTGTAAAATACAATGTAAAAAGAACTGTCTTTCCGAGAGAGGTGGATTGAGATTCTGCCTCCACCAAGCTCCACAGCCCTGGAGAAGAAGCAGAGGGGTGAAACTGGGGCTGCGTTTCCAGGGCTGTGCAGGAAAAGAACCAATGGAGTCAAGAGCCGACACAAGGCTACTTGTAGCACTCTTGGGAGCTCTTCGCCTAAGATGTCACAATATGTGGACTCCTGGTCCCACGAAGTCACAGGACCTCAGTGGTGTTTGTGGACCTCCGACAACGTGCACGGGCCGTTGCTCCCCTTCCCTGTTGGCTTTCCTTGTGGACTGAAAGCACCTTGATGCCCCATGGGAACTCAGTCATTTTCTTTAGAAATGATTTTGCTGACACTAACCACGCCATATGTTTTCTGGTATGACACAGTGAATGAGCCTACTTGTTTGAAAACACGATCTTTGTTCTCAAAAATAGCCTTCATTGTAAAGCAAGGGAGGCACATGTGTTCCAGATGATTTCTGCATTATACATGGCTTTATAGTTCCAGTCAAGCAGCTGTTTTAAATGCCTAAAGAGATCAAAGAAAAACCTAGATAAATTTTTCTTTTGTGAGTGGGGAGTTTTGAAATCCACGCCGGTCTGAGTCCTTCCCTCTAGGAAGAGCATCTTGTTGGTTGAAACCCAGTCAGCCTGAGCTATTTCAGGTTCTGAGGCAATACTCATCTTAAACTTTAGTTCTATAATCACTTAGGTAGTCAGTGTTGTGTGTTTCAGTGGGCATGTGGGGTTTTGTTTTTGTTTGTTCTTCCTTCAGATCGCTACCTTAGGCCAAATTCAGTTTAGGAAAAAAAAACTTCTGAACTATTCTGTGTCATACTAGCACGTTCCCGTAGAGTGAGTAGTGGCACTCCCACCAACTCCTGTCACTGGGATGATTTGCTCAGCTCAGTTTATACAGCCCTGGTAAGCACGGGGAGGTAAGTTTCCACTCTGACTTAGAACTGCACAGTGCCGAATTTCAGTTGTGTAGAAGCAAATCAGTCAATGAACCCTTTCTTTCAACAGTGGAAAGTCAAGGACATAAAAACTATCCGCACACCTTGGATCTTATTCTGCATATCTATGTCCCATGCCACAGGGGTAGCAACTGTAAAGTAACACTCATTTGAAGCTAAGTTATCAGATTTCTCTGCTGATAGGCTCTAGGCAGTGTCTTCTACCAGAATGAGCATCAGTTAACAGGATATTGTGGCAAAAGAAGTTTCCCACCTAGAAAAGTAAATGGAGATAAATCTAGACTTCACTCTGTACTGGGCCTTAGGCTAGGAACTAAATTGTAAAGATAACTTTTTTTTCTCCATATGTCTTGGATTGATAGGTCTTCCTAGTATGAAAGTCCCGAGTTTGAATGCTCTTTTGAGGGTTATAAAACCCCAAGGTCCTTACAAGCCTCCCAGTAGGCAACAAACCTTATATTTCTTAAGTTTGGATTGACCCCACCAAGAGGGCCTTCTGAATCACTGAGCAGAGCGCTGTGGGTCATGCAACTAGGATAAGGGGTAATTGGGTTTCCTGGGTCACAAGGATCCCAGAAATTAGTGTGAGGGGGTCCTTCCTGAAGTGAGTTCAAAACACGTCCAGTTGTCATTCATAAATCCTGGGGCAAGGGAGGATGACCCAGCCTAACCTTTGGAGAAAGGAGTGGCTGGTAGGAATCAGAGCAGGGCTGCTTCTCTGGGAGATTCCTCCATCCACGCAGCCCTCTCTCCCAATCACTTCAGATCATTTCCTCTGCACCACCCCAGCAGCTCCAGCAGCCTTGTAAATTTCTACAGGCATGTGAGCCTATCCCAGGAAGGCTTATAGCTTTAAGAACCACCTTCACACCCCTAGCCTGGGGGTCCAGGCCTCAACGTGAAACAGAAAAACAACTGAACTGCTGCCAATTTCAGTGCCTAGCCCAGTATCTCTTCCCCACACATGAGAATAAACTGAAATACAAGTTTCAGAATAAACTGAAATTCAGAGTTGATTCCTTTGGTGGCTTCCTGTGGCACGAGAAGCCTCTTGGGTGGTTGTAAGCTTTGCTGAAGTCGTGATAACCAGGGCATTTGCGCATAGATGGTTTTTTAACACCCAAAGAACCCTTCTTCATTTAGCAGTGTTTCTGGGCTGATGCCCCCTCCTCCTCCGCGCTTACCCAGGATGTCAATTAATTGTATCATCATTTAAAGAATTATGTTGTTAATTACTGCCTGTGTCTCTCTTTCCTTGTCACAGCCTGGAGTTTTTATTCAATTAAATCTCTGTCTCTTGCCCATTTCTCCTGTTGGTTTATGTTCCTGAGGTTCGGCAGGCAAGATACACGCAGGACGCGCAAAGCTCTTGTTCCTAATCATCATTTCACATAGATAGCCTCTTCCCTTCCATCGGAGGTAGAAGAAGCACTTGGTTTTTCCTTCTGCCCTAGCAATAGCTGTGCGCTACAGCAAGACAGACTCCACCTGTGATGTGTCAAGCTCGTGACTGGCAGAGCACATGCTACGTGAGGCTTGGCTGTTCCCTCAGCTGTTCAGCTCTTCAAGTAGCCCAGATGCCAGAGCCTCTCGGGGAAGTGGGTCACACTTGGATCCAGAAAGTACAATGCTTTCGCCCACTAGGAGAGGAACCCTGCTAACTTTCATAAAACACAACTTGGCAAAGCTGTGGGAAAATACTCTTGCAGATTCAAAAATTAGAAAAAAATATTTGCAGCTTAATAGAGTATCGTCTCTGCTCACCCCCCAGCTTTTAATTAATTTAAAAGGCAGCATGTAGAGAGTGGAAGGTATGTCTGCTTCTGCACACACATCTGCATCTAAATTACTCCTGCTCGGCAGGGGGCTGAACTGCCCCAGAAGCACTTGGCGGCCAGTGGAGGCTGCAGTCCCTCACCCCTCACCGGTACCTTCCCATTAGGTCAGCCTGTGGGATTCAGTGCTGCACTGGCCATATTTAAAGTTAAAAAGCCCATGGGGTAAAAATGCAAGTCAGTATGGGCCAGATTGTGCTGCCTTAACAACCTTGGGCTCTCAGTGGCTAGAAGCAGCAAAGGGTTATTCTCATTCTATCATCCCATTACAGGAGGACCCAAGGGGGCCAGCTCTTCATATCTATGCAGGGTCTCAGGATGACTAGACAGCCAACATTGCTATTTCCACGGCCAGGAGAACAGAACACTGGGAAGATCCTCTCATATCGGCCTAAGTACCCTGGCAAAGAGGTAGCCTCATGCTTTGTTTCCCAATCCATTGCCAGAACTATTCATGTGACCTCCGCTAGCATGAGGTGTTCAAGTTCCCAGGGGAAGGAGACTGGAAATATTTCGTGATCGGCCCTTAGGAAGACCACAGTGAAATTTACAGGCCTAATAAGGATGACAGCGTGGCAGATTTAGAGAAATGAAGAAGGGAGAACAAGGTATTCTATTTGTTGTTGAATGAATCGTACCCCCAAAGCTCTTAGTCCAGTAAAACGGCAGTAAGTGGTAATAGTTCAAGGTGGAAGCTGGAAGTACAATAAGGGAAGTAAAACAGATGATCAAAGAAGTCCAAGAAAAATTATCCCAGCTTTGCAGAATGAAGGAATGATGGCTTCTGGGAATGAATAGCATCCAATCAAAGCCTTTAAGAATGAATAGGACTCGGAACGCGAGAAGCGGACAAGTAGTTCGGATGGAGGGGTTCGCAAAAGTGAAGACCCAGAGTAGAGGCATAGGGGTGAAGGGGAACTTTCCCAAGTTCAACTGCCAACTTACTGATCAGCCCATGCAAAGCAGAGGACCTCCACACAAGGTGCCCTGCTGTCCCCTTCTCTGTGCCCTACACCACCAGACTCTAGCCCTGGCCCCTGCCTAGTTCTGCCAACCATCTCTACTGGGAACCAGCCCTACTGTTCCTTCTCCTTCTGTGGCTTGGTGGCTGCCCCCAGATGGGTCCCCAGATGGGACTGCTCAGTCTTGACAATCAGTCCAGTTGCTTCAGCTGTCCGCATAATCGCCTCTCTCCCGGGGCTGCTGCTTAGCCAGAAGGCACTCAGGACTTTGATTTGTGTTACAGGCTGTTCTCCTTTGGGGTGGACCCTGTCTGATTTTCTAGCAGAAGAAATAGGACTGGTTTCCTCCATTTTCCTCTTGCTGGTTCAACAAACCCACAAGGGGACAATGACAGCTCAGAGAGCAAGTGACGGCTGGCAGTTGCAGAATTCAGCTCTGGAAGAGACAAAGGCTGAGCCAGGCACAGGCAGTACTTGGGGAAACAGGCACACCTGTGCCATGTGTGGTAGTTTCAGTGGGAAAATGCCAACCAAGCAACAGAGCTAAGCTGGAAGACAGAGAGGGAAGGGGGATTTGTGGGTGTGGGTGATTAGCTTGTTGGTACTGACAAATGAATCCAGGGCCTCTACACCACATCTCAAGCTACCTAGCTTTTTAAATTTTAATTTGAGACAGAATCCTGCTACGTCACTAAATGAGTCTGGTCTTCAACTTGTGATCCTCTTGTCTCAGCCCTTCCAAGTGCTGGGATTACAAGTATGTGCCACCGTGCTCGGCTAAGTGTCGTATGTTTTCGTGTGTAGGAACTGAGCATTCTGTGTCTTCCGCAGAAATAAGACATAGCAAAACAAGGACAAATGAGGAGCCCAGTTTGTATCAAACTGAGTTTGAGATGCTGGAGGGATGTCTAGTAGACAGGTGCGATTCAGGATGTAGCTCTGCCCTGGACATTCCCTAATCTCATCGAGTTGGCATAATCGTTTCCACAGTCTCAACATCGTTGCGCTGGGCACGGAGGCACCTGCCTATAGTCCTAGCATTCAGCAGGCTGAAGAAAGAGGATTAGAAGTTCAACCAGCTGGGCTACATACTGAGATCCTGTCTCACACACACACAAAAAAAAATTGTTTGGATTTTGATAGAGAATGCATTGAATCTGTGGATCACGCTGGGGTAGTATTACAGGCATCCGTCTCTCAAGGGCATCTATAATCACTCCACAAAGTGCCATGTACCCCCATTCTGTTCACAAATGTACCTCACCTCTTGGGCTGTACTGGAGACCCCACACAGTATGATCCTTAGTGCAAGGCCAAGCCCAGTTACAGAGGCCAAACCCAGCTAACCAGACCTTTTACACTAAATTAAGTCATTGCTAATTTCCTACATAAATCATCTCTCACAGTTGCAAATGTGCCAGGCCAATTTCCAACCTGCAAACAAAACCAGCACTGCAGACCAATTTCTCTCTCTCTACCCTACCTCAGCCCCACAGCGCTCAGGAACGCCCCTGGACTTACTCCCTTCACGCAGCCTCACGTAAGTATGTACTCATCCAGTCAACACAAATGTCGAGCTTCTAGTGTACATAAGGTAATGTGCTAGGCCTAAGGATATGCAAATTAATCAAACAAATGACTAATCTACACTACGCATTCACTCTGCCAGGCTCTGTTCCAAGCGCTTAATACATGTAACCTCATTTATTTCTCCTTCCAGTCCTAAGAGGGTGAGGAACCTGCTCAGTGTCACACAAATGGACCTTGGTAACTAAAACCCAGCACTCACATGCTCAAGCACGATGCTAAGCTGCCTTCTAATGAAATACAGCTCTTCACAAAGCTCACCATCCACTGGTGGAGACAGCCACACGACAGAAAACTGCTCTGCTACGTGATAAGTGCACCCTAGCATTGGACAGAAATACAAGGGATCCTACAGAAGGATCAGCTAACCCAGATGTCTGTGCATATACTCTACAGCGTGCCCCTCAATGTACCTTCTTAAACCCCGGTCTCATCCCTTCCTAGACAGGGCCCCGCAGCAACCTCTTTGGAAACCATCAGTCCCACATACAAATTTGATCCTTCATATCAATTACTCCTCCAAGAACCACTGAAGAGTTTTGAGATCTGTCTATCACATGGCTACCCAGCCAGCCACCCCGCACGTGTATTCCATGCTGGGCAATGGGAGAAGGGGAAGTCTTGATATGAGCTAGCATCTCATTCTGCAATAGGCAGCCCCAAACACAAGGTGACCCATCACACTTAAGAGGAAACACAATCGATGGTGAGTTGCCGGGGAGAGGGCAGACCAAATCCCGGGGATTCAGAAGAATCTGCGAACTCCGTTGGTCCCACAGGCTCACTGGCTCCTCCTCCCTCTTGCACCTCTGTCCCCACAGTACCAGAGCTGTGACTCTCTTCCTGCAGGAGTCTCAGCTGTAGTACTGGGAGAAGAGGGTGAGGGAATACGTGACAGTTTTTCCTGAGGTGGCTCTTTTTCTGCACAAATTGGGGAAGTTTGGTGACACATCAGGGATTATCCAGAGAGACACAGAGCACTGACGTGGGAAGGTGCCTCAGGCTTTCCAGAGACCTGCAGCATTTCTCCTTTCTGTGGCTTTATCCTATAGTGCGCCCATGCCAAGTTTGTGAGGAACCTTCAGGGTGAGGCAATGGGGAATGAAAATTTGCAGCTAGAAATTCTGAGTTTTTGGATATGCAAGTCTAGAGATGACAGAGGACTAGCTAATCATAGTTGAAAGGGCCGTGGCCCTTTGTATCCATCCTGGTCTTTCATCTCCCTGGAGAAATTACTGACAATGACATGTAGCAGTTAAAATGAACTGTGAAATCAAAGAGCCAGGCAAGCTTCAGATACCGTCTTCCTTAAATTACTAATAACTCTCTTGTCTGAAGAATCCCAATGTGCCTGGCTTGTTATGCGAAAAGATACCCCAAGGCCTCCTGCACTCTAACCTGCCTTTTGCTCCTGGCTGGTTCTCTCTGCCAGTGGATCTGGGGTGTGGAATTGTGTCCTCCTAACGGCTACCTGTCATGCAATGCTGTTTCCTGCCGAATTGCCACGTGAGGTTAGATTTCTCTCTTTGACACCATTGTTTGGTAAATTCAGAAGCCTGGAGCCAGAAGATCTGTGTTCAGTCCTGACTCCTTAAACTTCCCCGGTTCCTGTGGTTCCTGTGGTTCCTCCAAAGTTTATGATGCAATTTACCTGCCACTGGGATGGCATTAAAAAGCGAGACCTGGAAGAGATGATTAGGCCCCAAGAGCTCTATTTTCATGATCGTCACTACTGGGGAGATGGGCTAGTCATTGCAGAAGTAGAGTTCTGATTTAAAAAGGAAATAAAAGAAAAAAAAGATGAATTCACCCTATTTTCTCCCTTTCCTGCACGGACATGCTCACGTGCCCTTGCACCGTGCTATGGCACAACACAAAGGTCATCGGCAGATGCCACCACCATGTTGGACTTCCTGGCCTCTGGCACTGTGAGGCACATAAATTTTTCTTTATAAATTAACCAGTGCACAGTATTCTGTTGTAGCAGCAGAAGATGGATAAAACCAGTAGCCTGCCCTGCGTGGATCCCAGCTTTTCCCTCATCTGTAAAGAGGGGTCTGAGGGCGCTGGCGGCAGGGCAGGCCGGGTTCCGACCTGCATCAGCCGATGCCGCAGCGTGGCCGCCGGGGTGGGCAGCTGCTGGGCGGACGGCCTCTGCTCACTTCTCACACCAGCAGAGCTTGAGAACAAAGGGAAGCAGCTGCCACGCTGCACTGAAGCGTAGAGAGGGTGGGAGGGAGCCGGAAGGGGGATGGAAGGGATAAATCACACTGCTGTGTAATTAGTTTAGAGTAACTTAAGCACTGAGCATTAAAGAGAAACAAAAGTTATGACATTTAATGAACGTGTCAGTCCATATCTCACTCATTCCAGCTGTCTCTGAAAATGTCAAGTATCCACAATTTCCTTTCCTGGGGCTGGAAGGTGTGAGCTAACACCAGCAACCAGTTCTGGCTTCTGCCCAGTGGGTTAGCTTGGGCACAATTTCAGAAGCAGGAGGCCCCACTGGCTGCAAGGACAGGAGACAATGCCCAGCGCCCCACAGAGCTGGAAGGCACCGCTGCTCCCGGGCCCTCACCCGTCTATGCGCCTGGCCCTTCGCATTCCTTCCTTCTTGCCATCAACTATAAAAAACCACACACAAGCTGTCCGCACCAAGAGAAAGGCAGTGGGTTCTCATGTGCTTTCCCCAATTTGTGCCTCTTCAAACTTCTCAGAGCAGAGTTTTCCAGAGAAAACCTCAGTTGAACTCCAAGGGAAGAGAATGCCCACCCCGCTGGCGTGAAGTTCCCCACTTTCAGATACGCTCCAGCCGGCAGGCTCCCCGGCCTTCGGCTGCAAGGATGGAACAGCCAAAGCCCGGGCAGAAAAAGGGCGGCTGTTCAGCCAGCTTGAAAGTTGAAGTGGCCTGAGTGGCCTCAAGCTCCCGGCTTGAAGAACACAGAAAGGCCGTGATGTTCTAGGCCACTTAACAGCTTAGTCGAGGCAGGCACAGCTGCTCAGGGAGTCCACGTGCCATGTGGAGAAGAGGCCACCCCCGCTGACCAGCTCCAAGCCGGGTGTGCAGAGTCCCGCCAGCCCCTCCGGTGAGGCCAGGTGCACAGGAGCTCTGCTGCCTCGGGGCACTTTCCTCAAGCTGCAGGAATACCCACCCCGACTGCCTTCTCACTGAGGCACAATAACAATTTAATAATTATTGAGTAATAATGAAATGCTTATTTAATAAGCTAGTGGCTCATCGAATCGAGGATTCCTAAACCGTGCCCTTGAGGTTCCCTCCTTATCTAACTCCGGTCTCTGTCAGGGGATCCGGTTGGGCAGCCCCGCTCCTGTTCTCATTCTAGAAGGGAGCCCCTTTGGGGCCCAGTACTTTGCTTATGGTAACACCGCCTTCAGGATGTCCTCCCCTGCCCAGAAGACCAAAGACTGCTCAGTGTTTGGGCCTGTTCTGGACAAGCCTTCCTTGAGCTTGCAACAGCAAGTGCCTTTCCTGCCGTGGCTGACAGCGGCACTGGCTGTGCTGTCTTCCTCAAAGGTGGTATCTTGCTGTCTCTATCAGCCTACTCACCTGTCTACCAGGAATGGATTAGAGAGCATCTTTCTCAGCGGCCCCCTACTGCTGCTCTGCAAATCTAGGTGCCCCCTGCGATAGGGCACCTACTGTCAGAAAGAGGACGTAAGCTGAGACCAGGGCCAAGTACACATACCTGGGGGTCAGAAAACAGTTTCTCCCAAGCTTAACAGTAACTGAGGATTGTCGCAGTGACTCTCACTTTACTGTGCATTTGAGCCCCTGGAAAGCTTGGTAAAAAAGCAAATTGCTTCCCACAGGGATTCTGATGTGCTTGATTTGCATTGGAGCCTAGGAAACTGTATTTTAAGACTCTGGCACAATTGGGCTAAGGCCCATAGATCAGGCACGTTGTTTCTCAGAATTAGAGACTTGGCTTGGAGTGGCACAGCTGCTCCTGAGAGACCCTGACCCAGACGAAGCTCGCAGAAGGCCTTGGTCCACTCCAACTGTTCATGGGCCATCTTGGGATATGCTCACCGCCCCCCCCCCCCAACCCAGACAACTACCTGGCAGCACCATGTGCAGCCAAGAGCCCGTGTTTTAGTTACTTTTTAGTTGCTGAAACAGAATACCAGACACCCACAACTTGCGGGAGGAAAGAGTTATTTTAGCTCACAGTTTCAGAAGGTCACAGCTTGTTCACAGGTGGGCAGCTAGAGAGTGGTGAAATAACATTGGCAGGTTCCGGAGCTGGAGCCGGAGGTCCTCACAGCACGGCAGAACAGAACCAAGTGCGGGATGAAGGTCAGAACCAGCACACACCCCTTCAGGTCAAGCCCTGAGCATCCATCCCTACCAGCCAGGCCCCACCTGCCCACAGTACCTGTTTCCACAGGCACATTCCAGATCCAAAACACAATAGCCAGTTTGAACAGATCTTAACAGTTCAGTGCCCACTCTGGACGCCCAGTGCCCTGAAGGTCACCCCCATGAACACCATTGCATCTCAGCTTCCACTCAGTGCGCCATCTGTTTCCCGTGACCACACTCTTGTTTCTATCACCGGAGCAAAAGCAGAGGCAGACATTTGGTCATGTCTGCGAATATCTGTTATAAGCAGCCTCACTGCACAGGGACAGGGAGCGTGAGACAGTGCTGCCTGGCCTGGAATCTCTTTTGGATACCTTCCACCTGCCCCCTTCCCTTCACCCATAGACAGCAAGCATTGTCCCAGCTCCCAGGGACAGACACAGGGAATTTTAGGAGACAGACTGAATGTGGCAGAGAGCAAAAGAAAAGATGAGGGCCTAGAAGACACTAGTCCTGGTCACGGAGCTCAACAATGACAGACTAACTGAGCCCCAGTTTCTCTACCCATGAGAAGATGCTTTGAGCTGCCCGAAAGTGATGACCTCTCTCTCAGCCTCCTAGCTTCCTGCTGAAGGACTCCAGATGACAAGCAGGAGTATGTTCAGTGTATCCCCCTCAACAGACTGTCCGCATTCCTGGCTCTAATCCCCTTGTGACCCCATCCCCTTTCTTGAAATAGCACCCTTAGTATGCTCGCCCCAGACCCAGAGATTCTGAGTCTTCTTTCTCTTTGCTCAGTTCCAAACGCACTGTCCGACCATCCACAGGAATGTTTTCTGCCTGTCCCTGTGTGATGCCTTAGCTCAGACCTTCTTCCCATCTTCCGCAGGTGATGTGGGGCTTCTGAAGGGGTCTCAGATCTCTATTTTTCCACCTCCCTCTGCCTTTGGTTTCCAGCCTGGCACTCTCTGATACCTAGGAATCTTCAAGACTTAACAGACCTGTTAGAGACTATATGGTTACTTCAATAAAAGCCTGTAGACCAGCAATAAATATAACGTATTAAATTCTTGAAATTAAATTGGTAGCTCTCTAGAAGTAAATTGATGAAAGTGTTGTCCTAATAGCAAAAGGTTGAGGCCCACTGCCAATCCGTGTTTGCACAGTTCTCACTGGTGATCTCTCTGAAACAGAGGCCCGAGGTCATTTCTCAAGGTCCCATTCCTTACTACGGCATATGTATCCGGGGCCACCAGGCCCTACATACTTGCCTCGGGTCTCCACTTCAACTGCATTTCCCAAACACCTGTGCACTTCCGCTTCTCCATGACCTAGACTGTTCTCGCATCTCTCCTCGGCCCCTGACACCTTTCTAATTCTTAACATTTGCTATGGTTTGTTTGCTAAAACTCACGTTGAAACTTGGTTGTCATTGCAGTTTAGGTGAATGGAGATTTTGAGAGAGGATTTCATCATTGAAAGGGACTAATGCTCTTCTCACAGGAATGGATTCCTTCACAGGAGTGGGCTTATTCTCACAGGCGCGAGTTCATTCTTGCAACCGCAGGCTCTCATAAAGCAAAGCTGCCCCTCACACTTTGTCTCTTCTGCAAAGTGCCTGCTTATTCTTCTGCTTTCCGTCCACGTTACGTAGCACGGGGCCCTCGCCAGATACAGCGGTCCAATCTTGAAGTCTGGCCTCCAGAACCATTAGCCAAATAAACCTTCTTTTCTTTATAAATTTCCCAGTCTTGAGTATTCTGTTTCAGCAGCAGGAAAGGGACTAAGACAATGCTCTTACTCAAATGTCCCTCCTTGTTTCCCGAGATTAAAACGAAGAGCCCCTTCCCTGTCTCTGCAAGTCCAAGACTGGCACCTTCTTCCTAGTACAGAGATCATTCTGGTGTATGTTCTACTTAGTGTCTCCTCCATCTGCTTACGAGCTGATATTCCGCGGTGCAATGCATAGTAACTGACACACAGCAGAGCCTGACCCATGCTTGTTGGATAACTAGAAGAATTAATGGGTAGGTGACTTCTCTCACAGGCTAAAATCAACTTCACTATAGGGACTGGGAATTATCCCGCACCATTCAGGGAGCATGGGGTTGCTACTCTCTAAATGCCCACACTCCTCTGTGCTCTGGAATAGCCACTTGGGACCAGAATGAACACTATCCTTGAGTGACACCGATACTAATCATAGCAGGTGCTGTCTATTGAGTGATGTGCCAGTCACCATGCCAAGTCCTTAACATACACTATCTGGGTGAGTCCTGCCATCAACCCTATAAAGCAGGTTCAGATGGTATCAGTTCATTACATGGATAAAGAAACAAGCAAAAGCAGCAACTTGCCCAAGGCCGAGGAGGGAGCAGAGAGAGAAGAGTCTGACTCCTAACTGTTCTGTCCTTCCTGGAAGCATGGGCTCCGACTCAGCCTGTGTCCCACTGGCCCTCACAGGGCCAGCAGCACAGATGAGGGGTTTTTTCTTGCCAGGGAAACTATGAGCCCCACAAGGCAGATGGGGCCCAGGCACAAAGGAAGGACAGCCCACGGACAGAGCTGGCCCTGCCCTAGCCAAGGCACAAGCTTCCTCATAAGCCCACAGACCATGCCAAGATATCATCTCCTTTTGTGCTTCAGAAACCTGGGCCCAGGCCACTGAACGCCACCATAATGAAAGTACCGCTTCCGTCCCACGCCAGCCTTTCTTCTTCTGGGTGGTGGTACTGGGGTGGGGAGTCTTTAATGATGGATGTTTTCAATGCATTGGTGGGTCCCACTTAGAAGGTTTGAATATAAACTGGGCCAGCAGGAAAGGGTAATTAGGTAGCATTTTTCCTGATAAGGTGGGAGGATCAGCAGGTATTGGTCCTGGTGTGCATTTAATTATCACTGTTCTCTTCACACATTGGATGCCAAGGCTTGGGAAAAATCCCAGTCAACCTCTTCCTCATTGCTCCTGGCGGGGCTGGAGGAAGGAGGCCAAGAGTGTAGGCTCCCTCCTCCCCCTCCAATCAACAAAACAAGACAAAATTGAGCAGCCAGCAGCCTAAACCGTCTTCCTCGGCATGCTCAGCCCTTGATTATGAAAAGAACAACCGAAAGGGAACAGAGAGAACCCTGGGGAGACAGGGCTCTAGACAATCCAGGCAGACAAAAGGATTGGAGGACCGGGAAGGAATGCTTAAAAATCAGTCAGGCAATAGCTTCCAGTCATCCCATTTAAATTCTAACAAGGCCGGTATTTTGAGATAACAAAGGCCACTGTGTTTAATTAAGGGTATAAATGGTAGAAATATGAGACAGGAGCTTTTACGAGCTGTTAATGAGGTGGATGAGAAACCTCTAAAAATAAACCAGGGCAAGTTGAAAGGGTAATTAAGGGTGCAAAAATAAACAGAGGGTGTCAAGTTGAAAGAAGTTTGCTGCGAAGGCTCCTCCAACATGCCCTCGGTAGGTAGGGCGGCGCGCAAGAGAGCGCCCCCTAGGGAGCCAGGACAGGCATTTCCTGTCAATTTGCCTTACACTTAAGGATGATAATAAGCCGCCCCCTGCCCCCTCACTCACAACAAGCAGCCAGAGCCCCTGTGCCTTATTCGACAAGGAGTTCCCAGAGAGACCTGCACAAATACCAGATGCTGAAAAACCTTAAATGCTAAGGGATAAAAGTCAATCTGGCTCTTGCCTTTGAGCTGGCGGCCAGACCTTGCGCTTACGTGGTTGGGTGCCCGACTGCACAACCACACGCTTACTTGCACTGCACTCTCAGAATATACAAACAACACCTCACCTACCTGCTAGAATACCCAGCCAAGGCCAGCAGCCATGAATGGAGGAGAGTAGGTGGCTGGGAGCTCTCCAGGTGGATTTCAGAAGTTCTTGTATTATGCCTCCCATCTCCCACCTCCACAATATCTTCCTCCTCTTTTTTCATTACTGCTTAAAATACTACCATGTTAGGAAGTTGTTCCGTGGTAAAATACATTTGGGAAATTCTTTTTCATAATATGCTACTCCCAGAAATGCATATTGACACATTTAACGTTTTGAGAAGAACAGTAGTCAAGAAGTCTTTTATTTGTAACTCAAGCAATTGTGTCTCAAACAATTCCCCAGCAATCTGACAATATCGTTCTTTTCCACAAAGTACCATTAACCAGCTCTACTCCCTGCCCATCTCCAACTAGTATAATCTGGGGGCATTACACATAATCATGATGTCTGGGAATTGGACTGGGGAGGAAAATACCTGGAACTAGGCTTCTGGATGGAGAAGGCCAGTGGTCTCCCCCAGCGGAGTTAGAGGGCAGCAGGACTACTTATAGGTGGGGGAAAGGAGGAGGAAACCCACACAGGGAAGCAAAGGAATAAACTCCTTTAGATTACTTGCTCTCTTGCCAAAACATCAGGCAATTCCAAGTCCCATGATTAAGAAGTTGTGCCCACTGCAAGGGAATTGCTGTGTCAGGTTGTAGCCCTGCCCAGTGAATTGAGTCTTTTCCTAAGGAACTGAAAAATGGATTCACTTGGAAGCCCTAGCACCTCCAGCTATCACCACAGACTGTGTTGTTAGCCAGGAAGAGCAGCTTCACCGTTTTTCATTACCCTTTATCCTTTGAAAATTTTAAACAGCAACAGTAGCTACCTTAAAAAGTGGCTTAGAAGATCACTACAATAACATATGCAAGTGCTTAATACCTTGCGACGCGCTATGTGATGTGAGGTGTTTATAATGATCAGAGTAAGAACATGTTTCTCCTTCCTTGTACACAATTCTTTGATGACTTCGTCTACTCCCAGAGTTAGGTATCCATTTCAGGGCCTCTAGCTGCGGTGCTGTAGCGCGAGAGTATTTGATAGACAAAGCCGCTTCCGGCATCGCTGGGCTGGGTAATAAGCAAAGCCTGTCAGTTCCGTTCTACGGCTTGCCGGTCTGTCATACAGAACTGTTTCCTATTTGGACATTTTCAGAGATGCTCTCGTCCAATTTGATTATATTTGAAACTACAAATCACATATCTTTTCCTCACAAAAAACAGTTTGAAGTCATATTCTACTCCCTGTTCAGAGGCAAGAACTATCATGAAGTCATCTCAGCGTTGCTTGCCTGCCTCAGTCCATAATATTCAAATTATGCCCATTCCTCTATTAGTTGTGTGATATTCTATCCAAATGATGCAGTCAGGGTCTGCTACAGAAACAAAGGACAAACTCCTGGGTCCTTAGCCTGTTAGTCAATAAAAGCATGATTTGTGTTTCTTCTGAGGCAATCAGAGACTTAAAAGCTCTCAGTTTTTTGTAAAACCAGTGACTCTTCACTTCAGTCTACAGATGCCCAATAGGTAATGAAGAGTAGAAGAATGTTCAATCTTCATTTTGTATCCTTTAGTACCTTAAAAATTCAGTTATAGGTATATTATTTGTTTAAGAAATGTCAGCAAAACGAAGTTTATTAGTTCTACAGTTACCTAGACTATTTCATTTTCCTTCAAGAGGGAGGACACCAGGACATAAGTAACTAATTTTCAAGATTTAGAGGGACATTCAATTATCAGCCTTTACAACATTCACTTCCAGACTCTTCCCTCTTGGAACAATGCCTAAAAGTCTCCAGCCATTGTCCTAATCTTGGGGTCACCTGTGCCCCAGGAAAGACAGAGCTTCACATGACTGAAAACACCACAAACAAAAACAATCATCTCATATAATAGAATGGCTTCTCAAGCTGAGAAGATTTCCTCTGGCACGAGGAAACCAGGACTGAGATAATGGTTGACTAGACCTCAGCCACCACAGTATCTGGAAAACTGGTCTCTATTCTTTTAGAATGGGGCAGTCTGATCCTCTTCATGGGTCCCATCCAGCTACTACTCTACAGCTGTGGTACTTTCCCTGTCTTCCCTCTTACATTCCAAATTAAAGCTTTCACCTATAAATTCATATTGGCACTTCAATTTTAATTTCCATTGTCACTAAACCAAGGACTCACACTAGAAGCCAGTGACACCAAAGTTTACACACTGCATGGCAAACTTAACATTGGCCACACCTCTAACATCTAACAATGTAGTAAACATGGGGACACAGAAGGAAAAATTGTTGAGTTAGAAAAATAGAGACAAGGAAGAGATCTCTAGGACAGAAGCCATAGAATAGATTCCTTGCCCAAGTATTTATTACATGTTGAAGCTACAAAGGAACTTTTTTGGCACTGTAATGCCAATGTCCTTGGAGGACACTGTGGGCCCATGAATTTTCTGTTTTTTAGAAGATGGGATCAGCTTCTTCAATCTGACTAACGTACTCTTAATGGCTGAACCCATATTGTGTAAGAGGGTTGTAACCAACACGCTCAATGAAGGCCTTTCCTAATCTATCTTGTTCACATTTCAGTCCTAGCTGTGAGGCCTGCCTTTTAGCAAAAAGGTATATTATTGTTTCATGGGAAAAGTAGAGTGAGAAATGTCTTAGAAGAGTTTATGGGGGTGTCACACTCCTCAGCAACTCCTCCTCTGGCCAAACAATCCTTTCTTAATGGCCTGAATATTCATCTTTGTCAATCAGAGCTTTAATGTGGGTGCTAGAAACTCAATGAGACAGAAAACCAGGACTCTTAGACCACTGTTTGGCAAGGACCATTTATTTTGGAACTTGACTCTAACTAATCGGAGAGCTCTAACTACAGACAAAATGAGATTTCTGCACCGAAATTACATAATTACCCTGCTTTTCTTATTTACTGATAGACACTCTGGATGGTAAACTATCTCTCCGAGGCTGGCATTTACCTAAAGTTAAAAGCAATAAATAACCCTCTTCATCCGCTTTATAGTACGTCACAAAGCCTCTCAAGGCTTCAACTTTGGTATGCACGTAGACCGGGACCCAAGGAACTGCAAGTGACAAGCTACAAACTTTCCTTCCTATTATAATTTTTAAAAATTACATTGCATCTCAGTGCTATCAGAGCCTAGTGTCACATTTTAAAGTCTATCACTTGCAACCCCATTCCTGGTACCAATTTCCATTCTAATCACAGCTTTTCTGTTCCTAAATTCAAAAGAATTAAAAATTTTTAAAAATTAATGTTTAATTTTTAAATTAACAGATACAGTACATGTATAAGGACAGTTAGACACATGAAAGCTGAACTGAAAGACAGAACATAAAATCAGGTGTCTTCTTTTTGGCTATCTCTGTGTATATTTATATCTTAGAGATGGTGACATGACTTTCCAGATTTTTATCAATCTGTTCCCATTTTATCCTTTTTCTCTCTTCAGACCTTTGAGAAAGAAAATGAGAGGTCAATTCACTATCCTTTCAGAAATTTATACATGGGACAAATGCTGATTACAGCCCATGTCTATCAGACCTTTCCACACCTACATCTATTACTGACTAAAAGTAAGTACTCAGTGGCTTGGTTGACTGAAACTCCCCAGAGACAGAATTTGATATGAAAATTACTGGTTAGCCAAATTAATATATATCCATAGTCCCTAAAAATGAATCACAACCCAAACTGAAATTATCATCTTCTAATACTCTTTTGTTCTTCCCCTTGCATGATTCTGAACTCAATGAATAGCACTGCCATCCATACCGTTTTATAAATAGAAATAAGAGTATATAGAAATAAAACCCTTCCATTGTTTTTTTTCTACTCTGTTCCCCATATATAAATAAATATCAAATTTTACCTTCCAATTATTTATTGAATCCATCCACTTCTTTATAAACCTCCAGCACTGTCTTAGATCAGGCTACTATAATCTCTTCACTAGTATACCCTAGAAGCCTTATAACTAATCTCCTTCATTCTGTCTTTTCTCCATCCAAAACATTACTTCTATGGCATTTAAGCAAACTTAATGGTGTTATTCTCTGTTTAAAACTTTCAGTATAGTACTCCAGTGCTCAAAACTACCACAGTGTGAATTAAAAAGTTTCGGCACTGCAAAAGAAACGATTAACAGAGTGAAGAGAAAACCAACAGAATGGGAAAAAAATTTTACCACCTACGCCTCAGACAGGAAGCTAAAAACCAGGATATGTATGTAACTGAAGAAAAAAAAATCCTCAAAATCAAAGACCTAATTAAAAAAAATGAGCAACCCAAATGAATAGACAGTTCTCAGATGAAATACAAATGGCCAGCACATACATGAAAAATGTTCCACATCATTAGCCATTAAAGAAGTGTAAATCAACACATCACTAAAATATTATCTTACCCCAGTGAGAAACGTATATACCAAAAACTGAAAAAGCTATAAGTATTGGCAAGGTTGAGGGGAAAAAGGAACATTTTTACATTGCTGGTGGGACTGTAAACTATGGATAACCACTATGAAAGGCAATATGGAGAATCTCCACACAGCTGAAAAATAAATATCCCTTTCGATCCAGTGATACCTCTGCTGGGTATCTTTCAAAAAGAGTTAAAAGCAACATATATGACAGAGATTCATGCACACCCACGTTTATAGCAGCACAACTAACAATAGCTGAATTATGGAAGGTACCAAGGTAGCCATCAAAAGACAAATGGTTACAAAAATGTGGCATTTGTACACATGGAATATTTCTCTTTCATAAAGGCAAATAGATCTGAGACATTTGTAGGCAAATGAATGCAGTGGACAATAGATGCAACTTGAAAGCATCGTGCTCAGTGAGGAGAGTCAGACTCAGAAGATTAAATATCTCATAATTTCACTATTAGGAGAAACCCAGACTACAGGCAATTTATAGAATGAAATGGGTGAGAAGTCAGAGGAGGGGAAAGGGAACAGGAGAGTTAAAAAAGGGAGAACAAGGGATTGTAGTGATGTCACTATATATATGCATAAAATTCTCAAGCTTAATGTAACCATTGCATATCATATATATATATATATATATATATATATATATATATATATATATATATATATGTGCCATTCAAATGAGGAGAAAAATCTTCATAGTGTGGTTTCTGCCCACCTCTATTCCCTTCCTGCTCGATTTCACTCTTAGAGCCTTTCTGAGCAATTTGCAGTTTCCAGAAATCACACTTGCCAACCTCTTTGGGCTCAACTTTGCCCCATACCTCTCCAGGAGACCTTCCCTGACCTCTCTTGGTCTATATTAGCTGTGCTTGCTGTGTAGTCTCATAAGAGACCTAACGTTACCATAGCTCCTGTTCCTCTGTATTGGATAAGCCACAGAACTTTAAGTTCCTCAAAGATAAGGAATGTCTTTCTTACCATTATGCACACAACTGATATACACTCAATGTGTATAGCAAAGGCATGCTGACCTGTTAAGATGTGTGTGTGTCTTTCACCCCATGTAGGTGCTTCTGTGTCTTTTTAACGATTGGTACCTTTTGTGAAGGTTCTTCCATTCTGCAAAGGGTCTTCGCAAGTCACATCCCACTGGATCACCTCAGCAAACCCCACACCACATCTTTCCCTCCCAGACACGATGGCAAGAAAGAAAGAAAGGAGGGATATTATTTTTATTTACCAAAGCAGGAAATATGCTTTAAATATCCAAAGTGAGTTGCACGGTGGCAAGCGGCTAGAATTTTTTTCCTGTTGGGGGAAATCCCACGGCTGTAGAGAAGGCACCAATCTCTGATAACAGAAAAAGCACAAGAATGAGTATATTCTAAAGAAAAATGTGCTGTGAGTAGCGAAAGTTGGGGCCCTGACTCAGGAGATACTGAAGCTGTGAAGGAGGAACCAATTCCTGGAGCTTGTGACCACCACTTGCACAGAGGGAGGTGGTGACTTTGTGTTCCAGCCATTAGAGTGGACAAGAGGGTCCTTAAGTGATGATGTGCGATGTTCGCTGATGGCAGTGCACAGGGCTGGGCTGCGCGAGTATCAGGTATAGCACAGCAAGCTCAGTTAGCAGCTGAAAATGATTGGTCGGGGGAAAGTTTGGTACAAGGTGACCTGATTTTCTAGAGAACAGCATGATAAGGTAAACCGGCAGAGGGAGGAAATCAGGACTCAGGAACAATGACGGAATAAACATGGAACGGGTTAATCAGCTGCTACCTCTGAAGGATGAAGTTTGCTCACAGCAGTGCCCCTCCCAGCTGTGTTCCAAGCGTCACTGGAGCCTTCTCTCCCGGCCATCCCCAATGGCCCCGTTGTTATTGGGTTCCTTAATTATTATTATTTTAGTGCCAGAACATCAGAGCATGTTAGCAATAAAAACAAATCCTTCACACATAGGAGAGAAAAAAAAATTCAAGCAGAAGAAAACATGGCTTTGTTAAATAAGATTATATTAAGGAAATCCAAAACAGATGCACGTCTCCATCTATATTATTAGCCGCACAGAAAGAAACAAAATGAAAACAAACAGCTACCAACAAACAGCTTTGCCTGCAGGCAGATCTCCGGCAGGCAGGCGTTCTTTTGCTGGTGCAGTGCTTGTGGCTGAATTAAAGCTCTCTAAATGCTGGCATAGTGTTCTATAGCTAAATGGGTGTTTACATAATCGATCGAACCGAGAATAAATTTAAGATCTGTGTTTCTGGGCTCCACTGCTGACATATACCATGGTGCACCCTATTATGGAAACAGCAGTTAATTCCAGGAGCTAATAGCTACGGGTTTTACCTGAAGATTGAGAACTACAATTCTTAATGTGATTTTTTTTTCTGTTTTCTACTGCTGTAGGTTAGCTTTCACATATGGGTGTGTGGTACTGAGGCAGGAGCCCAAGGGCTTCACACTGAGCTACACCATCATCCCGTTTTCATTTATTGAGACACGGTCTCGCGAAGTCTGGACTCAAACTTGTGACCATCCTGCCTCATCTTCCCAGAGGCTGAAAGTTCCATCTTTATCCACTGACGAGTTTATAATTTGATGCCATTATTGGGAGATGATGGAAATAGAAGGTAGGGCTAAGTTGAAGAAAATGGGACATGGGGACACGACCTTGGGGGCTGTATCGGATCCCCAGCCCCTTCTTTGGTCTTCCGTGTTCACGCTGCTTTCCGGCGGCCACGAGGTGGGCACCTTGCCCCCCAACCCACTGTTTCTGCCTCTCAGCCCACTAACTGGGAGCTGAAACCTCTGACGTCGTGAGCCCAGTTAAAGCCTTCTAAGTTTTCTGTACCAGGAATTTTGTCCTAGTGATGAAAACCTGACTCACACATCTTCTAGTGGGTCTCATGGTCTCCACTCTCGTACCCTTGTGATACTAGGATAAATACATTTCGGTTTCCACCCACAGTTGCAGCTCACAACTCCCAGCGCCATTGTTACTTCCTAAATGACTAGAACAATAAGCACATATTTTGTTAGAGTATTTAATCTTTGATCCTTGATTCTTAAAGCAGTTGGGGAACAGCTTCAGAGGGACAGAGGCAAAGACAGTCTGTTTTTATAACAAAGGAGTACTTTAAGGGCTCCACGCATGCTCAGTAAGCAGAACCTCTGTCTCTGACCTTCTCATGCTCTGTTTTCTCCCTCAGGCAGGTCACAAAAACTAGATTTTCTCTTTCCCAGCGTGGGTCATAGAAATTCTAATTTTCCCTGACCTTTCTGTCTTGGAGGTAACCATTCAAAAATTTTTCTAACAGTAGATCATAAGATCACCCTTCTAGAAGAGGTCCTGCCCTTTGCCCAGGAGGGAGCAACGCTCTACCAAAAGGCCAAGAATGATCTGAACCGGCGAGCTTGCCGGGCTCCCCCACTCGGGCTATTAGCACCACACTGTGCTCCGTGTTCTGAAGCAGGGGCAGGCTACCACCAAGACAACAGACCAGGCCTGAGTTGGACTAGAGGAGGCCACACTGCTGCTCAGTGTACAACTGGTTGCCCGCTTCCTGGTGGGAAGTAACGCCCACGCATTTGGGATCACAGACGTGATCTGTGTTGTGAGCACCTAGTAAAAGAAACTGAGTGTGAGGTTTGTTTCTTTATGTTCTATCACCTCAGGTACCTGTAATAGTTTTCCACCAACGACAGCCTGATTCTTTTCTTTGTAACTTTTAATATGCCTGTTTTAAAAATAGACATAAAAACAAAGATAACCTGAAACTTTAACCATTTCATTTTTTTCTGGAATATTTTAAGCAAATCCTGGACATTATAACATGTCATCCATAAACATGTATTATGTATCTCAAACTACAGACTTTATTTTAACCTCATTTTAAGACTCATGCTATTTTAAGACTCATGCTATTATCATACTTAATAAAATAAATAATACTTGTTTAATGTCATCTAATCCCAAGGTCCCATTCAGATCTCCTGTTTTTTTTCGACTGATCATTTACATACATATATTAGTTTATTTAGATACTGGGTGCTATGGTCACGTATTCGGAACCGCACGCTATTGGGAGGTAGGGCTTGACTGGAAGGTGCAGATACTTGGGGTTTGACCTGGAAAGATCGTGTCAACCCGTTGCAAATGCAACTGGCAGCTTAAAGTAATGAAAGGAAGGAGGAAGAAATAGTGTTGCAGCTTCTTCCTGAGAGGCTCCAGCCTCGGGGTCTTGGGACTCCGGTTGCACTTGGCTTCTATTTGCAATGGATGAGCAGCTCTGGAGCCTTTGTCTCTGCCATGAGCCTTTACCATCGCCGGCTGCCCCGTGAACGGACTGTGTGAGACTTTCTGAAACAGCGAACTAAAATAAACCTTTCCTGTCTTAAATTGTGGATGTTCAGATATTTTGTTACAGCAATTAGTTACAGAGAGGAGAAGAAAAGTAAAGCACTGGGGATTAAACCCAGGGCCTAGACACTGAGCTACATGCCCAGCCCTTTTCTATTGTGTTATTTTCAGAGAGGGTCTCATTATTTTTTTATTTTGAGAGAGTCTTGCACAAACTTGGGGCCGTCTTATCTCAGCCTCACAGAGTTCTTGGATTACAAGAGGCACCACCATACCAGGCTATGCTTTTACTGTTTATTTGAAAAAGACAGTAAACTAGACCAGGCATAGTGTTTGATTTCATTTTTTTGAGGTTCTTTTATTCTATAACAGTCCTCTTGTCCTCTCTTTTTATTACACTGATTGTTTCCTTTAAAATACAAATTGAGGTCCTTCTGTGGTTCATAAGCGTGATGACTGGGTTTTCGATTGGAGGAGATAGGCTTCTTCAAGCTTTGCTAGGATATCAGGACATTAATGGTCTATCATGAACAAAACAGTTTTTAAAGAAATGAAATATGAGTCATATCGGATCTAAAACTCCTAACAACTTTCCCTTAAAATGAGAGAAACACCCCAGGCTCTTGCCACAGCCAAGGTCCCTCATGATCCCTGCCCTGCCCTGTGCCAGTGCTGTCTCTCAGCACTGGCACAGCACATTCCGTTCCCACTGCCCCAAAAGCTTTATCGTCCCTACCACACGCACAACCGGATCTTGGCACAACTGACTTCTTGTCCAAGTCCCAGCCCAAATTTCCGCCTCTTTTTTTTTTTTTTAAAAACTTCTTCTTATAATGTATTACTACTTAAAATTATCCACTCTTTAGTCGATCTGTTCACCTGTGTAATAGGATGATAAACATAGATGTTTCCCATCGAAATAGCAAGAGAACATAAATGCGAAATTGCAAAGCTAGATGACCATATGCAAAAATCTATGAAGGAAATGGTCAAGAAACTTTTTTCATGATTCTTGGACTCTTAAGCCAGATCAAAAAAGAGATGAGAGAATGAAAGGGGTAGGGGGTTACAGAGGATTTCTCTAGAAGGAGTTGTGGTCCTTGACAGAAAAGAGGCTAGTTTGGGAGTGCTATCACCTTCATGGAGAAAGACCTTTCTATTTGTTATCTCAGTTTAGCAAGGTAGGGAGAAGGGTTTGTGACACTGTACTGACACCTAATCTCATCAGAAAAAATTAAAATGGCTAGGATAGGGAAATAAGAGAGAGAGAAAAGCTACTTTACTGGGTTCAGACTGGACCTCTATAGTTTGTTGGGCTGAGAGATATTTGAGTACATCCTATGGACCAGCATAGACCTCGGCTGATTTGTGCTGTTAGATCAGCATACCTAAGCCTAGGGAATTCATAAAGACCAGAGTTGCTTTCTCAATGTGCTGGAGACTGGAATGTCCAAACTCTAGGTGCTGTCTGTCATGTCTCATACCTGGTGAAGAACCCACCTCTGCTTCCAAGATGGCACCTTGAATGCGACATCTTCTGTAGGGGAGGACCATTATTCACTGTTGGCAAAGGACAGAGAAGGGTCAGTCAGTGCCCTGTCCCACAAGCCTTTTTTTATAGCAGCACTAACCCACTCACGAAAGCAGAGCTCTCATGATCTAAACACCCTCAAAAGGCCTCACCTCTGAGCACTGTTGCACCGTGGATTAAGTTTCCAAACATACCAATTTTGAGAAATACATTCAAACTCTTGCTTGGATCATATGAAAAAAATCAGAGAAGGGGGGCCAAGGAGATAACTCAGTGATTAGAGTACTTGCCTAAGAAGCACAAGGCTCCAGATTCAACCATCCAGCACCACATAATAGCTAGGCGTAGTGGTGTACACCTATAATCCCAGCACTCGAGGGCTGAGGCAGGAGGACTGCCATGAGTTCAGCCTGGGCTACATAGTGAGTTCAGGACTATCCTGGGCTACAGAGAGAGACCTTGTTTCAAAAAAGAAAGATAATAAAAGAAAGAAAAGAAAGAAAGAGAAAGAAAAGAAAAAGAAAACCTCAGAGAAGAGTTATTTCAAGTTCTGCCCAATGTGGGCATCTGTAGGTGTAGCAAACCCAGCAAGAAGATGATACCAAAGACCTGCTTACCCTAGAGCTAAGGAAGAATAGCAAATCATCACTCACAGTTAATGTCCATCCACCTGAACCAAAGAGTCAGCTTCAAATACCTACAGGTTCAGAGAACATAGAACCTCCCATCCTAATCAGAGTGGCTCCATTTCCTTGTGTACTGTGTGCATGTGCGTGTGTGTGTGTGTGTGTGTGTGTGTGTGTGTGTGTGTGTGTGTCTCACTCTTTTGAAGAAGAGAAATATTAGCCAAAAAGAAGTGAGATGGTGTCATGGTTTGGATCGGGTCCCCCAAAAGCTTCATATGCCTATGCATACCTTATACTGTTGGGAGGTGGGACCTGGGTGGAAGAGGCAGCTGCTTGGGGCTTGCCCTGGATGGGGCGTTTGCTGGTTCCGCTCTTCCTCAGAGACTTGGCGTTGTCCTACCATGTTGTAAGGATCTGTATATCCAGCTCAGAATCGGGCCCTGGGCCCAGACGTGGCCCTGCCCTGCGCTTCCACCATTTTCCAGCTGCCTACCTGTAAATGGACTGAGACCTTCTGAAGCTGTGAGCTAAAATAAGCCTTTCCTCTGTTAAGTTGTGGGTGTCTGGTATTCTTTCCCAGCAACAAAAAGTGATTAAGACAGATGCAGAAAATGAGAGAAGAGAAAGCAGAAGCTGGCCACAGCTCTGTCTCTGACGTCAGAAGGCGAACACCTACAGGCCGTAAGTCAATGGTGCCAACTCAGCCTTTAGACAAATTTGAATATCTAATCATTGTCTTCTATAAGTTCTTTTTTTCAGCAATGAGGATTGAACTCAGGGTGTTTGCACTGAGCTACACCCCCAGCCATTTATTTGTTTATTCATTTATTTATATTTTGAGATAAGATATTACAAATTTGCCCACAGTAGGCCTGACCTTGCCTTTTTCCTGCCTCGCCCTCCCAGGGTAATGGGGTTGTAAGCAAGTGCCCGGCCACTGGTGTTCTTTTTTTTAAAAGGAGTCAGCTTTTCCAACTTAAAGTCGCCAAAGGATTGTCTATCAAAGGAATTTGTTCATATTTCCATCGTAGGGACAGATCACCACCACTGAAAATACCTCAAACAAATGGCAGAAAACCAAAAGTAAGTTACATTTTGATAGGACAAAACATGGACTCAAACCCGGCTTGGTGGTCAGGTATAAGGGCGAACTCCTGCCATCTCAGCACGTGGGACTGCCAAGGCTGGAGGAGCACATGTTGGTGACCAGCCTGGGCAATTTAGCAACTTAGTGAGAACGTGTCTCAATAAAATAATAAAAGGGCCAGAGTAGAGCTTAGAGTGAAGGTCTTGGGTTCAGTTTGCAGTACTGCGCGCGCACACGCACACACGCGCACACGCACACACGCACACGCACACGCACACACAAAGCACCTCCAGCTCTGGAGGGAGGAGAACAATAAATAATTGCTCCCTTTCTTTCCTCCATGCACAGCTCTGGGATGCATGCCAGACAGCTTCTGGGTTATCACCTGGGACCAAGAACCAGGAAGCAGCCCTCTTGATGATGTCTTTGACTTAGCCTCCTTCATGGTGCTTCCCTTACTGTGGCTCTGGCTCCTGTTGCCTAGCTCCCCTCTCCAATAAGATCCCTACATGGAAACCAGGGAACTGAGCCTCAGGCAGAAGCAGGACTGACCCCGAGAATGCCTGGATGCCCAGGTGCACCCCAGCAGATGGTCTTCGTCTCAATGAACTTATCACTCCCTTCAGCCTTGTTCGTTAAGAAACTTAACCTTTTGAGAACCAATTTCTCAGGGTCAGCTCACGCCTTCCAAGCCAGAGGACACCAGCCTGTTTAGTTAACAAGCAGGGGGGAAAAAAATAAAGGTCAAACATGTCAGTCTTTTTTGTTGTTTTGTTTTTGTTGTTGATGTTGCTTGTTTGTTTGTTTTTTTGTTTCCTGGTAATGAGGATTGAACCCAGGGCTTTTGAGCCACATCCGCAGCTGTTTTGTTTAGAAAGGTTCTTGCTGAGTCACTAAGTTGCCCAGGCTAAACTGGAATTTATAATCTTCCAATGAGCTCAGCCTCCTAAAGCGGAGGGATTGCAGGCATGTACCTCCAGACCCAGCTCAAAGCCAGAGTTCTGAGTGCACCTACCCAGGGCGTCTTCTCCTGTTGGTGAGAAACTTGAGATAGAGCACATGGCCAGAAAATTTCTCAGGAACAGAGAACCCCTAACAGTTCCAGGAAATTTTCCACATCTTGCAACATACCTCTCAGCTAAGCCACTTGAGGGCTTCTCAAGGCATCAGAAGTAGCCTTGTTGAGATCTTAAGAACAAATCAACTTGGCCAAGAACTCTTCCAAAACAGTGCTTAGGTGGACACCGTGTGTGTTCGCCCATCACGTTCCTATTCTTATGCTTTTGTATCATCATTGTTGTTTTTACTGTATTATTATTGTGAAAGGAGGAGTATTTGGGAAAATGATTAATGTGCTTTTCTCTTGCCTTTCAGGGGATCTGACCTTTTCCCTGGGTGGGTCCTGAGCATCTATCTGCCTGGGGAAAGATTAAATTGTTACAGAATAATGCAAAAAGAAATAAGAAGTTAATATTCTGTTATTGACATTTAAAATGAGATTTCTCAGCAAGACACTAATCTTTAGATCCAAGCTATTATCTTGAGAGAGGTAGAATTGCCAATTGGCTAAAATAATAGACTCAGAGGCACAACATCTAGGTTTAATTCAGGTTCTGCCACTTACCGATCGTGTGACCTTGGGCAAGTTCCTGACGTTTTCGATGACTTAGTTTGCTTATCAGTAAAATGCGAGTAACAAGAGTGCCCAGTTTGGGGGGATTGTTATGAGAATTGAACAAGCCAATCCACATAAAACATACGTTCAACAGACGTTTACTGAGCGTTTCCTAATGTCAAGCGCCATAGCACTGAGAAGCAGTCAGGAAGTGGCTAGAACACAGTTAAGTATTCAGTAAATATTGGTTGTCACCTTCCTGATTCTTGATCTTTCCCTTTTGTGTCTCCAGAAGCAGCTTTGAGGTCTGGGCACATGGCTCGGAGATAGGACGTTTGCCTAGCACACGTGGGTCCTGGGTTTAATCCCCAGTGCTTGGGCAGAAGATGGGGGAACAAAATGAAACCAACAAAACAGCAGGTCTTAGAGTGCCAGTGCAGCGAGGAAGCTGTCTCTGTGGTAGACAGAGATGTGATTAAAGCCAGGAAAACCTTTGCTTTCGGTCCTGAGGGACTATGGGGAAAGAAGATTGTTAAAAAAAGGAGGGAAAGAGGAAATTCTTCCCATCACTTTCCACACACACAATGTCACACATGTGTACCACACATTCCATACACACACACACACACCATGTGCCACCTGCACAGCACACACGCTACACATACCCCACGAACACCTACTGGGCCTGAGCTTCTGAAATAACCAGAAAGTTAAAAGCACCAAGCACAAAGAGACAAGGTGTGGCAAAACACAGCTACGCGGGCCGGTTAGTCTGCCAGGCAGGAGGACGTTCTAACTCACTTTTCTGAGCTTCTCTCAGCTCCTGAGCCTTGCTGGAGCTCCGGCTAGAAGAACACATTCAGATCCAGGGTAGAGGGCCAGGTGAAAGGCACAACAGAAACGCAGGGGTGTCCACCAGCCAAGAACCCTGCAGTTTGCGAGGGAGTTACGCAGGGCCCTGACCAGGCCGACAGAGACCAGATCACAAATCTTTCTAGCTGCTCGGTTTAGCAGTCCAAGCAGTGACTGAGACTAGGGAAAAGGGAACTCCGGAAACTCCCGGAACCTGAAGTACCAGCATATCATTCTATGGTTGAATCAGGAGTGTCCCCCCAAAAGCCTCGTGGATTTCGATATTGTGGAATACCGTCGAGCGCTTGGGAAGTAGGGCCTGGTCAGAGGGCGTAGAACGCTTGGGCTGGACCAGGAAAGGGCAGATCACTGGGGCAGGACCTGGAAGGGAAGCTGTGCCATTCCTTCTTCACGTGGCTTCACGTATGCCATGCCGTGAACAACCTGTCTCCTGCACTTCCTCATGCCATGAGATTCTACCCTTGCCGGCTGCCCATCAATGGACGGTGGCCTTCTGAAACTGTGAGCTAAAATAAATTTTCCCTCCCTTAAGTTGTGGGTGTCAGGTATCCTGTCCCAGCAGCAAATAGCTAACTAAGACAAATTCCCATGGGGAACAGAGGAGCTGGTGAGTGGGCAGAAGGCTCCGAAAGCAGGAGACTGAGTATTTGTACACAGAAAGATTGCATATTTTACAGAGGCATTATTTACTTACTTATTCTAGATTGAATTGAAACTAGATTTTTTTTCCAGCGACCCTGAGGCTAGAAATAAAATAGAGACTCTAATTCCTCCTGGATTTCCAAGGTATAACAAAAGTGTAATGACCTTGATATGATACTCTTTATTTCTATGTATCGATGGAGTCGAGTCCCTTTGTTTCTAGGGATTGCACGGGACAGTGCCAGCAAACCCCTATGGGGCAGCATCAGCAAACATCTTCTATTTGGAGGCCCTGCCTCCTCTCTTGCCCGCTCCCTCTGCTCCACGAATATTTGGTCCAGAGTAGACATGTGACTCAAGCTGGGACCGTGTCAGTCCTGCGTGGAGATCTGGAGACCTCTATCCAAAGAGGATGAGCTCTTGCTGGGAGGTGCTCATGGAACTTTTCCAAGGCCGTGGCTCCCGGAGTATTACAGCAGCTTCCCGATGAGCCTCAAAATGCAAGGCCTTATGGGAACATTGCATGAAAATTATTTTATGCCTAATGCCAAGTATTTTTATAGATCAGGAAGCACATTTTTTAACCATCAGCCAAAATGGCCATTATGACTTCTTAAAAGTTAGAATACGCAAACTAAAATGATTGTCCTTAGTGTGTCCTGAGAGCATTAACTTTCTGCACCAAAGGGGCTTCTCCAGGGCTCAGGGCAGGCAGCCAGCTGGGACTCTGCACGGCTTGCTGAGAGCTGGAGCCCCAACAATTTGGGGACAGGGTGTGTTACTGTCAATGCTGCGTCATCATTGTTTTGAATTGAATGTGGGTTTTGAGAACTTAATTACTCTGGTCATCAATTATAAATTATGTTAATTATATAATCTCTGTAAATTTGGCTTCATGATTGTATTATTATCAATTTGGCTTGTGTGTGGTTGTTGTATGTAATACTCTTTTGGGACTATGATTTGTCAATAATCATACTTTGAAACTATGCGTTACAGTTTGAATAAGGATGATCCTGCCCCATACATGCCTACATGCGTTCCCTTTGCATTTATTTAGTATGGGTATAGTTGATGTAATATGGGCTTTTTTAAGCATCTGAATTCTGGTAATAATTGAAAGGTTTCGAGATGTGTTTTGTTCTTCAGTGAGTCACAAGAAAAGTCTGAAGTCTCTATTCTAGGGGAAGGATCCACAATATTTGAGCCTTGAAAGTTTCCCTGATTCTCTCCCTTGGGGATACCTCATTAGTCAACAAGTAATAAGGTTTTGGTGAAGGAAAGACAGCATGTATGAGAATGGTCTAATAAGAGTATAATGAAGTTAAAACATTCCTGTTGCATACTGGCATTCTAATATTGTATAATGCTGTCATTACCTACATACCTACTGCGCTGTTGGTCAATTGTATGACACATAGAATTATGAGCGGCACATATGCCTAATAATGGTGATGTGACTATGTTATTGGTTTATGTGCTTCCTATACTGCATTTTATCTTTATTTCAGAGTGTACTATTTTTATTTATAAAAAAGCTTACTACATAACAACATGACATACTGTACCAGGAATAACTTCATATATCTCATAGGTTTTGCTTTTTTTTTTTTTTTTCTTAATACTGGGGATTGAACTCAAAGCCTTCAGATATTTCCCAGTCCATTTTTATTTCTGATTTTGAAGTAGGCTCCCACTCTATTCCTAAGTTGGTCAGGTGGGCTTTAACTTGCAGTCTTCTTGCCCTAGCCTCCCAGAGTACTGGGGGGTTACAGGCCTGTGCTCCAGGCCTAGCAGTGTGTGTCTTATGTTCATCATGCCTCTTGATTCCATCAGAGGTCACAGTAAGTGATCGGTCTGTACCAGCCCCATCTGGGTAATGACGCCTTGATGTAGACCCAACAAAATCACCCACCTGGCAACACATTTTCAGAAGGTATCGCCACTCCTCACTGGTAAGCGACATATGACTATACTTGTATTGAAAGAACCTTAACTATGAAGGCTCTTATGTTTTAGACACAGACAGAAATATTAATGTATTTTGTTCCCCTCCCCATCTCCCACTGTGTAGGGAAATTCTCCTACTCTTTGTTTTTGGGTTAAGATATGGGTGAAACAGAGAAAGTAAAAGCTAACTAGATTTTAATACTTTTTTGTTTATCATTTCTTTGTTTATTGAGATAAAGTATCGCTCTGCAGTCCGGGCTGGTTCTGAACTCACTATGAAGCCTAGGCCAGCCTTGAAGTTGTGGCGATCCTCCTGCCTCAGCCTCCTGAGTATTGGGATTATAGGTATGCACCACCGTGCCCAGCTTACATGGTGCCAGGGAATTGAACACAGGGCCTTGAGCTTGCTAGGCAAGTGCTATTCCCCCAGCCCTTCTAACCAGATTTTTAAGACATATGGCACCAGGGAAAGATCCAGAAGGCAAGCGAGGAGTGAAGAAGGAGCCAGTTTGGCTGCAGAACCCTGATTAGAGAGCAGGAAGAGCTTTATAAGGAACAGCTGTCATAATGAGAGGGGACATTTGTATGAAGAGAAATCTGCAAGGTCTCTCTGTGTACAGATACCATTCAAAAGTGGCCAGCAGCATCCAGGTGTAAGCCTAACCAATCCTCTTTACAGTATATAGATTTTTTTTCTTAAAATAGATGCAATAATTGGAACCTAATTGCTGGGCTGCTGCTCACTAAATTATAATTCCATTTCAGTCCTACTTTCCTGAGGTTCTTAAAATATGTTGAGTAGAGTTTTGAGTGTTCCCCAAATTCTTGAATTTTATGTTGTAGATACCACTTTTGTTTTATTCGCTGAGACAGTCACATCCACTGATAATTGTTTTCATTAGTTTTTCTCTAAGACAACCTTAGTTCCAAGTTCTAAGAGGTTTGCTCACTCCCACAGGCCTCACACTAGCCCCTTTTTTGGGGCTTCGGAACCTAACTGGATAGCTCCGGGGTTGAACCTGCAGCCTGGTCCTCCCCCGAGTCTTCACATGACCTCCCTATGTTTCTGTTAATTGCCTATCTACTATTTTATCCATCCAGTCAAATACCAACCTAAGGCTATAAATCATTCTTATTATATTGATGAACCAAAATCAGTTGAAGAGTGTTATAAAGCATACATTCCTAGATCCTGACTCAAACCTACCAAAAATAAATCTCCCTGACAATTTGTTGTTCCCCACCAGGCTCAGTCACTTAGAATAAAGAAAAAAGAAAAGAAAAAGCCTTCCTTGGTGATACTGACGGGTTCTCCTGATTTTAAGACACTGCTGCAGTATGGCTCATTTTTTGAGAATACTTTTCCAAATCCCACTGTGAAAAAAGACAAGTAAATGAGCCATGCATGCTTATTTTGTGTCCCAGACTCACCACTCAGGTCCCTGAGAGAGGCCAAGGCCTTCCCCCGGGGTGGTGCCTCCACATGGAAGCATGAGGGCAAAGGCAAGGACAGTCCCCTTCACCCTCCTCTGCCTCCATCAGAAGTAAGAGAGGCGGGAGGAAGAGAGAGACCTTTGAGGGGGGCCCAGGAGTAGTGCAGACACACAGTGACAACAGCTTGCCTGGTGAGGTGGCCAGGATGAGAGGATTTGATGCATCTGAGACATACTCAAAAGATCCAAGTTGCCAGATTTGCTAACTGAACAGATGTAGAGAGTTAGAGGAAAGAGCACTGTCCAGGTTTCTGGCGTCATCTGCAAGAGCCGCGGCACCGTGAAAGAAACAGTTTGGAGAAAGAGTAGAAATCAAGAGTTTCATTCTGGATGTGCTAAATTCGAATGCCTGTGAAATCTCCAGGTAGAAACTCAATTAGGAGGCTGTACCTGCCAGTCCGGAGTTTGGAAGGAGAAGCTGGAGCTGGAGATGTAATGTGTGAGTCACCACACATAAAGATGTGATTTAAAGCCAAGGAAAGGAATGAAGCCACCTCGGGAGGGAATGTAGAATCCTGCCCTCCCAGACTTTCCTCTCTGCTGCCCTCCCCTCCACTGGTCAATCTAAAACGCACCATTGTTCTGGCTTAAAATTATTCAATAGCACTGTAAGCGATGTTTTTTTCTTCTTCCAGTTTAAGTTTTACTAAAATTTTGTTTAAACTGCAAAAGGAAAGCTATGCTAACACATTGTACGTTGACCTAGTTTCACGGAAGAAATTATATAGCACTGATTAAAAGCTAGTACAATATTTGGAAAGTTAAGGAGAAGCAGAGAACACTAAGAAAAAAATGAAGGAAGGCAAGAGAATAATTAAATCATTGCAAATGTGTTGCTTTCCATGTTACTTTGTAAAAATAACTAATATGACTCATAAACAAAGCCAAAGATTTTAATTGTTTAAATGGCCACCCACTAGTTGTGGGACCTAGTAAGCTGCTTTGACCTTTCTGAGTCTACTTTTGCTTTTTCTGAAAGGTAGGGATAATGAGGTTGGCACTCATTTCCTGGAAAGGTTGCTGAGAGGGCCAAATGAGATCATGGAAATACAAACACTTGAAAAGTTTACAGGAGAGGGAGGAGGCCATAAGCTACTTAAATTCAGGAACTGCAACACATCATGCTTACGTCTTCTCCACCTAACAGAGTGCCTGAATTAATTATGGGATTATATCAGGTAGAGAAAAAATGCAACAAGATCTCCCTACTGCCTGCAGATTAAAGCTCAGTTGGGTTCCCTGAGAGAAGACTGGAAGATTAAGACTTGAATGCTTTGGTTTATGAGGTTATGAAGGAAGCAGGGGTAGGAGGTAGGAAAAGAGAGACAAGGAAAAGACAGTGTGTGGGATGAGAGGCACTGCTAATGAAGGCGACGAGTGACCAGTTCCATGAAGCGCCTACTGAGCCACTTCTAGAATTGCCCACCTGAGAAACAGGAGACTAGCACATTCATTTGCCAGCTCTAGTCCCCTTCAATCGTGAGTTTGTCCTGGAGTAGTATCGGTCATTCTTCTCCACCAACTAGAGCATTTCCTGTGGCCTTGGAGATGCCCAGGGCCGAAGGTGGAAGAGACTTGAGGTGGAAACTGTCAGCACCTCCAGCGCCACAGCACCTGAAACCAGAGAGAGGCCAGGAGATGGGATGCTGGGCACCAAAAACCATCTGCTAGACGTTCCAAAAACTTCCACTGGATGTGTGTCCTGTGCTTCAGTTTGAGTATGTTTCCCAAGCGTTATGTGTTGGAAATTTAATCACCAGTGCAAGAATATTGGGGGGTGGAACCTTTAAGAGTTGATTAAATTAGTGAGGGCTCATAAGGAATGAATTCCATTATTACAGGAGTGGGTTCCTATTAATACAATGAATTTAGTCCTCTTAGCCTCTCTCTCTCTCTCTCTCTCTCTCTCTCTCTCTCTCTCTCTCTCTCTCTCTCTCTCTCTCTCTCTCTCTCGGTTGTACAATGCCTTCCACCATGTTGTGACATAGCACAAAGGTCCTTACCAGTTGCAGTCCCTTAATCTTGGACTTACCAGTCTCCAGAGCTGTAAGCTAAATAAACTTCTATTGTTTATCTCAGCACAAAACAAACTAAGACACACTCCTGTAGCTCACAGCCCACCTAAGAGAGGCTTTTCTACCATAATACTCTGCTAATGGGGTGGCTCTATAGGGCCTTTCTTGTACCCTGTGCCACTGCCCACCACTCTAAGCCACAACAGTTTGAATCAAGGCCAGGCATCTGTCTCCAAGGTAGACAAATTTGAGGCCAGCTGATAACTCTTCTGTCTCGGGGGAACGGAGAAAAAACCACAAGCATATGAGCTCATCCACAGTGGACACTAAAACTGAAAGGATGGGAGGCAAGTGTGGGACTACATGAACCAGTTAAGTTTATCAGGGGGTTGTTGATCAGCAAAATTCATCAATAAAGAAAAGATTCTTGAACTGAGTTTTAAAGGATGACCATGAATGCAGTCAAAATAAACTGAAGTCTGTGTAGGTCAATGATAAGAAACTAAAGGGCAAAGTAGAGAAAGGCGTGAGCATGAGAACAGGCCAGTGAGTAGTGGGAGGAGTAGAGACAGTTAAGAAGAAACTGAATTTCCTTGACAGAAGGTCCAGAACCATTAGGATGCTGCTCCTGCTGCTCCCAGGGCATCCCAAGGTCTGTATCTTCTGATCCCAACACGCCCCATCAAACGAAGGGCCGAAGAGTTTCCCGACACCCAGAACTCTACTGACTTAATATATGCCACGTGCTCTCGTCCCAGCCCTGCTTCAACTCTGCAGGCATCTCTGTTCATCCTTTAAAACCCAACTCAGACCCCCAAAACTCCCCCGACTCAGTTGTACCCTGTAAGCCTGAGTCATGCCTTTCCTCTGTCCTCTCTGATAGCCATACCTAGTTCTGGTGGAGCATTCTTTGAGGTCCAAATATTTATATTCTTGTCTGTTACCATTATAATGAGAACTCCCTGAGGAGAAGAACAATTAACTGTCCAGTTAACATATATTGGGTGTCACTCATTGTTCTAGACATTGGAGGCATAAAAATGAAGGCGGTAGATCAAATTTGACCTCGAACTTACTACCACAATCCTCCTCCCAAATGCTGAGATTTCAGGTGTGTGCCACTACACACAGCTCATCTTTATGTGGTGCTCAGGAATTGAACCAGGGCCTTGCACGTGTGAGGCCAACACTTTAGCCACTGAGCTATGCCCCTAGCTCAAACTTTGTACTTTAAATGGTTGTTGAGTAGATGGATGGAAGAACAGATGTGGATGAATGAATGAATGAATGAGGGAATAAGTGAACAAGGCTTTAAGGTGGGGAGATCCAAGGTGATGAAACAAAAGGTTTCCCTCTCCAATGGACAATTTTGGTTCACCCAAGCCAGATCCATCCCTGTTCTAGTTATCTACTACTATGTGGCCAATTGTTCTGAGACGGAGAAATTTAAGACAATTACCTCACAGTTTCTGCATTTCAGAAGTTTAGATAGGGCACAGCAGCATTGACACTTCTGCTCTGCTGTGTCCAGGGTCTCAGCTGGAAAACTTGAAAGCTGAGGTCAGAAACCCACTGAAGCCTTGTCTGCTGATAGAGTATCTGCTTCACAGGTAGTTTCCTCACACGGTTGTGCCAAGTTGCTTACCTCCTCCGGGAGTCTGTCCACAGGACCGCCTGGGTGTCCCCACAAATGGGTGTCAGCTTCCCTCTGAGCGAATAACCAAGAGACAGCGAGACAGAATGTCTCTCAAAACATATCTTCGGAAGTCACTTTCATCCCGTTAGAAGCAAACCACTATCTGGTCCATATCTGAGAGGACAATGATTAAACTCTACCTTTGAGAGAAGTAATCTCAAAGAAGTTGTGGACATAATTTGAAACCACAGTCCTTCTTTCTTAGCCCTAAAGATTAATTTGCTTTTTCTCCAGCAATTATCTTCTGTCAGACTCCTCCTTCATAAGCTTTCCCTCACTCAGTGGGACATAGTTTTCCCAATCTCATCCCTACTACCCTTCTTAAATGGAGTAATAGCCCTTTACATTTTAAGGGTTTTATTATTACTCTACCAAAAAAAAAAGTCAGTGATACGTGACTGTAATCAGCTGGGAGGCTGAAGCAGGATGATCACCAATTCAAGCCCAGCCTGGGCAATTTAGCAATTGGCGAGAACCTGTCTCAAAATCAAAACTAAAAAAAATGAGTTTAGGATAGAGCTCAGTGTGAAGGCTCTGGGCTCAATCCTTAGTACCCATCCCCCTTGGAAGAAAGAAGGAAAGAAAGAAAGAAAGAAAGAAAGAAAGAAAGAAAGAAAGCAAGCAAGCGAGCGAGCGAAATAAAGGTAAAACAAATATGACAAATCTGAAGAAATTATAAAAATACAAGAAAATTGATAAAGAATCAGATAGGTTACCACCTTTGGGATGCTTGGAACCCACCGTGGCTGGCATACCCACATTCAGATGGCCCAATGGCCCCACAGGAAGTCAGATCTCACTTTTGAGCCACCCAAACCTCTTACCTGGTTGAATGACACTATTCCTCAGGCTTTGATCTGAAGATATCTAAAAACCTGGCACCTTTCTAATCTGCTGGAATTTCTGGTCTCTTTCAAAACATTCTTCCAACTCTCCACTCTCACTACAGGCTCCTGTTAACTCTGAGCTGTTCTGCTCCAACTCTATAGCTGCCCACACCAGCACTTCCGGATTGTGTCTTGATCTCTGAACAGTTGCAAAGGAGGGCCTAATCCCAAACATACTAGAAGACTTTTTCTCTAGGTTTTAAGTGTCCATACAAGGACCACACAGAGCACTGTCATGTCTTGCTCAGACACCCTGGCTCGTGTCACCTCACACTACCCTTGCATCTCAGCCAGAATGGCCTAGGTATATACAGTTGGTCTGTCTGTTCCTGTTCTTGAGGGTTTTGAACGGCTCTCCTGTGTTCCAGGACAAAATCCTTTCTCCTAGACAAAGCACACAAGCCATTCATGACAAACTTCAGTTTACCTCCCCAACACTAGCTTTCAACCACAAAGAAGAAGTCCAAATTCTGTCTCACCTGTGGGCCTTTACCCATGCCATTTGCTCCACCTTGGAAGTTCATCTACCCTGCCACCTACCCCATCTCAGGCCTGTCTCAGTCCTGTAGGCTTTCAGGTATCAGCATGGCTATCACCTTTTCCAGGAGTCATGCCAATTCACCCCACCCTAAGCTATCACACAGGGCCGACTCTCACTCTCATGCTCCACTGTATGATGCTTGATTGGCCATTTTTACTGTCAAAACCTTGAAGGCCTAAGCCAGGCCTGTATCCTGCCACCTGCCACCATCTGTGCTGGTTGGATCTGGAGTGTCTCCCAAAAGTCTCATGTTCCTATGAATACTATGTAGGGCTGGGAGTTGGGGCCTGGCTGGAAGGGGCGGATGCTTGGGGCGTGACCTGGAGGGGCGCGTGCTGGTTCTGCCCTTCCCCTAGTCTTTCTCTTCCACCATGCTGTGAGGATCTCTGTCTCCTGGGCAGCTCTGGCTCTAGCTGCAGCCCCACCATGTGATTGCGCCATTTTCCAGCCGCCCACCCATGAATGGGCTGAGACCTTCTGAAACTGTAAGCTACAAGAATCTTTCCTCCCTACGTTGTAGGTGTCGGATATTGAGTCACAGTGACAAAAAGTAACTAAGACACCATCCCTGGCTTATAATATTGTTCAATGTACATCTGCTGGTTTATGAATAATAAATAAGCATGTAAGAGGCTTCTTTCAAGCTGTCCTTCGCTCACGTCCCTATTGCCCTTCCAGCCCTCCTGAATCATTTTTGCTGAAGAGAAGCCCTTCCTTAGGTGAACCGCAGGAGGTCAAAGCCCACTGCAGTATGTTCCATCCAGAGAAGCAAAAAGAAGGTAAAGTCCTTCCCATTAACTGAAACTTAGCCCCCCAAAGCACTTGCACTCTTGAGGGTCCCTACCCACCAGAAGACAGAGCTTTGAGGAATTAGCCTTTCTCTATTCTTCAGGGCCATTATTGAGCAATTTAGTTCCATTCCATCAATCCTCATCTCTTGAATTTTGGTCACTCCAAGTAGCAGGTAGCCCAAACATTTTATCAGTAACGCACAGAGATCCTTCACCAGTGTCCTCCTGGCATTCACAGCTCTGTTCTCTGGGAGGCTGGCCTCTCGGATGGGGTCCTGAGACAACAATCAACCAGATCTTAGGTTTGACTCAGATTACCTACTCTGCCAGCTATGCAATCCCTTCACCAGTCCTTTCCCCCTGTTCTATAAAACCCAAAGTTCTTGTCAGTCTCTGGAAGGAAGACCTGGAGCCTCTTTATCTGTCCTCCCACATGGCCATCGGATTTATGCTTCTTTGCTTTGCCACTGCTTGCTTCCTTAAATGACATTTTTGGATAGATGGTTGAGCCCGATCTGTCCGGATCCCAGGATCCCGGAAGCCCGGGCTTTTGCCCTGAACTTCAGTAGCAGTATCTCTGATGCAGCTGAAGCAGTTCTTTACCCAGAGGTTTCCAAAGCTAGAAACACACAGAGCCCTGAGGGTTGTGACTGTGTAGTTTCCGTTTCCTTGTACAACACACACAGGGTGTGGGATCCTCAATTCTAGAGTCACCCTTCTTGAGATGGGACCCGTTGTACCACTCATGGGTAGAATGATCTTGAAAATTTTTAATTTTTTGGTTTCTTGTCTACAAAATAGATAATAAGAGTGTATTCTTCGTATTGCTGTAAAGGGTCAATGAGACTGTGAGAGGAGGCAGTGGGGTTGTAGGCAGTTAGGGATACAGGGCCTCCCAGAAATGGAGAATTTACTGGAAGGCAGGATTATAGAAAAGGCAGCTGGCTACGACTCTGGACAGCCTGTAGCTGCCCACTCCCTAGAACTTAGTTAAAAGACAATAGAGAGAAAGCTCTTTAAGGGTGGGCTGTAGCAGGGGTTAAAGGGTGGAGAACCTAGCAACAGGCCCTAGCAACCGAGCTGCTAAGCTTAGGACAGCTCCTTACCCAGCTATGCAATATAAACCCCTAGACACTGAGCCACACGGGCAACCCACGTTTCCGGAAGCTTTACCCTGTCTTTCTTTCCACTATTGTAAGTTCCCCAAAAAAAGCCTTTACTTAATCACCGGCCTCCTGTCTTCAGGACTTACTCTTCAAGCCTGTGGGGACACGATCACCGAGGCCTGTCACCACAACCGCTAGCAAGACCATCAATGGTAAAAAGCTTAGAACCAAGGAAGCTCTCAGACACACGACAGCAGCTATTGTCTGCGCTAGGAAAGTGGCCAGGTCCCTGGCGGAAAGCTCCTCCTTCTGTGGCTCGTCTCCTTGCTCCATTTCTTCCCTTTCCGAGTCTTCCCTTAAAGTCTTTCCTCTGTTGGGCTATGCTTCCCCTACCATGCGGTGAGACAAGGTCTGGCCCGTCTTCAGGCCGGCCGCGTGGAGCGTACCTGTAGTCCCTGTACTCTGGGATGCTGAGGCAGGATGATTACAAGTTTAAGCCTGGTCTGTGGGGATGTAGTTTAGTGCAGAGGCCCCGGGCTCAATCCCCAGTACCTGAAGAAATAAATAGTGAACGCTTGGCCTTTTCTCTTCTTGCTAGTTCAACAAGTATAGGTGGAGTCTTCTCCACCTGGGCCCTGTTGGTCACTGGGAACCATGTGTGCATGGTGGACAAGGAAGATGAGCCAACAAAGAGCGTTTCAATTCTACTTCAGCTTCTCTCCATAGCAAATTCTGCAGTGTGTTTCTCCCCAAGTGACCTCGAAGTGTGAGAGGAGAAGTGGGGGTGTAGGCAGTTAGAGATACAGTCTCCCCCAAGAAATGGAGCATCTACTGGAAAGCATGCTTCTAAACAGGGAGCAGGCTATAACTTGTAACGGTTTAGAGCTGCCGCTCTCCAGAACTATTTACTGAGTGAATATTAAGAAGACAATAGAGTGAAAGAATTTAAGGGAAGAGCTTCTAGCAACCAACCTTAGTAACCAAAGTGCTTAACATAAAGACAGCCTCTTACTCAATGCTACTATAAAAACCCCTAGACCCAGAGCCCCGGGTAACCCACATTTCTGGGTCCCCCTTCTGCCTAGCAGAAGCTCTACCTTCTTTTCTTTCCCTTTCCATCCTCCTTTCTCCTTCTGTAATTTTTCCCAACAAAGAGTTCTCCTCACAACCTGTGTGTCGTCCCCCTCCCTCCATCTTCCACGACTTCAAGCCTGTGGAGACGTGAACTCTGCGCAGAGGCCCGCCAGAACTGGGGTCTGGCCCTGCAACCACTGACAGAAGTAAACACTTCTGGCTGCAGCAACAATGAATTTTCTTTCAAATACCATAGTCTAGGATACACAAAAGTGCAGATTCTTCCCATTAATGCAGCATTGACCCTACTCTTTGGGAAGTAATTATCCTGTCCTTATTATGCTAAAGGACTATTGCATCCCTCAGCCAGAACCAGGACACTAAGGGCACCACCTCCTTGGCATAAGTCTTCTGATCCCCCAATTTTTCATTCAGTAATGTTTGTTTTTCTTGTGCATAGCACTGTCCACGTTCATCTTCCCAGTCCAGGTCCAGCCCCTTGTGAGAACTCCCACTCAGCAGCAGATTCCCGCCTGAAGGCCACTGCTTGGTGCCAGCCCACCGCAGAGATGCTAACATCCTAAGCCCAAAGAGGATTAATCACTCAGGTTACCCTCTCCCACCAATTACTTCACAGAACCTATGACCGCCTCCTGCATTTAGTCCACTCAACCCGCCTCTGACCGGGAGCTGTTGTCCATATTTTGCCCCATGTATACACTTATCTGCATCTGTGCTCATATCTGTAGCACTGGGACATCTCTGGGTGTAAGTTCTTTTTTATTTTTAAACTTACATACTCTGTGGCATGACTAAAAGTTTTAAGGTAATGTTTAGTCCCCAGTTCCAAATATAACTTCCAATTTCCCCATAACGGAACAACATATCCCACTGAGAACTCTTATCTATCTATTGTACTGCAGTGCTACAATTTCTCTGAATTCTTTAAACGTGTAATAATAAATACAATTCCTTCTGGAGAAGAGGAGGCTCACCCCACCCAACAGTTGCCTAAGGAACTAGTGAGAATTTAATTCCATGAAAATCTCAAACCCCATCATCCCAGAAGCAGCCAATAACCAAGTGCCCATAATGGGCTCTCCAGTTCCACCACCTCACCCTCCACCCCAACTTTCTAAATCTTCTCAGCAACCAGAGCCATTAACTCCAGAAACTAATTTGTAAGGAAAACAATGAGAAGAGTAATAATCTCTCTGTAGGATTCCAGAGGACGGTCCCACCAGGACTGGTGTGTTGCAAAGAGCAGAGAAGGGCGCCTGGAGAGAAATGCCTATTAACATGCAAGCCCCCCCGTGGAACGGAAGCTGACCCACTGCCAAATGGAAATCTGCCCCAGCACACAGGGGTCAGCACTCTGGTTCACATTACTTATCCTGCAAACGAAGTCCAAAATCTGCTAATAGCAAGCAATCGAGGGCCTGCTCCCCACCGCTCAGGGCGAGTTTGCAGAGCGTCTCCAGGACACTGCCTGAGTTACTTTGGAACAGTGTTATTTGGAAAAGGAGAAAAAGGATGCTCGAGCTACGAATTAAGAGGAGGAGAAGAAACGGGGGGGTGGGGGGGGCAGGAGAGGCAGTGAGGTGCAGAAAGAGCAGGCCAGTGGTCCTTGCACAGCCCCGGCAGGGACAGCCCACCTTGCCAGAAGGGAGACGCTGAGGAGATCTGCTGTTCTCCATGGATGGGGGCCAGGGACTTGGAGATGGGTACAGATTTACCTTGAGTCATCCAGTGAGTCATAGGCAGGAGGCAGAAATAGATCTGACCCACTGTTCCTTGTCACAGCCATCATGTTGCATCTACAACCAGAACTCTTGAGTGGAGACAGATCCCAGTGTTCCTTTAGAGCCAAGTTGGACCATTTGATGAGATATCGGTCCTCTTCCATTCCCAAGGCAAATGACTTATTGTCATAAAGGACCAGGATCTTCAAACAAACTTCCCTGGCTAAGGCTTTCTGCTCACAGCAAGTATATCTGTTTCCCAACCACAACAAGGCACAACACCTTTGCTTTCCATTTCCCTGTCATTCTGATTCTGGCCGTCACATGTCACACACACCATTCACTCCATCTAGGACTGCTGGATCTCACCGGGAGCTCATGCATCCCAGAAAGCCTTCCTTCCTTGGTGGGTAGCCCAATTTTTCTGTTTTCTGCTACTTCTATTCTTTTAGGGCTGTGACAGGGTTTGAATTGACCATCCAAACACCCTAGGTTCCTCCTGTCCAAGTGTCATCAGAACTCAAATTTAATTCTGATTTCACTTTCCCTGGGTGCTCAAGGAAGGTGTCCCCTTCCCAGCTCATTAATGTTTTTGGGCTTCTCATGTGAGGATAGTATTGTTTTTAAATGTTGATTTCATAACTACTCATGTGTGTCTCTCCATCAGGAGATAGTTGCAATTGAAAAAATAGTTGGTTTCCTCACATTTTTGAGAAGAAGGGGTGAACTACACCACACCTCACCACACTGGGGGCACCGGAGGTCAGCCAGAAAGAGAGGGAGCAAGGAGCAACATGGGCCAAGCTTTTCTGCAAGAGGGGGAAGCAAGGTAAGCTGATTTAAGATGGGCACTTTGAACAGTTTCAGTAGACTCTGGGGCATAAGAACTATCCCTACTTGGTCTCTGTCCCTGAAATGATTAAGGCAGATGGATAGTAGCCCGAAGTTTAAGAGCCAGAGAAAAGGGGTGGTTGGAGATGTGAGCTCTTGGTTGGTTGGTTGGTTTGTGAAGGGAACCCTTTCTGGGCAAGTAGTTTACTATTGCTAGGAATTGACTAGCCCTGATGATAGGAAGAGCTCTCTAAGGATCACTAAGGATCTTGGGGTCAAAGCCTCAGAAACACAAAAGGTAGAAAAAAGCAGGATACAATCCCAGTGATGGGATGCTTAGGCAGGAGGTTTGTAAGTTTCCACTTAGCCTGGGCAACTTAATGACTCAGACAGAACCTGTCTCAAAATTAAAAATTAAAAAAGGTCTGGGGATGTGGCTCAGTGCAAAATTCCTGGGTTCAATTCCCAAGACTGGAAAAAAAAAATTGTCTTGGAGCTGCTGCAGCCGTCTCTTAACCATAGAAAAACACTAGTTCCTAACAAACCAGCCTAGGCTCCCTGAACTTTTTGAATCGGACAGTGAAGCAACCTTGAATTAGCTGTGATGTTCTCATATGAGATAACAAATCCCTTCATGCTTAGTCACTTTTATTCAGTTCTGTTACTTGCAGCTGGAAATGTGCTAACTAATATGATATTTGAGCCTTCCATTTACTCGAAAGATAAAAATTCTTCAGAGGATGAGGCAAGAGGATCACCAATTTGAGCCCAGCCTGGATAATTTAGCAAGACACTCTCTCAAATTTTTAAAAAATGGTGTACAGCGGCAAGTGGGGAGGGCTGGAGTTGTATTACTAGTTCAATCTCTAATATTGGTGGGGGAGGAGAAGGAAGATAAAAAATTGGAATCCAACATGTTTTGTTACGCTAATATTGCTTTTAAAGAGCAAGTTGCTTGAAATAACATTCTCAGGTTGCAGGAACTACAGATGAAGTCAAAATAACCTATCTCATTTGTTTAGAGTTTCATATTTCCCCGTTTCTCTCAGTAGCTGCGTAACCTCTCCAAGGTCAAGTAGGAAGCAAATGAAATGTTCTGAATCCAGCTGAAGGAGGAGGGAAGCATCTTGTACTTATCTTTTTTTTCTCTTCACTCCTGAATCTTTCTGTCTAATGTTTGCTCTTGAGGACACAGTTGGACTTGAGGGAGACCAGTATGGCTGGGAAGGGTTGAAGGTAATGTTGATAGGCTGCAGAAACAAGCAGTATAATTTAGCCCATTTAATAAGAAACATCAAATGAAACAGTATATTAGACATGAGAAGACAAGATTCTAATGACCTTGAGTAGAGCTCAGTGGTAGGCATTTGTCTAGCACGTTCAATCCAGCACCAGAAAAAAAAAAGAAGGCAAAGTGTTTAACTTAGGCTCAGCTGCTGTCGCGATGTGTACCCTCTGCCAAATCACATCACATTTCATGGTTTCACATTCTCTCAACCATAAAATGAAGAATTTAACTAAATTTTTCTTGGTCATTTCAAACATAACAAAAATTCCATGATTCTACATAAAAACAGATCATCTCGAGTGTCTTTCCACTAAAATGCCAACCACACATGATCAATCTCATCATCAGAGACAAAGATTAGGCCATGAATCGAAAGAACTGGTCGTGAATGGCTTTTTCTACCAGGAGATGGAAGTAAGTATTATCTATTATAGTTTGAACTGCATCCCTCTTCCCCTAACCTATGGATTCACCAAATCCTTACTATTAGTCAAAAAAATCTTTCTTCTAGAATGTCCCTTCTTGAATACATAATTTTCTGAGTGGTATAGGGTTTCACATTCAGAAATCCATCATATAGAGTGCATAGGCAAGAAGCAGAAATGTGTCCTCACTGTTTTTCCATAGGGGACATCTCTTCAGCCACACAGTCATCTACCATATGCACAAAGGCTTAACCTGCCTTAATCTTGGAACTGACCGGACAGCTAAGCTCATATTTGTACATACTTTCTGTATTTTTAATTACTTCCAACACAGAGAACAATTTGGAGCCCCTTGCCAGTCATTCTGCATCTCTTACCATTCCAAACTACTTAGGAAAATGAGCTTTTCTGCCACCTGAGACAAAGAAGAAAACTAAAGACTATTATTTTTTTAATTAAGTCTGTATCTGGTATTATTCTCAGATGCATTGCATCTTTTTGTAATAAATAGTAGTGGGTTTGTATTTCTTGGAAATTGATTTCTCCGTTCCCCTCAGTACTCTGTTTTCACTAGTCCGTTGACTTCGAGGCCCCTCCAAGAGTTGTTCTTTTTTCAAAATCCACTGGGCAAGTTGTCTAGGACCATAGTGGGTTCCTTGAGGCCTTTGAAAAGTGTGCAAGATGCCGGGTCAGCTGAAAGGAAAGAGCTTTAGACAATAAGTTCTGAACACCACTACTGCTGTCCTGAGAATATAACCTCACACAAGAGAGAAAATCTCAACGCTGCAGTTTGCATCCTGGTGCCACCGTGCTCCCTCACTCCGGCCTAATCACTCCAAAACAGGAAGAAGGAAGAAAGTGATTTAAAGAAAGTTAAGTAAGCTTGTCATTAGCCCCTAAGAAGGAAGCCACAGAATTGATTTTAGACAATATTACCTCTCAACAAAACCGTCCAAATTTCTTCTTGTTTTGTAAAAGGTATGGGGAAAATAATCTCATTATCATTGTGCTTTTGTTAAGGTTCTTCTGGTTGCAAATAACAAAACTCTGGGGCTGTGGGTGTAGCTCAGTGGTTAAAACAATTCCCTCGAATGAACAAGGCCCTGGGTTCAATTCCTCAACACCACATGAAAACTAGCAGGGCCTGGTGGTGCACGCCTGAAATACCAGCACTCTGGAGCCTGAGGCAGGAGGATTGCTGAGACTTTAAGGCCAGCCTGGACTTCAGAGAGAGACTTTGTCTCAAAAACAAATAAACAAAAACACTTTACTCTACTTGAGCTGGCTTTTAACAAAATAGGAAAACGAATTATATGGATATAAGAGTATTTCACAGACTCCAAGATCAGGAAGGATATTTATCTTAGGGAAGATCTGAACCAGGAGCCAGAAAGACCCGGTGAAGCCATGCAGCTATTTCCTGTTTCTCTCTCTCTGGGACCACACCCACTCTCATTTCTGCTTCTCTCTGCAGCGCTGCCTCATTCTTCTCCCGGCTGACACCTTCTTCTGCTTCTCTACCTAATCCACCATTCCTCTCCCAAGTTCAATTGCTCTCAGGTCTAGGCGCACACCGAATCTCACTCTACTCGAATCACAATTCCAAGTTCCGAGAAAGTAAAATCAGAATATGTTAATCAGCATCTGCTTCTGATCCAATCCACTCCTGGCCAAGGGAACACACCCTGACCTGGGAAACCCTCCCAAAGTGTAGATAGAGCGAGTCAGCGGGTGCTGAACCAGAGAGATTGCTGAGACCTGGACAGGACTTCTTCCAAAAATGCCCAAATCATATTATCACCCTGCATGGACGTCCAGCCACTTTTTTTCTGGCCACGTTGCCACTCTGTCTCTTAACTCTACTGATGTCCAAGTGTTGAAAGTGACTGTCATCTGACCGTTTCTAGCTTTTCTCATCAGAGAAAGGAGCACTTGTTATTAAAACTTTTCAATGAATCCTGAAATCATTCCCCTTCCTTCTCCTTCTTTATTCCAGGTGCCTGAACAGGGACTCCAAACTTCCAGTTCCTAATTACTCTCACATACTGGAAACTGAGGCAGTGGTCCTGGGCTCATTTTAGTTACGATTCAGATGTAATGACAATAATATTAATAATGATGACAGTGAAGAGAGGGAAAGGAAAGAAGAGAAATGGACACGGAAGAGGAAGAGCTAGCATTATTGAATGCCTAGAACTACCAGGCACTGCAGTGAGCATCTCAGGGACTCCATGGCCAATCCCTTCACAAGCCATTTAGGGATGGCAGAGGCTATAATTGTATCAGCCGCCCACATTTTAAATTGCTGCTCTCCCCTAGAAGTCTCTGGAAGTGCTTGGTTTGATTGCCAGAATATTACTGATTATTTTCATTTGCACGAATAGCTTTCCTTTATACCTAATCACCATGTAACACAAAGATGATTATGTGTTGATTAACTTTGCTTTAAGATTAATTTCAACATTCAACTCTGCCCATTATCCCAGCCTGCTTAGTTTGCTTTGTGTACAGAATTGATTGTCAAGTCTAACTTAAAAGATATTTAGAAGAAACTTCATATCCCGGATCCTAGGCAAGAATACAGGTGACTCATGAGTCCTTCCCCAAGAAACAGAGTATAATTGAATATTCTGAACAATTGATCTTAAGATATCTGAAAATCCTTTTCTAAGTGGAAAGAATTTTTGGAGTCACGGAGGCATGCAATGTGGTCTAGTTGTATTTCTTAAACGATAAATAGAGAGGCAGAAAGGCACTATGGAGATGCACTGGCAGGAAAGCCAATGTCATGGCCAGCCGGCCTCCCACAGTTCCTGGCTAGGCTACTACAGAGAGTGGGAGTGTGGGACTGCGTGAAGGAGTAACATTTGCTGAATGGGTAGTTATAACTAGTGCTCCCGGGTACTTTAGTTATATAGTGGCAATAATGATAATAACACAGAAATGACAAAAAAATCTTTCAAGCCTTTTCTATATGTTACGCATTATCAGAATTTAATCCTCTAAACCAGGGGATCCCCAAGTCCCCGGGCATTGGACTAGTACTGGTCTGTGGCCTTGGAGGGACCAGGCCCCACGGATGGATGAACTGGGGGCAGTCAGGCGAGCTGTGCAGGAAGTCCCATCTCTGGATAGGGCTCTCTGCTTCCTGCTAATGCTGTTCACCATTGCAGAGTAATACGGACCCACGCCCCTCTCAGTGCTTGAGAGAATGGTCTTCAACTAAACCAGCCACTGGCATTGAAAAGACTGGGGACCCCAGGGCCTAGCCCTGTTAGTGTCCTCATGGTCCTGCAGAAGAGGAAGGCAACTGCTGAGATGCTAGTTATGCTGACGAGGGCTGTGCTGACCTAGGGCAGTCTGGCCTTGATCCAGCTCTGTTGGGCAGCAAAACTCAAGGTCCTTCTGGTTCTTCTAGGTTATTGCCAAGGTTAGATGATCCTTAATCGCTCAGAATGTCAGTTTCCTTGTTTGTATAATTGGATGATAATATTTTTCTTACAGCACAATGTCTTTATGGAGATTAATAGGGTCACATAGTTGAAATAGCGTATTGTGTAATGCCAGCAAATAAAATTCTGTCTTCCTTGAGAAAAGTAAATTTTCCATCCTCCTTCTCTATTTCTTTCTTAGTTACTTTTTCATTACTGTGACTCAATACCTGACACCCAGAAATTTAGAGAAGGAAAGGTCTATTTTAGCTCATAGTTTCAGGTCACAGTCCACTTAGGGGTGGTCAGCAGCAATGGAAGTACGTGGCAGAGGTGGAGGCAGCTCCTCACGACATCACAAACAGGAAGCCCGGTCCCATCAAGTCCAGTCTCTCCCCAGAAGAAAAAGATGTAATAATCTTTCTTCTTTCTTCCTTCCCCCCGCCCCATCTTACTGATATGTATAAAGAGCAAAATTTAAGGTTTACCATGAAGTTGAGCATTTTGGGCACCTACGTATCTTGTCAAGGTGACAAGGACTTTCCCACTCTCCTTTTGTCCCACCCCCTACCCACCCCTCCCTCCCTCCCTGCCCTACCTCCCTGTTTCACTTTGTTTTTCGTTTTAAGTTCCATGAGATATTTGTGATCTGGGTCTCTCATATCAGAGAGACCATTGGATGTTTCACTTCCTGCTTCTGACTCACTTCACTAAGCATGATGTTCTCAAGTTTCTTCCTTTTATACAGTTCAAGTTCCCAGTTGGGCCTCTCACATCCGGGTGGGTGTTCTTCCCTCATTCACTCGCCCCCAAATTACTCACACCCTAATCCAGCCTGGTTCCTAACTGCCTTATCTAGGTGTGGTTCCTAAACCCTAATCCAGGCATGGTTCCTGATTGCCTCAAATTGACATAATCACCCCAACTGTCACAGGTTCCTTTAAATTTTTGTTTTCCTTGAAAAAAGTAAATTTTCCATTCTCCCTCTCCTTTTTTCCTTCTGTTTTCCTTCCTATTTCCCTCTGCTTTCTTTCCATTCTGCAACAGGTCCAGCCCCACCCCATCCCTGCCTGATTTGAGGGGTGGAAATGAACCGGAGCACCCAGAGAGTGTGTATTTTAGTTATTCACCTGTGAACCACTGGGAAATGGCTTTGCTGCTCTGAAGAGAGAAGACCTGGAAGCTCCTGGTTACGCAGAGCTGCTGCACACGCCGCAGGGACTTGGGGCACAGCTGCTAACTGATGATGATCCCATCGCTCCAGGTACAGAACTCACTGGGTAAAGAGGAGCGATTTCTTTTTATAGGATCATTTCACGCTGTGCATGGGGCATGAAACTCACCTGGCCCTCTGGGAGCGTGGCATATAAGGCAGGCTTGGGGAGCCCACAGATCTAGGTCTGAGTCATCGTTGTGACGTTGTTTGCTCTTACACCTTAAGAAAGCTACTTGCTCTCTGAAAGCCTCAATTTTGTCATCTATAAAAAGGGAACAATGGTAACAGGCTTTGGAGAGGTGAGTCATTAAATGAGGCAATAGCTACTTTATAAAAAGAGTGTTTGTGATTACACACAAATATTAGTTGTGATTATGTATTTTTCTAGCAACGGAGAAAGGACAGGTGGGAGAGCCAGTGACCCAAGCCCCTGGTCCTTCATGAGTAGGATTTAGAGTTCACCTGGCCTCTTCCAGGAGGTTCACGTATAGTCCTGTAGACTTCTGAGTATTTAGAAAAGCCAGTGCATGTGTCACTTAGCACAACAGAGTGTGCACCTGCCTCTGACACAGAGCAGACGGGAAATCTGGGAGACTGGGCTCCGCGGGAGCAGAGGTCATTGCCTCAGGGTCATTGCCTCAGGACCACTCCCAATGGCTAAACAAAGGTGGTAGGGGCAGAATTAGTCATCATCCACTCCACCTCCCAGCCCTGGCCCACGTGAAACTCCACTTTTCAAAGTTGCTGCCTTATTTGTAGTCTTACCCTGCCTGGGCTCCCCTCCCTGTGCCCAGCTGTTCATTTGAACCTGACTTTGGGGAGGCAGGAATGCCAGTAGAAGTATGACTCCTCACCACCTCCTGAGGCTCGCCTGGGACCCCGCCTCTCATAGCCCTGAGCAGCTCTGATCTCTCACCTCCCTAGGGTCAGTTCTGCCACACCCACATTGAGAAGGAAGAGATCCCACAATAGGCACCAAACTTGGTGTTAAAAGACTGGTAGCCTGTTCAAGATCTGCCACGAAGATGCTGTATCATCTTGGGGAAGTCACTTAATCTGAGCCTCACCTTCCTTCTTCATGAAATGGAGTTATTAATATTTTCTCTGACTTCCTAATATTGCTTAATAAAAGATCACATTAAAAAACAAAACAAACAGAAGTCATGGAAACAGAAACATTGTTCGAATGTTTACTTTTAGGAGAAAAACGAAACAGTTAAAAACAAGAAGCTAGATATAATATAGCAACACAGACTGTGCCAAGAGCCCTGCCATCCTTCATTCATCCATTCATTCATTCATTTTATCCCCAATCCTTAGGCCCATCTCTATTCTAACTTCACGTTAAGTTTTTTTAAAAAGTGTGTGCAGTTGTTTTGTGAACACACATTTTTAACTTATGTAAATACTATATTATATTATGTAGCTCATTATCTTTCTTAAAATATTCTACTAAGAACCATGTTTTTAAAATCCAACTATGTTGCTATGAGTGGCCGGGGTTTTGCAAGGGCCAATGGTACGGTGTAACATGAACTGAGGGCAGGTTAATCTAACCTTGCACACTTGAGATCCAAGAAAAAATGTTTGTTATTATGCATCAACTTCATAAAGAGAGAATTGATAATACTTTCCTTTCAGGGTAGAGTCATTTATGCACAAGGACCATAGAGGGAAAACAAGTCCCCACCTGTACATCCCCCTTGTATACAGGCGAGGGAACAAATGGTCACAATGCGTGGTAGGTAGTATCTGACTGAGGGAAGACAAACAACCTCAAGGACAGTTACTGACTGGTCCAGCCTGGGGAAAAGGGAGTGCCGAAAGGCAGGATGCTTGAGCAGGGCTGGAAGGACGAGCAGCACAGTCTAGTGAAGAAGATGGGGACAGAGATGTTGTGAGGAAACAGCAAGGACAAGGTCATTGAGACAAAAATGAGCGAATGGCGCAGAAGCAGCCAGACTGGACCAGCAAGCCCCGGGAGAGCTGAGGCCAGGGATGCAGGTAGGAGCCTGCTCTGGAGGACTTCCGAAACCAAGTCAGGAGTTGAGATTTTCCCTAATCGTAGCACAGCTGGTGCGGCTTTATCTGGGAGAACACCACATCTTTATAAGTATCTCTCAGAGCCCTCCCATCCGACACCAGAGGATAAGGCAGAGCCTACGTTAAAGAAGCAAAACTTGGGGCGGGGGTGTGCAACCTGGAAGCTGGAGGAGCACAGGGGGCCTGAACAAAGGTGGTGGCTGTGGGGACAGAGAGATGAGAGCAATGTGCAGAGCATGAGAAGTAGAATCCAGGATTATGCTGATAGACGTCTGACTGGACACAGGTAGAACAGCGGCAGGAGAGGGCCAGGCATGGTGCCCACGTTCCTGACTTGGGAACAATAGTGGGGGTTACAGCGCTAGTCCCCTAGGTGAGAAATCCATGAGGAAGGTGATGACTCAGTTAGGGAAGATTGGAATTTGGAGGGCCGGGGGTGGTTGTACACACGTACTCAACTCTGGAGAGGACCCGGGGCTGGAGACATGTGCATTGGCAGCTCTGCGAGGTAGAGTCATGGAGAAAATAACGGCAGGGAGAACAGAGCGAAAAAGCAGGCTAAGGCAGGACCACTCAGTTCAGGGGTAGGTGGTAGAGAAATTGGAACCTGCGAAAGGAAGGAAGGAAGAAACCAAAGGAGAATAAATCATCCAAGAACGGTAGCGCACACCTGCAAACCAGCCACCTGGAGGCTGCGGCAGGAGGATCGCAAAGCCAAGCCCGGGACAGGCGACGAAAGAAAAATAAGGAACCTAGTTCAGTGGTAGAGCACCTCTGGCTTTGATCCGCAGAAGTGCATCATCATCATCATCATCATCATCATCATCATCATCATCATAATGACAACAATAACAACATGGAATCAAGGGGGAGAGACGTTTCAAGGAGAAAGCAGGGAGATTTAGATAAATCTAACAGGTCAAATAACACTGAAGCTGAGAAGGACTTCACACCAAAAGGCCACTAGTACTATAGGAGGTGGCTTCTACTGCAGCGTTGAGAGACAGTAGCGGCAGGAGAAGTAGAAAACCCTCTCAAGAAAGTCACCTAGGGGGAGCTGGAGGAATGGCTTAGCGGTTAAAGCGCTTGCCTGGCGAGAACTACATCAACCGCTAAGTACCCGAGTTTGATTCTCCGGCACCACATAAGCTAGGTGTGGTGGCACATGCCTGTAATCCAGCACTGGGAGACTGAGGCAGGAGGATTGCCGTGAGTCCAGGGCCAGCCTGGGCTCCATAGTGAGTTCAGGACCTGCCTGGGTTACAGAGTGAGACCCTGTCTAAGAAAGAAAGAAAGAAAGCCATCTGCGAAGGACAGGGGGAGATGGAACCATGACCAGAGGCAGTAAGAAAGGAGTTTTCAAAGGATGAGAAGAGCTGGAGTACATACAGAAGGGAGGATGGTAAGGACAGAAGGAGAAAAAAGCTACGGGTGTGAAGGTGTCACCAGCTAGCAGAGGTCCTGGCGTTAGTGACAAGGGAAATTAAACAGGAAGTTGCAGAAAAAAGTAGACCTCCTTGGAAAGTAAGAGAACACAGTAAGGCCTTCAGCAGGGAGCAGCTGCCGAAGGTCAAGCTAAGGTCACAGAGGAAAGGAAAGGGTTAAGGCTCTCAGTTCTGCTTCTGCGAGATGGCTTCACAAGTCCTTGTGCTTCAGGTGGCAATTTGGTCTCCACCAGATGATTGTTTTTGGCTTGGGACAGTCTCAAACTTGCGAGGCTCTGCTGGGATCCAAAGTGACCTTCAGTTTAAGGGGATGACTGGAGACTAGTTGAATCTCTGTAAATCCCTTATCTTGGTGTCCTAAATCTTGAAGGGGGATGAGATTATGTAAATTCAGGGCTGATCAACCTTGCTTGCCAGCTTTTAGACAGACTCCTAAAGTGATTAGCCTGCTTGTAGGCAGAGCTGAGAAGGGATTTGACCCAAAGTTCTAAGGTGACCAAAGATAATAATGAAGGTCGAGCTTTGTTCTACTTTTAATTACCTATTGGACACCTGTAAATCCAAGTGAAGAGTCACTGGTTTTTAACACAAACCACTTTATAGTCCTCGACTGCTTCCAAAGAAAACACAGATTGGCCTTTTAATAAGTAACAGGCGAAGGGCCCAGGAGACGGTCCTCTGTCCCTGTAGTGTTCTCCGAAGATGGATGGACGCAGGTTCTGGGGCAGCCCAGGGCCCAGCTGCAGAGATTCCCCTGGGCCGAGGCAGGAAACACTTCTTTCCCTGGAAGCAATGAATTTTCCAGCATTCTTCAAACAATGCTCCACGCATAGATTCTGTTCCCTGTACAATGAAATAGTTACCTACTACTGAGATGAGTACAAAGCTGGCTCCCTTCATCATCCCCTCATGTCCTCTCTCCCAGGCTTCTTCCAGTAACAAGCAGAACACTGGTGCCTGAGAGCCACAAGGGAAAGCCAGGGCCAGGAGCCAGGGAGGTGGGCACAGGGAAGAGACCGGCCCAGGACAGGACACAGGCTTTCCCCTCCTTCCTCACCGCATGCAATGCCTCTGCTCAGCCTCAAGGCTACCTGTGAAGCCCCAGCGGTTCATGGAAAATCTGTCCTGGTTTCTTCACAGCTCAAACCTGTTCTCTCAGTGATGGATCCACCTCCAGTTTTAATTTACCTTGCTTCGATGACTAGCGGGTCCTTCTTTTACTTCTGACTTCTCATTTTTGGTTTCTTCTCCAAAGTTATGCCTTGTATTCAATTCTTAAACACATTCCCTTTGACTATCAAAGTAAAATTTACAGATCCATGCCTCTCTCTACTCAAAAAGAATTTAAGGTGGTTAATAAAGAAATACCACAATTAACAAGACTTTTTAAAAATGAGGTCATGAATGAGAAGGAAGAACCAAGTTATAAGAAGAAATAGGATAAATTCAAGGTTACGCTACAAATGCCAAAACTGTGTTCTAGAATGTTCTCAATACTTCACTCTGTCATAGATTGAGCTCCAGGCTTCTTAGCAGTTGCTGCAAAGAGCGAAATATGGTGAAGAATGCAATTCACTCCTTTTTGAAATAAAAACTAATGAGATATAAGGAACAGGGAATCTAAAATAAGACAGAGGCAATGAGAACCATCAGGATGAGAGGGAAAAAATCCCGTAATACTAACCCACAGCAGGCCTAGAAGGCACCAGGGCATTTCAGGAGCTTTCTCTAAACTGCTGTCTCCATTGTAGGGAGAGAATGAAATATGATGTGTTTAAAAGTAATGAAGAATTTTGACAATTGGGGAAAAAGTTTCTGCATAAATTAGTAAAAATTCATAATTAAGCACAGACACACGTTATCTACAGTGTAAAAATAATAAAGTAGGGCAAGAAAGAAAAATGGATATTTCTTCTGTGATAGCATGTGTGAAGTCACAATAAGGCAGCATGAGATGTTGACGAAGAAGAAGAAAACGGCTATGAAAGAGCAGAATGATCATTATTGTTTAAACTAGTAAATTTTTGAGTAATTTGTATTTCTCATTATGAAAATGGAAAGGTGGAAAATTCATAGGTAGTGTCTAAAACAAAAGAATCAAAAAAAGTAACAGTCAAACTTGTTAGAGATAAGACAGCTATTCCCCCCAAAATAGCTCATAAAATCTGGAGTTAGAGAATCCACTTCCAAGATGTCCCACTCATATCAAGACCAACTAGAAGCACCCCACTCTCCTCATAAAGGGGCGTGCTTTGCCAACAGCTGTCGTGCCTCCCCTCTACTTTTCCATCCATCAAACCGTTGACAATTAAACAGCTTTTATCTCTCAATATTGCACTCAACCAATGACTTGACAGCGGCAACTGTCCTGGACACCCTGAAATCACTCCTGGAGCTATTTGCGCTTACTACAGCAGGCTTGAATTAGAACTAAGCAGTAGAATTGAATTTGGACAAATCGATAGGCTTGAATCAGAAATTTTGAATTCAGACCCAATTTGAACTAATTGGTAGGCTTTAACTTGGGTCAATCACAGGTTCACAGCCACAGTACTTCCGTCATATGTCTGCAGTAGGTCTAAGAGGGTTCCCTCTTTTGCATTGAACCCCTGTGTTGTAGCACATGTCCTCATCAAATCACACTTTGCTCTGGTGGTCTCGTAGATCCGCTCCTGATTTATTTCTCATGTAGTGTGGGCTCTGAAGGCTCTACATCTACGCAGGATTCTCATCCTGAGTATTGTGGAGCAGTAGCTTTAAAAGACCTGTAAAAACACACGGGGCTTCAAGACCAGCGTCTGGCAAGGTCAACCAGAACCATCAGGGTACATACAGAGGGCTGAGAACACTGGAGCTCAAAGCCTGGAGCTACTAGCAGGGCTGAACTTTGCTGACACAACATTTTTATCTGAATAGAGCAAAATAACTCTCAACCAGTTGCTGACAACATGGCTGGCAAAATATGGCTGGCTGTTGACCAGAGGCCTGGTATCTTTATGCCATAGAAACCTCTCCGTGTGTTGCCTGTGCACGCTCACAACACGGCTGTTGAGTTCCCCCAGAATGGCAGTGTAGGAAAGAATGTGGTGGAAGCTGCAATAACTTTTTTCCCCCCAAGGGCTGGGGATTAAGTCCAGGCCTAAAGTTTGCCAGGTAAAGACTCTACCAGTGAGCTACACTGCCAACCATAGTGTTCCTCATGGCCTAATCTCAGAAGCCACATTCCATCATCCAAGGTACATTGCATTATTTACCCAGCTCAGCATTGTTCAATGTGGGAAATGACCACACAAAGGCATGAAGTACTAGGAGGCAGGATTATTGGGGGGCCATCTTGGAGGCTGTCATATAGGTGTTGATGAAGTAGCAACTTGCCTTGCAGAGTCAACCTCACGCTTAACATCTATCATGTTAAGTACATGCAAAGTTAGGTAAGTGACATATCAGAGAAACACTACTCAAAAAAGTCAGCCAACCGGAGATGAGAACTACATGTCTAGGCACCTAATTCTCTGAAGGTCTGACTTATTTATGGGTGAGGCACAGAGAATATAGAGGAATGGCGGGAACTTGTGTCTTTTACCTCCATGATCGTTATTATTTACAACAAAGCATTTAGTGAATGTTGAGCAGTAGGGAGCTGGATGTTATGCTAGCTGACAACTTGGAGTTCAGCTCCCCCCGTTACCAATTAAAGGCAGACTCACTTTCTTTAATAGGCTGAGCCGAACACGGGCAGCTGTCAGCCACCTGTGGAAGTTCAGGAGCCTGGCTAGGACATCTCCTCGGCTGGCAGGAGAGCCTCTCGCACGCAATACCTGTCCTAGAGGCAGACAGTACTGACGTTCAGGGGATCCCACTTTTAATCCACATCCTTCCTCCTCATCCAAGAGCAGGAAAACAATTCATTTCCTCTCTTCAAATTTCAGCAGCACTTCAGCTCAAAAGCAACCTCTCCATCAAGAATCCTTCCCTCCACACCTGCCCTTCCGCCCGCTCCCTACCTACGTGAAGGCCTCTCAGCCTCTCCTTCTTTCCTGTCCAAACTTCCTGGCCCCTGCTCACCACACAGAAGGAATTAAGCAAGATGCAGTGGGAAGGATGTGTCCCAGGTAGCTAAACAGGCACACAGCAGTGGACAGACTGACCCCAACAACTGCCCCCATCTTGTTCAGAGAGCACACACCTCATCAACCTGACCACTGGGTCAGCTTGTACCTTTTGGGGCCTCAGCTTTGTTCCCCCGAAGCCCTTGACACGTTTGCTTTTATGAAATGTCCCTTTAGAAATGAATCACTCCAGGGTCAAAGAGATATTCAGAACTGATATCCAAAATTTTGTGTTTGTTCAGACTTTTTTCCCAACCAAAAAAAAAAAAAAATGCTTGAGCATTTTTATCTGATACTCAAGACCCAAAGAGGTTAAGAATATTTGTCAACAGACACAAATCACAGCCCACAGGCCAGATGTGGCTTTCTGAGGTTATTGGCTTGGACCGTACAGTGTTTTGGGAGTTTTTGCCAACATTTAAAAGTCAGAGGATTTTACATAAAAAATTCAGATTTTTGTCATTTAAAAGATTTTGGGAAATGAGACAGCCCTGAGTCCACACTCCCTGGTGGCTGGTTATTGGCTAGCTCAGGGTGGCCACTATCCTTTAGATGGGACATGGCTTTGTCTCCATTGGGACTGACGATTCTAACTACCCTACCCCCACTTAGTTCCTTTGTTTTAGATCTTAATAAATGGGTGAACACTTCTCTCTCGTCAGTTGTTTTTCACTCTTTGCTGTTTTTGCAGTACTGGGAATTGGCCCAAGGCATTCATATTGCGCTAAAGTCCTAGCCCTTTCCTATGTTTTATTTTGAGACAGAGGTCTCAGTAAGTCATTAAATTGCTGAGATTGGGTTTGAACCCTCTTGTAACCCTCTTGCCTCAGCCTCCCAGAATTCTGGGATTACAGCCGTGTGTAACCATGCTCAGCTTGTGTTCCCACTGCTCATTGTTAGCGACTTCATCAACCTAGCTCCATGAACTGAAAAGGAAGGGACGTGTGGCCACGGGGAGCTCCTGTTTCCTTCAGGGAAATCTTATTTTCAGAGGTCCCTCTGAGAGCAGAATGAGTTTTCCACATGCCACCCTAACTTCTGACTGGCCAGCGGACTGGCAGGTAGAGGTGCCCGCTTCCTTTCCACTTGCGCTGGCAGCAGGTTAGCTTGAGTCATGTACGGTGTCTCTGTGGTATGGGGACAGGTGCCGTAGTCAGAAGGCCCTCAATGCCACCAGTGTAGGTGTAGGCAGTGTCATCCAGGCGCTGGCTTGCCTTCCGCAGTGTTCACACTGTGTGCTTTTGCTTTAGTGCTCTCCCTTAGTAGCCGTGTGGTGTTAGCCAAGGCCCTTAATCTCTCTTGTGTCCAGGTTCCCCGGCCTATAGGAAGAGGGTGTTAATACAAGTGTCACCCTCACAGAACCACCAGAAATGGACAAACGTGAAGTCATCCAGTTTGAGGGCTTAACCTCACACCCAGAACACAGTAAGAACTCAATAACCACCATAGCCACTGACCTTGGTGATTTAGGAATTAAACCAAACCAAAACAAAGAAACCAAAAACAAAATAGAAAAATACAGATTTTCTTTTCTTGGAGCCTGGTTGCTTAGCAGCCCCCTTGCTCCCTTCTGTGGTCTCTGAATTGGCTTCAAGATCCCCTAGGGGTTCTCGAGACAATTGAAAACACTCCTCTGGTTGCTCGGATGGCCCTCTTCCAGCAATCTGCTACAGCCACGCACATGACAGCTGGATTCCTCCCTCCCCTGCCCCATTGAGCTGTCCCTGCTCTGCTGGCGGTCCCTCCAGAGTACCTGCCCATCTCTCCCACTCTCCCAGCCCCAGTGCTGCTGCCCTGCCTTCATGGAGTTTTCTTTTCATCCATGAAATTCAATAATTCAGGTTTAAATTCAGATATTCAATCTGGTATTTATTGCTACCTGCAATGTGCCAGGCATTGACATAGGTACTACCGTCATCAGTGAGCAAATCAGACGCATCCCTGCCCTCAAGGAGCTTCCATTCTACCAAAGGAGATGGAATGTGTGGCCATACTTGTCACCTCACAGGTGGCTGGGAACAATACCTGATGCCTACAACTTGAAGAGAGGTTAAATTTAGCTCCTGTTTTAAGGAGATTCAGTCCGTGATCGGCAGACTCCAAGGCAGAATTCCTTGCGCAGCAAAGTTGCTAGGAAGCAGAGCAGGAGAACAATGCCAGGGAGGAACCAGCAAGGGGCCATACATGGCGCTCAAGGTCACGTCCCCACAGCTTACCCAGCCACACCTAGAAGCATGCTTTACTATTCTACTGGGCATTTCTTAATCTATCGAAGTTGACAAATCAAGATTATTCAGGAGTAATGGTCACTTGGCTAGAAAAAAGTTAGACATGGAAGTGGAACAATTTCAAGTAAAATGGCTTGAAGAGCCTCAACAAAAAGGTGAGCTTCATGGTGCAGGCCCGTAATCCCAGCACAGTGGAAGTCTGAGGCAGGAGGATCGCAAGTTCAAGTCCAGCTGGGCAGTTTGGTGACATAGCAAGACTCTGTCTCAAAAAAAGAAAAGAAAAGAAAAATGGTAGCACAGGGTGAAGGCCCTGGGTTGGATTCTTAGTATTGAGAGAGAAAGAGCAAAGGGCTTTAAGAAAGTGAGAGCGTGAGTGGCTGAACCAAGAGAGCTGCAGGCAGAAAAATACAAAGGTCCTGCGGTTGATGTGACAGGGACGGTGAAGGGCCGGGGTGGCTGAGCCCGGGAAGAGGAGTTAACAGGTGGGCACCTCCTGCAGGGTCATTGTAATGGCTTCGGCCTTTTCTCTGAGGCAAGGAGAACCTTCACTGGCACCGTCCACTTTTCACCGCATCCTGCCTCGCACCTGGCCTCCCTGAGCCATCCATCCTGCCTGTCCGTGTTGCCAACCCCCCACTTTTTACAACCCCCGGCTCTCAATACCTGATTAAGATGCCAGAAACTGCCCAGTTCTCTTGTACAGCTTTACAAGCTCTAAAAGAGAGCATCCAGCCCACCCCTCTGACTTCTCTATCCGGCAACACACTCATCCTCAGCACTGTGACCATGGCCCTCACTCAGGCGGACTACAGCCTCTGGCGTTTTTATTACACTTCCCGTCTGCATGCAGGTGTCCTCCTTCTCCAGTGGCTCCGGAGCTCCCCTGACCCTGGCCTTAGCAAGGAGAGTGACGCCAACTGAGAGGGTGGGTCAGTTGTTCACCTGCCCAGGAAGGCAAGACACTGGCTTTTCCGTCTCCGTCTCTGTAGTGCCCAGCACAATAAAATGCCACTTCAGAGAGGAATGATGATTTCCTCCACTCCAGAACCCGAGCCACCGAGCCACTGAGCCACTGGTCTTTTCTCTGCTTTAGAGCACTTCCTTGCACTTGGTCACAGCAATTTTCATAGTCCAATCTTTTTCCTTCTCATCCTTCCTTTTATTTCTTTCCTTTTTCTCAGTACTAAGGACTGAACCCAACGCTTTCATGCTGAGCTACATCTGGAGTCCTTTCTGAGACAGGGTCTCACTCAATTGACCATCTTGTCTCAGCCTCCCACAGCACTAAGATAATAGGCATGTGCCACCAGGCCTGGGGACAGCCCAATTTTTTGTACTAATTCTTTTATTAGTGTGTATTTGTGATACATAATAATAATAGCCTGAGAAATTGGTGCACTTATATATTGCATCCTGCTCCTTGTTTCTGCTCCTCAGTTCCCCTCCCCCGCAAACCTTCTTTCTCTCCCCACGATGTCTGTTTTCTCACTTTCTTCCACCTCTTTACTTTGCTCGTCTACTTTTTTATGGCTTGGTTTTCTCATCTTAGAGATACCATGTGATATTTAATCTTCTGTGTCTGATTCATTTTGGTCTCAAGCATCATGGTCTCAAGGTGTATCCATTCTCTCTCCTACAAATGATTGAAATTTATCTTTTTTATGGCTGAGTAGTACTCATGTGTAAACACACCACATCTTCTTTATCCATTCTTTGTTGATGGGCATATTGGATGCTTTCATGATTCAGCTGGGTTGTGCTGCTAGAAATATGGGTATGCACATATCACTCTTGTATGAAGACTTTAACTCTTTTGAGAAGATACCCAGATGAAGTAAAATTGGGTCAAATAAATGGTTCATTTGTTTTTCAGTTTTTCAAGAAATCTTCTTCCGACTTTCCACAATGGTTGTACCAGTTTACAGTCCCACCAACAATGTAAGAGAGTTTCTTTTTCCCCACAACCTTGGCAGCATTTGTTGTTTTTGTGAGTTCTCGATACCAGTCTTTCTAACTGGAGTTATATGGAACCTCCATGTTGTTTTGGCTTGCATTTTTCTGATGGCTAAAGATTACAGCCCAATCATATTGGTTCTGTGTGTACATATATTAAAAGTTCTGGTATCTCTCCAAAAGAGTTAAAAGCACCATATAACAGCACAGATACATGCGTACCCATGTTTATAGCAGCACAACTAATAACAGCTAAATGATGAAAGATGCCAAAATATCTATGAATAGAGCAATGAATTTTAAAAATGTAGTATATATACACAATGGAGTATATGTATCTGTCTATGCTTTATATATGCATGGAGTATATGTATTTGTATCTATATGTATGCTTTGCTATAAAGACAGACGTGAATCATTTGTAGGTAAATGGATACAACTCGAGACTGTCAAGTTTAGTGAAGTGAATCAGACTCAGAAGATTAAATACTGCATGGTTACGCTAATATGAGAAATCCAAAATGTAAATAAATAATAGTCGAATGAGTCAGATGACGGGAGTGAGGGAGGATGAGGTAGGGGTGGGTGAGGAGAACGGGGACAGGGAAGGGAAAGTGAAGTTGTTGTTATGATATATATGTGCATAGAGTTCTCAAGTTTAATGTAACCATGGTGTAGCTCATATGCATGCTAATAAATATGGGAGGAAAATAAATAAAAATGAATTACATATTAAAAGGAAAATAGGCTCTCTCAGGTTACAAACTAATGGACCAGGAATGCCGAAATTAATTTTTGTAACCGCATTCCATTGGGTTTCCACACTGCCTAGGGCATGCCTCTGACAGGGACAGTCTTCTAACACTGATAGCCTTGGCTTTGGGACCAGTCCGGTGTTTCCGCTGGGCTTCCTGGAGTGTGCCATGCACGCCATTTCATTTCTAAGCTTTGCTCTCCTTTTTTGCAAAATGGTGAATCATCTCTCATAGGGCTATTAGAGATGCTAAATGTGGGGTCCAGGGATATAGCTCAGGGGTAGAGCCTTTGCCTAGCATCCCCAGGCCTGCAAAAGGCAGGGCACACCATGCCACTGCACAGGGCACGGCCCTGAGTAAGGGTTCCCTGAGGGTATCACCGGAGGAGACATTGTGGCATACGTGTCAAGCTTGTGTATAATTTAGTCACTTTTAAGAGAGGAAAATTTTCATTCAGAATCCCTGAAAACACATATACAAAAACAGTGAATTTAAATATTGTCCTTTTTTGCTGTTGTCGTTCCACAATGTCAAAGAATGAGATGTGGACAATGGAGGCAAGGTGTAGAACATCAGGTCTTTATTTAGAGACAAATGCAGAGGGGTAAAGGCTCCCACTTTCTGGGAGGGGGTCCTAAGGGGGTTGCTCCAATTTTGTCTTAATAAATGGTGCAAAATTTTTTGTTAAACATATCCTGACATTGAAAAGTTGAAACTCAAGCAAGTCCTGGAGACTAAGCAAATCTAAAATTGCATCTACAGGTCCTGGTGTAAGATTTTGTTTCCTAAGCTGACGATTGGGTCAGAACCAAAGGCAGAAAGGAGGGGAGGTCCACTTCTGTGGCTGGCAGTGTGGTTCCCCCAGGACACTGCTTGTGGTGATCTGCAGAGCCTGGAACGTTCTATTCTTTCACAAGGCCAGTGAGGGACTTACACCACTGTAAGCAGGAAGGACTCTTAGAAGGCAATTGGGCCGCATATGCCAAAGGCCAGAGGTTTGTCCCTGGGGACTCTCCCCTAGGGGAATCCAATCCATGGAGGGTGTGCATCCTCCCAGAGCTCTGGAGCCCGCAGGGCCTTGCACAGACTGAGGGAAGCAGGACCGCAGCGAGGGGAGGGCTCACAGGCAGAGGCAAAACGAAGTTCAAGGAAAACAAAGTAATTCAGAAATTTTATATCACTGGCAGATGGGAAAATTAACAAGGCAAGACAGAACCAGAGAAAACCCAGGGCAGCTAAATGTGAAGAGGACTACTGCCCCCTCTCCTTCTGCATCTCAGGACGTCCTGTGGGGGCTGAGGAGCCTTCCCCTGCAGAAGTCACTCCCTGGGAGTAACACTGGCCACAGGGCCAGAGTAGAAACATCTAGAGATTTTCCAGTGTGGGTTGCAAAGAGATCTCGAGGGCTCCCTCCCCAGCCACAGCATATGGTAGCTTTTCCCGCACGGTCGGACAGGCTGAGGCCACACAAACCCCGAGTACGAGTCTAAATGATCGAGATGGCAACCAGCAGGCACATTCTGCAAAAGCAAAGAGAGCTCCTTGGCATGTGGGATTCATTCAGGAGGCTGTGGCTGCCTCCTCTTCCTGCATCGGAGACTCTTAGTAACAGAGGCTGTAATGCTTGGAACATTATTTTTCCCCCATAGGAAACTTTGGGTAGGGTAAAGGGACATTAAATCAAGCCTATCACCCTGTGATGTCTCCAGTGGCAACTCCACAGGGGCACATAGTGCTGTTGCCCTACAGAAGTGGCATGGGAGTTCCCGTGCCATTGGAGTATTTGGCTTTCTCATGACCCTGCTGGTGGGCACTGAAAACCAGGGGCAAGCCACTTCTGAGAAAGAGTTTTGAATTAGCAGAATTAGCTCTGTTCAAAATCACCGCAGTATACTATAACCTACCAGTACTTAAAACAAGAGAAACACTACTATTGACCACATAGCCCAAAGAACTAAGCAGAGCCCCTTCTCTCTCTCTCTCTCCCTCACACACACACTCTCTCTTTCTCTCTCTTCAACCACCCTCACCACCTACCTACAACACTGCACATAGAAGGACTCCCAGAGGGCAATTGGGCAACGTATGTCAAAAGTCTTAGCAAGTTTGACCCTAGGAATTTACTCTCAGAAAACAATTTGCTTTGTTTGAAACATGTTATCTTTGCAGTATTATTCATGAAAAACACAGGTAATCCAACAGTAAAAGGGTGGAGCAGGCAACAGGAATTTTGTATGGTGGAATGAATACCATATGCATCTATCAAAAATCTTGTGAATAAAAAAAATAGAGGTGGAAAAATTTCCCATGCTGTATTAGGAATCTTTAAAAAATGTTTTCCAAAATATAATTTCAGCATATTTCCAATGATAAAAAGACAGAACAAAAGTAAGTGTAAGGGCTGGAGGAACGGCTCAGCGGTTAAGGTGCTTGCCTAGCAAGCGCTAAGTCAAGCACTAAGTACCCAAGTTGGGTTCCCCAGCACCACGTAAGCCGGGAGTGGTGGCTCATGCCTTCAATCCCAGCACTTGGGAGGCTGAGGCACAAGCGCTAAGTCAAGCACTAAGTACCCAAGTTGGGTTCCCCAGCACCACGTAAGCCGGGAGTGGTGGCTCATGCCTTCAATCCCAGCACTTGGGAGGCTGAGGCAGGAGGATCACCTGAGTCCAAGGCCAGCCTGAGTTCCATAGTGAGTTCAAGACCAGCCTGGGTTACAGAGAGAGGCCCTGTCTCAAAAAAAAAAAAAAAAAAAAAAAAAAAAAAAAAAAAAAAAAAAAAAAAAAAAAAAAAAGAAAAGAAAAAAGAAAAACAAACTGAAAATATATTGTTGAATGGGAGAAGTAGATTTTTTTTTCTTTTACCCTTCAAATTTTCCAGAGTTGGCACCTATGGGGCCAGCTATACAATCTGCAGGTCCCAGGGCAAAGGCCTGAGTGGGACCTCTTTTTCAAACATGGAGAATTTTAAGACAGCAGCAGCAGCCGAAGAACAAACAAGCCTCTCAAATGCTGCGGGGGAGGAAACCTGTGCCACTGGACGTGTCACACGCTCAGGGAAGCAGCCCTGGTCGTTGGCCTGGCACAGGACGCTCTGACCCAGGAGGTGATGGGCATAAGGCCCAAGGGGGTTGACAGGAAGTCCTGCTGCGTCTTCACCTGTCACTGAGCAGAACTGCATCCCTCAGGAGTCCAGATTCCCAGAAATCAACCTTGTGAGCAGGGGCAAACTTTACCATATATATGCAAATCAGTCAGCCAAGATTACTTAAGTCTGAAATAACCTCTTCCGTTTTTTCTCTTAAGGTGGTGACTTTTTTAAAATCTATTTTAACACTACCAGAAAAATTTCAAGCCATCTCCTACCCTGAAACTAATGACAATTCCTAACTGAAAATAGAACAGAATTTCATTTAAAAAGCACTTTCTGATTATGTTCCCTCTAGAATTATCAAGAACCCAAGGTTTTTTCTTCCCCTGGTCAAATACCAATTTTTCCGCAGTCCCTTCTTTTTGGGAACAGTGAAGAAATTCATTAATGAATTCACCACAGAGCATCGTTCATTTCCCTTGTCTCACTCAGAGGTTTTTAATACCAGGAGTTACCGTAAATCACCCCTAAGTTGTGATCGCATGAATCACAGAGCTACCTAACAAGGTCCACAGGGCAGCATCCCTGCTAATCGCCAACACAGGCAAGGTGAGGGGAAGCATGTTGATTCACCCCATCTGAGGGGGAGCAAACTCATTACCTAACCCTTGGATTAAATTATGTGCCAAGCAAAGCTCTCCCTGTGCAGCCAGTCACAGCAGCTGCCTGCCACAGAAACGTAAACAAATCAGATGCAAACCACAGGGCCACCTGCAGGCTGAGCCCAGCAGGAGCTAGTAAAAAATGGATGCGGTTGCTCAAGCAGAAGCGCACACACTGAACTTCTCCCTCTCTCTTCGCCAGGAGGCTCCACCTGAAGACAAGCGTGGCAGGGTGGGGTAGGAGTAGGGTGCAGAGCCTCGGTTCTACCCTCCACCAACAACCCGGTTGCCTAAACTCAGCCCCGTAGCAACAGGTTTGCCCTGGAGCCTGCAGGACCAACACCTTTGAGCCTTTGCTCCCTGACCTGTTATCTTGCTGAAAGATGGAGGTTTCAACGTTGAAAACGTGGAGGCCACCTTGTTCCACCCCTCCTCTAACGCTTGGGTGCTTGGCACAGCTCTGCCCCACTTGAACACCCTCAGGCTCAGAGAGTTAGCTACCAAGGCAAAGAAGCAATCTGAGGGAGCCCAGCCCACTGTCCTACCTTCCTTTAAGCAAGAGTCTTTGTTTTTCTGTTTATGTTGTTTCACTTTGTTTGTAGTACTGGAGATTAAAGGGGTTTTCCTGATCTTTCACAATGAGATACACACTCAATTTGTGTGTGTGTGTGTGTGTGTGTGTGTGTGTGTGACAAGGTCATACAAAGGGGCTAGACTGCTGGGGCTGGGGTCAAATTTGTGGTTCATCTCCCTCAGCCTCCCATGGTGCTGGGATTGCAGGTGTGTGCTACAGCCTTTAGCTATCCCCCCCCACACACCCCCACATTGGAGACTGAGCACAGGGTCTTCACACTAAGCTACATCTCCAGCACTTTTCGTTTTGAGACAGGGTCTTGCTAGGTTACTAAACTGCCAGAACTAGGCTCCAATTTACAATCCTCCTGCCTCAGCCTCCCAGAGTACTGGGACTATAGGCATGCCCACCACTCCTGGTTGACTCTTTTTTAGAGTGTAATTTTCATTCATTGAGCCTAGTCGACATTTGCAGCCAGTTAAAACAAGTACTGTCTCTTCTGCTTGTGATAATCTTTCTGATACTTTGAAGACCTTCTCCTCCTCCTCCTCTTTCTTCCTCTTCTCTTCCTCCTCCTCCTCCTCCTTCTTCTTTCAGGAGGAGGTACCCAATACATTGTGGAATCGCTAACCGTCACCTACACCCGGGACGGGAACCTCTCTGGCCCGACCGGAGCACAGCAGTAAGGATTGCTTCCCCTCCTTCACATTAATGCTGTGCTCTTTGTAATGTAGCCTGTGCAGTATCATGCTTCTGAGCAGCCATACCACCAGTTTCTCCAAACAAAACCCTTAAGTCTTCTTTGCTCCAACTACAGCACAACCGCAGGTGGCTGTGAGTTGGGAAAATCGAGTGCACGTGGTAAGGACCCGGACTCGGAAACGGCAGGCAGCCGTGAGCTGTTACCAGCGGGGAGCGCTGTCCGGGAGGCGGCGCCCGCCGTGAAGGCTCCAGCAAGCCCCTCCGCTCCCCTCAGCGGACCGCCAGCTCTTGCTGGCTCTGTACCAAATCCGTCACCGGCTGTGTCCCTGCCCCTTGTCTCTGCTTCCCATCTCTACACACAGCAGGTCCTCCACCTCTTCCTTCCCCAATACAGAGGGGGCGTTTCCAACTGAAATTTTTACCCAGAATCTCTGGGCTTCTGTCTCCTAAAAGAACCTACCTGTCCATTCCCAGCTGGTAAGAGACTAGGGCCTGGCCTGGAGGGGTGGATTACGAGCACGTGGTGTAAGACAGGTGTGTGGATTGGATCGCAGGCATGTGGGCCGGATTGCAGCTGTGACTTGGATTGCAGGCACGTGGATTGGATTACAGGTATGTGGGAGGGGCTTAAACCTGGAAGAGGTGGAACACTGAGGCTGGACCCAGAAGGTGTAGATTACTAGGATGGGACCTGGAAGGATAAATGCAACTTTCCGCCCGCCTCTTGGACTGGACTTGACTGGACTTGGCTTCCTGCTTGCTATGCTGTGAGGAGCTGCCCTGCTTCTGCACCTGCCACGTCTGTCCACAGCTGCTCAGAGCTCCTGAACAGACTGTGATTGTCTGAGACTATAAGTTAAAATAAACTTTCCCTCCCATAATTTGTGCTTGCCAGGTATTACGTCACAGTCTTCCCTTAGAGTAACTAAGACACCATCCCTTCTCCTCCCTCATCACGGGGGGCCCTCCTCTCTTTCCCCATTACACCTTCACTCTCTGCCCAGCCCCTCTCTTCCTTCAGTGAAAAAATATTTTTTAAATGTTTCTCTCACCCTTACAAGTTCCTTCTTCCACAATATCCCGTCACATCATCAAACTGGCCAAGATGAACACGTATGGTAACACTGGATGTCTGGGGCCGCTGGAAATCAGGAGCACACAGTGGTGACTCACTCCGTGACAGCACCCAGGAAGCCGGCAGACTGACATGCCTGTGGCACAGCAGTGCTCCCACTCCCAGGAGTCCACGGTGCGACCCTCCATCCCCACGGTGTGGCCACCAGACGCGTGGTCACCCCCAGCACGGTGGCTGTGAGAAACGGTGTCAACTGAAGAGAAACAGGGAGAGACAAGGCTCATCGACACAATGATCTTTAAAGTGAGTGAGCCAGGATGTCTTAGTTACATATTAGTTGCTGGAACAAAACACCTGACATCCACGATTTACAGGAGGAAAGACTCAGCTCACAGTGTCAGAAGATCTCACCCAGTCCACTCATGGGCAGCGGACAGCGGAGGAAGCACAGGGCAGAGGCTGGAGAGCTGCTCGCCCCAGCGTGGTCAAAAGCCAAGTGGAGCAGGAACCAAGTGAACTGAGAAGTGAGTTGATGTCTGGAGACTCAGCAAGGCCACAGCTTTGCCAAGAAGAAGCTGTCACAAGGTTTCTTCTTTCTTCCTTTACTTACTTCAAGATGCCAGTTGGACTTCCCACACCAAGGTGGGTGCCCCTCCCTCACTTCCTGGCCCACAAGTCAACAATCCGCTCAGGCTGTCCTGCCCTGGACAACCCCCTATCTCTTCATGAGTTGACCCCAACCCATCCACCCCTTCCAGTCAGGCCTTACCTCCCAACAGCACACACTCACCACATCCAAATATAAGAGTCTTTTGGGAGACACTCCAGATTCAAACCATAGCACAGGGTTATAACCATCATCATGGGTAATCTCACTAGGTGCTAGGGGCATAGTCCAGTGGTTAGAGCACTTGCCTGGCAAGCACAAGGCCCTGGGCTCAACTCCTCAGCATCATGTAAAGATTCGTTGGGCATAGTGGTATATGCCTATAATCCTAGTCCTGGGGAGGCTGAGGCAGGAGGATTACTGTGAATTTGAGGTAATTCTATGAGCTCAGGACCAGCCTGGACTACAGAGCAAGACTCTATCCCAAAAATGGAGTAATTTTTTCAGGTCGGTCCTGAACTCCTGATGGAGCCCAGGCTGGCCTTGGGCTCAGGGTAATACTGCTGTCTCAGATTCCGAAGTGCTGGGATTATAGGTGTGTGCCACCACACCCGACCTATATGGTGCTGGGGAATCCAACTCGGGTACTTAGCGCTTGACTTCGGGCTTGCTAAGCAAGTGCTTTAACTGCTGAGCCATTCCTCCAGCCTCAAAGGGGTGATTTTTAGAAACTGCATAAACATTTGCAAATGGTGCCTTTTATGTGAACTTTAAAGACATACAACACAATTGTACCAACAATATTGGTATAGGTACATACAGCACTTAAAAAAATAAAAAGGTGTGGAAATGATACTACCTTAAGCATGGCAGTTACCTATGGGAAGGGAGAGAGGCAGGGTCAGAGGAAGAAGGGGGAATTAGTTGTATCTATAAGTTGATACCATTTTTTTAAAGAGAGAAATATTTCTAACAAATACTGTACTAGCATTTCAGTCTGTGTGATAGTTCATGGCTGTCAGTTATATTATTGTCTGTATACAAAATGTTTCATAATTAAAAGCTCACTAAGATGAAAACCTTTCCTGGACCTGCTTCTCCTTCTGCTTCCTCTCCCACCCACTCTGCACACCTACTACTGATCATCACGTCACCCTTTCTGCCTGGGCGCTGCTGTCTCTCTGCCCTCCACCTCAGCCCCAGTGCATACCGCGTCAGCCTCCCAACAGCTCCTCACCCGCACCCACCTGACCTGGCTGATGGTGAAGGACTCCTGGCTGCCATGTCCTTCAGCCTCCCTGGGAATTAGGAGGACCTCGCCGCTCTCCTCCACTGACTCATTTTCATTCCCTCCGCCCCTGAATCTACACAGGTGCTTCCTTGTACCTAAACCTACGACCCTCCGCACACTCACCCACCCCCTTGCAGTCACTGCCATCAGAAAGTCAAGAGCATGAGCTCTGGAGCCAAGCAACTTTGGCACAATTCTGGCTTGATAGGTAGTGGTGTGTGACTTTAGGTAAAATGGATCCACATCTCAGTTTCCTCGTCTGTAAAATCAGGGATAACAACTGTTAGCTTATGGTAAAGATTAAATGAGACAGTTTACTGTTAACTTAGTTTGAATCAGTGATTATTCACACAGCTTCAATGTATTTACCTTGATTCAGGTAAGCTCCTGCAGCAATACGGCACTGATTGGGGTTTGTTTTGGATTCCCCCCATTTCCCCCATTTTTACTAGTATATATACACACTACACAATGGTTTATCAAGCCTGAGAATTTTGTGCACATATATTTTTATAAGTACACATTCAGTACACAATGGTTACATTAAGCTTGAGAATTTGTGCTCAGAAAATATTGCATCAACTTTATATCTCCTTCCCTTCCCCCTTTGCATTCCCCCCTCCCCCTTGGCTTCCAGTATATTGCCCAGTTGACTCTATCATTTATTTGCATTCTGGGTTTCTGCTATTAGAGCAATCAGACAATATTTAATTTTCTAAGTCTGACTTTACTAAACATGATGGCCTCAAGCTGTATCCATTTACCTAAAAATGACTCAAATCTGTCTTTATGGAAGAGTAGTACTCCACTGTGTACTTAAACCACATTCTTTTTGTATTCACTGGTCTATTGAAGATTATTTTGGTATCTTCCACAATATAGCTGTTAGCTGCTATAAACATGTGTACACACATCTCTCTGTAACATGTTGCTTTTAACTCCTTTGGAAAGATACTCAGAAGAGGTATCACTGGGTCAAACGAAATATCTATTTTCAGTTTTTTGCAGAATCTCCATACTGCTTTTCAGGTGGTATGCCAGTTTCTAGTCTCACCAGCAAAGTAAAAGGATAGCCTCTTCAATGAATGGTGCTGGGAGAACTGACTGTGCACACGTAGAGGACTGAATCTAGGCCCAGAGCTATCACCATGCACTAAAATCAAGTTAAAGTGGATCAAAGACCTACATACTAAAATGGAAACGCTGGGGACAGCCCACATTTGCAGTCCCACTTCTGACTAGCAGAAGCTTTACCCCCCTTTCCCCTTCTGGCCTTCTTCTTTCTCCTTTTATACTTTTCCCAATAAAGCATTCTCTTCACACCCTGAAAAAAAAAATGGAGACACTGGACCTTCTGAACAAAACAGATAAAACCCTTAAAGACACAGATGTGGGCTAAGAGTTTCTAGGACACCCGGTGCAAAAGAAATGACCTCCAGAACCAACAAATGGGATCACATCAAATTAAAAAGCTTCCGCACGGCAAAGAAAACAACTAACAAAGTGAAGAGTGGGATTTTTTTTACCACCTACACCTCGGACAGAAGGCTAATAACTAGAATACACAAAGAACTGAGGAAAAATAGACCTCTCAAAATCAAAGACCTAGTTTAAAAACTGGCCAATTAAAATGAATAGACCGTTCTCAGATGAAGAAATACAAATGGTCAGCAAATACATGAAAAAATGTTCAACATCCTTAGCCAGGAGAGAAACGCAAATCAAAACAGCACTGAGATACCATCTCAGTCCAGTGAGAATGGCATATACCACGAATTCAAATAGCAACAGATGCTGGCGAGGCTGGCGAGGCTGGCGGAGCAGGGGTGGGAAAGGAAGCCTCTGCATTGCTGCTGGAACTGTAAGCTGGTGTTTGGTTTGCTTTTATTTCTCTCCACATCCTTGGGAGCAATTTGTGTTTTCTTGAAACTAACCTTGCACTGTCTCCTGACTACGCGTGGGTCTAGGCACCTCTACTCTGTGCTCGTCTGGCCTGCTGCTGATCCACTTACAGAAATCGAATTCCCTGGTGCATTCCCTAGTGCTAACATGGAGTTCATAGCCCTTCTGAGTCTAAGACATCTATAGGTCACACCTGCTTGTAATAATAAAGTCTCCCGATCATAACTTTCTTTGTTTGTCCAGCGTCTCTTCGCCCTGCCAGCCTGACTTCCGGCCCGTCCCATCGCCGGGCTGCCCGAGCCCAGCACGGACACACGACGCTGCATACTACGAATCCGTGAGCAATGAAAGCACTGATATTGTGGTATTTTACAGATGAGGAAACGGAGTCACACAGGCAGGCCCTGAACGACAGCCTGAGCACTGGCTGTTTGTTCCATGCCCTCTAAGGATGCAGCTCTCCGGGAAGGGGCAGGTCAACCTGATGCCTTCCGGACCATGAATCACTAAGTGTTTCTCTGCCTCGCTTGCCCTCATTAGAAACCCACAGAACATAAATCACAATTTATGCCTGACAATTTGCCTGCAATTTACAGGCTTTCAAATGAATACTGAAGTTTGGTTTAAATGAGATTACTCCTATTTCCATTTTAAATCCAATGATACAATTAACATTTCCCCTATGTCTCTCTTTACCTACTTAATTATCCTTAAGTGCTTTCAGTTTGCATTTTCAAAGCTTCTCCTGGATGGCCAGGCCACATATGACAGTAAAAAATAGTTCACCTCAGGTAGGGCTAAGGAGGGCTGGAAAGGACAGAGAACAGAAGAGAATTTCTGGATCATAATTAGGAGAAAGAAAGGTAATTCACATCTGTGCATGTTTAACTCCCCGGTGCTGAGAGGAGAAAATGCTTCCACAGCCAGGTCCCTGGGTAGAGATACACCTGCTTCAAACGTCACGAGCAAAGTAACACAGAGGTAGAAGGAGCTAGACAGGGGCTTACGAGTTGGGATGTACTTGCATGACCTCAGGGGCTGGACCAGATGACTAAGGCCTCTTCCAGATGAAAATAGACAATGCTTCCAGTCATGTTCTGCCATACTTTTGTGGCTCCAATAAAGGTACTTGATGTGCATGCTGACTTGAAGTCTTTCACAGGCCTCTCACTCCTGTTCCGCCTCAGACTAGAGTGGACAGCTGATTAGAAACAGTGATGGAGACGCCTTAAAGTGGATTCGACTTTGAGAAGGGCCGGCTACAGGGAGAACTGACAGGTGACAGTGAGAGCAAGAAGACAAGAAACAAAACAGAAAAGCAAACGCACAAACAGCCACATCGTGCACGGCATGATTGGTCCTGAAGGCACTGTGATGTCACAGTACAATATAATAACTGATGTTGATAATAACCGAGTCATCGAGGGACAGCTATGTCACTGGGAGCAGATCACTCAACTCCTTCACAGAGTGTTTATCGTGTGCTTGGTGTGGCCTGACCTTGCCTTGACCGTGGGAATAGAATGATAAGTAAGGCAGGATCCTCACCCTCAAAAAAAAAGAAAAATCCTCTCTGGACGTAGTTTCCTCAGTGACAGGAGAAGGGAACCAAGTAGATTATTCCTAAGGGTCTGTCCTAGAAGTTCTGAAAGTTCTACGCATGGGGGCTTGAAGCTCAATGATTCCACAGGATGGTAACCAGGAGACACAGTCCTGTTTTGCAAGTGAGCAAACTGAGATGCACAGGTGTTGGCATCGTGCTCAAGGTAACGCAGTTAATGAAGAGCAGAATCAGGACACTCAGGCACGTGGACCAGTCACCTAGAAATAACGAGGTCGTCTCCCACCTCAGCGCTCTTCCTGCTCTACGTTCCTCTCCTCCAAAAGGGCAATCAGTCGTAATAGATAGGGAACAGCTCAAGCGTTGACAACTGCATAGATTTACAGGTCTGAAACACCAAATTCAGCAGCTACAAAAAGATCATGTGCAACTAGACAATAATAAATATCTGTAAGATAAAATACAACTTAAACGGCACTAAGAATCTGTCAAAATCAAGAGTAAGATTAAATCAAAAAAGTCAATCGGGGTGGCCCCTAGGGACACATGCTGAACCACAAAAACACCTTTGGGAGAAAATGTTGTAGAAGGGAAGAGCCAACTCGGGAACAATATGTAAAACATATAATCAATCAACCAATCAATCAACTAACCAATCAGTCACTGCTAGCAGAATTAATTCAGGTGCAGAGATGAGGGATGCACCTTGCTTTCTTGCCCAGTGGCTGGTCAGGGTTCCTGTCAACTCTGCTGTTAACCCGGCAGTGGGAAACAGGTGCTGTGTCTTCCTACAGCATAACCACGCACAAATAAAGGTGTCTGGAGAGCCACTGATGCAAAACTGATGCTTTTGTTTGGTATTTGTCTTGAAGGTTTTGTTTGTTTTTGAGAGAGGGTCTCGTTTTATAATCTAGGGTGGTCCTGAACGCACTATGTAGCCCAGGCCAGCCTTAAATTCATAGTAATTCTCCAGGGTCAGCTTCCCAAGTGTGGGATTATAGGTGTATGCCACCATTTCCAGTTTATGTGGTGCTGGGGAATCCAACCTAGGGCCCATGTGCTTGTTAGACAAGAACTCAAACCACTGTACTATGCCTCCAGCCCCCCTAACCAGTGGCTTGTAATGTCAGGCAGAGCTGATCATCAGAGTATGCTCCCATTTCAATACAAGAGGCACGAACCTAGGAAAGCACATTTATTGGGCAGGTTCTGTTCCGGGTGCTTTGCTAGAATCTAATAAGCAGTAGCTTATCCACTACTCACAACAAATCTTTGAGGCAGGAAATAAACACTGAAGCTCAGAGAAGTGATTTGCATGGGAATCTAAGGCTAACACGTGGCTGAGTGAGGATCAGATCTCCTGCTCATCACACAGCCTCCAAGCCAGGGTCTAGCCACTGCACTTATTAACCATGTGGCCGTAAATAAGTCATTTTAATCTCTGAATTCCTAAGATTCTGTTTCAGTCACTTCCTTATTGCTGGGACAATACCAGGGGATGAGGGCATAGCTCAGTGTTAAAGCACTCACTTAGCAAGTTCAAGCCCTGGGTTCAATTCCCCAGCACCCTATAAGCTGGGTGTCATGGCACACACCCGTAATCCCAGTACTGGGAGCAATGAGGCAGGATGAGTGCAGTGAGTTCGAGGCCAGCCTAGGCTACTCCGTGAGTTCAGGACCAGCCTGGACTGCACAGTGAGACCCTATATCCAAAAAGAAAAAAAAAAAACACCCCCCAATACTCACAACTTAAACGAGGAGAGGTTCATTTTTGCTCAGAGTTTTGGGAAGTCTCAGTCCATTCACAGATGGCTGGCAATGGTGGACTTGGAGGAATGACATAAGCCATTCACCCAACTGCAACAAGAAGCAGTACGTGCAAAGGGCAAAGCTAGCATGGACGCTAGGTACATCCTTCAGGGTCATGCCCAGCCATCTGCCCCTTCTGACCAAGCCCCATATATTTTGCTTGCTTGCTTTCTTTGTTTCTTTCTTTGCTTCTATCTTCCTTCCTTCCTTCCTTCCTTCCTTCCTTCCTTCCTTCCTTCCTTTCTTCTTTCTTCTTTCCTAGTATTAGGAATTGAACCCAGAGACTGTCACTGAGCTACATCGTCAGCCCATTTTATTTTTTACTTTGAGACCTGGTCTCACCAAGCTGCCAAATTGCCCAGGCTGGGCTCAAACTTACAATCCTCCCGCTCCAGTCTCCCCAGGTGCTAGGACTACAGGCGTGCACCACCATGCCTGGCTCAGGCTTCGCCTCTTTACAGCACATAAAATTGTCTATGGATTGATCCACTGATAAAAAAAATAACCCCCATGATCCAACCACCTTCCAGATACATGAGACTCTTGGGGAACACTCCAGATCCAAACATACAACTTCCAAAGATCTTCCTATCCCGTAGGATTATTGTGAGGTTCAAAGGAGATAAAGCACATGAAATTACTTTGTTATATGAATATGTTTATGTAGTGATATTACTAACAGTAGTAACATAGAGTACTTATTATGTGCCAAGGTTACTGCTTTACAGAGATTACTTCACATATTCTCATAATAGTCTGTGAACTTGCTACTGTTATTTCCGTTTTATAGATCAAGAAACCAAGGAAGTGTCCTTCATTAACTCTGTATGAGGCTCTGAGGACACAAAGCTGAGCGAGAGGACGCGTGTCAGGACCCAGGCCCCAAATGGGACAAATATAGGGTGAACAAGGATCTACAGGAAAGGCACATGACCCTGTGTGGGTGGGAGTGGGAATGTCCACAAAGGCTCCCAAGGGACATGACCGGTCAGGGGCACCACAAACTGTGCTACCACAGAGCTCACAACAACCATCCCGCTATGCAGATTTTATTTTATAGATAAGGTACCAAGTGATTTTTGTAAGCAGCAGATAACAGACTGTGATCCTAGAAATTCTGACCCCAAGCTTGCCTAGCTCCAAAGTTTGTGCTCTTCCTGACCTGGGGATTGCATTCGAGGGCACCCTGCTCCAGCTCTGTTGAAAGAAGAGACACCACCACTGAGCTTTCTGTTGCTGCAACAAAATACTTGAAAGAAATCATCTTAAAAGGAACAAGGATTTATTTGGGCTCACGGTTTCAAAGGTCTCAGTCCATGGTAGCTTGACTCTGTCTCTCTGGGCTTGGGGGAAAGCAGAACATCATAGCAGGGAGCTTATGGTGAACCAAAACAATTTACCTCATGGCAGCCAGGGAGCAAAGAGGAAGAGGAAGGGACTGAGGTCCCAGTATCTCTCCTTTAAGGACACACTCCCAGTGACCAAACTTCCTTTAACTAGGTCTCATGTTCTAAAGTTTTCAACTCTCCATCACGCCACTGATAAGGGACCAAGCCCTCAATGTATAAGCTTTTGAGGGACACTCATGATCCAAACCATAACAACTGTAAATGAAGAATACAAAAAAGAAAATTGACAAGGCCATGTAGAAAGTGTCATGGTGGAGACAAACCCCATGCGAGCCTTGGCGGGATGACTCAGGACAGGCCAAGCACAGGTTCCTTCATTAGTCTAGTTAGTCCCCTTGTCCCATGCAGGGAAGAAGCTCTAAGGGTCAAGGCCACTTTCCTAGCAGCCTAGGAAGATGGAGTGGGCTTTTTTGTTTGTTTTTCTGGAGAGAGATGAGGTGAACATAAGGAGTCATTATTTTTAGATTAAAGGAAACTGAAACCTAGTCATGCTGAGGCAAAAAATAAAAACAAGCAAACTCAATAAAAGGGGCGCTTACAGGACTCAGGCATTTGGTAGAACCCAAAAGGCAAAGGGTCCTGTAACCTGGGGACAGGCAAACATAATTACCTGCCATCTCACTCCCAACTGTTCTTGAGTGTCCACCTCACCCCACATGCTGGCTTTTACCACCTATCCGTAGCAAGGCAAACAGGCCTCTATGTACTTGCCAGGGACTAACATCTCTGATCTGCAACTCTAAACCCTCAGCAGAGAAAATCTGATTTTTTTTTCTGTTGGGCCACATAGCTATGGCCAGGGAGTAAGGACATCTGTTCTCGGAGAAGAGAATATTTGACCTCCAGAGTTTTTTCCAGAACCTTCTGGAGAGGTGTCTGTGACAGAAACTGTTGTTGTCAGAGCCCAAGTTCTGGTGAGAGGGGGCTGGGAGTGCTTCCTTTTTATACACTTCCTCTGCTTCCACGTTTGTAATTCTGTGCGGTTATTAAATCCATAAATAAAGATTTAATCTTTATCTCTGCCTTATGAGAGCAGAAGTTAAAAAGCAGGCAGAGAGCAGCTTCCCAGCCTCAGTGGCCAGAGCAGTAGAGGAGCTCCCCGTTCCCAGGCTGTTGGCGCTGCAAGGCCAGAGGCTGCAGCTTCCAACAGAGCTAAGCCAGCAGGCAGCCCTGCCCTCTGGCCCAAGAAACGAGAATGCTTTCCCCGACTGCTCTCCAAGAGCAAGCCACCGAGAGGCTGGCGAGCAGCCCTGGAGACCTATCCTGAAGTCCCGAAGGCTGGAAAAATACCAAGACAGACTCAATCAGCAGCTGTCAGAATGAGGTCCCCTCGTCCACCTCCTCAGTTCTGAGGATTGAACTCAGGGCCTTTGCCTCACGCAACACCCCTGGGACTTATTTTTGAGAGACATCCTTGCTAAATTGCCCAACCCAGCCTCAAACCCGTGATTCTCCTGCCTCAGTCTCCTGAGTAGCTAGGAGTACAGGCTTGTGCCACCTGCCCAGCTAGAATGAGCATGTTTGACCTGAACCAGGCAGAGAAACGGGAAACGCAGGAAAGGGACACTCTTGGGAGCCTTGGGGCAGAGGCCCTGTGGAAAGACAGGGACTGAGAAGGGATCCCGAAAATCCGAGACTGGAGGATGAGAAAGCGGAGGGAAAGGGCTCTGGTCCCTGAGTAGCCCCGAACCCCAGCCCGGAGGAAGCAGCAACAGCTGAATCAACAGACTCGCTCTTTACAACTCTGACCTGCCTCCGTATCATCCAGGGCTCTGACAACTCTGGCTCAGGAGGCTCGCTCAAAATGAGCAAGTCGAACAGTTTGGTTTCTCTGGTGGGCAGATGTTAAGACCAGCATCAGGAGGCGAGCCCACCTTGTGACGGAAGCACAAGAAGCTGGACCAACAGCTGCAGCCCCTCCTGGCTCTCACACTGGTCCCCCTCCATCTCCAGCTGGTGACCTTCCTAGGGCCTGGGGCTGGGGCTGATGCGGAACTTCTCTGTGGACTTCCAGCCTCTCTGCTCTATTAAGGTCTTTAGTTGAATCAAACCAGAGGGCACCAGGTTGGTTAGAGCCAGGCAAGAGGCCAGGTAAAGGGCCCACAAAAGGTGAGGAGGCTGTCTTTTGACAATAGGATTCAGCTACCAGGGCTGTCTCCTCCAGCAGCAGATAATTCAGTTTAACAAATTTGGACAGTTCACTGGCTCTGCCCACACAGTTCCACTCACCTTCCCAAATACTTCCAAAATAGCAGCAGACATTCTACAGGCGCCAAAAAGCCAAAAGTAACGCATGGCAAAGCCCCAGAGATGTCTGCCCTTCCAGAAAAAAGTCTAAGTGAACTTTTCCAAAAAATTTTAAGAAAAAAAAGAGAAGAAAAAGCTACTGAAATCTTTCTCAGTGAGGAATTGGACAAAAGAAAGACGCCACCGAGGAGCCAACACAAGGCAGAGGCCCCAGTCTTCACGAATCTGGCAAAGCATTGAAAATGTACTTCGTACTTGGCCCACTGATGTCATTCACACAGACACGGTCTCAGAGTTACCCTGCCATCAGGGGCATCGAAAAGCAACTACCGGTGCTAGATCAAGGGAACTTCACAAACATGGCCACCCCCTCTAGTGGCTTCCCATCAAACAGCCACACAGTCACAACGGGAGAGAGAGGCCTCTCCTCCTATGTGCGCACGCGCACGCGCGCGCGGACACACACACACACACACACACACACACACACACACACACACAGTCCAGTCACAGCCTCACACAGCTGCACACACGCGATCTCACAATCCCATCGTCGTGTGCAGGTGCAGTCACAGTCCCACGTGCACACACGCGCACACACGCTGCGGCCCCTTATTGCCTGGACCCTGCTCCCCAGGCCTCCAGGAGAACTCCCTCCTCACATCCCTTCTTGTGAGCCCTGTGCTGCAGCCAGATGTTCCGTGGGCAGACCCCTCTGTGGGCTGACAGGCGGTGATTACTGCTGCCAGCCCCACATTAGGAGAGAATTCAAGGGAGAGTCTCCACCCGCTCCAGCTCCCGACAATAGCGCCTTTGTGAGGTGCTTCACTGCCTGCCTTACCCTTCCTCACCAACCTACGACAGGAGCAGCTCTGCTTGGAGAAAAGACGACAAACGGAGGCTCACGGGGCCTGCCCAATGCACGCGTCCTGGGCAGATGGAGGGCTGTGCTTTGCAGAGGAGCTCGGGTTCCTTCCCCTTGCCTGCCTTGGCACATAACCCCAGGGCTTCCAGGGCTGCCTAAGGACGACTTCCGCGGGAGGCCCCGACTTCTCTCCACCAGTGAGCCGTGCTCTTGGAGCTGAGCTTGGATGAGCCTGGGCTAGGGACCTGGTGCTAAGCTCAGTGCACCTAAAAGACTAGAGCCCAAAGCCTGGAACTACGCTCCTGGCATCCTTTCGGCCTTCCCCAAGCCACAGCCAAATGTCAGGAAGGACTGAGTTTCCAGGACTCCAGGACAGACCTTAGCCAGGTTCCAGGGCGAGGTGGGAATGATGAGGTGGACAGAGGGAGAGCACAGATGTGATGGGGAACTGGTCAGACCAACATCCGGGCTGGTCACTGGCCCTCCTCCCTGCCCAAACCGCAGACGCTGTGGCAGCAGGAAAACCAGAGTGGTTCATACCAAGGGTTGTGCAACCCAGCTCTGGGGAAGAGCAAGGCGCTGGAGGTGGGAGTGGGGCTTGGGCTGGGGGCTGAGGCCACTCCAGCAGTGACTTACAGTGCTCTCTAAAAATATGTGTTTTCTGTTTTGTGGTTTCCACACTTCACCTCAAAGCAAGTAGCACTCATTTTCTATTTCAAAATCCACTGAGAACTGGTACTGAAAGCTCTGCCCCTGGTCCAGCATCTGGTGGCCAGAGGCACCACGCCACTGGGGGCCTAAACTGGCTCCTGCGGGTAACAGTGTGGGCGCAGAAGGAGACCTTTTGTCCAACTCCGAATGCTGCGGATTCTTCTGCTTCCCCAGGCGCCTCACAGAAAATCTGTAACTAGAGAAGTTCCCACTCCCTCAGCGCAGGGAGCCCAGCCAAGCCCCTCCTGTGGGTTAAGGAGTGGGGAGGGATGGGAGAAAGAAAATGGAGGGTCATGGGCAGAGTTGTGACCTGAGGGCCAGCCCAAGCACACACAGGAGAATAGTGGATTTTTCTTTTAATGCAAAATGTTCCAGTACAAAATGACGTGGGGGAAGTCCCATTCTTCAGACACTGGAGGGACAAGGAAGAGAGGGCAAGGTTGTCTCCTAGTTCCTCTCTCCTCTGGGCCACACTGAGACCAAGCACACGAGGCTTGTTGTGTGGGCTGCTTCCATTCAAGGTCAGGTCAGAGCTGTGGGACTGGCTGCTTTGGTGCCTGCAATCTGTGGACTTTGGGCAGGAGAAGTAAATATAGTTTTTATTCTCTTAGCTCCACAGGCGTACTCAGGATACTCACATCAAACAAGGGACTAGGAGAATTTGGCTGTTATTGGTTAAAAAAAAAGTTCAAGTCACAACTTGCCTACCTTTGAAAAATAAGGAGTAAGAATTCTGTTAGACATAATTGTATGAGGATAAAAAAATTTTTTTAAAGAAAACAAGTCTAGCTTCTCAAACTTCTTCCTCTTTCTTCCTCATCTCTAGCTTATAGACAATCTGGTAGCCATCATCCCAGGCATAGAGCTGGCGCTCACGAGGATTATAGCGGAGGCTGGCATGGGCACCGTATCGGCGGGGAAAGTAAGAAAGCGCTACCTGCTCAGGGGACAGGGTACCACTGGCATCAAAGGAGCACTGGATACGAGCCCGACTGGCAGGGCGGGTGTTATAAACAACATACAGGGTCCCACAGATGACGAAGGCAGCCTCAGCATTCTCTCGAGGACATGGTGTGTCCCACTGCTGCTCTGTGTCCAGTGTGTGTGGATCTAACTTGGCCAGACACAAATGCCTGTCATCTTCCCGGGTGGCATAGACAGCCCAAAGTCCCTCCTCATCGGCTGCCAGGTCAATGTACGTGTCTGCTGTCAGGCCGTAGGGGGGGATCAACCTCTCTGCAGGGAACACCGAGCTGTCCACCACGGTTCGGTTTGCCAGGTGGAATTTGATGAGCTGCAAAGTGTTCTCCAACTCACTATCCCCTCCGGGTCCTCCGGGAGGCCTCCGGGCATAGTAAAGAAAGCCACCATACACCAGCTGTCCTGTGCCTACCCAGGGAAAGGGCACCCGAACTCGGGAGGCTTTCCGGGCAGCCATGGCAAGGGTGAAGTCACGCAGCCGCGGGAAGACAAAGGCTGTGTCATTCTGCGTCCCATCTAACACGTAGATCTTCTCTGCTGGCCCCAGTGGATCCTTGGTCCACAGACCTGCTGGGCCACCAAAGCGTTTCAGGATCTTCATTGATCTCACCTGGGAGATTGTGTAGCTGCAGTCTGGTGGGGAAGAAGAAACGGATGAGAAAAGAGAGCAGCAGGAGTTAGCCGTCTACAGCAGGAACTTGCTCAGTGGCTATGCGGAGAACGGAGGGCACCAGCCCCGTGGTAGCTCCTCTTTTATTCAGCGTTAGAAAGAGGACACCAGAGAGGACTGCACCCCTGTGAACTCTTCTTCCTCTCTGATAGGTCCAATCTTCTTTTTTTAAAAGACATGGTCTCCCTCCAGATTGGTCCTCACTCACTACGCATCCCAGTTAGCCTTGAATTCATGGTAATCCTCCTGCCTCAGCATCCCCAGTACTGTAATTACAGGTGTGTGCCACCATGCCTGGTGCTGGGGAATGAAACCCAGGGTCTCTTGCTTGCTAGGCAAGGGCTCTAACCGCTGAGCTACACCAATCATTGCACAGATTTCCTTAAAACAGGCTTCAAAGAGAGAGCCACGGTGGGCTAGAGCCAAGAAAAGCAAGCCAGGAGGAAGGTAGACGACTAGCTCTGCAAGTGTTAGGGGCCGGCGTTGCGGTCACTTACCTGTCACCATCTCATATTTCTCGTTTCTTCTGCCCTTTCCTTTGGCTCCAGGGCCTCCAGCCACCTTCTCATCAAGTTCTACACAGGGTACAGCCGGGTTCTGGGTTTCCAGGTAGTCCACCTCCCGTTCAAGACGGTCCACCCGCCCTGAAATGGTGTCAGCCTCAGTTCTGAGTGCCTCGCGTTCCTTCTCGGCTACCTCCAGCAGCGGCAGCATCTTGTTCTTGAAGTCCCGCAACTCAGCGGCATGCCGGCTGCTCTGGTCCTGGCACTGGGCCAGCCGCTCCTGAAAGGGTGGGGGATTGGGAGGGAGGGAATGCCACAGGATTACAACTTCCAGGCAGAGAGAGGCCCAACCAGGGAGTCAGGAAGGGAAAAGGAGCAAGCTCAGCTAGACCTCAGCATTCCCTTCCAGTCCCCCTGCAAATGAAACCAGGGGCTCGGAGACGGTAAATGCCCACAGAGTGGGGCCTGGATGCAGCCAGGCCTGAGTCCTTCGGCCCATGGTCTCTCTGAGCCCAGGAGCAGTGGCCCTGGGTCAACTGGACCTCCAGAGAGATCTAAGTGTATGAAGGTAGGGAGGGATCGCTGCTCTATTATACAATTCTCCTCTTAGGAGTTAAGATGCTACGGATTTCAAACTGTTGAAGGAGGAAAAAAATAAAGCAAAAAGTTGTAGATTCTTCAGGAATCTCCAACTTCAACAGAATCATCCGCTCCTCCTAAGATACACTCCCACAATTCTGACTCTCATTTCTACTCTGTCCTCTTATCTCACCTAATCGCAGGGTAGCACAAAGATTTATTTGCCTCCCAATTGCTCTCTGTAGCAAAAGAGAAATTACAGTTGGATCCTCTTGTGAAAAGCTAGAATTTTCTATAGGATCTTACAAAGTCCTATCCCATCATGCTCAGAACCCTGACAAACTGATGAACCTACAGCCATGGCATCCTCTCGGGCTAGGCTGAAAGAAAGCGGAGTCCCTCACCTCCAAGGCAGCGAGCCGGCGTTCCATGTACTCCACAAGGTGGTGCTGCTGTCCTTGAATGGGTCTCAACCACGACAAAAGGAACAAGACGAGGAGAGCAGAGCTGGGCCCCATGGCAGGCTGCACAGTGGGGCCAGAGTGAAAGGAGGGCGCACGGGCCTCTCTTCCCTCGGAGCCCGAGGGTCAGCTTGGAGGCGGAGTGGGGGCGGTGCCTTCTCTCTTGGATCTCTGGGTTTCTCTCACTACTCCGGAATGTGTTCACAGCCTCCCTACAACCCGGCCCCTCCTTTCCGCCTGGATTGATCAAACACAGATGTCCCCCTGGCACAGCAGCCAGAAACCTTAACCACCTCCCAACTGAGCTGTGGGCTCCTCAGGAGGGCAAGAGATGAAACACCAAAGGCAGAGGATTTCTGGGAAGTCACACAGAGAAGTGAGCAAAAAGAGGCAGAGAGCCCACAGGAAACTCAGGAAACATCTTTGTGAAGTGTTAACCTCGCAAGCAGCCGGCCTCCTGTTAGTCCTTCCCCTCGCCAGCAATAACAGAATGGATTTCCTGCCTTGTTCAGTGGCAGCTGAAAGCAGGGGAGAGGAGGATTAGAGGGTGAGAAGGGAAAAAGAAGGCCGAAGTGGCCAAAGCAAACCTCTTCTACAGCTCACTGGCGCCATCTTGTGCTAAGCACCCGGGGTGCCTTGGCTCATGATTTAAACAGAAATCAAAGATAGCCTTCACTCTATGTGGAAAATTTTCTACAATACAAGCCAAGTAGATTGGATTTGCAGGGTTTTCCATCACTAGCATGCAGATTTCCCTACAGATTATCTCAATTCTTTAGGGGGCCATGCCAGTCTCTCCAGTTTAGCTTAGGGAAGAGAATACAATTGAGATGAAAACAAAAAACAGGTCATTAAGAAGTTAGAAACTTAATGATCTGGCAGAGACAGAACATTTCTCTATTCCTCCAGTATAAACTCTTGCCAAAACTGTGAAGAGTTTGACAAGTTCACACCTTCATTGAATCAGGAGAAAAAATCTGAAGTTTGCATATGTTGTAGTCTAACTCAAAATAACTATATTCTGATCTTCCCACTACAGGGAAAGAAGAGGCTGCTAATTTACTACACCTCATGTCTGGGGTCCAACAAGGTATTCTTTCATTTCTATAACTCAACGAAGGCTATAGGAGCCCGAAATGAATTAACTGGCCACTACAGACTTGGCCTGAAACACACATCAAAAGCTGAATAAATAAAGCATCCATTCAGAGACCTGCAATGATTAATCTTAACAAATCCCTACTCATCAGAAATTTATTACTCATCAGAAATTTTATTCACTTTAGAATCAGGAGGGGTGCTTGCTTCAGCAGCACATATACTAAAACTGGGAAGATACTGAGATTAGCAGGGGGCCCCAGGAGGATGACAAGCAAATTCATGAAGCATTCCACATTACTTAAAAACAAACGAACAAGAGGGGCTGAAAGATTAGCACAGTGGTTACTGCCGTTAACTGTAGCACGCACAGGGCCCTGGAGTTCAGAACCACATAAAATGGGCGTGGTGGCACACACCTATAATCCAAACACTTGGGAGGCTGAGGCAGGAGGACTGCTGTGACTTCAAGGCCAGCCTGGGCTACAGAGGGAGGCCTTGCCTCAAAAAAAAAAAAAAAAAAAGCAAGAGAAATCTGGTAAGAGGCGCTCCTTCTCTGAAAAGGGCCACACCACTCACAGTATAGCTCTGAAGGAGGAAAAGTGTGAGGAAAGGCTCAGTTTATCTCAAGTCTTCTGCCCCCTGCAAAGGGTTAAATTCAGCTGCTCTCATAAAGGTAGGTGTGTCCAACTTAAAGCCAAGAGGCCTGGATAGCTACTTATGCAGTCCTACAAGACTGTCAACTTCTAATATCATGAGATGAGTTTTAGTGGTACTTTTTATAACTTGCCTGCATGGTGCTGTCAACCACAGATTGTGGAGGGCACAATGGAAACTGCTGGAGAGGGCACAAACTCTGCCTCCTGACCTGCCACAGTCTGGGGGAAACCTCTGTGTAGCAGGTTTGTGCAACTTGACAAACAAAATGCAGCAATTATTGATAATAGTATTTCAATCTATCTTCATGTGTGTGTACCCCTAAAGACAGGCACTTGTTATCAAGCAGCATGTAAACTTTCCTATTTATTAAGCTTGGGCTTATGTTACTCTGTAACATAATGTAAGAAATTAAAATACTTTAAAAAGAACCGTGTGCTGCACATCTATTAGTTATATGTTTTATATGTGGCCCAAGACAACTTCTCTTTCCTAAAAGCGGCCAGAACAAGCCAAGAGGTTAGACACCCTTGACCTAAAGCAAGGACCCCATCTCCATTCCTGGGAAACATTCCCTACCAAGCCCTATGCAAATCTCCACTGTGGAGATTCAGCAGAAGAATGAAACTATCTCTGATGCTCTGCTGACGTTCAAATGCCAAGCGTGCAGCCATTCCAAAGATGTCATTTCTTTATCCCCTTTGTACCTTTACAACAGAAGTAAAACAACAGCCACGTGAATCAGAAAATGTACCCATTTTATTGATGCATTGCAGTTGCTCTACATTTTACCATATTATGTAGAAAATACTGAAAATACAAGCTACTTTGTAAAACCAAAGACAAACATTGAATCCAAAGATAAACTATGTTTTACACAATGGACCCTTTTCCCGTAGTTAGTATTAAATTTTAAATATCTATTTCTTTTGTTAAAATGATTATTTTACATACTCCCTAAGTACATCTGCATTACAAACATAGCTCAGTAATTCTCAGAAACTATCTGTTTCTAGAGGCTTGTTGTAAAAGGAAGCACACAGAAGAGGGAGAAAGCAAAAAAAGTTTAAATCTCACACAGTAACTAGCATATCAAACACATTTAATAAAGTAGGAATTCCATCGCAATATCAAGGATTCAAAGCAGAAACACTAACATTACACATAATGTACATATAATGTACTGCTACATGTAGTGAGATTTTTCAAGCTGAATTGAAACCACACATTATATAAAATTTAGCAACAAACAACCATGTAGACATGCTGCACCATCCATCAGTTAAAAAAAAAAATCAAAATAGGAAGCAGGCTCAGGTCATTTCTGACACTGAGAGGCAATTTCATATCCTATCCTAATACGAACCATCTCAACTAGTGGACTTCTGGGTAACAAAGCTGACTAAAACACACATCACTGTGTTTGCCTGACTAAGGGCAGCCAAGCTCGGCGCCTCCAGCAGAGGACGATGGATGAGCAATCACAAAAGCCAGCTCAGAGCGGCTGGGCGGGTCTGCCACGGGATTCTCATTCGGGTCAGCACTTACAGCTTAACACTGACAGTGCTTCCACCCCCTGGGTGCTACGAAGAACTCGGGTGTGACCAAGTGTCCTGAGGAACCTAAATGTCTAGACTCAACCCTTCCCCACTTCCTCCCTCGCCTGGAAGGGGAGCAGCTGGAGATACAAGTTCTAAGAAGGGACTTAAAGCCTTAAGCTGGCTTAAGGTCAGGCCACAGTGACCCATGCCAGTTGCTCACTGTGTTCACTGGGCTTCCCCCATGTCATCAGGACCAGCAACGTTCAGAGGCAGACTCCAAAGCCGCACTGAGCATACACATCCAACACAGGTGGATTTCCATCTCGGTGAATCTGAAATACTAATCTGTAGACTAAGACTGAAAGGCTCTAGCTTTTTAATGCCACACACTGCTAGTCAGGTGATTACGATAATGCTACAAGCTCTCCCACAGAGTTAAGAGTCCTATCTTAAAGCGGTACCTACTTATAGGACTAGGGGCCAGGAGCATGGGGTTGTTCTTCCCTGCATCTTGTTTCTTACAAAAGCAAATCTCATCCCTTGCAGAGTAAAGATAAGGAACAAAAACATTTCCATTAGAAACTAGACCTGTGTTAAATAATCAGAATGTGCTTGGCAAAAGAGACAAAGATCACACATGCTGACCAGAAACTGTGTAACACTAGTTACGTACTACACAAGCCGCCTGACTGTCTTGACCAATACAGTGCTGACCATACAACTTAATGATTAAAAAAAGAAATACAGAAAACACAACATGTTCCTGGTAGGCTGTACTGACTTTCTGTCCCATCTTAGAAGCCCTTACTCTTTTTGTTGAAGAAACTCCAAAATACTTTTGACAGCTCCTCGGTGTTCCACCTGGCGCAAAGCTTGCTGACCAGGCTCCATGAAATCTCCCATCTCCATCCTGCACCTCCTTGATCCCATCTCTATACAGAACCAGCCTTGGAATTATCCCTTCAAAACCATTTTCAATTCAGATGGAATACATCTGTATTTTAGGGTTCACCTTCTTCCCCCAAATCCTTTACGAGCAGGAATGTCCCCATCTCTAGAACCTTCTACCTGACCCAGATCCGTGGAGAGCTGAGAGTACCAGGACAATTTCACAGCGTGAAGGGCCCCAAGAATATGCAAGTTGTTAAAAATGAATCCTCAAAAGCCTCAATGACTAAACAGGCTTGGGTTCCTTCATAATGTTCTTCACTGGCTAAGAAACCTTTCTGTGAGTTTCTCGTCACCAGTGACATAACACTCCTCTTCATAGTATGGGGACACGGTAAGCAATACAACAGGCTCTTTGGTATAAACACATCTGTTACATGTTTTTTTTTTCCAACAAGTAAGTATTTTACTAGCAACGTCAACTATTTGCAGAAAGGACTGCCACACAGGGGAAAAAATCTAATTCTAAAAGTGATTGCACGTACTTTTAAAAAGAAAAAATGCATATTTAATATTGGCTTGATTCCTCTCACCTGCTTCCTAAATTCTCACAGACGCATTGTAGCAAAGCACAGTGAGAGAGCCACGTGGGGAAAATGCTTCTGTGAGAATTCAGCTAAGAATCCAAATGCAAAGGGGTCAGGGTGGCGGTACAGAAGAAAAGCTGCTACTTTTATGTTTCAACATCGGCAGGGGAACTGAGAACAATGCATTTACACAACACAGCTACTAATCCTGTTCTGATAAATCCCAGTGAACAGCTTAAGGGTCCACGGGGGCTTGCTGGTCCATCCTAAGGCAAGCTCACTGTAAACGCTATTAACCACTACATTATCATATAAGGCACTACAATAAGGGAAGGAAGAGACACACACTGAACAACTCCTCACCAAACACACCTGTGCAAAACAATTCCAAGGGTCTCCTCTCCTTGCAGGCAATGCCCCTGCCCATTCAGCACTACAGTAATATTCTCTAATATAATTGCAATTAGTTCACATACATTCCAACAAGTATCAGTTCATTTTGGTTTAAATACAATGGAGACATTAATTCCATCTCCGGGGTAACACTGGAGGATCAGATACACACTAAATACACAACTCAAGTATAATCACTACACATTTGATTACAAATAACATTTTGGGTTAGCAGGAAAAATTGCTTGTTATATTTTTTCTAATCAATATGTACATATTTAATTATGCAAAATATTAAAACACCACCATTACAAAACTTCTAAAATATTTTTAAATTCAGTAATAAACTTTTAAAATATTTTTTTGCAATTCCTACATGCACTTATTATATAAGTCTTAATAAGAGAGCATTCAATTCGCTGCTGGCATACAAAGGAAGCTACTGTAAAGTATAAAAGCTATACACAACAATGTTCATATCTGGTTTCAGATTCTCTAGCTTTCTCCCAAAATAAATCACATAAAACAAAAGGGAGAGATGAGAAAACACAGAGGTGTATCACTGAAAATTCATAGTAATCTTTAAGCAAAGTTCACCAATACCAACAACCTGTTGGTACAGTTCATCAATGCCAATATCTCATAATAGAAAGATTCTTCATATAATAAAAGATCATCCACCACACAATAATAATCATTTTAAATGCTTTTCTAATAAAATTTGGATTTAATCATAAAGAGTTCTTAAATACAATTTTAAAAAAGAATTCATGGTGCTTCATTTAAAAAGAACTGGTGTTTTCAAGATGGGCACAAATTCATACTGAGCTACCAGAAAATGGTGAGCTACCTTTTTAACAGCACTCCGTAATAATCACAGGAGTAACTGAATTTCATTAGTTAACCAGTTTTTAAAAACATAAAAACAATTGCTCATTAAGTATAATGCAACATAAAAACTACAGCAATTAAATGTTAGATAAACAAAAATAAATTTTTGAGGAGAAATGCCTGGAAGTAAAATACAGATTTGCATAAGCTGCTTTAAAAAATAGGCAAATAAGTCTTGGATTTTAAACAAACTGAAAGTAGTGATTTTTCTTTTCTCACTTGTCATCAGATTTTAAATCTATCAGCATTTCCCCTCTAAAAAATTACTACAGCAATTAGAGTAAAACGAAGTTAAATAAAGAGGGGCTTCATTTGTGTTTAAAAGCATTTACAGAAATCAAGTTAGAGAGACAAAATATTTTTCAAAGGGTAACTTCAAAACTATCTCTCTTTCTTGGTAACTGCTGAAGACGGGCTTCTGAACTCTTCCAAATATTAAAAATGCTGTCACAGAGATAAAGAATTAAACAATAGGACAAACTTTGGGAGACTACAACACTGAGACAGACAGGGTCCCCAGAGTAAAGCCTTCTGCTTCCGTGGGCCCCTGCAGAACCAGTTGCTGGCTAAGGAGTTTCAAGAGAGGATATGGGGGGCACTCACCAAACACAGCCCAAGATTAGAAACTCAGGGCCAGGAGTAGGCAGTCATGAACCTCCTCCCTGCGCTCGCCAACTACAAATAAGAATACTGGCTGATCTTGGTAGGACTCAGGGGGTATCCGGCGTAAATTGCTGAGCCTCGGGAAGACCCAATGTAGGACTGGGTGGCAAACTGGTGTTGATACTGTGCAGGGGCCACGTTGGCAGAAGTGAGGAGGCTAGGCCCAACACTGACAGGGACCTGGTGCACCAGAGTGCTAGGGTGGGTGGTATAGGCGGTAGCGTGCCTTGAGGAGCCCTGTGGGGAGAAAAGATGAGTAATAGAGCTGGTGGAGCTCAGCGCAGCAGCAGACGTGGGGGCAGCATACGTGTACAGGTGAGGCTGGCTTGGCAGGTGAGCAGGGGCTGGGGCCAGGTGTGGGTGCCCCGCCGAGTGCAGTGGGCTGCCATGCTGGAAGGCGTATGGGGCTTGGGAGAGTGGGGCCACAAATGCCTGCTGCCTGCGGGGAGCAGGGTTGCTGCTTCTCTCCTGGGAGGCTGGAGCTGATGATGACTGCTGGTTCTGGAAGGAGGAAGAAGGGAATGAGGAATCTTGAGGTCACTCTACTTTAGGGCACCAAATGCTACGTTAAGAGCGGAAGTTCTAATGCATATTCTTTCTGGACTGCCACAGCACAGAATCTCCCAGATTGGCCATGAATCCCATCAGAAGTCAGCCCCCCCATCCCTCTGCCTCTTGGCAGAATAAATCCTAACCTATCTCAGACAGCAGCAGTTTGCTCTTAAGTCTAACAAAGACAGGGGAAGAATCACGGGTTCAGAGGGTTGCCCACTCCTGCAACGGGGCCTACTGACTCACCCTACTCCGCATCAGTGACTGTGACTTTTTCCTGACTCTCCTTTCTTTCTTGCCCTTGTTGGGTTCTCCTCTAAGTTCGTTACATCCCCTTTTTCCTTGTGGCGTTACTAGAGATTAAATCCACTGCCTTGGCAGTGAGCGACATTTCCAGACCTTTATTTTTTATTTTGAAGCACGGTCTCAATAAGTTTCAAAGCTGCCCATTTTGGGCTCAAACTCAATCCCCCTGCCTCAGTCTTCAAAGAGTACCACCACGACCAGCTTTCACATTCTTCTTGTGATGTGTTGCCTAAAACACATGCGCTAACTCAAACTTAAATTTGCATCTGCACATGCCCACTTCTCTCACATACTGTTACAAGACACTTGCTCATTACTGGTGGACACCAGACACCAATGTTTTCACTAAGAGTGATGAACACGAATAGAAATAAGGTGACTCTCACTACCCCATGAGAATCAGATGGCAGGGAGCAGAGGGGCAAATCCCAGACTCTGGTAACAGAGCAGGATGAAAATCAGCTGATTTAAATGTCAAAAACCTTTCCCTGTCTCTCGGCTCAAGCAAGTAACGTGAGGCTCAGGTGGAAGACAAAGGAAGAAAATCTGGTCTTGAAGCATGTGATAATGTAGAAGCAGGTATGAAAACACATCCTAGGCCCTTTCTCTATATTTCAGACACTTTTTTGATGAAAAACCTGAGGAGAATATCCTGAACACATCCACAGAGGAAAGAGAGAGACCAGCACATGCAGACATGACGCAGGCCACAAGCATCAGGCTGGCTGACACAAAAGGGGCTTCACTTGGCTTTATTTCGCAGTTCAGCCCAAAGCAGGGTTCTCCAGAGAATAACCACAGGGGTGGTCCCAGAAGGCAGCAGTGCCTAGCGCTTACCTGGCTAAGGTTGAGTGGCTGTGCTGCGCTGGTCGCCCCACGCTGAGCTCGATACCCTGTGGGAGTGAGACAGCATCCAGATGACTGCCCACTCACTGAGGCCACCGGCTTGGTCTTACTGTTCAGGAGACCTACAAGGGAAGCGGGGATTAGGAGGAGCTGACCTCAGACGGCACCACGCTGGTCAGTCCATATCTGTATGTAGTTTCCAAGAGTTAGTACTGCCTCAATTACATCTATGCCAGAAGAACAAAAGATGATGTCCCGCCATAAAAGATTCTTGAAAGATTAATCTGAGTAAATATTATCTAATCTCCTGCAATACAGAGGAAACCAAGGGAAATCACACATAAGACATAGTCCCTACCTATAATTTTATATACAGTAAGACTAAACAAGTACAGAGATACTAGTAATTCTCAGAATATCTGAATGTCAAAAAAGAAGTAAAGACCCTAACCTGTTCGATACTCAGTATCTTTAAATCTCTAAGAAACTATAGGATGGCCGAATACAGAATTTTGCTTTCTTCTTTGTTCCAGTAGGGAAACTGACACACTTATTCAGTAACTTGTCAGACAAGCTATATGCTTTGGGCCTAAGTGGACAAATGTCCTAAGGATTCTAGTCAAGAAGCTCACATCAGGAAATTCTACTTTGTCTTTTACGGGACATTTGACTACTTCTGAGGACAATCACATGGAGGTACCACAGTATACCATCAAATTAGAACCCTACTTATGCTGATAGTGGTGATATAATCCTCAAAAGACACTGTTTGTGCAAATACAACACAGCTGGCTACACTAACTCCATAAATTTATCCTACCCTTCCTCAGTGTAAAGTTACTACAGGGAAGCAGCTGTCTGGACAAGATTCTTTTCCCAGTGTCATGGTATGGATCTGGAGTGTCCCGCAAAAGCCTCATGTTCCTCTGGACACTATGTATTGTTGAGAGATAGGGCATGACTGGAAAAGGGGGATGCTTGGGGACTGACCTGGAGGGGCATGTGCTAGTCTGCCCTTCTTCCCAGACTGGTCTCAGTTCTGCCATGCTGCTGTGAGGATCTGTCTCCAGGGCTCAGGCTCCTGTTCTGACTCTGACCCTGGTCCCAGACCCAGCTCCAGCCCTGCCATGTGATTCCACTATTTCTAAACTGCCCATCCCATGAATGAACTGAGACCTTTTGAAACTGTAAACTACAATAAATCTTTTCTCCCTAAGTTGTGCACGTCAGGATGCCAGCAATGAGGAAGTAACTAAGACATCCAGACACCCGTGCATCTAAGTAGAGCCATTTTAGTAGTATTCACTATTTCTAGGCTGAAGAGGTTAAAAAGGAGATTTACCTCCTCCAAATCTGCCTCTGACTGGATGCTGAGGATTCCAAGGCTCTGGTCCTTACCTCACTGTAGGCCTACCAAACAGGGACATTTACACTGAAAGGTTGTAGGAGTAAAAAACAAACTCCTGTTATGTTCAAGCAGAGAAATTTGGGATTTATCAACGCAGCCTAGTTTTGCCCAACTTGCACATTAACTGAATCAGAGAGATTAAGCCCGATATCTAGCAGAGCAAAAAAGATGGAGGTAATGAGGTTAATAATAAAACCAACAAAATATCAATGCTATGGTACTAAGTAAGAAAAAAATCTGAAGCACACAGTTTTCAATAAATCTTTCGTAGTCACTTTTAGCATCACCAAGGCCAGCCTTCTGCTAGACTGCCAAATTCACGGTGAAGCACGGGTGGCCAACCTACTAGCCTGCTAGTTTCTCCTGCTATACAACATATGTCTTGTCCACTTTCTCCTGTCAACAGTAAATGTGTTTGAGACAATGCTAACACCAAATGCAATCTCATTTTATATTATTCCAAACAAAATAAAATGCAGAGAAACCGATACAAAAATAAAATTTCACACGTCAGGGAACTGAGCTGTGAATTAAGCACTATAGACAAATAATGTGTGCCACTGATCCTGACCACTGGCACGAGTACATTACAATAGAATATGAAGAATAAACAAATCAAGGAAAAATTCAAAGCTAACTGTGACAACATCGTTTACCTGAGGCCTGCGCTGCAGGAGTGCAGTCCCCAAGCTGAGCTTTCAGTGGAGGCACAATGATGGTGCGGGTGCCAGCGCCATCTGCCACAACTCTGCCAGGCCCGTCCAGAAGCGGTCCGCTATTGCCCCTGAGAGCGCTCAGGGTGTCGGTGGAATATGGGCTGCTCAGGGATGAGTCAGAGTCTGGAGAATCATTGACTGTGACATAACTGATTACATTAGACCTCGGCTTCAGGCCAGAGCTGAGGGGAAGAAAATACATAAAAACTTAACTGCCCTTTTTAAGGCAATGTGTTTTAGATCAGAGGTCCCCAACCCTAGTACCAACTGGCACCAGTCCTTGGCCTGTTTAGAAGCAGGGTCACCTAGCAGGACAGCTGTGGGCAAGCATGCAAACAGCCTGAGCTCAGCCTCCTGTCAGATCACAGAAATATTAGACTCTCGGGGGCATGAGAAGGACCTAGGTTGCCTGCCTCGGAGAATATAACGCCTGATGATCTGAGGTGGAGCTGAGGCGGCGAAGCTAGTACTTTCCCCTCATCCGGGGAAGGACTGTCTTCTATGAAAGTGGTTTCTGGAACCAGAAAGGTTAAGGACTGCTGTGTTAGATGTCTCTCATGATAGCAATAATAATGACAGCAGTGATAACAGCGGCAGCTAACTTCTACACGCTCACTGCATACCAGGCACTATTCTTACACTCTACGTATGCCTCGCTGAATTCTTACAAGAATCCTATGAAGTAGATACTACTATCTCCATTTTGCAGATGAGGCATAGGAAAATGAAGTGTCAGGGTAAGGGGAAATAATCTAGTATTTAAATCTCCAGCTTTTAGACCACACAGTGCAGGGGGAAAAGAAGATAGCCCTACTTAAAGAACTACCTCTTCCAAAGAGGCTTTTTCAAATTAGAAAATTACATTAATTTAAGTAATTCCATCCACCTACTCATTCCAATTCACTTCCAGTTCATATGCTTCTATTAAGACATCTGTTTTCAGACTAGGAAGCTCCTTGAAGGCAAGGATCACACTTAATATAAGGTGCATTCCAAGCCAGGATTTCCTATCAACTGAATAACCTACCCGCCACGGTATCTGAAAGACAAATTTAACTGAGTAGAAATAACATTACAGAAAACTTGGCCATAATCAGCTATGGAAATTGTTTTGTCTGACTTAACCAAAGCTGTAGTCCTAATACTTTTTTTTTGTCCTTCTTTATAATATAAACTAGGCCACTAATCTGAACCCAACAGTTCAATCCCAACAGAAACAGGAAACTGTTCACCTGTCTTACCTACTGGGCTTATACTTGTTGTCCTCTTCCTCATCAGTGTCACTCCGAATAGTGATGACACTCACAGGAGGGCTGGGAGTATCTGGAATGATGATTGGCTGATGCTGATCTTGAACCGGGACTAGGGAATTATAAGAAGATGTAGTACGCAGAGGGCTGCTCCCAACCACAGAATAGACTTGGGAAGGCAGAACATCCAGAGAGGATCTGTAGGAAAAGTTCACAGGAAAGACTACTGCTTAGTTCGTTGCCTCCAAAACTACAAATCTTTTTCCATGACTGCTTTCAATGATTTTAACCTAATCATTAAGCTAATACACTTAACTATAAAAGTTTTAATGAAAAGTTAATCACTGGCTAGAGTTTCAAGAGACAAAAACAGCAAAATAGCAAAGAATTTATTTTTGTGTGTGCTTTACCCCCGGGTTAAACTTCACTCTATAGAGTGGACAGAATAAAAAGCCAGACAGAGTAGTACACGCCCGTAACCCTAAAACTCTAGGAAGCTGAGGCAGAAAGATCTCAAGTTTGAGTGCCACCTGGACAACTCAGTGCCTCAGCAAGACTCTGTCTCAAAATCAAAACTATGGGGCAGGAGGAGTAGCTCAAAAGTTAAAGTGCTTGCCTAGCAAGGGCAAGGCCAGGGGTTCAAATCCCCAGCACCATATAACCCAGTTATGGTGGTATACACATGTTATGCAAACACTCATGGGGCTGAGACAGAAGGACTGCTTGTGTTCGAGGCCAGCCTGGACTACACAGAGTTCAGGACTCTGTCTCACAACAAAAGAGAGAGAGAGAGAGAGAGAGAGAAAAGAACAGAAATGAAAGCTAAAAAATGAACTAGGAATATAACTCAGTAGAAAGACCTTGGGTTGGATCCTCAGTACCACAAAAAACAACCAATCTACAAGAGCAGCCTTAATTCAAAGAGGCAGCAAAGACAGGATAGTCATAACCAGGAAACACAGGCTACGCATGCCCAAATGACAAGGTGAGCTCCTGAGCACCTTGGCAGCTACTTGCTACTTCATGCCAAAAGCACCCAGACCACTACACTCCGAATACTGGGTAAAATTTCTTTCACACTGGCATAGTTTCACTCATCAGCCCTAACACAGACTTACTTGGAAGAGACTGCAGCAGACTGCTTATTCTTCTTTGAAGGGAGGGAACTGGATTGTTGTTGTCTCACAACATGGGCCACGCCAACATTCAGGGGCTGAGCGGCAGCCAGCGTCACATGGTTAGTCAACAAGGATGGCTGCTGCATGATAGTGCTGTACTGGTTGCCATGGGAGTGGGCATTCCTGCACCAAGAGAAACAAAGAGAAAAGAGTGAATCCACAAATCACTGGAAGTAAGTGCTCAAAGCAGTTAAGACAACTAAATGCAGCTGTGTTTTACTATTAAAATTGGACACCAGGATTAGGAGACTTTAGGATCTCACTGTATCATTTCTGTTCATTTAAGACTTTCTTTACTTTTGTGTATGTGCGTGCATGTGTGCATTACTAGGGATCAATCAGAGCCTTCACAATCAACTACATTCCCAGCTCAATTACTTTTTTTTTTTTTTTGATTTTGAGATCGCGTCTCCTTAAATTGCTAATTGCCTCAGGCTGTGCTTGAACATGCAGTTGCCTTGCCTCTGACTCCCAGAATCCTGGCATTACAGGCTTGTGCCCTTAGGCCCAGCAAGACTTGAAGTATGGAGTAACTGTGACCTTAGAACTTTTTGTTTTTCTATGTTCAAAGTTTTCTTACAATTTCATCCCCCCAGCCTAACATGGTCTGTTTTCTTAAAGGACTTCAAACAGAATTAAATTTTCCTTTGCTTTCTTCCCAGTCTCTTTGTATCATCAAGTATTCCTACCCTAAAGGATCTGCCCTTGCAAATCTTCCAGAGAGAAACAGAGGGCACTTGCCTCCAGTCAGCTAGCTGCTGGCCACTCCCCAAGGCCTCTGGAATCACTGCTGTGGGCTGGACAGAGTTGTGTAGTGCTACCCCAGGCAACTGTTGCCAAGTTGAAGGCAGGAGAATTTGCTGAGTTCCTCCAGGCCAAGCTTGCTGTAAGGAAACACACAGAGAAAGATCCAGACTTGACTCATTCTTGGCTTTATCTTGTTTTTTAAGTGAAAAAAAAAATCATATCTTTCTTTTAAAGTTGCTTGTAGACTGTTAACTTGCAGAGATTAAAAAAAAAAGGTCAGGGGCTCATGGCTACAAGTCTTACGCTACCTCTGTAACCTGGCTGCCAGGGTACAAGAAACAAAGATCCCTGATATTTCAAGTCTCTGTTATACTGGAGACAAAAAAGAGCCTGAAAGCTCAGAGACAATAAGCTCTGGGTACATTTTGGAAGTATCATTTTTGCTAAAACTGTAAAATATGTATCTCTATAATAGTCTCTTGGGATTAATCAATAGAAACTCTAAAATCTGCCAATCAGATAAGACAACAGGTTTAATTCAACCCATAAAACATAAGGCAGAATTGTTCTCTTTTGCTAAAGGGGTAGGACTTAGAAAATTAAGCCAGGTGAAGAAAACTGAAGACCAAATCCATTGGCAAACAAGCTTATGCCATTGTTTATAAATATATAATAGGATTTTAAAAATCATGTAATAAATAAAATCTTTAAGAAATAGATGCAGAAAGCATCATATTGTTAATAATTACCTAAATAGATATAATCATTCTTCAATAAAAACTGATAACAAGAAAATACATAATTTATGGTTTTTAACAAGTTATGTCACTTGCAACAGACTAAGCAACAAATGTTTTTGGTATTTCTTAAAGAAATTCTGGCATTTTTCTGGAAAAAAAAGAAAAGGAAACAGATTTGGAAGTTTCCTTTTTAAACTTGAGTTCTGCAGTACAATAACTACAATTCTTGGGTACATATGGTTCTGTTTCATAAATTTCAAACTACAAGGACATCAACACAGTTCTTAAAATATTTCTGCAAGTAACAGATCCACTTGTCACAGATACTGGTTCCAAACAAGAAGGCTTCAAAGCAGATAAACTGCAAACACGCCTGCTACCATATGCAGAATTTAAAGCAAAACAAAACAAAACAGAAAATAAGAGAAGCATGTGAAGTCACACCATGCGTCCTTCCATAAGCCAACACCTGCACGAGACAAAGCATGTAGTTTAATACAACGCGAGAAATAACATTCCAACGTGAGGCAGAAATCTGGCGTTCCAAGCGACGAACTGTTTTGACAGAGGAAGAACAAAAATATGCAAAGCTTAGCAAATGGCCAGTGCAAACTTCAGAAAAGTAGCGAAGAAGTGTCAACTAACAACCCCAACCTCAGAACTAAACTTTACTGGGCAAGTGAAAACTAGCTGGAACTATGTCTCTTGCACTCAGGTTTTATGCTTAGAAGACATTAACCTGGAAGTGACAAAGACTTTTAAACTGAAGACCAAACAAGTTCCAGACAAGTATGCTTCTGGGAGTATTCCACTCGTGTGAGTACATGACAAACAACAGAAATGTAAAGGCTACTGTAACAGATGCGAAATACCAGGATTCAATAATATTAATTAGGTTTCCAAGTGCTTACCTAATTTTAAAATTCAAATAATGAAATGCTGAATATCTAATAAACAATTCTAAAATTCTAACTCCTCTAACCAAACACATTCAGAAATCATCCTACAGATTACAAATACTGAAATACAACTTACAGTCCAGATCTTAGCCTGGTATTATCACAACTGCAGCTGTATCTGATGGCTTCTCCTCATCGCATTTAATACCAAAGATACTGTATTTGCAGTTTGTAAACAATGTTTTCATCTTTGTAGTAATACCTATTTGAAAAATAATTATCTTCTCCAAAAAATGAGTGCCTTTATGATCTACAAGTCTAAAAGGAGTATCTTTTTATCTTTAAATGGTACACAGAGGCTGCTGCTAATCCTAAGTGTCAGAAATGGCTATCTTCATGTGTCCAAAGGAAGGTTAATGTTAACTATTAAAGCAGTAAATTAAGAGTATCTTAAGCATTTCTACATGCAAAAACATTTTAGAAGCTTAAAATAGGAAAAAAAAAAAAAGCTAACTTGTGAACTTGTAAAGGAGCTCAAGGTTCCATGACAGTGCCAAACAAGGGACTAGTTCCCTCAGTCTCAAGGACTGGAGAGCGAAAGATAGGGCAGGAAACAAGACGACAACGAAGCTCCTCTGAGGCTAGCCCGAGAGCTTTTCCGACAGTACACTAGCAAAAAAGGACCCACGTGGCTCCTTTCAGAGCCACAATGAACATCAGACAGGGCTTCAGGAAATACTGGGAGGAAAACGATGAGACATTAAAGATGTAGCAAGAACACAGCCACAAGACGGCACATGCTTCCATGCCATCTGCAAAGACTAAGCTAAAAAAATTTTGTTTTGAAAAATAAGAAAACAGAACAGAACCAAACAGGAAAAAAATATATATAAAAGAAAGAAACCAAAGAAACTCCGTTAGTAACACAATCAAGTGAGGGGAATTACCAGTACAGCAGCAGTCTGTTCAACCAGCGCCGGGCGGCCGGCTGCGCAGCTCAGGGTAAAGGGCACCGCATACTGCGGTGTGATGGTGGCTACTTGAGGGTGGAGAGTTGCTACCATTAGTGGTGTACAGCTTCCCTGAAATGTAGATTAGGCAGGTGAGCGAAACAAATACCAAGGAAGGTTATCGGGATTCAGAAGGGTTCTCCGTCCCCCCAGTGATTACCAACAGTAAGCAGTCATTTCATAAAACCTAAAAAGCATGTATGAAATACGACTTTCCCCTTCAATTTTGCTTAGCACCTGCTCTGGTCCACTAGGTAAAATGACAGTGGCCTAAAGCAAAAAAATACACAAATCTTTCTTGGGCCAGATGCAGAGGATCATTATTATCAACAATATCATTTTGAAGAGTTCCTCCTAATCACAAAATCAGAACTTTGGATTTCATAATTTCTTATGTATCATAGGCCACAAGCATTTACATACATAAGTTAAAAAGCAATAGATTTTTTTAATCATCACCTTAGTTTCCTATTTCATGACAGATATAATATTTTAAAGATTTCTACAGCCTGGTTAAACACAAGGAATTAAAGAATGAATATCTGACATCTTGGTGTGATTCAACCTCTCAACTGTGATAAAACTCTTTAAGTGAAAGGGACACTAACGGAGCACATTGGAACCTTGTTTCTTCAAATACAAAACATTAACTAGGCATGGTGGCACATGCTGGTAAAACTGCAGCCCCCAGAGAAGCTGAGGCAGGAGAATCACAAATTCAATCCCAGGCCAGCCAATTTTTAGTGACTTAGTGAGACCCTATCTCAAAACAAAGAATAAAATAAATTTCTAATAATGGGCTAAACATGTGGCTCAGTTCCCAAAGGCCCAACATTGAGTCCCCAGCACCACACACACACACACACCAAGACAAAATGCTGCATGTATATACCATATCTTTTAGATGAGAGGGGCACCCCTCATCCAACAAACACAGAGTAAATTTACTCAGACAATTTCTCATTATTTCCATATTTGCCTTGCAAGTCTACAAAAGACACAGGCAGACAATGTTAGAAATGAGTATACTATTCCAAAATAAATGTCTCACTTTAAGATCACTGAATCATGACCAAGAAAGAACTTTCATTCCATGTAAATATCATGTATTAGGACAAGTATCTGACCCTCACTGCCCCTGCAGCACTGCGTGTCCATAGGCTCTAGCTTTTACCTGTGTAAGAACTCCTGACTGTATCTGCAGAGGCTGAGCCGCCGGCGCCTGGGGTACAATTGGTACAGCATTATCCATCCTCACAGGGAACCCAGAGTGCTTTGTTGTTGCTTGTAGCCCAGCTAGAAAAAAAAAAAGCATCACAGTTACATTGCTTTTCTGTTCGTGCAGGACAGTTTTGTTTTTATTTTTAACTTTCCTACGGTCATGTTTTAGTTCTAGATACTTAAAACAAAGTTCTGGACACTTAAGACTGAAAATTTAGGGGTTAAGAAATGGGAAACTAAGCAGGATGTGGCAATCCACCCACACCTGTAATCCCACAAATCTGGAGGCTGAGGCAGAAGAGTTGCCATGAGTTAGAGGCAGACCTGGACTACACAGTGAGTTCAGGACTAGCCTCACTACAGAGAGAGACCCTGTCTCAAAGAGAAAGAGAGAGAGAGAGAGAGAGGGAGAGAGAGAGACTCAGTCCCTTCAGATTAGATTAAAAAAAAAGTATGACACAGGAAGGACTGGTTTCATGGATTCTAATTTTTTAATGCAGTAAAATTCAAAATACAATTCTCATTCTGCCCCAATTATGACAGTATATGCAAGAAACCAAACAATAAGCCTTTACTTACTAAGTTACATATATACAAAATTTTTGTATATATATATATACATTTACTTATTTATTAGTGGTACTGGAGATTGAGCCCAGGTCTTCACCTTGAGCTATATCCTTGGCCCATTTTTATTTTTGATTTTGAGACAGGGTCTCACTAAAATGTCCAGGCTGGGCTCAAACTTAAGATCCTCCTGCCTCTGCCTCCTGCAGTGCTGAGATTACTGGCCTATGCCACTGGCCTGGCTATATTCATTCTTTAATTAAAGGAATGGAGGGATGACTTGGGTGACTTAAGAGTTTTCAAAGTTAATCTTTTAAAAGCAAAGACAAGGGCCTGGGAGTATAGCCCAGCAGTTAAAGTGCTTGCCTAGAAAGCATAAGATCCTGGGTTCAACATCATATGTGTCACATGCCTATGATCCTAGCACTCTGGAGGCTGAGGTAGGAGGACTACCTTGAGTTTGAGGCTAGCCTGGGCCACATAGTGAGTTCAGATCAGCCTGGACTACAGGTTGAGATCATGTCCAAATAAATAAACAATAACCACGTCTTAACTTATATTTTTATTCATTATGCTAGTAGCACAATGTTTAATAAATGCCTCCTGTAATAGGAGCATCTCATTTTAGAAAAAGAGGAGTTCAAGCCAGGTGTGGTGGCACATGCCTAGAATTCTAGCACTCAGGAGGCTGAGAGAGGACGACTGCCACGAGTTCAAGGCCAGCCTAGGATACACAGTGAGTTAAGGACCAGTCTGTATTACAGAGCAAGATCCTGTCTTAAAAAAAGAGGGAAAGAAAAGAAAAGAAACAAAAAGAAAAGAGAAGCTCAAGACAATTCTTTTTGCCAACACCTGAGAGTCCTCAAAAGCTACTCTACCAAAACTTTCAATAAGGCAAATGTAAGTTTGTCCTGTCTCTAATCCACTAATGCCTGCAATTTTACTTAGCAAGGATACAAACATTTTATGTAGAAGTCTCCAGCAGTCAGTAACATTTTTCTAAGCTATCACCAACTACTTTCTCTTAGTATTATACAGAGGAGTCAAATAAGCATAACTCATAAACTACAATACTGCTATTTTCCAGCCAGTCATTCTTCTAATTTTCCACGTTAGCAATTTATGAATAATCTGGTAACAAGTTGTCTTAAGAAAAGCTAAGCAGCCCACAATTTTTGTCTGCAGTCTCAGGACATGGCTAGCTTCAAGACGATGTTACTGTAATAACCTCCTACAAACTGGCAGGAGCTGTTTAGGAGAAAATGTTTCCTCAGAGAAGCTCATCTATGGCTCCCAGAATAACAAAATAAAAAAAGCACAACATTACAGAACAGTTACCACTAAGGAAAAAATATATCTATTCCGGTCAAGAAGAATAGTATGAAAGTCGTTTAATCTACAAACGTTACTCTGTAAAGTGTTAGATTTCTAGTTATTCCGGCTAAACCACAGCGGCCAGATCAGGTTAACACTGGACGCTGCTTTCCATCACAAGTGGAAAGAAAGCGTAACACCAAGGAAGGTTCCCCAGAATACTGACCTAAAGAGTATTCCAGCTTTGACTTTTGTTGTTATTTTTGTTTTAATGAACAAAGTCCTTTAGGTACAATGAATCTCAAAGGCACGGAAGAAGAGTAAAACTGCCAGTGATGAGGGTCCATCCTCCAGATGGTGAACAAGTGGGCAACCTGAACTCGAGGACTACTGGGTGGCAACGAGCACATAGGGCGGCTGGCACGTCATGCAACTACTCTTCACAAATACTCAAGATTAAACACTGACAGGCAAACTAGACTGACAATTCAAAACGGGTATGCGATGAACCCCACTTGCCTCGGTTCAAATCCTTGTTCTGCCACAAACAGATGGAAATTTGGGCAGATGCAGATTTCCTCATTTATTAATTGGGAATAATGACATCATTTAGCCCTTGGGGTTGTTTGTGAGGACAAATTAATGCATGTAGGGGCTGGAAGAACGGCACAGTGGTTAAATCACTTGTCTAGCAAGCACAAGGCCCTAAGTTCAGTTCCCCAGCACCACATAAGATGAGTTGTGGTGGCGCATGCCTCCAATCCCAGCACTTGGCAGACTGAGCAAGGGAGATTGCCGTGAGTCCAAGGCTTAGCCTGGGCTACATAGTGAGTTCAGGACCATCCTGGGCTACAGAGTGAGACCCTGTCTCAACAACAACAAAAAAAGTAACGTACATAAAAGAACTCAGAACATTTTCGCACACAGGAACACGCATCAGGTATCACTACCACCCCCTTAAGTTTAAACTCCCTTTCATCTGAAAATTTTAAAGTTTGCTCTACTAGCTCTCCAGGATATTTGGACTTCTAGACAGTAAACATTTTTTCTAAAGCTTATACTTACCTTATTATACCAAAAATGGTTATCTGACTTTCCCTACTTCTTCAGTTTATATTTCATTTTGTTAAAGAAACTCAAAAGTTATTCTGCTTCATCTCTTAAATATCATCTGAGAAGCAGCAGAAAACTTAAGGATCCCACGTCTGTAAACTGTTTCAATAAAACTCACCGTAGAAATCATGGAGGAAGAAGTAGGTTACTTACTAAAGAAAAAAAGTCATTTAACATCTGCTAAGCCAAAGTATAGCATTAGCTATTATGAAGGATATGCAGAAAGTAATTCGGTAAAGTGACTAAATCTGCACGTGAAGAACTGGAATCAGCTCCTCCCTCTCCCCGTGGACTCTCCCCAGTTTACACGGCTACCGTTCTCCTGTCCTCCCGGCAGCCTCAGTCTCCCTCAGCCCCTCATTCCTTCTGCTTGTTCCAACTCTTTCAGAAACCAAACAAACAAGAGTCACAGTTAATAAGTCACTAAAGTAAAAAAGAAAAACACTACTGCTTCTATGTAAAGTGCTGTAAGAAGCTTGAATCTTGGTTTATTCCTGCAGTTTACTGACACTGACCTTCTCCTGGGGAAGTCTTGTATTCTCAGAAAACATCCATAACGTAGTTTAACCATCTAAAAGGCTTACTAAGTCAATAAATACACATTTCCCATACTTCAGAAAAAAGGAAATGAATGGACGAAGTGGACTAGAAAACAACATTGAGAAAATGAGCAGGGCCCAGCAGTACAGGCCTGTAGTCCCAGCCGTTTAGGAGGCTGAGGCAGGAAGACTGCATGTTTGAGTCCAGCCCGGCTATCTTAGTGACTGTGAAAAACTGTCTCAAAATCAAAAATAAAAAAAGAGCTGGGACTGCAGCTCAATGCGAACGTGCTGGCTTGATCCAAGAATGAAGAAAAAGAAATAAAAAGAAAACTGAAGGATGGGCATGTGAAAACTAAAATCTAATTGTGACACATAGAGGCAGCCTCTTCTTTTAGCTTTTGGCTTCCCCTGTTAGTAGAGGCTTGCAGGACAGCCCGAGTCATAGGCTGAAGCAGATAACCTGTTACTTTTCCCACAGAAGCACCTCAGCTTGTACGATTTTTCAGTTCAATACTGATCTTTATTACTGAATATAATTTATAGATTTCTACATTCTTAAATATAGTTTACATTTTGGAATACAATAATCTTTTATTTGGGACAGTACTTCATAAAGAAATCATACAGGAAATCAGATTCCATATACATCAATTCTGTTTATAATAAATTTTTAAAGACAGAAGCCCTCTGCATACTGCACGACACATGCTTACACACAACACATATTATCCACAAAAGGTCTCAGTAGGCAAAACAAAAATCTGATATTAGGCAATTCAATTAAGAAACTATAAACTGAGCTCCTCACTGTATCAGAGAGTAAAACAGAGAAATAACCAATGTAAAAAAAACATTGTGATGTCATCCAATTTCAACTACTGTCATTATAAGAGACCATTTAAAATTGCCAAAGATCCAAGCTAAGCAACCAGACATGTGCAAAGCAGGGAGGTCCGATAAAATACCATGATACAGGAGTTTCCCCACTTACTTTGAAAAGCAGGTGGACACACTATAAATGTTTGTTGGAATGGATCTGTCTGAGTGCAAATCTGGGTGGTTCCAGGCTGCAAGGAAACCCCCTGTTGGGCAACTCCAGGGACTGGGGCAGCAGACGATGGGTACAAAGCTGACTGGTAGTTCAGCAGAGAGACATCTGAATTAGCCAGAGAAAGAGTAGCAGCGGCTGCAGTGGAACTGGAAGCAAGAACACTGGCCTGAAAAACACAAAATTAAATTTGTACACTGGTATGAAGTGGAAACAGACAATATTTTACACATATTTGCATATATTAACATATGTGCATAATATATTACACACACCTATCTATATCTATCCAGAAAAATCTAGATCTTAAAACGTAAGCTATCTTTGAAGTAACTGCATGAAAATTTTTCCAATCCCCAAGTTTAAGGCATACTACAAGGTCCCATACAGATTTTAGCTTAAAAAGCTCTATTTCTTCTACACAAAAACTGCTGGATGGGAATTCCACTAAATTGTATATGCTCTTATATTTTAAAAAGTAGACTTAGCTGTGAGATTTGGAAGTTTATGGCTTCAGAAACAAACAAGTATAAATATCCCTGGTTAGCAAGTAAATACAAAGCCATTTGAAGTTATTAGTAATTATTAGTAATATCCTTCAGCAAAGTGATGAGACATGTAAAATCCTTCTGCTAACAAGAAAAGAGTCATCTAGCTAAATTTAGTAAAAACAATAGTAAGTAATACAACAGGCCCCATTTACTTATTATGTTGAGTTATGAGAGCATGGAATAGGCTTATTTATTTATTTATTTATTTGGACAGGTCTTGCTCTGTAATCTGGGCTGGTCCTAAACTTACTATGTGTCCCAGACTAGACTCGAACTCATGGCAATTCTCCTGCCTCAGCCTCCCTAGTGCTAAGATTTACAGGCATAAGCCACCAAGTCCAGCTTGTACCATTCTGGGGACTCAAACTCAGGGCTTTGTCCTTGCTGGATAAGCACTTTAACCTCTGAGCTATGACCCTAGTTTCCTGGAACAGACTTCTGTATTTCATTTTTGTCAGTATAGGACCGTAGGTACCATCAGCCTGCCCTGTGTTCTATTACTTTTGCCGAGGAGGAAGTTCCCGTCATTTCACTGCTCCAGTACTGGGGATTAAACTCAGGGTCTCTGCACTGAGCTACATTCACAGCTTTTTAAAATTTATTTTGAGACAGTCTTCCTATGCTGCCAAGCTGAGCTTGAAGTTCTGCTGCACCTTGAGCGCTGGGATTACAAGCCTGTGCAACCAGGCCTACGTAAAAATGCATAAGGTATAGAAACCCTAAAATAAGGACTGTATTCTTCCTAGCTTCTCTCCCAATAAGGCATGCGTTTCCAAAATTATTTACTAAATACCTGATTGTGCACTGTATTGAGCTGATTGCTGAAGCTCATGGTCAGGTTTGTGCTTGTGTTGGGGGCAACATGTGTAGTGAAGGGGCTCTTGATCTGACTCACTGTGTCATACATATGAACCCTCCGCTTGCAGATCTCCATGTTCTGGAAGCAGGACTTGACACTGTAACAGATGAAAGAGTAACTACATGACTGCCGGAATTTAAACAGTAACTCAAAGACAAGCAGATCAAAGTTGGGGGTTTTTTAAAGCATTTTCAAAAATAAGATTTAGAAATCTTTATAATCATAAAGAACATACATTTAATTGTTAAGCTTAGGATTTTTCAATGTGAAATAAAAATATCAACGGGCCAGAAATACAAAGCACCAAACTTGCTACTACCTTGCCAGTACCACATCGGATGGTCACTCAACTAAAAATCACACCTGTCAAAAAGCCCCAGACTATACCATACTCACTGATTGCTATGTGGAAAATCCAGAAGGTGAGTCATTGTCACGAACTGATGGTTAAGAGTTTTCAGAGGAGTAATTCGCTTATCTGCATCAATTGTTAGCATTTTTTTTAACAGATCAATGTATTCTCTTCTATCCGCCTTCTCCGCCAACATGTCTGTTCCTTCTAAGTCTGTAGACATATTCACCTTCCAAAGAAAATTCAGAAATATTTTATTTCTTTACTCAAATTAAATAGTATATTAGGCACTTAATGAATCTCCCTCTCTCCAAATGACAGAAAGCAAATTTTACTGTCAGCATGTGAGATAAGAGAAATCTGAGAAAATTCTTTTTATGCTTCCTAAAAGGTAACATAAGGCTAAATAAATTCTTGTTATTCAAACTTTAGAACAGTAAATGATTATTTCTTAAATACATGGCTCTACTGAAAAGACTGAAGAGGAAAGTATACACCTTTTAGAGAAAGTTAACTAAACGAAAGAAAAACCAATCAAACTTTAAAAATAATGACAAGATTCAGTAAACACATGATCATATTAACCCTTGATGCTAAGTCTTAAATCCCCCATCAAAAGATTAAATACTGGCAGACTAAAGCAAAAAACAAAATCAAACCCCATGTTGCCTGCAAGAGTCACACTTCAGCCACAAAGAAAAACAAAGACTAAATGTAAAAGGAGAGAAAATTACATTTCATGCAATGGGAGCACAAAAGCAAGTGATAGTAACTATCTTTTCCTTAGACAAAGCAAAATTCAAGATGAAACTGGTCAGAAGAGCCAAACAAGGCCACTACATTCACATAAAGGCAACAACTTAACAGGAAGAAATAACAATTATAAATATTTACGCACAGAACATTAGTGCACCCAACTTCATAAAACAAAGGCTTCTAGATGTTAAAGGACAGATAGATACCAACACAATCATAGCGGGAAACTTCCATTTTCTATCACAAATAGGTCAACCAAACAAACAAACCAAAAAAAATTAACAAAAATATATCAGAACTAAACCATACTACTGAACAAATAGACTTAGCAGATATCTATAGCCTGTTCCATCCAAGCTTCTTTCCTGAGCTTGTGGCAGACTTGTAATCCCAGTGCTCTGGTGGCTGAGTGGATCACAAGTTAGAGCCCAGCCTGGGACACCAGGTCACTTAACAAGGCCCTGCCTCAAAACTGAAAATAAGAATGGGCTGGGGATGTAGCTCAGTGCAAAACAGAGAAAACACATTCTTTTCAATAGCACAGGGAACTTTTTCCAAAACACATCATATTCTAAGCCACAAAGCACGCTTATTACAACAGAATTGATATAATCCTCTGCATACTATCAGCTCATAGTGGAATAACACCAGAAATCAACACCAAAAGAAACCACAGAAATTACATAAACACATGGAAATTAAACAATACACTCAAATAATCAATGGTTTATAGAAGAAATCAGGGAAGAAATTAAAAAGTTTCTAAAGTCAAATGACAACGAAAAGACACGATGCCAAATCTATGGGATGCAATGAAGGCAGCTCTAAGAAGGATGTCATCGCCATCAACACTCACACAAAAAGAACAGAGCAATCCCAAATTAAAAAAAAAAAGCCTCACGTTGCATCGAAAAGTCCTATAAATATAAGAATCCAATCCCAAAACTAGTAGAAGGAAAGAAATTATAAGAATCATAGAGGAGGGAAGCTGTGCGTGGAGGCACACACCAGTAATCCCAACACTCGGAAGGCTGAGGCAGGACTGCTCTGAGTTTGAGGCCAGCCTGGGCTATGTAATGAGTTCAGGACCAGCCTGGAGCACAGAGCAAGACCTTGTTTCAAATAAAAAAAGAAAGAAAGAAAAAAAAAAAAAAAACCTCAGAGCAGAGGGCTTGGATTATAGTGTAGCTCAGTGCTTAAAGCACTGGCCTAGCATGCACAAGGCTCTGGGTTCTGTTTCCTATTTCCCAGTACCACATAAAAATTAGCTGGATGGGACAATATATGCCTGTAATCCCAGCACTTGAGAGGCTGATGCAAGAAGAGTGCCATGAGTTTGAGGCCAGCGTTGACTACATACTGAGTTCAGGACCAGCCTAAATCACAGAGCAAGACCTGTCTCAAAAAAGGAGTGGATGTGATATGTAAATAAAATAAAAAATGAAAAAGGTGAAGCAGAAATTAATGAAATTGAGACCAAGAAAAAGACCAATAATTCAAAGAGCTGGTTCTTTGAAAAGATATACAAGATTGATAAAACTAAAGCTATATTTAACAAAAGAAAAAAAGATTCTTATCTATGGATAGCACCAAAATCCAAAGTAGTGTAAGAAACTACTTTGAAAACTTATACCCTAGTAAATTTGAGAAGCTACAACAGGTAAACTTCTAAACACATATCAGCTATAACAAAACTAAATCAAGAAGATAGAAAATCCTAAACAGACCCAAACCAGCAACAAAATGAATAAAAACATTACTATACTCTGATTTCTTTTCAGATTGTGTAAATCTTTCACCTTTTTTATTTTGAGATAGGGTCTCAATCTGTAGCTCAGGCTGGTCCTGAGCTCACTGAGCCTTGGACTCAGGACAACCTGCTCAGCTTTCCAAGTGCTGGGGTTACAGGCTTGTACCACCAACCCCAGCTTTATGTGGTGCTGGGGAATTGAACTCAGGGCCTTGCGCTTGCAAGGCAAGAGTGTTAACCACGGTGCCATTCCTCTAGCCCCAATCTTTCACCTTTTAAAAACACTATCAACTAGAAAAGTCCAGGACCTGATGGATTCGCTATAAAACTTCACCAGAATTTCAGGACAGACCTAATGCCAATACTCTTCAAATTCTTCCAGAAAATCACAAGTGGAGAAACACTGCCAAACTCCTTTCTTGAAACCAGCATAATCCTAATACCAAAGCCAAACAAAAACTCAACAACAAAAAACAATGAAACTACTGGCCAACTTCCTTACCGAACACAAATGCAAAAATGCTCAAAAGTATACTTGCAAACAGAATCCAACAAAGCATTAAAAAGATCATACATCATAATCAGTGGGCTTCACTCCTAGGGGTATAGGGAAGGTTCAACACACACAGATCACTAAATGCAGAACATCACATAAACATAAGCAGTAAAAATAATCACCTCAACAGCCTTTGATAAAGTCCAGCATTCAATCACGATTGAAAAAAAAAAAAAAAAAACCCTGATGAAAATAGGTACGGGGCTGGGGGCATAGTATTTTGGTTTTTTTATTTTGGTTTTTTGAGACCAAGTCTTGGCTCTATAGTCTAGGCTGGTCCTGAAGTTACTAAGGAACTCAGGCTGGCCTCAAACTCATAGCAATCCTACTGCCTCAGCCTCCCAAGTGCTGGGATTACAGGCCTGTGCCACATAGCTTTACGTGGTGTTGGAGAATCAACTCAGGGCCTTGTGCTTGCTAAGTCAGCACTTTGACCACTGCGCTATTCCTCCCGTCCTGGGCGCGTAGCTTAGCAGTTAAAGCGCTTGCCTAATAAAGCTAAAGCCCTGGGTTTGATTCCTCAGCACCCCAAAAACTGAGCATGGTAGCAAAAGACTGTGTAAGATAGCAGTTGAGATGCTGAAGCAGGACTGTTAAGAGTTCAAGGCCAACCTGGGCCAAACAGTGAGTTCAGGAACAGCTTTAAAAAACAAACAAACAAACAAAAACCAGAATAATAGGCACGGAAAGACCTTACTTTAAACTAATAAAAGCCACTTACAGGGTCGGAGGAATGGAACAGTGGTTATACCACTTGCCTATCAAACGCAAGACCCTGGGCTCAATTCCCCAGCACCAACATAAAGCCAGGTGTGTTGGCACATGTCTGTAATCCCAGCACTTGGGAGGCTGAGGCAGGAGAATTGCCATGTGTTCAAGGCCAGCCTGGGCTACATAGTGAGTTCAGGACTAGCCTGAGCTATAAAGTGAGATCCTGTATCAAAAAAATCAACATGTATCAAAAACCTAGGTAAATTTGCTGGAAAATTGGTGAATTCCTTGAAGACACTGGCATAGCAACCAACTTCCTGAACAGAACATCAATCACACAAGAAATAATACCAAGCATAAAGTAATGGGATTATGATAATATCAAACTAAAAGGCTTTTGCATAGCCAAGGAAACAAGAGTGAAGAAATAATCTATAGAATGGAGAAACAATTTTGCCAGCGATTCCTCAGAAATAAGACCAACATCTACAATACATAAAGAACTCAAAGCCAGGGGCTAGAGGAATAGCGCAAGGGTTAGAGTGCTGGCCTAGCAAGCACAAGGCCCTGAGCTGACTCCTCAACACTACATAAACTAGGTGTGGAGGCAAACACCTGTAATCCCAGCACTTGGGAGGCTGAGGCAGGAGGATTGTGTGAGTTCAAAGCCAGCCTGGGCCACATAGTGAGTAGGACCCATGTTTATAGCAGCACACCTCACAATCTTGGAGGCAGCCTAATTGCTCATCAATGGAAGAATGGATAAAGAAAATGTGACATATGTATAAATGCACAATGAAATAGTACTCTTCCATAAAGATAAAATGGAATCATTTATAGGGAATGGATGCACCTTGAGATCGTAATGTTTAGCGAAGTAAATCAGACACAGAAAGTATTATATGTATTCTCCAATATGAGAAACCCAAAATACCAATAACTTACAAAGCAAAAAAAAAGAGAGATAACAGCAAACAGGCCAGTACATCCAGTGGAGATGGAGGAGCAGGGAAAAAGATCAGCACGTACACACCCCGCCCCCACACTGCACATGGTCATGCTGTCATCACAGATGCATACTAATAGCCACCACCGAGGGAAAAATAAGTTAAATGACTCAGTAAATCCAAACTGTTTGGAACACAGTGAGTAACTCAATAAAATACTCAGTCTTATATAATTATTTAATTAAAAAATGAAATGAGAGAACCTTCACAAATAACTTAAAAAGCCAGAATGGTGGTGCACATCTATAATACCATGGAGGCTGGAGCAGGAGAACCACAAGGCCAAGCCCAGTCTGGGCAACTGAGCACTTACAAAGGCCTTAAATCAAAAGGACAGCTAAAAAGGGTCAGAGATACAGTTCAGTACAAAAGCCCTGGGTTCAAACCCCAGCACCACAAAAATTAAATTAAATTAAATAGCATTGCTATACAACAATACCAGTTAAGCAAAAGCAAAGGAGGAATAAAGACAAGTTAAATAGCACTTATCCAAATCCCTGAGACCAGGCTGGGCCCAGAGGCACAGACCAACCCAGTACTCTGAGAAGGTAAGGCAGGGAAATCACAAGTTCAAGCCCAGCCTGAGCAAATCTTGTCTCAGAATTTAAATAAGGAAAAAAAAAAATATCGAGCTAGAGATGTGTATCAGCGTGAAGGTGCTAGGCTTGGCCCCCAATACTGGCCTCTACCCCAAAACCAGATCTTTTATTTTGGAATATTTGCATAGATTCCACCAGTTAAGCACCCCAACTCAGAAGAAATCCAATCTCTGGTTGGAGAAATGGCACACTGGTTAAAGTGCTTGCCTAGCAAGCACAAGGCCATGAGTTCGATTCCCCAGCACCACATAATGGCAGGGTAATTTCAGCATTCAGGAGGCTGAGGCAGGAGGACTGCTTGAGTCCAAGGCTAGCCTGGGCTACATAGTAAGTTCAGGACCAGCTTGGGCTACACAGTGAGACCTGTCTCAAAAAAAAAAAAAAAAAAAAAAAATTCGAAACTCCAAAATGCCCCAAAATCTGATCATTTTGAATGTCAGGTCAATACTGAGAGAGCTTCTGATTTCAGAGCATTTCACATTTCAGGTATTTGGAATGAAGATGCTTCACCTGTAAACCTAAAAATATACTTTGTTACAATTCAAATTTTCTTTATCACAGAATACTAACTCGTTTTGTAAAAACCCAGAACAAACAGATTAAAAGTTGTCGTTAGTGTGACCAACAAAAGTGTATCTCTGATCAAAGAAACATACAAATGTCTGGCTATCTGCCAACTGGCCATCCTTACCTGGGCCATGTCATCCAAACAGTTAAAAATGTACTTCCGAGCCTCTTTTGATTTTATTCCAGTCTCCAATTCATGTTCCTCAGGAGTCTACAAAATACAAATTTTAAAAACTCCATCTGTATGCTACTTCTACACATCATTTTAAAATTAAAGCCAGAATACAGAGAGACAAGTGTTGTCATCTTGCCAACCGTAGATGGCCAAGATTACAACCAGAAAACCTGATGAAACCATCTGACCTTGATTATCTGGCACGTTTCAACAGTGACAAACATGCAAACAAAGATGAAGCACAGTTCCTGAAAATGTCAGGTAACAAGGGACATTATCACTTTTTTAAAGCTACCAGAAATAAACTGATGTCTTAAATGTCTGCTGTTCAACAGAAGTAGACTGTCACAGGGTTAATAAAATTACTCAGAAATTTCTCAAATTAAAGGAATGCGTTCAAAAGTAAAAAGCAGATACTTGTCTCAAACAGCAGCAGCTGGAAAATTAGTTTGCTTTATCATTTGTACTGAGAATTCTCTACAAAAACAAGTCACTGCTAAAGTTCTCTCTTCTTCATATCACCTAGTGGTGATCACTATTCTCCCGCCCCGTCTCAACTTCCAATTCAAAATATACAAAACAACCTCAGCCAACTAGTCTGACAATTACTTTGTGTTTTTAACTGAGCATAAGGCCAAACAGGTACAATTAAACAATTTCCGAAAGTATTTCCTCTAGCAAATATACCTTCCCCCTCTCCTTTCCCTTCTCTACACCAAAACTAGTAACTAAAGCCTGAATGCAAAGGGGAGGTACGGAGTCCAGAAGCAGGCAGCGCAGCAGGGAACACAGACCTTAAGCCGCCACAGCGGGTACCCCAAGTTAGGGTCTCTGTTGAAAAACCTGGTTGTCTTTGTTCCGGCACTGAGAAGATACTCAGCTGGCAGGCCTTGTGTTTGTGAAATGTATCGGATCTGAAACAGGAAAACCAACAAACAACAATTCCAAGGGAAAACGATAATTGAAGACTTCCTCTAAAACAGTAACTCTAGCAAAGAAAAGAGAGAAATACTGCAAAGAAATGAACTCATTTGCTGTAAATACATGTTACCCCTACATAGGTAACACATTTATTAATTACCATGTTATAATATTTCTTATTTTTAAAAATTCAGTTCTGAAAATTTTGAGTATAATCTTTTTGCTTGTTAAGACTTTTGATACAGTCAGAAAATTTCAGATTTTTAGGACAAACCAGATAGTTTCCAAAATTTTTTTATTAATTACCAGTTTTTAAAATGTACTCCAAATTAGAAAGACTAGGAAAAAATTTCTTTCTTGGAAACTAGTTATTAATTAATTGCCCTACAAAGAGCTTCTCTCTCATGCCAGAAAATTTAGGAGCTAATTTAGCTTCTTCCTCCCTGTATCAGCAGAGGGCAGGCACTGCATTTCTCTCAGCCTCACGGTACCCGTGACTGTACCCATGGCTTCTGCACCAACCTATATCCCAATCCCTTTTTATTATTTTTAATTTTGAGACCTGGCTCCTGAAGTATAGGTACATTGTCAAGGCTGGGCATAAATGTAACGTTCTCCTGTAAGGAGGATTGCTTGCGTCCCCAGAGTACGAGGATTACAGGCACGAACCACCACGCCCAGGTGAGTAAACATTTACCGGTCAACTATTATGAACTAGGATGGCAGTTCTCTAAGTGTGGTATGGTGGAGCGCCTGAAGGTTCCCCAAGATGCTTTGGGTTGGGGGATCTATGAAGTAAAAACGATCTTCAGAAATACCCCAAAGAAGTTACTTCCCTTCTCCACTCTCTTTTCATGGATGCACAGAAGAGATTTTCAAAGGTCATATGTAATGATATCACTGCTCTGATGGCTATGAAATATTATTGCATATTTTTTAAGAATCTGCCTTAGGGATTGGGGGGTAAGGCTCTTAGGGATTGGGGGGTAAGGCTCCATGGGAGGTTATTTGTCTAGCATGCCTGAGGCTTTGGGTTCTATACCTAGCATACACACATACATACACATACACACACACACACACACACACACACACACACACACACACACACACACTCTTTTGTTTTATTCACACTTCTGCTTGTGTCTATAACTGCCCTTAACAGGAAAGCAACTGAAGAGGTCTTACCCTTGGGAGAAATACAAAAGGCTTACATTTATTTTTCACAAACCCTCACATACATGAATGGCTACGGTTAAGATGAAATTAGATACTTGCAAGCAATTTTTTACAAAAGCAACGTTTTTCCCACCTCTCCCACCTCTGAAGTTTTTAGTGTTAATATCTAACGTAGAACTCTTCTAGAAACTAGGTAAACAAATCCCTTCAGGACATTAGGAGTACTCAGCACTCCATGCCCTATAGGGCTGACCCGACCTACAGTAACAAGACAATTTCAGGCAATAACAAGCTACACAATCTATACCTAACTGGAAACCAAACTAGAGCATTAGCAGAATAGGAAAACAAATGTGTACAGATAATAACATTTTAAATGTGAACTGAGTATAAAAAAGTTGAAATGTTTTTAAAACTCGGGACAAAATTTACACAATGAAATCCTATACATACATTTTAAGTAATAAAGAATATTTATGAGCATGTAAAGATATTTCACAACAGGTAAAGTAGAAAAGCAGATTAAAAATTAAATGAAACTTACCTTTTAATTACATTTCATTGATTCTAAGAGGCATATATCCTCACATTAACAACTTTTTGGGGTGTTGTTTGTCAGTTTTATTTCTGGGGCTGTGGCGGAACAAGGTCTCCCTCTGTAGTCCAGGGTGGTCCTGAACTCACTAAGTAGTCCAGGTTGGCCTCAAGCTCACAGCAATCCTCCTGTCTCAGCCTCCTGAGTGCCGAGATCATAGGGCATGTGCCACCACACCTGGCTAATGTCACAAGTTTTTAAGTGGAACAAAACAGGATGTGGCACATTCATTCTTTCAATAAATATTTACAGGGGCAAGCAATGGTGATTTTTTAAATAGACATAGTTCCTGCTCTCATAGAGTGTGCAGTCTGGTAAAGAAGATAGACATAAACGTATAATTCAAACTGAGTTAGTATTCTGGACATTAAAAGTAAAAGGCTTCTATAAAAAATATGACACAAAAAACTTGACCTAGATCGGTAACTAGTGAGAAGTTCCTCGGGAAAGTGACACTACACAGATAAATAAGTAGCCATGCCCTAAATGACATGGTGGATGGTCAGTGGTGACAATACCCCGACCGTGGTCCCGACACGTACGAGAGCCTATGCTGGAAGAAAGTCCTCCAGGCTGACATGATGCCACCAGGTAGTAGAAGGCGGGCTCACAGGCCATAGAAAGTATTAGCCTTTCATGCTAGGCCATGGGACATTAATGAAGCCAAAGGGTACGACACGTTCAAATAACAGTTTTGAAAAAAAATCACTCCAAACAAAAAATAAGTCACTCAGGAAGAGTAACTGGAAAGATGCAAAAGCAAGAAAAAAAAAAAAAATGAAAAGGCCTAGTGGCCTAAGTGAGCAATCAAGATACCTTGGACCAGAGATTAGCACTGGCAAATAACAAATATCATCCAGAGGTATTCAGGATATCATGGAGAGACAGACTTACACACTTACACACACTGCAAGCTACATTTCCTTCACAGAATTTATCTCATCAATTACCCTGGCTAATCCCAGCACTAAGGAAGGCTGAGGCAGGAGGATCCCAAATTCAAGCCCAGCATGGGCAACTTAGTGACTAAGCAAGACCCTGTCTCAAAATCAAAACTAAAGGGCTACAGGCATAGCTTAGTGATTAAATGTATGTATCGATTTTGTCCTGAGTTTTAAGTCTAAAATTGTCTTGTTGCAGTAAGTCTTAATTTTTCAACATTTCAACAGAGCCCTAGGTTCAATTCCCCATCTCTACACACAGCCGGGCATGGTGGCACATGACACCTGAAGAAAATAAATGAATAAACTGAAAATAAAGGCCTGCACCACTGGGCATGGCTCGACTTAAGAAAATGAAAAATAAAGATATACTGGGGATGTAGCTGAAGACCCTGGGCTCAATCTCCAGTAACACAAAAATAAAAAATCAATTGAATTCTACAATTATATATATGATTATTTATTTAATGTATTTCCCTTCACTCAACTATAGCCTAAATAAAGGCAAAGACAAAGTCTTCTTAAGCACTGAATTCCCAGTGTCTGTAGTACATGACATAAAGTAGCTACACAATAAGCTTATACCGAGAGGGATGTGTACACTATGCACTTTACATATGATGAACAATTCGCAGGAACTGCAAGAAATTGCTTTCTCCTATACTATATAATTTACTGAAGAAGCAAGTACACACACAGAGATGATTAACATCATGCAGCTTCTAAAGCTGATACCCACGACACTTGAACTCAACACCACAGAGAGAGGTGGCTATGACATTACTTATCCAGTTATGTGGTTATAATTTAGCACTACGTTCGTTCACATTTCTTTCAATGGTAAGTGGCATCATGCAAGGTCTGTGTTTGTGTGCCACCTGATTAAGTTACTGTAATAGATTTGTACGTATTTTTATTAAATTATCTCTATATATATGTCATGCATTTATGACATGCTTAATTTTTCAACATTTCTATGTGGTAACATTTCTATGTGGTTTGTCACAACCCCCCCCCCCAAAAAAAAACCCAAAACACAAAAAAAAAAACCAAAAATGTTTACGTATATAGTCCCACACACATCAGAGCTGTCCCTTCCAGCTTTCTCTTACCTGATCATATTCGGAAGCACCAGGGTAGAGGGGCCATCCCAGGAACAGCTCAGCTATTACACAGCCCAGCGACCACATATCAATGGCTTCACAAAATGGTAATCCAAGAATAATTTCTGGGGCTCTAGTCAAAACAAAAGTGTCAATAAAAAAACTAAACATTATTTAGGGATATCCTGAATTCTATTTTAGTATGAACTAAAAGCATGTTTATTTAATGAAACTAAAAACAATCTTCAGTATACAATTAGCCATCCAAAACTCTTGGGCAAGATATGTCCTAGAATTCAAGATTTTTTCAATTTCAGAAAAGTAAGAGACCATAAACTATATATTACATAAAAATCCAACTGGAGTTAATGTTTCTGCAACAAAACACTGAGCAACCACATTAAGTTGGCTAAATGAAGGTCTTAGTGCCTTGCGGTGGTGTGTCGGGTTTTGCCAACAAATGAATTTAACCAAATTTTTCATTTTTTAAAAAACTTGTTTTTAATTTATTTGTTCCCCATTATTATATTTACATATTAAATTTTTCAGTTTTGAAAGCTTTCTGTATACAAGAATCACAGATAAAGGGTCACAGACCTTTTAACATATTTTTAAGTATAAGGTAAGTCAATGAAATGGCCTGGTCAATAAATACCTCTTCAGGACAGGAAACTTTCTCAAAACACATTTCTCTAGAGCCAGCTTCCAAGGGCTGATCCTTGCTCAGCTACTTAGTAGCTGAAGACACACTACTCCATCTCTCTGTGCCTCAAGCTTCTCAACCATAAAAGACAGAAAGAGCACCTACCACACCAGAGGTGCTAGTCAGTTATTTTTAATTATTTTTTAAGCTAAGAAGTTTAAATAAATTGTTATATTAAAGGTCTTGAACCATTGCCTAGAACATAGTAAGCACTATGTATATGTAAAATATAATAGTAACTACTATTATTTTACTTTAAAACTTAGAACACTTTTTGTACTTTTAGAAATATTCATTTCCATTAATGATTCGAGTAAGAAACAACTCTAGGAAAACTTAGAGAAAACTGAAGTAAGCCAGAAACGAAAAGCTTACTACATATGACTACATTGAAAATCAAACTATTATTCTCATAGAGAGGAGGAAGTTAAAGCACAAAGAGATTACGTAGCATGCCTGGAATCACTTAGTAAATGGAAGAGCAAGGATTTGCCTTCTTGGCAGTGTATCTGACTCCAGAATTAATTATATAATACTATCCTTCCAGGAGTAAAAGTCATGTACATATACATCTATTTAGCATGGTCCTCTCTCATAACTGTGACTAAAATTAAGAGAAAAAGAGTTTCAAAATGGAAAGAGAAGGTGCTGGAGATACATCTCCATGGAAGTATTCACAATGCTCTGCATTCAACTCCCAAACCAGAGAAAGAGGAGAGAGAATGGTATTAGGCAGTACCAACATCAATAAACAGTAAATGACACATACTGCAGTGTTCTAAGTTCCTTATGTGAGTCACATACTTCTTATAATAATACTAAAAAACAGTTCATTATTGCCAATCACGGTGGCAATAATACACACCTGTAAGCCAGCTAATCAGGAAGCTGAGGCAGGAGGATCACAAGTTCAGGGCCACCTAAACAACAAGAAGACCCTGTCTCAAATTTTTAGAAGAGCTAGTGTTATAGTTGGGATCCAGAATGTTCCCCAAAGCCTCGTGTCTGTGGAAGGTGATTCGACCCCTGATGTCCCATGCTGGTAAGAGACGGAGCCTGGGCAGAGGGGTGGGTCACTGGGACACGATCGGAAGCGTATACCTTCCCCTCTGCTTCCTATCTCACTATGCTGCTAACAGTTGTTCTCCAGCCAGGCCTCTGCCAAGCCCCTCCATCACTGAAGAAGACCTGAGTGGAATGAAATCTTCGGAAACTACGAGCTACAAATAAGCCTTTCCTGCCCTCAGTTGTGAGAGTCAGGTATTGCATCCTAGCAACATGAGCGTAACGGAGACAGGCTGAGATGCAGCTGAGCAGAAGCTGAGCACATGCCCAGCACGTGTGGGTTATTGTAGGGGAGAAGTTCTAAGTGGCACAGTTTTTGTATTTTATTATCTTTCTGAAACTGAGAAGATTCTTACAAATGAAGGTATATTTTAATTGAATGGCAATCCTTTTACTTTAAATAATACATAATTAATGTTGCATCTTATTACCAATAACATCTTACATTCTTGGTATTACAGTATCATCTCCATTGGACAGACAAAGAACTGAGAGCTCAATCTATCTGAGGCCATCCAACTCCTATAAGATAGTACCAGGACAGTCCAGATCCAGGATCTAAACTCTTAAGTACTTCATCACCTTTTCTAAAAATTTTCTTTCCATCTCACAAGTCAAAGTATTTAGAGCATGCATAAAAACACTCCAGATCCAAACTCCTCAGGTAACAGAAGAAAGTAATGGAAAAGCAGACCTCTCCCTGAAGTGCCACCTATCTGATGAGCTTCAAGCAGTACGCGCCTGCCGCTCCGCTGTGTGTATATGCGTGTTGGCGGGGTGAGCAGGAAGAATACAATGACATTTACCTCAAGAATATCCTCCCCAAGAAAATCAAACTCAAAAAAACCTAAGCAAGTGAAATAAAAGAGACATGAAAGAAAGTAGGAAGCTAAACTGCAGGGAGAGAACAGGAATAGGGGGACGGGGAAGGGAAGTGAAGAAACAAACAGGGTGAGATATGCAAATACACCAATTTCTCAAGCTGACTGTTATTATGTATCACAAATACATATAAAATAATATTTAAGAATAGCATTCCCAGTATATACCAATGATAACCCTTAGAAAATAAGGTAGGTCGGAGGACTCCACAGGTCTAATCCTCATACCAAAAGGCGGAAGACCTAGTCTTGTTCAGCCTGATGCTACTTGAAAGCTATGGGTAGAACCACCCAGATCACTGTGTTTACAGGATTTGAGGTTAACTGTGGTTCTGTCCACCAGAGAACAACCTTACAAGTGCAAGTCCTGGCGCACTTGGCCAGAGCCATACATTACTGACGGAATGTCAGAGACGAATTAAATTTCAGTCATAAGAGCACAATTTCAACACCGCACAAGAAAGGAGCACTACTAGCGCAGAGAAAAGAGTACCCAGAAGCAATATAAAAGCGTTTCTAAAATTTAAAAAGAACAAAATTTTCTACTCTCAGTGAGCAGAATCATTAATTTCCAAGTTCATGACAGTGCCAAAAATAGCTGGCAAGGGGATCACCAATGGCTTCTTGCCAAAATAATAACTAGGCTTACAACATTTCAAAGCATCAACTGGCAAGCGGCAGGTTATTCTGCTATTCCCACCAGACCGGGAAGGCCCTCTGAAGTTCAAAAGGTAGGTTACCAGGGAATGGCCAGGCCCCTCGGTCACTATTTCTTTTAAAAGGTAGCTTAGCCTCTTAAAGAATAAAGTTTCAAGGAAATTACAGAAAACACTAATTCCAGCCCCACAGTTTCATTTTAAAAGATAAACAAATAAACATTGGCTCCAATTAGTTTTGTCACTGGGTCTCACCCCACTTCTGCTGAGGACTTCCAGCAAAGCTCATTCCAAACAGCAACTCTTCCCTTACAAAAAGAAAAGTATCAAAAGAAAAGGCAATAAAAATGTAACGAAATTGCTCAGTTTGTTGAGAGAGCCCCATAAATACAAGATTTACCTAACTCTAGGACACAGGAAGACTGAAATGCCATCCGCCTTCACTGAACAGGAGGCATTACGCAAACAGGCTTCTTTCTAAGGATTGAAGGTTTTAAACTTGTGAATTCAGGTCACAAATCTTGAAGATATTTTCATTACAACTTTCCCATTCCGATACTTTCCAGTCCCTCAGTATAAAATCTATGGAGAGGCTAGGGATGGAGCTCAGTGAAACTTGTGCTCAGATGCATGAGACTGAGACCGTGGGTTTCCTTCCCAGCTCCACAAAATAAAGTCTCCGGCCACTAAAGCCCTCGTTCTACTTCATCTGAAAGTAAGAAGGCGAAACAAGCCAGGTGTAAAGGCAGCTATCTGGGAGGGTGGCAAAGAGGAGGGTGGCAAATCCAAGGCCAGCCTGGGCAACCTGGCAAGATCCTGTGCCAAAACAAAAATAAAAAATGAAATTGGTTGCTTCAGTGGTACAGCACTTGCTCAGAATGTATAAGGGTCTGCAATCACTCTCCAATAACGCAATAATGAGGATAATAATTACGATAGTAAAAAGAAGGCTGAGTTAGATAATTTCTATTCCTGGGTCCTTCCCCTTGTAACATCTGAACAACAACTGGGCAGCAGCAAAGACCATGAGGTAGGAAAGAAAGCTAAAGACAAACACCTGGCAGTACTCACTTCACAGGAAAGTGGTGGTAATGGTGGGACACAGTAGGTCTGTACTCTGAAGACCTTAAAGAACAAATAACTAAATGGGCTCTAATTACTACAACCAAGCACTAGAAATTGCAATCCCACCTGTTGACTTCTCAACTTTACACTTGTTTGTACTGAAAATTCCTCCGGTGTCATAAGAGTTTTATTTCACTGGCATCCAGAGCTCACTGAGGTTGGGATCACTTAACAGCATAAATCACTTCTGATAATTTCGAGAAATTTCTAGTGCCTTCCCATCTCAGAGGCCTCAAACCTACTTATTTATCAGTTCAAGGACATATTAGTCTAACTTCCTGCATCTGTGGCTCAAAGAAGCTTCAGTTTCACTGTGAGAGCAAATCACTGTCTGGGATAAATTTAAGCTATACTTTTCTTCTCTAGACCTTATCCTTCCATAAAACCCAACAAAACCAAAAAGACAATTTAGTTTGAAATAAAGACCGATTAATTTGTGTGGGATGGAAAAGAACTATGCTTGTACTAAGTATGGCAAACTTTTGCCCCTCAAATTCAAACCTAAAAGACAACAACTTTTCCTGGGGGCAGCTGACATTTACAGTGGACCAGACAAGAAAGTACATTATTTTCCACAGTCAATGGAAACTAGAGTTATGGCACACTTTACCAACAGAATATTCTGTTACCTATCAGCAAGAAAAAAAAAAAACAATGTTAATTAAAAACAAGTGTAGGGGGTTAAGAAGGTGAGTTTTACAGCCAGAATGTTCCACCAGCCCAAAGAATTTCACAGAGACTTTCTGAAAGGCAAAAAGGTGACACTAGTTGTGGTGGCGCATGTGTGTGATCCTTGCTCTTGGGAGGGTGAGACAGGAGGACTGCTTCTGTTCAAGGCACACCTGGACTAGTCTGGACTATAAAGCAAGACCTTGACTCAAAAAAAAAAAAAAAAGAAAAAGAAAAAAAGTGAAAGTTTAATGGATTCTAATATAGAAGAAAGAAACATTGAAAGAAGCTTAAGAGAACCAGTAGGAATAAAAGTAGGTGTAAGAACAGCTGGGCTGCTCTTCTCTCTGCTTTATTCTCATCAAATATTATTGTGAAACAAAAGAATACCCATGTCAAAACCTGTGAATTCCTAAACGCAGTCAAGCCCTTAACACTTAACTGCAATAAACGAAGTAATTACTCATTGCCACGTGGAATAATGTATTTTTAAAAGGTAAATTTAGCTCCACTTAAAATTATTCCTTTGTTTTTTAATTCTTGTAATATTGGGAATTGAACCCAGGGCACTTGCACTGAGATATATTCCTAGCCCTTTTTATTTTTTAAGACAGGGTCTTGCTAAAGTCATTAAATTACCCAGGCTGGGCTCAAATTTGCAATTCTCCTGCCTGAGCCTCCTGGAATGCTGGCTGGGTTACAAGTATCACCACTACACCCAGCTTTAAAATCACTCCTACAATCGAGAACTAAAATGCAATGAACATATAAGAATGTTGAAAAATAGTTTCAAAACTTCAAAAACCGTATTTTCTAGAAAAACAAACCAAAATTAATCAAATGACAATTTTAAAAGATAAGGATGCAAAGTTCATCAACTTAACACTGAAAATGATTCAAATCAATTTATACATTATAGAAAGCTAAGCAGCCAGAACAGTTTCCCTTTCAAATTTTAGTCTTTATTCCATCAAAAATTCTTTCATTAAGTCAGTCTTACTTCTTTTTTCTCTTCTTCAGTTTTAGAACTGCTCCTCCACCTATTCTGACAGGGCTTACAGAGCTACAGAACACCTGCAGGAGCAGAGGGAAGATCCAGCAAGCTGAGAAGCCCTCGCCTGTTCGCTGCCATCATCCTCTCACCGCTCTGTACTCGGAAGGGACCCTGGGCTGAACTCAGTTAGTGCTCCTGTGGGGTACACAGTATATACGTACTGTATCTATGAAAGCGGGATGCTTGAGGTGAAGTCTTAAAAGTAAGTGTAGTTGGAATCTAAATCTCCTAAGGTTTACACAAATAAGTGAAAATAAAAATCTCAAGATTAGCCAAGTTTGCCTAGGCAACATGCATTCAGATGCCTCTGAGATTCTTTATCTTACCTCAAATGAAAAGTGGCATCACTTTATAAAACTACACAAAGCTAAAAATAAAAATTTCTTTCTTGAAATCTACTACAAAGCTACAGTAATCAAAACAGTATGGTATTAGTATATAGACAAACATATACAGGCTAATGGAACAGAATACAGAGTCCAGAATTGAATCCTTCTATATACAGACTATAGTCCACTCCAAGCTATATAACCAGAAGAATTGAAGACAAGGACTTAAATAATTATACACCAGTATTCACAGAAGCATCACATACAATAGCCAAAAGATGATAACATATCAACACCTATCAACAGATGAATGAATAAACAAAATGTGGCACATCATCTAATGGAACATTACTTAGTCATAAAAAGGAATAAAGTCTGATATATACTACAAGCATAGGTTAATTTCAAAACACTATGCTAGGTGAAATGAACTAGAAAACAAAAGCAAATACATAATTCTACTTATGTGCAGTATCTAGAACAAGGGATCCATAGAGATAGAAAATCAAATAGAAGTCATGGTACAGAAGAAAGAACAGGCAGTTACTGCTTAGAGGTGACAGAGATTCTGTCTGGATGATAAAAATTCTAGAAATAAATCACGGTGACATTTACACCAGATGCCACCAACCTTTTGGCATCAGAGGCCAGCTTCACAGAAAATAATTTTTCCACGGACAAGCATGGGGAAGAAGCACGGCATTACCATCACAGCTTCAGTTCTTCCTCGGATCACCAGGCACCCTATCTCCCGCGTTGGCCCTCCTATGCAAACCCAACGCCCCACTGCTCTGGCTGGAGGCGGAGCTCAGGAGCAGCAGGGCAGCGCTGCAGCTGTAAAGCAGGTGAAGCGCCACCTGCTGGCCTGCTGCTCACCAAATGTGTGGCCAGGTCACACCAGTCTGGGGCTGGGGGTCTGGAGACCCACGGTTACACAACATGGGGGGCAAAAACCTCGTGCTTCATGGGCACTGGGAATGATTACACAACCCTGTGAATGCATTCGGCAGCAATAGTCGGCACCTATCACAGTGTGGATCATGCGTTAAAGGCCTGGTCCTGATCAGAGGGCACTCCTGGGAACTGGGGCAACCTTTGTCAGGTGGAACCTAGTGGAAGGCAGTCAGGTCACTAGAGGCACGACACCTCAATATGTTTTATAGAGATTTTACCACAATTTTAAAAATTAGCCAGGCATAGTGGCAAATGCTACATGTAATCCCAGCTACTTGGGAGGCTTGAGGTAGGAGAGGCAGTTCAAGGCCACAGCCAGCAAGAATTCATCTCAGAAAAAGGAAGAGAAAATTATATAGATGGAATTTTGAGTCTCTCTATGGAATAAAACACATTATTCTCACATATAATAAGAACTCTCAGATCAGAATGGCTATTTCCTCAAAATTTATTACAGGTTTTCGGTATGCTCGATGTATCTCCTTAAAAACATCAGTTCATGGTTTTTACTTCGTATTTTCAGTCTATTCTGTTTCACTTTGGCAGTACCAGAAGTTGAGCCCAGGGCCTCACATCGGTGAGACAAGCAGTCTGCCACTGAGTCCATCCCAAACCTGGCTCACATTTCAACTGGATGCTTGCATAATTTGTATTTAATGTATGACTATTAAACTACCAGGTTTCTTAGATATCTAGACAAAAAGCTGGGCACAGTGATGAAGGCCTAATAAGCCCAGCACTCTGGGAAGCTGAGAAAGGAGGATCACAAGTTCAAGCCTAGTTAGGGCACCTTAATGAGACTCTCTCCCAAAATATACCGTCACAGAACTGAGGGTGTAGCTGAGTGAAAAGACTTTGGGCTCAGCTCCTTAAAAAGCCTCAGTTACGGTGCAGACAAAATTGAATGTATTAATATTGAAGTACTACTCTGATAACAACAATAAAAAGGTAGATACAATGCAAGCATCAATACCAAACTAGAAATCACCAAAATATAAGACACTTGGGCCAGATTAGTACTAGAAATAACCAAGTTGAAAGTACTATACAGAATGTTAAACAGAAAAAGACCAGACAACCATCTAATGTCTCACTGTTACAGAAGAAAAAAAAAATGTAAAAGAATGAAACACTGCTAGAATTAAACCTGGAGTTCTTCCCAAGGCAATCTACCTGCCAAGACATGAGCTCGGAAAAACAGCAGCAGATGTCCAAACTCACTCCAAATAGGTAAATATCTTTGTATATTTAAAGACTCCTCGAAATGGTAAAATTAGGCATAAGGGTAGTAAAGAAAGAACTAGATGCTAGTAAAATTTAGCTAGTAACAACGTTCAGAATCAGATTGAGTTAATTTTTCTAGTGCTAAGTAAAATTTCAGAAATAAAATGTTACATATAGAAACGTCACATACATATCAGCTAAAACACACTCTATTTCCAACTTGAAATCTGTAAACAAATACACTCTTATGCTCTTGTACAACATGAGGACAGATCTCCATCCTAATAGTACTTTCCACTTGCCTGTAGTAACGTGACTGCAGGTAGGTTGAACACACAGCTTTGGAAACATGACTAGCAGACCCAAAGTCAATGACCTTCACTCGGTAGGGCTGGCGAACTGGATCAACCAGCATTATGTTTTCAGGCTTAAGGTCAGCATGAATTAAACCAAGACTCTTGAGCTTCATGAGGGCTGTGGCCACCTGCTGCAAGATGGGTCTGATGTACTTGAGTGGCAGTGGGCTAAACTTATTCTGCTTTAGAAAATCATACAAGTTCTGCTCCAACATCTCGAACACCAGGCAGGTGTGGTTCTTATGCTGAAAGCATTCGTAAGAACGGACAAAATTGTACTCATCGGCATTTTCGCTGCTTAGGCGGGAAAGGATGCTCACTTCGATCTGTCCTTGTCTGGCATAGGAGGGGTGGTTCTTCAAGATTTTAATAGCCACAATTTCCTTTGTGCTCCGCTTCCAGCACTTAGCTACCTGTCCAAATGTCCCCCGGCCTAGGAACTCCAAGACTTCGTAACTGTTGGTCATAGAGCAAAGGATCTCATGCTGGACCAGCTGGTAATCCCCTTCTCCACTAGAACTGCTACTCTTCGTGGTCACAGTGGTGGTTGTGGCAGCAGCACCCACCACAGTCCTGTTCTGCAGCATGAGAGGGGGATGTTCTTCTATGATCTGCACGCTACCGTTGCTGTCAACTTCCTCACTTTTTCTTTTCAATCCACATTTTTGATATGGCTCAAGCAAAGAAACGTTGCTTCGGTGAGTCAGGGTCTGGCTGCTCTGGAAGGTTGACGCGGCAGCACTGCCCGAGCTATCTGCGGCCGTCACCACGATGCGCTCCACGGCAGGAGCCGGGAGCAGGAGACCCTGATCGTAAGTGGGAATGCTGAAATTTGCTACCTGGTGAGAGGGGTTGGCTTGCCCTTGTGAAGCTGGGAGGGTTTTGCTATGGGTATAGTATTTGTCGTTGCTGCTCTGTCCTGAAACATCCCAGCCAGAGGGCTCTATTTTCAGTTTCTTTGCACTGCAGAAGGCACTGGACGACACTGATGGGGGGGAAAACACCTGCAGCTGTGATGCCATACCTACAAGAAGAGGAAGAAGAATTAGGCCACAAGGATAAGACATGCAAGGCTCAGCAGCAGCACTGAAGTTGATAAAAGAAACATCATGCAACAGACAACACCTCCCCTTTCAGAAGCTAATTCAGTCTTAGCCTCCATTCACAGAAACACTGTTCAGAAGGCACTGGCCAAAGCGAACACTATCATCCTGCCCAGGTGACACACAGAGCAGCACTGAGCTCTGTCCGCCACCTCGGAAAACTCACAAACCGGCCAGAAGTAAGCAGCCAGGCTCATGACAAGGCTGGAGTATCCTCTGAAGAAATAATGAGTTATTTGTGGAAAAATACGGGAAGAAAAACTGGCAACAGTGGTGCTTCCCTGAATATCCCACTGACATCTCAAGCCCCATAAGACAGTTCAAAGACATCTGGGTCTCTGTTTTAACTCTCTGTCTGACAGTTCCCTCCCTTTTAACAATTACTACCCTGGGCTAGCCATTTGCAAAAGTCTTTCAACCCTCCAGATAATGAAGACCTTTTTTTCTTGAACTCCAAATCCTATATCCAAATGCTCCCTTGAAATAAATTACAACGCAGATATGTTATAAACACCTGAAATTTAAAATGTTAGAAATTGGACTTAAGAGCCTCCACTCCACCCCCATTTCTATCTCAACTGTAAGATGGCACTAACACTTCCGGTCAAAAATCCAAGAGGCAATGGCCTCAGTGTCCTTGTCCACATAATGGACTAGCAATACCAAGTTCAGGAGGTTGTTCTGAGAAGTAGGTAACCTAAAACCTATGACGTGGTAGCTCCTAGCCACCTCTTCCCTCCATCTCCCAGTTTTCCAGTGCTTTGGGCATAAACTGCAGAAATCTTCAACCTGCCTCAGTAAGTTCTCCAAACCTGCCCATCCTTCAGCATCTCTCCACTTGACTTCTTCATTCCAGCCACACTGCCTTCTTTCTTTAGTTCTTGCAAGACTCCATATTCTATCAACCGAAGCCCCTGTGACGCGCTGAAGCTTCTGTGATACCCTTCCCTGACACCTCTGCCCCTCCAACGCTCCCCACGCCACTGGTCTGCGCCACACATTCTCATGGCACTCTGCTCTTCTTTCGTAACTTGAAATTATATGTTCGATGCTGCATTCCCAGCCATAGTCCAAGTTCCATTAAGGCAGATATAATCTGTTTTGCTATTTGATTGTGTCCCAGAAACCTACCACACACTCTATGAATACGACAAACTCAGTAGTTGTTGGATGGAAGACCTGACAAGTGTCTACCAGTCTCATACCTACAACTCCCTGTCACTCACACTAAACTGCAGAATTTTCAAATGCTTGTTCCTCCCTAAATGTCCTTCCCTATTCTCTGTACATTCCTCAAGATATGGGGAATGCCTCCACTCCAATACCCAAAGCATAATTTTACTATTCACAAGTGGAAAGGAAAGAAGCGTGACAAAGGATGCACAGGACATCACAAATCAATGCGTACATTTCTTTGGTCCTGACTGCAATTAAAAATCATGCGTAGTGTAGTGAGTCAGAAGCAGAAGGTGAAACATCGAATGGTCTCTCTGATATGAGAGTCCCAGAGCACAACTCTTATGGAACTTAAAATGAAAAACAAAGTGAAACGGGGGAGTAGGGTGGGGAGGGAGGGAGAGGTGGGTAGGGGGAGGGACAAAAGGAGAGTGGGAAAGTCCTTGTCACCTTGACAAGATATGTATGTGCACAAAATGCCAAACTTCATTGTAAACCTTAAATTTTGCGTTTATACATATCAATAAAATGGGGAAAAAATTATCTGTAGTAGCCTTGTCCGCTAAAATAAGAATGTATCTTCAACCTCCAATTTCTACAAATGTGGTTTTGATTTACCTTGAGGAAGATTTCCTATAATTTATATGAACCTTGAAAGGAAAAAAAACATAAATTAAAAGCTTAGTTCAGTGCAACCTAACTACGATGCTACAATATACAAGTATCTTGTTCTAATGTCACATATAATAAAAATAACCTGAAACCAAGTAGCTCCTTTACAAAATTTACCTATAGAATATATGTGGGAGTTGGAGGATTAGCACAGCAGCTAAAACACTTGCCTAGCAAGCACTAGGGTCTGAGTTCAATTCCCCAGCACCACATAAGCCATTAAGCCAGGCACAGTGGAACACACTTGTAATCCTGCACTCAGCAGGACTACTGTGAGATTGAGGCCAGTTTGGGCTGCATAGTGAGTTCAGGACCAGCCTGGACTATAGACGGAGTGAGACACTGTCTCAAAACAAAACAAAAATCTATATATGTATGTGTGATGTGCTGAAGTATCTATTAACATAAAATTAAGCTAAAAAGAACAAGAAAAAAAGCAAACCTTCTGGTTTATTTTATCTATCTGGGTTTATTTTGGGCTTTCTTTTTTTTCTAAGACAGGGTTTCACTCTGTAGCACAGGCTGGCCTTAGACTCAGGACAATCCTCCTGACTCAGCCTCCCAAGTGCTGGGATCATAGGTGTACACCACCAAGCCCAGCTTTACATGGTGCTGGGGAATTGATCTTCGGGCCTTGCACTTGTAAGGTGAGTGCTGTAACCACTGCGCCATCCCTCCAGCCCTCTATCTGTTGAGCTGCACTAACTTTAGTAATATCAAAAATAAACATAGCTTTTATTTAGCTAAAAGTACTTAATAATTTGATTGAAAACAAAATATTGCAGCTTGCAGTAACTGTCCAGACGTAGGGCATCATTAAATACTGAAAAGAATTTATGAAATGTAATATCAAATTTTAAAAAATATGTTCATAAAAATAAATGCTGGCAAGGTTGTAAAGAAAAAGGAACCACTAGACACTGTTGGCTGGGATGTAAGTTAGTACAGCCACTATAGTAAATAGTGTGGAGGTTCCTCGCGAAACTAAAAACAAGCCAGGCACAGTGGCAAAGACCTATAATCCAGCACTGTGGTAGAATGAGGAGCCCAGACAAGTTCGAACCCAGACTGGGCAACTTAGCAACTTAGGGAGACTGGCTCAAAATCAAAACCAAAAAGTGGGCTGGCAATTCAGCTCAGTGTGAAGGCCCTGGGGTTAATCCCTGGTACAAATAAATAAAATAAAATATACGAACTGGGGACATAGCAGCATGGGGAGAGGGAAGACTAAAAAGAAAACCTAAAGCCTAAAAGCAGAGCTACCTATGATCTAGCTATACCATTCCTGGATATCTAACTAAGGAAAATGAAACCAGCTCAGAAAGATACACCTGTATACTCATACTTACTAGAGCAGTTTTCACAACTGCCAAGATACGGAACCAGCCTAGTGCTCATTAACACATGAAAGGATAAAGAAAATACAGTGTACAGAAACACAGTGGCGTAATATCCAGTCAAAAAAATCATTGTATTTGCAGGAAAATGGACGGAAACAGAGATCACAATGTTAAGTCAAATTAAGACAGACATGGAAAGACAAGTATTGATGTTGCTTCTCAAGTGGGGAAAAAAAAGATCTGAAAATAGAAGAGGAACTAAAGAGGAGATGTGGTGGGCAAGGGACAGTGAACTGGAACACAAGATATATGCATATAGGGAAAATGTCACAGACAAACCCATCAATCAGTACACTTAATGAGCTAATAATTAAAATTTTAAAATAAATCAATATACATTCATATTTAGATATCTGAAAATATTTACCAGAACAAAGTTATTGCCAACTTTTTACTCGCTAAAAAAAAAATGAGACAATGATTTTAAATCTCAGAGACTGAAAAAATACAAGTTATAGAGCACTTTCCTATGTGAAAAACAACTAGTATTCAGAAAGAACCCAGAATTTCACTGACATTCCATAAAGCAAGATCTGCTGAATGAAACTCAATCCACATCTCAGCAACAGCACTCTCACCATGTGGCTGACATTCATCCTCACCTCAGCTAACACAGAGGGGAAGAAAACAAACATCAAAATGACCTTTAAAAAAAATCAGCTGGGTCTGGTAGCACAGCCCTGAAATCCCAGCACTCTTGAGAGCCAACCTAGCCAACTTGGTGAGACATTGTCTCAAATAAACAATAACAAGAGGCAGCTCAAAGCAGGTCTGAGTGAAGGTACTATGTTCAATCTCCAGTATTACAAAACACACCAATGTTAAAAAATAAAAACCACTCCTATTTATATTATTTATTTTCCCTCCTATGATTAAGCTAAAAAAAAAAAAAAACCCAGCAATTTCCACAGAGGATAGATACTATGTTGCAAAAAAATTTGCCTTCGCTACCTCTGTAACAAAAATACAGAACTCAATTAAGATCTGCATTAAACATTTTAACTATGCAAGACTCTGCTAAGCAAATCACAAAATTTGACACAACATTAGAGCCATTTCCAATGAACTAAAAGTTACTTTTGAATTTCCTAAAAATGATGCACCTCCTGGACTTCAGCAATGATCCAAATTATGCACTCTAGAAATGAACAAGGACTTCTCACTGCAAACTCGACTTTCCACGGACTTAAACATCTCAGTACAATGACAAGTTTGTCCACTACATTAATCCCAAAGTAGAACTGATAAGCAAAAATACTGGTACCTTTACTTTCTGCCAAAAAGGAAACTGAGTCACTCTAAAATCCAAGGCTTTCAAAAGCAGTCAGAGCACCAATTTCCCAACTCCCCAACAAAGTCACATCTACTTCCCATCATCTACTGGGTACTCACACTGTAAGTACTACAGGCCAATTTATAATTTTACTATAAAGAATTCAAATATAATCCTGAGTACAGTGGGTGGGTGTGACCACAAGTTAGTCATTCCTCACCTGCTTTGCCTTAGACCTCAGTAACCCCCCACACACCTATAGCACCTATAAATTCCTGCTGCTTACAGTCAGTGTCGTCTTAACCTCTACTACAATCTGACAAATGGTGACCTAGCTCTTTTTGTGCACCTATTCCCAAGCTGACTGCAGTTTGTTCTCTCTCTAGCATTAATCCTCCACTGACTGTACACATTCCTCTTCACACACCTGCATATATAATCTTGTCATAAAATAAGTGAACATGCCTTTGAAAAATAAAGCAACTTTGGGAAGAAAATGATTTTACCAGAACACCTAGATGTCCTTATTCAGTGTGTTCACGGCCACTGCACAATCCTGGACTACTCAATCAACCAGCCTCTCCCCCCTTAACTGTACTCTCAAATTTCCTTTCTAACCTCCTCTGATTCTTAACCTTATAATTAGATATCAGGAAATAATGCATACTTGACTCTTCCCCCCCCCCCCAACACACACTTAAAACCTTGGGGAAAAGCCCAAAACTCTAGCTTCTATTACCAGACCTTACAAGACCTGGAGCCTCACGGCTCTGCGGTCTGGTTCCATCCACCGGTTCCCCTCCAGGAGTACTAAGTTTCTCTGACTCCTAGAGCAAGGCTTGCGCTCTCTCGCCATTTCTTCACACGTAGCATTGCTTTCCTGAACCTTTCTTTCCCTCTCAGCCTTTCTCTAACTTCTACTTACCCTTCTCATCTCTACTTCAAGCTCACTTCTTCAGTGTGGCGGAGCTACCTACTGTGACAATCTCCTCTCACCCTCACCCTAGCTACAGGACTGAACTCTGGCCATCGGTCCTCCTCACCAAAGTAAGGTTTATTGGTGGCCTTACCTATTTCCCTACCATCGGCACAAACCCATGGAGGCGCAGTTCCCGGGAGAGAGAACACCCAAGAAACAGCTGAGCAACAGACACAAGGAGGTGGGCTCAGGGGTACAAGCCAGGAATCCCAGCACCCTACGAGGCTGAGGCAGGAGGACCACAAGGTCAAGCTCAACCTGGGCAACTCAGCGAGACTTGTGTCACAAGTCAAAGGTCAAAAATAGGCTGGAGATGTAGCTCGGTACAAAGGCCCTAAGTTGGATCCTGAGACAAAAAAAGAAACGCACAATACAAAAGAAGATGGAAGGAACAGAATCCCTCAATGATCTCATGAAGCTGAGCTGCCTGCTAACCTAGAACAATCACTTAAACCTGGAATATACAAGAGAGAAACTATTTTCCTTCAGGTAAGCTAGTGTTTAGTTAGCCCCAGGCTGACATACACACTCAGCAAAGTCTTCCTGGGGCTACCTCACATTAGGTCCCTGGTAAAGGCCCCCAGAGCACCCCAAGTAGTAGAACTGCTTCTTCACACTTCTCACACTCATACTTACCCACTTTATTCATTCCTTTAACAAAGACACATTGAAGACCTGCTACTAGTCTGCCAGATTGTCTGAGCAATAGCAGATAAAGAGTGGTATTCAAGACAAACAAGCTTTCCCAAGATCTTCTGGAACTGACATCCTACCGGGGACATACACCAAGGAAGCTGTAGCTAGACTGGAGGCATAGCTCAGGGGTTAGAGCGCTTGTCTAGCAAACGCAAGGCCCTGGATTTGACTTTTCTGGCACATAAAGTAGGTGTGGTGGCACACACCTGTAATCCCAGCAGTAGGGAAGCTGAGGCAGGAGAACTTCTGAATGTTTAAGCCTGCCTGAGGTACATAGCGAGTTCAGGACCAGCCTGGACTACCAAGCAAGAATCTGGGTTAAATATATATATATATATATATATATATATATATATATATATATATATATATAAATTTAAAAAGCAGCTACTGGTAAATGAGATAATGAAGAAATAATGACACGATCAAGACGGTGGTCTGGGAAGGCCTTGTGCCGTGGTGATGGTTAAGCTGAAACCTAACTGACAAGAGGCCATGCTAGTAAAATGAACAGGCAGTACAAACAGGAGCATTTCCGGCCTACCTCAAAAACAAGAGTGTACACGGGACAGCAGAGAAGGAAGAAGTAATGGGGCAATGGGCAGTGGAGAAAAGAGGAAAGCCAACAAGGAGGCAGGAACCAGGCTACCTACTAACTCAAGGGCCAAGTCTGGAATATAAGTAGAACTGCTTATGATTATTTAAAATTTGACGTCTTTTCTAGGCAAGTGCTTTGTCACTAAGCTGTATCTCAGTATACCGACTTGCAAACTGAAAGTTTCACAGGAACATATTCAATAGAAGAGCAGGAAAGTCATAGTATGTCATAATTGTTTTCCCGTTTCCTTGTTTTATTGTTACTGTCAACATCTACCACAATGACTAGCAAATAGTATGTGCCAAATATTGGCTAGAATCAATGACTATAACATAATTACATTACTTCTCAATATATAAACGTAAGATCTCAGAAATCATTCTGACTGGAGAAATATGTGACAAATTATGGTCCCTTGTCTGCCAAGATTATGTATGCATATGTGTTCTAAATACAGCAGTACAGAAGAAAAAAAGCAATCTTGACACTGAAGGACACCATCTGAATCAAAGTTCCCCACCCCATTTCCTGTACTACTTCCTTCCTTCATAGGGAGCTGCATAACAAACCAGTTCCCCAAACAGTATTGCAAAAATAGGGTGTGGAAAAGGTGATGTTGGCTAGCAGTTGAGCAACGCCACAATTCTAGGTCACTTCAGCCACTTAAATGTTCCAATAACTTGGTAAACCGGCTGATATGCTTTCCTTTTAGGCAAGACATGTTTTCTTAAATTTTAATAGTTCTCTCTTTTTTTGAAACACTCTCTCACTCTGTAGTTCAGGCTGGCCTCAAACTCCCAGCAATCCTCTTGCCCCAGCCTCCACAGTGCTCAGACTACAGACTTGTCCCACCAAGCCCAGTTTATGAGGTGCTGGGGCCTTGCGCTTGCTAGACAAGGGCTCCAACCACTGTGCGATTCCGCCAGGCCATTCAATAGCGCTCTTAGATTCATTTGGAATGATGACTTTATAGTGGCAAAAGAAAAATAGGGACTCTGTGTTAGTAAAAAGGTAATATTTTATTAGTCTACAAAGCGTATAAAATTTAGAATAAAGAACACTACACATTGAGGAATTTCTAGCACAAGAAAAAGGGCCAAACTAACAAAACAGAAATTAACATGAAACATAATATCAAGACTCTAGTTAGATAAGCAAGCAAAGACCCAAAGAAAAACGGGACTTAAGTAAGGTATCAAGAAGCTGGAGGAACAAACAGCACAGTGGTCAGAGAACTTGCCTGGCAAGCACAAGATCCTACCTTCAATTCCCCACAGCACCACCTAAGCAGGTGTGTACACACCTGTAACCCCAGCACTCAGGAGACTGAGGCAGGAAGATTGCTGAGTTTGAGGCTACCCTCTGCTACACATTGAGCTCAGGCCCAGCCTGGACTACAAAGAAAGACTTGTCTTTAAAAAAATAAAAGAGCAACAATAGCTTGGCAGATGGGATGGGGAAGCCGCTCTTTCAAGAATGAGACGACTTTCCAGTATGCCACAGGGTATAAAAAATGGTAAACTATGTAGAGTAACATGTATATGCATTTGGTTTTTGTTGTGTTCTAAGACAGGGTCTGGCTCTGCAGTCCAGGCTGGTCCTAAACTCACTATGTAGCCCACAGTGGTCTTGAATTCACAGCAATCCTCCTGCCTCAGCCTCCCAAGCACTGGGATTACAGGCATGCACCACAACACTAAGTTTATTTTTTTTGTGGTGCTGGGGAATCAAAACCAGGACCTGGCATATGCTAGGCTAGTGCTTTAACTACTAAGCTATGCCTTCAGCCCAGAGTAACACATCTTTGTTTTTTTATTTTCTGGGATAGGATTTTGCTCTGTAGTTCATGCTGGTCTTAAACTTACAGTGTAGCCCAGGCTGACCTCGAACACACAGCAATCCTTTCGCCTCAGCCTCCCTGGTGCAGGAATTACAGGCATGTGCCACCATGCCCAGCTTATATGGTACTGAGGCATCAAACCCAGGTCCCTGTACTTGCTGGGCCTGTGCTGTAACTCCTGTGCTATTTCTCTAGCTTTGAGTAACATGAATTTGAAGGAGCAGAAAACTGACAAAAAAGATACAGGATTTTAATGGCTAAAAGGGATTTTTAAAGACTCTTTCTAAAATTCTTTAGTTCCAAAACAGAAAAAGAGACTCAAAAAAACCAAACAAGTTTTACACAGCTAATGAGTGGCAATGTTGGCAAAGAATTCAGGTCCTCTCATTCGTTTTCATTACACATGCTGGGAAGGCACTGTACCAGGTGCTCTTAAAGAATTCAAAAGGAAAAAACTAAGCTTCAGTGTCTTCGATGACCTCAGGATGCTGCTGAAGTGATAGGAAATGCATAAAGGAAAAAAATGGAGGAAGTAAGCATTTCAGGTGCCAACTTATGAACTACAGAAATGCAGTAGGCATCTAGGACCTGGATTTCAACAACTAAAAGGAAGATTATGAACAAAACAAAAAAGGAACCAACCTAGACAGGGCCTATAGTCCCAGCTACTTAAGAGGCTGAAGCAAGAGGGCTGCTTGAGCTCTTAAGTTTTGAGGTCAGCTTGTGATCAACTATAGGAAGACCCTATCTCCTAAAAAGAAAAAAGAAGAACCAAAAGCAAGAAAATCACTACTTGTATAAGTAGTAGCTGAAGGGAAACGATTTACATCACGTGTGTTCAGAATGGCACGAAATGTAAAGGAAGAAATCAAATCGGGGAGGAATCTAGTATTTTTTAAAAGAGCTAAAAAACATTGTTATTACACAGCCACAACAATGAAAATAAAAGGGCAGATGGCAGATCAAGCAGCTCATATTTACAAAATTACTTCAAATTACAAAAGGCCCAATTACAACGCATAACAAGCTATGCAAGTTCCAAGTGTAAGAAGTTCACAAGGCAGGTTTGCCTCACAGACTTCTGCCAGCAAACCACTGACAGAGCTGGGCTTATAAAAACAAAAACACAAAATGAAAGAATTCTCTTTTCCAAAGAATTCTGAACTTTGACATATCCCTTTTTTCCTTTTAGGGGAAAGTTCTGGTTTGGATTTAAATCTTGTTAACCATCAACTTGCTCTAAAATCCGTAAAAATTTTGTCCAGTGATACATAAACTATTCATGAAGGTATCACCACCAACACTCAACCAGAGTCTGGATATTTACACGATCTCATGCACCAATTTACTCCTCAGATGCTTTACTGGCTTGGCTGCCTCCAGTTTCAGCCACAAGTACTTTACCAAAATATCCTTCGAGCCAATAACACTATGTTAAAGTCAATGACACCCTTCATCACACCAGTATTATAACACAGAACCTTGAGATAATTATATATAAAGACCCAAAGTCACCAGCTGAATAACAATGATTAGGTTAAATGAGTTGTTAGATTTTTAAATGTTTTACTAAAATCTGAAGGCTTTTATACCAAAAAAAGAAAGCTGGTAATGGTTTGCGTTCTCCATAATCTTACAAAAAGAAAACTTAGACAAGGAATCAAAAATAGGTTTGCACAAACAAGAGCAAAATTGTAGGTTTTGCTGAGGGCATCAGCCCCTTAATTTAACCCCCCTTCTTCTGCAACAGGAAGCCACTCCACTGTTTTCATGAGTTACTAAGTAACAGATGGGGGCAGAAGAGTCTATAGCGAAACTGGTATTTCGATGCGATTACTGAGAATTCTCAGTATCACTAGTAGACAAGAAAGCACACGCAGGGCACGCAGGGCGTGTTAACACGGGCCTGTAATCCCAGATAGTTGGGATGCTGAGGCAGGAGGATAGCGAGTTCCACACCAGTCTGGGCAACTTGGCCCGGGCATGGTCTAAAACTGGGCTGGGCGCCGGACGTGGTGGCGCAATCCTGGCCTGTAATCCTAGCACTGTGGGAAGCTGAAACAGGAGCACTGTAAATTCAAACCCAGCCCAAGCGATTTAGCAAGTAGATGAAACCGCATGGCAGTATTAAGATAAAATGGGCTGGGGATGCAGCTCAGCGCGAAGGCCTGAGGTTGGATCTCTAGTACTACAAAAATAAGAAAATAAACAAACAGGGGCTGAGGATGTAGGTCAGCGTTCCCGGGGTTCAATCGCCAGTACCAAGGGGGGCGGAAATCATTGAGGACTCCTTTAAGATGAGTCTGTCTTGAACTGTGTGGAGAGACTTGCTGGAGCTGGGGCTGTTGTTCCGCCTCCCTGCCCATTCCCCTTCCCCACGCAGGAGCGAAAGCGCGCCCAGCATAAACACAGGCCCCGGCGGAGGTCCGTCACCACAACACTGGAGGGTGACGGCGCCCGCGGAGCCCGGCCTTCCGTCTCGGTTGCTAGGCACAAAAAGGGAGTCTTCTCCACCGACCTGTGCACGCTACAGGGCTCATTCGAGAGTTTGGGTTGCTTTCTTGTTTGTATTTCTTCTTCTTCTTCTTTCAAACAAAGCTTTGAAAGCGGCCACAGGCAGCAAAAGTTTCCCTTAGAGGCAGCCCTCTCGGTCCGCCGCGGAGAGCTGTGCGCCGGGTGGGCTGGTCCCCGGGGTCGCCACCATCACTACGGATCACAAGCCTAACGACCCCAGAGCCGGAGCGCGGAGAGGGGCGCTTCCACACCCGCCCGGCCCCGCCGCCCGGCCCCGCCACGCGAGCCACCGACCGCGGGCGCCGGCCACGGCAGCCCGCCGGGCGAAGGCGGCGGGCGGGCAGCGCGCGCGGGTCAGCGGGGCGCCCGGCGGCCCGAGGCGCCGGGGAGCAGCCCCGCACCCGCCGGAGGCCGCCCGCCGCAGGTCGGCGCCCGCCCCGCCCCGCCGCGCCGGCCCAGGCCGCACTCACCGCCGGTGGGTCTGGTCCTCAGCCGAGAGTCGGGGCCGCCGCGAGCAGGCGGCGGAGGAGACGCGGTCCGGGGCCCCGCCGCCGGCTCATCATAGCCCCCGCGCGCGCCGGCCCGGGCCCCGGCCCCCGCCCTCCGGCGCCGCCCGCGCGCCCGCCCCGCGGGGCCGCCGCGCCGCGCCCGCCCGCGCCGCCCCCCGGGCCCTCCCCGCCGCCGCCGCCGCCGCCGCCGCCCCGCGCGCCGGCTCCTCGGCCTCCCGCCGCCGTCCCGGGCCGCAGCCGGGCCCCGCGCTCCGCGGCCGCCGTTGTCGCCAGACCCGACGAGCGGAGCCTCGAGCGCCCGCCTCCATCCGGCCGGCCCCGCCTCGCCGGAACCATTCACCCGGCTCGCGCCATGACACCTACTGAGGCGGAAGTGCGGGGGGGCGCGAGCAGGTCAGGACCGCCGATGGGGGCGACGGCCGTGGGCGCGGGGCGCCGGGGCGCGGAAGCGCGTGCGCCGCGTGCGGGGCCGGCTCCCCGCGCCTCCGCAGGCTGGGCTGCGGTTTACTGGTGCCGGGGGCCGGCCGCGGGGCCGGCAGGAAAATGAAATCGCAGCCAGTGTGACATCACCGCAAGCTAGCACGGGAGCCCGCGGCGGGCCCCGGGATGCCCGCTCGGACGAGGAGTTGCTCGACTTCGGCTCTGATGGTGCTAGTGGGATGCGCTGGGCGTGGGGCGTCCACCCGCGGACGCCCTTAGGGAGCTCCCGTCGCCGCCGTGGGGACCCGCTTCAGCGTTAGGCGGCCGTGTCCTGACCACGGCCCCTCAGAACACGCGGTGAGGCCGTGCCAGCGTCTTCATGTCCTGACACCTTCCAGAAGGTAGCAGGGCCGGGAATTGAGGAAGCAGAACGCATTGCACACCACACTCTTAAGAAAATGGACACTATGCGAAAACTAGGTCACCCTAACAGGATACTTGCCATCTCCCAGCGTCAAAGGATTCTGGGGACGTAGCTCAGCGTTTAGGGCACTTGCTTAGCAAGCTCAAGGCCCTCAGTTCCCCAGCAGCACATACACCGGAGGTGGTGGTGCAGGCCTGTAATCCCAGCGCTAGGAGAAACAAGGGTGCTAGGGCAGAAGAGCCACTGAAGCCAAAATGCCGTGAGTTCGAGGCCAGGCTGGGTTTCAGTGAATTCAGGACAAGCCTGGACTACAGGGGGAGATTCTGTCTAGGAGGGAAAAAAAAAAAAAAAAAAAAGAAAAGAAAAGATTCTGTATTCTGTAGTACCTCCTGCTGTTCTGCTGTGTAAAATGTCCTGATTCCTAAAATGTGGAACATTTTTAGAGACTGATTTGTTAGTTTATCTCACAAGAGCTAGAGACACCAGTGATCTGAAAGTGCCTGTCCAGCACCACAGATAGTTTCATATACCCGACAAGGGGGACCTAGCGGCTAAGACAGGATTCTGCCATCTGGCTCATTTTCTCAGCTATCACTCATTATACATCCTTGATTTCTTTAGATGTCTTCACAAAAAAGGACACCTTTTTTTTTTTTTTTTTTTTTTTTTTTTTTTTGGTGAAACATGCATAGTACCTTTTAAGGGAAGTGGTTTGAGTTTCTTTGGCCTAACATCACTGGGAGCAGTTCCATCTTATTGGGAACAGGGAAGTTTATTTCCCTAGAGGACCAGAGTTAGCAAGAGTGTTCAATCCCATGGGGCAGTTTTGTTTGCTTATTTTCATAGAAACTTCCTTCTTACTGTTTAGAGAACATTGAGTCCCCACATTGAGCTGATCCTGGAAACATCAAGACGGGAGAGTGAGTTGAGGATGCTTAGTTGATGAACCAAGAAAAAAGCAGAAAACTGAGTTTGGAGTAAAAGAGATCTTGATTTAAAAACAGGTGAACAAAGTAGACAGACTAACTGCTTGCTTCCCATATGCTTTCCACACCCATTTGTGTTCCCTTTCTCTTTTCAAATGTATTTCAAAATTTACCTGCACTTGCCTGATTGGCTTCCAGTTGTTCAAATGCCCTGTCATCATGTGACTCCTTAGACAATTTACTTGTTTGTATTCTCTTTACGTTTTGTGATCTCAATTTTCTTTAGTCTTCGATTGTTGCCTCCATCTGTCTCATTCTGCAGGTAGCTTAAGGTCTAGCATTTTTTCTATTCTAACATCATCCATCCAGCAAATTTCTTGTGTGCCTGCTCTATATCACTCTCCTACACACTGGTTCAGATGCAAAATAAATAAGGCCTGGTCTTTTCCTTCAGGAGCTTACAGTCTAGCAAGGGGAAAAATATGTATAGACATGTGACTTGCATCAGAGAGTCAGAAAAGATCATCAGAGAAGTTAATTATTTGAGCTGACCATGGTCAGAGTTTTATGATTCAGTAGAGCTGGAGGTCTCTTGTTCTTTGGACAAATCTTGATAAAGCAACTTTTGTGTGCCAGATACTGTGTTAGAAATTAAAGATAGAAAGTATAAAAAACAGTGACCATGCCTAGAATGAGCTTATAGTTTTGGGCAAAGAGAGGGCAAGAAATAGAATTAGTAAGGTAGATTGAGTCATATTTTTAAAGAGAATGAAAAGCTATTAGGGGCTTAATCAGGCAGGTAATATGAGAGAGTTGGTGATGAGGACAGCTAGCTGAAGTGGATAAAGGCTTGGGAAAAGGAACCTAATTAATAAAGTAGACTGAGGGTTTGATGGAGAGGAGAACATGGAAAGAAGGGGACTAATCTATGAAATATTTCATCCCAGACAAATGGGAGCACCTGGGAGGTTGGGCTGCTAGCAACAAAAGGAAGAAGTGAAGTGTCATGTATAGTGTGATATCAGTCCGAGGCCTGACCTGGATTCAGTGCTGCTGGCAAGAAGTCACTTGCTCAGGAGCTACAGTGCTTAAGGCCAAAAAGAAGGTGACCAGAGGCTGTGTTTTAGGAAAAGCGGGGTCAAGAAGCTAGGTGGGAGCTGGAGGAATAACTCAGCAATTTAAGCATTTGCCTAGCAAGCATAAGAAGTCAGGTTTTATTTCCCAGCTCCACGTAAACCAGGCATCGTGGTGCACATCTGTAATCCCAGCACTTGGGAAGCTAAGGTAGGAGGATTGCCTTGAGTTTGAGGCCAACCTGGGCTCCATACTGAGTTCAGGACCAGCCTGGACTATAGAGCGGGATTTTATCTCCAAAAAAAGTGTGTGTATATATATGTATACATATATACACACACAGTTACCACTGACAGTGAATTTAACTTTATTATTGTTTTTGGATCTCATTGTGATAAAAGCTACACTCAGCAAGTGGCTCTCTCCATTGTGGTGTGGCTAAGGAAGGCTCTATAGAGCTTTAGATGGCAGAGGGTCTGATGAAGACTCCCTGCCGGGTCTGCCTCACTGCTCCTACCTAGAAAGGCCAATAGAGAAGAAAAATATGGCAACTGAGCAAACCCTGTCTGAAAATAAAAATTAAAAAAGAACAAGGATGTTGTGGCTCAGGGTAAAGGCCCTGGATTCAATTCCCACTATGGAAAGAAGAAAGCCTGGTGTCCATGAGAACCCCAAATCCACTAGATACTATGATGTGAAAGTGACTGTTTCTGAAACCCATTTTCCACATTCTTAAAATGAACATGACATAACACGATATATTTTCCTTACCTTTTCTGTCCATCAGAAAATTCCTTCTGTGTGTTATTTTCAGAAGATATTCTGAAAAATAAACTTTTCCTCCTATAAAACAAAAAGATAACCCTATTCATTTCCACTGATACCATCTGTGAAATCAGACATGTGAGAAGTAAAATATAAAATAATAAATATGGATACTTGGAAATTGCTACAAGAATAGATGCTAAATGTTCTACCACATACACAGGCAAAAATATCTAAGTGACGTGATGGAGTTAGTTTGCTTTACTCTGAAAATCATTTCGCAATGTGGATGCCAAAAATAACATATACATGTAAGCAACTTTTATCAAATATATTTCATATATTTTAGTCTGAGGTCCTATCATGATTAAAAGTGAACACAGGTCTTAATTATGCATAAACTAGCCTTACAAAAAGAATGTAATCTTGTAAACCTAAAATAATCTTTGTCATTTAGTTGGTCTTCCATAATGATGTAGAATATTACAACTTGGTGAGTTTAACAAAATGGCCCAATTCAGACTGAAATTGCTTGGCTTGTTAATCTGTTATAACTGTTTTTTGTTGTTGCTTGTTTATTTGTTTGTTTGTTAGAGACTGAATCCCCCTATGTTGCCCAGGCTGGCCTCAAACTCCTGGGCCCCAGTGAACATTTCTGCTTCAGCCTCCTGAAGACTTGGGATTATGGCCTTAAATCATTACACTTGCACCTGGGCTTTATTTATACTTTGGTTTTTGTTTGTTTGTTTGTTTATTTTTGGTACTGAGCCCAAGCCTTCACACTGAGATCTATCTCAGCACATTTTGTATTCTTTTGAGACAAGGTCTTGCTAACTCTCTGAGTAGCCCAGCCTGGACTCAAATTTGTGATCTTCTTGCCTCAGCCTCCCAGAGTGCACACCAGGCCCAGCCATTGTATCTTAGAGATGTCTTTTTATAGAAGCTGATAACCAAAATCAGGACTCATGTTATTCTCTATGGATTTCTTTCCTTTTTCTTTTCTTTCTTTTATTTATCTTTCCTCCTCCTTCTCCTTTTCCCCCTCCTCCTCCTTCTTCTGTTCTCCTCCTCCTTCTCCTCCTCCTCCTCCTCCTCCTCCTTCTTCTTCTTCCTTCCATTCTTTTCCATTCTTTTGAGAAGTGAGCCCAGGACCTAAGGTATATCTGAGATACTTTAGGTACATCTTACCCCTTTTGTGTTTTTATTATTTATTTATTTGTTGGTTTGTTTAAATTTTTGAGACAGTCTTGTTCTATAGGTCAGGCTGGTCTTCAACTCACTCTATAGCCCACACTCGCCTCAACTCATGGTAGTCCTCCTGCCTAAGCCTCCCAAAACTAGGATTTCAGGTATGTGTCACCACATGTGGCTTTAAATACTTAAAAATAAAAAGTATTTTTGTGAGGGAGGAGAGGTACTGGGGATTGAACCCATGGCCTTCACACTAAACTACAACCCCGGCCCATTTTTTATTTTTTATTTCCAGACAAGATTGCTAAATTGTCCACACTGGGCTTGAACTTATGATCATCCTGTCACTGCCTCCTAGAATACTGGGATTATCACAGGCCTGCCTTTTTCAAAGGACCACTCTCTTAATAACTGCATATTTTTTATGGAAAAATTTGTCTCTCTGAAAATGTAACCTCTAATCTCTAGGCTTATATTGATTCCAAAGCCAGTAAAACATGCTTTTTCCTTTTAAAAACAAAACATAGTTATAAAACATGTCTGTGGGAAGAAATGGTGTTAATTAATAAAATATTCCACTTATTTACTTTAGTTATAAATTAGCTTATTTAGTTTTTTCTCTTTTTTGTTTTTAGTTTGTTTTTTTGACACTAGGGATTGAACCCAGGGCTTTTGTTCAGAGCTACTACCCCGCCCCTTTTCTTGTTTTGAGACAGGGGCTCGGGGAGTTGCAAAATTGCTCAGGCTAGGCTGAAAGGATTCCAGGCATGAGCCAGTATGCCTGGAGACCTTACTGGGTTTTTTCCTCTTTTTCCTTCCCTCGCCCAAATACAAGAATGTGTACAATGTATTACTTTGGGGCATATATGTGGTTTTCCAGCTGTGTACTTCTCCTTTGTGGAAGCTTTGGTAGAGGAAAAGGTAGATTCTGCAAGGTTGAGCTCAAGCACAGTGCCTGGTTTATGTGGTGCCGGGGAACTGAACCCAGGTCCTTGCGTTTGCTGCTGTGCTTGGGGAAAACCAAACCCAGGTCCGTGCGCGTGCTGAGCATGTGCTTTCTCAGCTGCGCCAGTCCTCCGGGCCCTAGGAGCTACTTCGACAACACTCCCACCTCTCCTCCTGGGCGCACCTTCTCTTCCTCCCTCGCCTCCTCTTCTTGATGTTCCTTTGGCGTAAGGCTCACTCCCATCTACTGGTGTTTCTGCTGATACCAGAGTCCTTTGTCCCCAGGTTTTTACCTGGCCATTTCCCTTCTTTCTTTCTTTCTTTCTTTCTTCCCACCATTTTTATTAGAATACACACACAAACACACACACACACACACACACACACACACATTGAGCTTGAGAATTTTGTGTGCATATACATCATGTCAACTTCACGATCCCCTCCCCTCTGCCTTTTGCTCTCCTGCCTCGGCCCTCATCCCCCAATGCCCCGCATCTCACCCCGCTGACTCTTATTTATCTGTATTGAGTTTCTCGTGTTAGAGAGGCCATGCAGTAGTTAGCCTCCGGAGTCTGACTCCCTTCACTAAGCATGATGGTCTCAAATTGCATCCATTTACCGACAAAGGCCTCAAATCTACCTGTCTTTGTGGACTAGTACTCCACTGTGTGTTTATCCCACACTTTTTGTGTCTACTGGTCTGTTGATGGATACTTCAGTGTCTTCCACAATTTAGCTATTGCTATTTATGTAGACCGGGTATTTGCTGTCTTTTATTTTTCCAAAACTGAGGATTGAACCTAGGTTCTTATACATGCTAAGCAAATACTCTACCACTGAGTGATGTCCCAGCCCCAATTTTCTGTTTCGTTCATTACTTTATATTCCTGATGTCTATAGCAGTGCCTGACATACAGATTTCAATAAATATTTCCTGAATGGACAACTGAATGAATGAATTTGTGGACTCTAGTTTTCTCATAAGATAAATGCAATGTACAGAGAATATTTATAAAGCGTCTTTCTAGTGATATTGGAGTAATTTGTTAAAGATTGACCTTGTTCTCCTATCTTCTGGATTTACCTTCTGGATGGTTGGCAATGAGTTTTGACCTGACTGACATCCAGAGCTCAGGAGGCAAGTGTGTGCACCTAGTGCACAGCACGCCATATTGGCCTGTTGAGGCAGTGGATGGCAGCTGTGACAGGACCTCTCTCCATCTACCCACTGAGTCCACTGCCAAGTGACTGTATATTGCCTTTCGGATCTTTTGTCACTTTTCGCTTCTTGCAAAGCAAGACTGTTGGAAACTCTGTTGGATATGGGTTTTGACAACTGCCTTAGTGTTGTGGTTTGGGACTGGAGTGTCCCCCCCAAAACCTCATGTGCCTATGGATACTGTGTACTGTTTAGAGGTGGGGCCTGGCTGCAGGGGGCAGGTGTTTTAGGATTGACCTGGAGGGATGTGTTCTGGTTCTGTCCCTGTTGCGAGTCTTAGCTGTGTTCCACCATGTCATGAGGATCTCTAGCTCAGGTTCTAGCTCCAGCCCAGCCTCGTGATTACACCATTTCCCAGCCACCCACCCAGGAATGGACTGTGAGCTAAGATAAATCTTTGCTGGCTAAAGTTGTGAATGTTGGGTATTTTGTCCCAGAAACTAGAAAGTAACTAAGACACTCAGTTACATATTTGTTGAGGAGAAAGTAATTAAGATACTTAGTTACTTTTTTATTGCTGGAAGAACAAGGAAGTAACTAAAGATACTATTTTTTGTTGCTGAGAGGGGAAAGAAATTAAGACACTTAGTTTCTTTTTTGTTGCTGGATGAACCTGAAAGTAATTATGATACTTCGTTACTTTGTTGCTGGAAGAGAATACCTGACATCCACAACTTAAGTGAGCAAAGGTTTATTTAGCTCACAGTTTGAGAAGGCCTCATAGTCGGTTCATGGAGCAGCTGGTACAGCTGCAGGGCATTACAGAGGTAGAGCCAAGTAAGGAGAGGAGCCAGTCCATGCCTGGAGACTCAGGTGAGGCCATAGTTTTTCCAGGAAGGACCTGTAACAATTTTCTTTTTCCTTTTTTTACCTAGTTCAAACTGCCAGTTGGGCCCTCCTCACCCAGAATGGGTGTGCTTCCCTCACTTTCTGGCCCACAAGTCAATAACACACACCTGAAAATTCTGTCCTGGGTGGGTCCCTCCCTCCCCAAATTGGGGGGTTCCTTCCCCCCCAAATCAATAAATTGATGCAGTCCCTGCAAGTCAAACCTCCAGCCAGGACCACCTCCCAACAACACATGGTTCCACAGTTATCCCACTTCATTCAAATACATGAGGCTTCTGGGGAACACTAGATCCAAACCATAGCAATGGGTGGAAGGTCTGTTGGAAATGGCATTTTGACAAACATGGATACTAGTTTGTGTATGCTTTGTTGTATTCTGTGATAAAGAAGAAATGCAGGGGCTGGAGTCACAGCTCAGCGCCATACAAGCTGGATGAAGTGGCACATGTCTAATCCCAGCACTCCAGAAGCAGAGACAGGAAGAAAGCCATGAGTTCGAGGCCAGCCTGGGCTACATAGTGAATTCAGAATCAACCTGAACCTCACAGCAAGACTCTGTCTCAAACACACACACACACACACACACACACACACACACACACACACACACACACAAAATCACACACACAAGAAATGCAGAATTCCAGAAATCCAGCTCTATTGTGAGACACGCCTAAAACTAATAGGTCATGTGGACAGCAATGTCTCAGTGTTGGTGACCAACACTGTCACCCAGCCACGTCCTCCACCAAGGCCACCAACACATATCAGGCTAGTGATTCTCAAGGTAAAACCTGTCACTCACCCTTTCTGGTCACCTCCAGAGTAGTAGCAGCATCCCCAGGACCCTGTCTCCAGCATGGTGGAAATTATTGAATTATTATTGAGGCTCGGTACAGGTGGCTTTCTTCTACTGTTTAAAAGGAATCTTGAGCTCTAAGCTACTGATCTTATGCCTTACATAATAAAAAGGGAGGGTTTTGAGAGGATTATATTTTGGTTTTGTTTGTTTTTGTTTTGATTTTGGCCTTTCTTCTCTTTGGCTTTTCATGTTAGATCAGATATTTGAAAGGACAGACAATGGCTGAAGGTGTGCTGTGCAGATTGTTTATATGTGTTTGGGGAAATTCATAGATTCATCCGGCTATACTAATTGCTTACTTTCCCTTCCCTCCAGTTCTGTGTTCCTTGTTTCTCCTTTCAGATATGTGATTTGCTGGGCTCAGTAGCACAGGCCTCTACTCCCAGCAACTTGGGAGGCTGAGACAGAAAAATTAAGAGGTTAAACTCAGCTGGGAAAACTTATTAACTTAGTGGGAATTTGTTTCAAAATAAAATATAGGCTGGGGATATAGCTCAGTGTGAAGACCCTGGCCTTGATACCCTGGTTAAAAAAAAAAAAAGAATGTACTATATCTTTCCATATTCAAATTGAGAAAGTTAAAAAAAGTGTATGTAAAGTGTCTGTCAAACTAAGCTCCCAATAACTGCTAGCTCCTTAAAGGCTAAGAATTCTCCCTTATTTTTATTTACGTGGAACATATTTATCAAAGGACCCATTGCCTAAAGGATGTTCAATCTCCCATTCCTCTAGAGTGATCCCTTTATTCATTTATTCATTCAGCAAACATTTTTAAGAACCTTCTATGTGCTGTAGACCTAAAGATGCACAGTGAACAAAACAGACCAGACGGAGCCCAGATTGGGCAATTTAGCAGCTCAATAAGTCCCTGTCTCAAAATCAAAAATAAGAAAGTGCTGGGATATATAGCTCAGTGTGAAGGCCTTGGCTTTGATCCCCAGTACCAGAAAAAAAAAAAAAGACTAAACCAAACAAAAAAAGTACTAGAGTTTACATTCCACTAGAGTCAGGTACACAGAAAACAAAATAAGGGAAGTGATGTAGTATACAGGAAATGATGCAGTTCTAAGTGCTCTATGGAGAAAAAGAAAAAAGGGGACGAGGTGGCCAACCGGTGGTTGCAATTTTAACTAAGGTGACCAGGAAAAGCCTCATTGGACAAAAACTTAGAGAAGATAAGGGAACCATGTGGGTGTCTGGGTGTGAAACATGGTGAAGAGAGAAAACAAGTGAGATGAGCGTTTACCTGGCACCTCGGGATAACTGCAACGAGGCCAGGGCAGCTGGAGCAAAGTAAAGGGTGAGAGAAGTAGGAGATGGGACAGCAGATCACAGAGGCCGTATGGACCACTATGGGACTTTATTTCTCACTGAGTGAACTAGAAAGCTCTTGGAGGATTTGAGCAGACAACTAGCACAATCTAATTTATTACCATGCCCACTGGGAGACTGTGGTGTGTATTTGGGAAGCAGGGGGCCAGGGAGAACTCTAGAGGGGCTGTTGCAATAGCTCAAAAAAGAGACAAAAGTTTGCTTGGGCACAGGAGGTAGAGGTGAAGAAAGTGAAAAGCAGTAAGATTTGGAATATGACTTATGAATAAGTCAACAGGATTTGCTGGAAGAAAGAAGTATGGGTAGGACAGAAAAGGGAAAAAAGTGGAGAATAAGAAATAGAGCCCACTGGGAAAACATCATAAGGTTGTTCATCACTGCAGAAGGGCATTTTGATGTGTAAGGTCACGAATTTGCAATGAAGTCAGAGCCAGGCCTACAGAGTGGCACATGCCTGTAATCCCAGCACTCTAGGAGGCTGATGCAGGAGCTATGTTGAGCCCAACCTGGGCAATTTAGCAATTTAGCAAAATCCTGTCTTAAAATGTAAAGGACTGGGATTGTAGCTCTGTGAGAAGGCCCTGGGTTCAATCTGTAGTATCAAAAAAACAAAACAAAACAACAATTAAAAGAAAATAAAATCAACTTGTTTGAAAGGTTTCTCCAAAAACACCTAGGTCCAGTGCAAGCAAAGATTTTATATGTATTATGATTTATCCAGGATAGAGTTATTTTTTTTCAAAGCAAGTTAAGTCTGAGTGAGGGGGGCAATGATGTGATATCCGGGTGGATGTAGCCAAGTTAAGATGGCAAATGAAGCTTGGAGAAGACTTGTGAGGAGTAAACACCGGCCATGTAGGACGGGTCCTTGAGCAAATAAGCTGGTAGAAAAGAGAGTTAAAATTGAAATTTTGGGGTAGCACAATCTCTGATTTCAGGATGGTAAGGAAGGGGGGAGAAGAAGAAGGAGAGGTCAAGGAGTCTGAGCAGCTGATTGTTGATGTCATCCACAGTGATGACAGAGCTGTGAAGGAAGAGAAGCTGGTGAGTCAGGGACCAAGTTTTGATAAATGCCAGGAGAGGATGGTACAGCCAAATGGCAGGCACTTCAAAGGAGAGACTTTCATAGGCAGGAACAAGAACAAGGGTCAGGAGGCAGCAAGAGGAGCAAGGACATCAACTTCACCTCCTTAGCCTGAGGTTGGGGGAGACGAAGATGACCTCTGCTCACTCCAGAAGACAGTGTGCTCATAGGAGAGCAAGTCTTCAATTTAAGCAAAGAGAATGAAAGAGACTTTCAGAAAAGCTTTTGACGACAGGGGAATTTGCTGTTCAGAGTGAGAGACCTGAGAGCTAGTGAAAGGAAGGTAGTAAAAGCTGAGCATTAGGCTTAAAGACTCAGATCCTGCGTTCTCCTGAGAGTGCTTGGAGTGTAAGCAGGCTGCCATGTATAGAGTGATTACTTTTGCCATCTCTGATTTCAGGGTGGACAACCAGACCTGTTTTATGGTTCAAGGAAGTTGCCTTAGGCCCCAGTGTGGTCTCCTTGATGCTGACAGGTGTCTTCCTAAGGCTTCATATGTCGTAAGAGTTTGAGTCATAAAAGTTTAGAATAACCACTGAGGTACATGGGAAAGGGAGTGGATCAAGGATATAAGAAAACAAGAGGCAGCTTTTGAAGAGGCTGAAATCTGTGGTGATACCAGTTATATGGCTTTTTTATCCAGTGATTCTGCCTTTCTGTGTAGGACTTGAAAAGAAAAATTCCAGAATTGATTCAGGACTATTCTTTTTCAGAGATGATATAGCAGAAAAACCTAGAACTAGATCTAGCATAGTATCTGGCCTTTTGTTTGCTCACAGTGTCCTGAAGTGCTCAGCCAGCCTGCTCTACTTTGAATGACTCTTCAGATTCTCTGGGCCTCTGATCTACCACTTGTTCTGTTGTAGTTTGCCGTTGCTCTGAGATTAACAGTTTAAACTACTCAACGTAGCATTTGAGATTTATTATGATTCCGCCCTACTGTCTCTTTCAATCTGGACAAGTGTATCCTTGCATGCTTCAGGTGATGACCCTTCCGATTGGATTTGACTCCAGGGACTTAGTAGGAAGTACCTTCATCAGTAGCCTTTTCAGGCCTGGAAAGGTAGGATTAGCCAATGGCACCTGGTAAAGTATGCACTGAGAATATCAGCCACTCACTGCAACCAGAACTTAAGGCATGGGAGAGAGGGTAAGTTACTTTCTTGTTGGTGAGATAGAACACCCAAAACCCACAACTTTAAGGAGGAAAGATTTATATTAACTCATAGTTTTCAGAAGTGCATTTATAGGCAAGTGGCTGGAAAATGGTAGAACCACATGGTGAAGTTAGAGCCAGAGCCAGAATCAGAGCTCCTCACAGCATGGTAGAATAAGTCTGGTAGGAAGGGCAGAGCTACCTTTCTAGATTAAGCCCCAAGCATCTGTCTCTGTTAGCCAGGCCCCACTTCTCAAAAGTACACAGTATCCATAGGTAATGAGGCTTTTGGTGGACACTCCAGATCTGAATGACAACATCCCTCCACTGACCCCAAAAGACTCATGTTTACCTCCTTATGCAAAATGCATTTAGTCTTCTTCTAACAGTTGCCAAAGTCTGAACAGTTCCAGCACTTCTAAAAAAGTTCAAGTCCCAAGTTTCCTCTGAGACTTAAGGCAAACTCTCAGCCGTAAGCTCCTATGAGAACCAAAGAGTTAAGCAGTTCCAACATACAATGGCACAAGGTAAATATTCCCATTCCAAAATTGAGGAATAGACGAGATGATTGGACCAAACTAATTTCTAAAACTGGCAGGGCAAGGGTTAAATTCTGTAGTTCCACGGCCATCATCAGTGGTGAACTGTGGCAACTACAAGATGTGAACTCCACAGGGCTCAGGTGGCCCCACCCCTATAGCACTGCCTCCTGCTGTAATCTTCATATTCTCTCCTTTGGGCTGCCCTTGCCCACAGCCTGCAGCTTTCCTCAGGGGATGATCCATGCTCCTGGCTTCTCCAAATTTTCAGGGTCTCCATTGTACCTTAGGCTTCTCTTTCACGATTTTATGCACTGTCCTCCCAGGGACTCACTGCCTGGCTTCTAAGGCCTCTTTCTGAAATCTGGGTGGAAGCCTCCATGAACCCACAGATCTGGCACCCAACCTGTAAAGCCAGGACTGTGTGGATATTGCCAACGTCCACAACCAGCTTGAACAGTAGTCTAGCCCCCTTAGACAATCACTGCTGAGGTGTCTGAGTTCTTAGATGGCTGAACCACTTAGTGATTTACACTGCTAGTATCCTTCCAAACTTTTCCAAACTCCTCCCACAAACCAGTTCCAAAGACCTCCAAACCACATAGTCAGGTAGAGTCAAAACAACAACCCCACTTTTGGTATCAATTTCGTTCTTCATTACTTTCTTGTTTCTTGGATAGAATATCCAACATTCACAACTTTAGGGAAGAAAGATTGATTTTAGCTCACAGTTTCAGAAGTCCATTCACAGGCAGAAGGCTGAAAAATGGTAAAACGATATGGTGGGGCTGGTACCAGAGACAGAGATCCTCACAGCATGGCAGAATAGAGCCAATTCTGGGGGTGGAGCTACTCTTGCAGGTCAAACCCCAAACATCTTCCCTTTGTAATCAGGCTCCACCTCCCAACAGTACACAGTATCCATAGGTACAGAAGGCTTTTGGGTGACATTCTGGACTAAAAACAAAACAATAAGACAATGGTATTTTTTAAAATTATATCATGTTTTTGTTATGCTTAAGTTGCTTTGTCCCATATGTTTCTCTTCAAAAGCCTATGATAGGCATTATTATTTCCCACCAATGAGAAAACTTATGTGTTCAAAAGCTAAGCAAATTGTTTGGTGTTATATACATACTATTCAAAACTAGCTGGGTCTGGTGGTGCAGATTTGTAATCCCAGCAGTCTCAGAGGCTAAGGAAGGAGGATCACAAATTTGAGCCCAAGAAATTTAGCAATTCTGTGAAACTCTGTCCCAAAAACAAAGCAAAATTAAAAACCCAAAATAACAATAATAAAAACAGGCTGGGATTGTAGCTCAGTGTGAAGGCTCTGGGTTGGATCCCCAGTATATTAAAAAAAAAAAAATTCTAGGCCTTTTGCACTATGCCATGCTATCCTCAATCCTAGGAGTTAAAGCTAGGAGTACAGGGGGCTGAAAATGTAGCTCAGTGGCTATAGTGCTTGCCTAGCATGCACAAAGCCTTAAGTTTGATTCCACAGCACCATGCAAACATTAGCCAGGCATAGTCACATGTCCCTGTAACCCCAGTAGTTCTTGGGAGGCTGAGGCAGCAGGATTGCTATGAGTTTGAGGCCAGCCTGTGCTACATAGTGAGTTCTGGACCAACCTGGACTACAGAGTAAAATTCTGTCAAGAAAAAAAGAGTCTGGAAGGATCACACACACCTAAAATGTCCTGCTTAATAGTTTGGGTTCTTGAAGGTTAACGAGTAGAGAAAATATTTTCTAAGTAAGAGGTAACTCAAGAAACATTTTTATGCCACCATTGGGAAGAATTAAAAAAGCAGACTGAGTTGGATGTAGTGGGAAGTTCAAGTCCCAGGTTTCCTCTGAGACTTAAGGCAAACTCTCAGCCATAAGCTCTTATGAGAACCAAAGAGTTAAGCAGTTCCAACATACAATGGCACAAGGTAAATATTCCCAGCTAGTTGAGAGGAGGCAGGAGGATTGCCATGTGTTCAAGGTCAGCCCAGGGTATATAACGAATTCAGGACCAGTTGGATTGCAGAAAAAGACCACAAACAAACCTAATGGAGACATTACTGGCTCCCTGGGAGTAGACTTCGGATGGAGAACTCAGGTCCAAATTCCTTTTCTTGAGAAAAAAACCAAACTCACCAGTCTCCTATTATTAACACAAAGGGCAACCAGCATCAGGAGTCAGATATAGATCCCCAACATGTGCCATGCAGATTTTTTTTTTTTCTGTGAAGGAACTTAAACCACGGTCATTTTCTTTGTGGAAAAACACAAGTTCTCTCCTGGTCACAGGACAACTAGTGGATCTCTAGGGAACGTTTCTTTTCCAGGCACTTTCAAGCCTAAATGCAAGATCTTCAGACATCTGTGAGGTCATCTTTAGATTCCAAAATTAAATTACTTTTAATTGGCTACTTAAGGATATGTGTGACACAAAATTTTTATATTAAAGCCTTGAGGAATCAAATATTGCTACTTCCCTGTCATGTTGGACATTTTTGCTTTAGTAGAATAGAATGAAATTTTCTCATTGTTAAAACAAAAACATGCCAACAACTACATTTCTCAAAGTCTTTTTATTTCTGCTCTTCAACCTGAATTCATTTCGATCCTCCTTTAGGGAACATCTGTGATGGAGCACACGCCCAAAGCGGACAGGATTCCTTGTTGTTAGAAGATAACACTGGTGTGGGGCCCCAAGTACCAAGAACTACTTTATCTCTCCCAGCCACCTGTGGGTCATACATAAGTGACACAGTCAGAGACTTTCAAGAAAGGCAGTAAATATTATTTAATGTCTTATTACTTATTAGTAAATATTTGACTTAACACACGATATGACCTATTAACATGTTTTATTCTAAACTTGAAGAGTATTTAAAGTATTTTAATGCTATCTTTTACAGAAAAGATGGCAAAAAACCCTTTTGGAGAACAATCTGGCATAATTTGCAACAACAAATTCAAGCAATAATCCTATTTCCAGTAATTTTTTCCTAAGGAAATAAACAAAAATGCCAGGATCTATGCTGAAGGATATTCACTGTAGTATGTGTAATTTGTGTCAGTCTTGGTGGCAATGTCTGCAATTCCAGCACCCTGGAGGCTAAGAACAGGAAAAATGCCAGTTTGAGCTCAGACTGGGCAATTTATTAATTTAGCTAGATCTTGTCTCCAAATAAAAAATTTTAAATTGGCTGGGGATGTAGCCCAGCAGTTAAAATGCTTGCCTAGCAAGCATAAGGCCCTGGGTTCAATTGTTCCAGCACCACATAATCCGAGGATGGGGACACATGCTATAGTCTCAGCACTCAGGAGACTGAGGCAGGAAGTTGCTGTGTTCAAGGTCAGTCTGGGCTATGTAGTGAGTTCAGAACCAGCCTGGACTACAAAGTAAGTCATTGTCTCAAAAATAAATAAATAAATAAGTGAACAAATGGGCCTGGAAGGCTCCAGGACCACAAAAACTTTCCATGTGTGTGTGCATGTGTATGTGTAGTACACACATTAGCTAATATGGGAATGGCTTAACCGAAGTGTACTCACATGTTGGGTATCACACAACTATTAAGGGACACTTTTCAGAAATATTTCATGGTACAGTGAAATCAGTAAAGTATTAAGAAAGTAAAATACAGGGCTTAAGTTATAGGTAGTTTTACCCCTGTTTTGGAAAAAATAGATATTTACATGTGTAGAATGATTGAAAGTACACCAATTAATATTCAAGGGAGAATTATAATAGATTTTTCTCTATTTTTATGATTCATGCTATATATAATTTTAAGAACCAGAGCCGCAGAGAAACCCGGTTTAATTTTGTACTGCTTGGGTTAGGCCCCAGCTCCCCATGTGTACCAAGCATGCATTCCACATTCAGCTATGCTCCCAGCCCCAGGAACTCACATTTAAAAGACCCATCATAAGTTAGACACCAAACTATAATCTCCCCAGCAATGAAGGGTCGGTTTTCAGTCCCTAACTTATGGCTGAGGAACTGAGACTCCACTATTTAAGCGGTTTGCCCAGGGTGCCCTGGATCCAGGCCCGAACAATGCCCAGGCTTCCTGCCATACCACACGCCTTGCCTGCTGCAGCTCCCAGTAGGCCCCTGGGAGGCTTATGGTGAAGAACACTGACAAAATAGAGCTGCGGAGAACTTGCCCAAGAGCAAGTTTTCATTTTGCTTTCTAAATTCTTCATTTCTTCCTCTGGAAGTGGAAAGCTTTCTCCTAGGGTGAAAAACAGTCTTCCTCATCACTAAAGCTCAAGGTTCCATGGGCCAGCTCCGCGTACCTATGGCCTCCAGAGCTGATTTCCTCATGGCCGTGCATCGGCTGTCCTGCTTATTGATTTGGCATTTCTTCAGGCTATGAGCAGAAGGACAGGGCAGAACTGTACAACCCCCACACCCCGATCCAGCCAGCTGGCTCCTTGGTCTCTTCCCTGGATACTAAAACAAACAGGCTGTGTGCTCTGGCTCCATACTCAAACCAATGGGGGCTGGCGGGGGGAGGGGGAGCAAAAATATCCCAGCTATGCGGACAATCAGGAGTATCTGGCAGTACATTTGATCTTTTGTAACTTTATTTCAGCCAAACAGTGTTTCCAAGCAGCAAGAAGCCCTGTCATACCCAAGCATTAATGTTCAGCTGAGATCTTGGTAGGGTTTTTGTGAGGGGTGCCCAACCCCCCAGCTGGCTTTGTTCCAAACGTGCCCTTGGTATCTACATCCCCTCATGAAGGAGGCAGAGGTGGATTTTTTTTTACCACTGTTTCAAGGCCTCATCATCATTTCCTGTTCCTCCCCAGAGGCAGAGACAGGAAGTTACTTGAATGGGGTCACAGCAGTTAGTGACATTCAGGAATTGGGTGTACTGCTTGGGCCACAACTTTATCCTCTACCACCACACTTCATAATTCAAAAAATAAAACTAGCTAGGGACTTTTAGCTGGGAAGAGAAAGGAGATGTGGGGAATGGCATATGATACACAAAGTAAAATGGGAACTACCTGGTCCTTTCTGGTGATTAGGGTTCTATCTTTCTTTACCCACATAAAAGGATGACATCTTCATAAAAGATTGACAAATACTAGGTTAAATAAAGTTAAAAAGATTTAGTTACAGTAGGACTTGAAAGAACCTTTAATGCGCTCAGGCACACTGAAGAGTTTATAATGAAAAGTGTTTTCTTAAGTAGACAATTATAAAATTAAAAATTTCATAAGCACCAAGAGTCCAGTGAACAAACTTTGAAAGTGATGATCCAGGGTGAGCCCATAGGATCCTGTAAAGATAAATAAGTAAAGCCCATAGGTGAGCACAGTGGCACATGACTGTCATCCCAGCACCAGGGGAAGTTGAGTCAGGAGGATTAGAAATTTGAGTTTCACATGTGCAATTTAGGGAGACCTTGTAACAAAATAAAACATAGGAAAGGGGGCTGGAGATATAGCTCAGTGGCAGAGATTGCCTAGGTAATTCCCAGAACTGAAAGAAAGAAAAAAAAAAAGGCCCAAAGCAAGCTACCATAACTAATCATCAGGAACTATCTCCAAAACTGCTGCAGTACTGAGTCAAACAAGACTGTCATTCTGTATTCTCTTGCCTGTACTTCAGTAAGGGTTTATGGTATTTTTCCACTTGCTGGTCAAAGCTCCTGGAAGAGAAGCGTGTCTGGAAAAAGTTCACTGGAGTTAGGAGGTATTTTAGTGCCAGGCCTCTGGACTCAATAGATAGAGAAGGAATAGCCTTGCCTCTGTTAAACAGGGAAGAGTTATGGCCTATCTGAGCACTCTGGTTCCCTGCAGCTGCAGGGCCATCATTATCTCCCCTAGGTATCAAGGGGGGCCCTAAGCCAATTTCCTCTGTGGTTTCTGGAGAGAGAAACTCCTCATCTGAACATTCCAAGGGGGCAGTCAACACAGTAACCATCTTCTGGGACTCAAGGAAAGGGACTGCCTCATCCCATTCTTTGCTGTACAGGCCTGGGAACAGCTGCTTATTGACCTTCAAAGGATGGGAGGAGGGCTGCTTCTCAGGATTCCCAGGGCAAGAGGAAAGATTTTCTCTCTTGGTCTTTGTGTCTCTATCAGCTTGAGATTGATCAGCTTTTTCCTCAGGGGATTCAAATACAACACCTTGGATTCTTGGTCTCTTTAGCCTCCTTTCTAACAGCAAGAGAAGGCTTGGTTTGTTAGAGGATGAGCTCATGTACTGCTGCACAGAGTCTGGGATCAGGGGAATAGAGGGCCTGGGGCGCAGGCTATCCTGAAAGTAGTCTCCACAGGGCTGTCGACTGACAATGGGCACCACCTGGCAAGGCTTCAGTGCTGCAACAAAGGCACAAAGCTCAGAGTAGGAGGAATGATCAGAGTAAGGGATGATGTAAATATCAGGGTGAGAGCTGTGGATTTTTAGGCTTGTAGGAAGGATCGCAATAGTGGGGTGGGTCTGGTTCCAGTACAACATGGCGGAATGGCAAATCTCCTTATGGTCCACAACATGGATGCGCCCAGCCTTCTCTTCCACTGTGAACACATCTGCCAGACCCAGCAGCTGTACCAACTCCAGACGCCGAGGACTCAATACCACCCAAGTTTGAAACTCCAGGGCTAGCTGCTCTAACAGTGATTCTTTTCCCAGGCTATAGAGTCCTAAATAATGTTGAAGGGATGGGGGAAGATAAGAGAAAGAAGAGAATGAGGTTATTGGAGAATCCTGTTAAATCAACCAAACGTTTAACAAAAACATCAATTTCATGGGAAGTATATCAGGGAAGCGATGGCACTTGAACTAAAATGTATGGAGAATGGGGGGCAGGGACACATAGAATCCACTTATTCATTTAGTTGAACAAAAGAAAGCATCTATACCTAATGTTAGGCACCGCAGAGATGAATAAACAATTAAGAACCATGACTGCTGGAGAGATTATGACAATTTGAGGCATTTAGGAACCACACCTGGATTAGGGTTTAAGAATCATTCCTAGATTAGGCAATTATGAACCAGCCTGAATTAGAGTCTGATTGATTTGTGGAGAAGCAAATGAGGAAAGAACACCCACCCAGATGTGGGACACCCAATTGGGAACTCGAACTGTATAAAAGGAATGAAGAAGATTGTTATAGTTTTTTTTCCTCTGGGGAGAGATTGGACTTGGTGAGACTCTGCTACCTCTTTGTAATATCCTGTGGAGCTGCCTCCACCTCTGCTTCTGCCATGTACTCCCATTGCAGCTGGCCGCCCCTGAATGGACTGTGATCTTCTGAAACTGTGAGCAAAAGTATACCTTTCCTCCCCTAAATTTGTGGATGCTGGGTACTGAGTCAGAGCAACGAAAAAGTAACTAAGACAAGGACTCAGTCTTCCAGGAACGCAGTCCACACACAGACCCAGAAACACTGTAATTAAGGGCAATATTACACATACGCATAGTGTTATGACAGCACAGAAGAGAAATGACCAGTTGACAGAATTAAGGAGAGTTTCTGAAAAATGACAGCTGAGCTAACTAAGTCTTAAAGGATAGGTCAGGGTCAATCTTGGCAAGGAAAGTTATGCTGAAAAACATTTTAATGAGACATTCACTTTAGTGTTACTGAAGAAGGGGTGGATAAGAAATTATACCAGTGCAATACACCATGGGCATATATGAGGGCCTTGCTTATGCTGCTAAGGAGCTGGGATTTAATTCTGTAAGTGAAAGGGAGCCACTATGCAGTTTAAAGCAGAAAAATGGCTCATTCAAGTCAGAGGAATAGTGGCACATGCCTGTAATCCTAGCACTCAGGGGAGGCTGAGGCAGGAGAAATACCAGAAATTTGAGGCCAGCCTGAGCTCCATAGTGAGTTCAGAACCAGCCTGGACTACAGAGAGAGACCCTGTAATTACACAATAGCATACATGAGACAAAGTCAATTGGAAGGCCCAAACATGCTCATACAAACATCAATGGAGAAATGAATCTGGACAATGGTTATGGTAACAGCTACAGGAGATGTTATTTAATATGTGTTCATATGTTTTCTGAAGGTCTATTTGAAATCCACAACCAGATTGTAAATTCCTTAAAAGAACACATATTTGCTTTAAATCCATTTACTTTTGAATATTTTCACTCTTTGGCTACAAATTTGGCTGACTATATACCCATTTTTTCCTCCCTTTAGATTGTTCCTTATTAAACTATAAGCCCTCAGAGTCAGAAACAATATTTTATTGATTTTTATAGCCCCACTGCCTATTGGACACTTTGCATATAGTATTTACAAAATTAATCAAGCTTTGAGAAAGGAGGATGTGGGAGGTAGGAAGGGAAGAAAATTTAAGCAAGCTTTACCACAACCTCCTAGCTCGAAGTACTTCTCTGTGAAAATTCTACACTGAAAACTTCAATAATGGTTCAGGCTGATATTTTTTCATGAACAGTTAGCTGATTCTTGAGAGTAAGGAATCTTTTTCAATAAACTTGGTAGTCATCCTGGAAGAGAATAGTTTTTTCAATGCTTTTGCTTAACATCCCTGAAACTCCCTTCCAAGTTTAGGACATATGCTTTTAAAATATTCATAATGGTGGCAAATCATTTCCCTTTTTGTGGGCTTAATCTGCTAAGTCATCCAGGCTGAGATCAAACTTGTAATCCTCTTGTCCCAACCTCACAGAGTGCTCGGATATAAGTCTGTGACACTGGGCCAGTTGTTACATTTTTTAAAACAACAATTTATTTTCACAAATCATCTCTCAAAAAGTCAACTCCAAAGAAAACCTCCCCAGTCTTCTTTTTAACAGGTTCTTATGGCTGAATCCAGGGACTTTGGACTGAGCTATATCCCCAGCCTTTTATTAAATTTTTTACTTGCCAAGGTTTGGTTCCAACTTGTAATCCTCTTATCTTAGACTCCCAGAATTCTGGGATTATTATAGGCCTCTACCATCATACCTCAATTTCCCAAAAAGTTTGTATTACTGTGGAATTGCTAGAACAAGTAAATAGCTGCTTTCATTGTCTTTTCTTTTCTTTCTTTCTTTCTTTCTTTTTTTTTTTTTTTTTTTTTTTGAGACAGGGTTTTGCCCTGTAGCCCAGGCTGGTCTTGGACTCACTGAAATAGCCCAGGCTGGCCTTGGACTCAGAACAATCCACCTGCCTCAGCCTCCCAATTGCTGGGATTACAGGCATGCATCACCATGCCCAGCTTTATGTGGTGCTGGGGAATCGAACTTGTGCTTGCAAGGCAAGTGCTTTAACCACTGTGCTCATCCTCCAGCCCCAACAGTTGTTTTCTTAATGGCTCTTATTTATTTATATGTGATATGGGGATAGAGTCCAAGGCCCTCTCCTTGAGCTACATTCTCAGCCCATTTTTTATCTTTTGATTTTCAGATAAGGCCCATCTAATTCTCTAAGTTGCCCAGTCTGGGCTCCAACTTTCAATCTTGCTGCCTCAGCCTCCCAGAGTTCTGGCAAAACGGCCAGGCCTGTGCCACCAGGCCCTGCTTTTAATGTATGTAATTTAAATCCTAAGACTTACATAAGTGTCTTTGTTCTGATAAATTTCGTTCATCCACATAACAAATATTTATTGAGTGCATCTGTGTTCAGGAGCTAACAAATGCAGTTGGGATATCTCCATAATAACAGGTTAGAAAGAGACCTGTGATGGGGAACTTAATTTCTAACTTGGGGAGAGAGACAAAAACTAACTAGCATGGGAAGACAGACAAAAAGTAAGTACAATACAGATTTAAATAATAGAATATTAAAAAGTTAATATTACATTTATATCAAAAAAGTTATGAGTACAATATAGTGCCTCTTCTAGTCAAAACCCATCAACGGCTCTTCTTTGAGTTTAGGATCAAATTCACAATGGCTTTCTAACAAAAATCCAGCAGCTCCTCCTGCCCTTTTTCCCAGGTGCTTTCTAGATATGTACTATGCTCCCAGTTTCCCCTCCTGCCTTTTAAGACTCCTTGCCCACTATGCACATGGACACATTGGTTGCTGCTTTTCCGTTTTACAAATATTCCGTTTTTTCCATTTCCATCCATACTATCAATGAGTTTACATTTGTGTGTGTAGATGCCAAGGGGCAGTGGGGATAGACAATAAATAATAAATAGCATATTAAAAATGCATAAGGCCAGGTGGGTGGCACATGTCTGTAACCCCAGCACTTGGAAATCTGAGGAAGGAGGATACAGATTGAGACCAACCTGGACTACATAGGAAGATCCTGTTGAAAGAAATGTAAAAAGAGGATCTGGAGGAATGGCACAGCAGTTAAAGCACTTGTCTTGCAAGCACAAGGTCCTAAGTTCAATTCCCAGCACAACATAAAGCTAGGTATGGTGGCACATGCAACTCAGGAGGCTGAGGTAGGTGGATTGTTCTGTGTCCAAGGCCAGCCTACACTACACCAATGAGTTCAGGATAAGACTTGGCTACAGAGCAAGACCTTGTCTCAAAAAAAGAAAAAGAGAGAAAAAAAAGAAAGGAAATAAGAAAGAACAGAGGCTATTGGGTGATGATGAATACTATAAAAAAATGAAAGACTGAGTTGATATGAGGGATCAGAAGTTGGAAATGTGCAATTGAGGTTGGGAAGCAGGTTGCAAATTCAAATAAGGTGGTCAGGGTAAATTTTACAGAGAAAGTGAACGTTTCATGAAGAATTAAAAGATGTAAGAACCTTCAAAGAACCTAGATTTGTTACCTATGGGTAAGAGAAAATGGAAGCAACTCACCAATCTTTATGTTATGGTGTGGGTGCTTTCGAATGAGTTGAATAATTTGTTGGGCAGCTTCTTGCCGGGAAGGAAGTACCAGTGCTGGGTTGCAGTTGGTGTTGTCTAGGTACAAAGTGTGAATCTGCTTTCCCAGGGTCAGGGCTGGCTCCTTCAACATGGATGGTGTATATCGAAAATCACCTGGATGAATATGTGGGGCCAGAGGGTCAAAGACGTGTTAAAAAGGAACAAACCACCCTTACCTCCAACTGGGGGCATTTGATTAGTCTGTGGAAAAATATTGTGTAGCCTGGTACTGAACTGTGGAATATCATTTCTTTGTGAAAATGTGTCCGTTATGCTCCTGTTTTTAAGTTACTTAATCTCCTAAGTTTTGGACTATCAAAGAAAGAGAAATCAGCTGAGTAGAGGTCATGGTACTTAATGGGTAAATCTACAAGGCCTCTGAACTTCTGAGTTTAAGGCTGCTCAAAGTAGTATATCAGTTGGAAAGTGGGGTAGATTCTTTAGAAGACGCACCTGTGTAGAGGATGGTTCCAAAGTATCCTTCAAAGAGAAACATGACAGAACCAGGGCAGTGATTGGCATCAATGAGTGTTACGGTCATGGTCTCCCGCCCAATTTCATCTAGAGGCAATACATGGCTCTCGCCAACTTCCAGAGCTCGGATCCACTGCTTAGACACCTGGGGGAATAGAGAGTCATCTCAGTAGCTTCAGATTCCCCTCTAGGATCAGGGAGTATCTGTTACGTTAATCAAGGAAAAGTGACCAAGTTCTGAGCCATACTGGAGTATGGTAATGGTGAGTCCAAGCAATCTGCCTTCTTCCTACTCCCTACTGTACCCTCTGTACAGCTTTCAATTTAAAAAATTTTAATATTCTAAGGTTTTCTAGTAATTAAATGCCTGATTCTAATCCCTTGGGGGCAATGTTTAAAAATTTTTGAGGTAGACTTTTAGGACTCACACCAACCATATTTACTGAATTGGGGGTGGGGGGATGAATAAAGGCTGAAAAACTGTATTTATCCAGCACATTGGGGGTCTTTTTAAAATCCCTTGGGGGTGGTGTCCTGTGGATAGATCCAACTCAGGGTCTTGTACACAGTAGGCAAGCATTCTCCCAGGGAGCTCATCCCCAGCCCAAGTGGATTCCTTCTTCTTCTTCATTTTTTATTTTTGGTGCTAGGATGGAACATACGGCCTTTGCACTATGCTGCATCTTCAGCCCATTTTTTTTTTTTTATTTTTAAATTAGGTACAGTGTCTCCCTAAGTTGCCCAGGCCGGATTCCAACTTCGGATCCTCCTGACTCAGGTGCCAAGTTTGGGAAATATCAGGTTAGCTTAATTAAGTGAAAGAGTTGGCACAATTCTTTTGGTGAACTCAAAGATCTTCCCAACTCAGAACTAAAAACATCTCCAGTAGGTCAGTTGGTCGCCACTTTCCAGGTTTGGGGTAAATATGCACTTCTGGGCTCCTCTATTTGTAAAAATCAGTTCTCCTGGGTGGACCTAGGGATTCCAAGGGTGCGACAGACCGGAAGTCTCCACCCAGATGCGTGGCTCAGCTTTCAGAGGCCACTCCAGCCCCCATACCTGCAGCTGACGGTGCAAGAGGTGGGCCGTGATTGGGGAGCAGTAGAGGGGCCGGGCCCAAGTGCTAGACAGGCCCACGGTGTGGTCCGAGTGCATGTGGGTCAAGAAAAAGAGCCGCGCCGCACCAGCCCGGCGCAGGCTCCAGAAGTCCACAGCAATAGGCGTATGGGGTATCAGGACCCCGTTCATGGTGGCGAGGATGAAGTCATCGGTGGGATCTTCAAGGCCCTAAGGCAAAGTCAACTCGGTAGAGGAGTAAGTTACTAGAGCTGGCAGAGAGAAGGAAGCCATGCTTCTTGGCGAGAGTCTGGGGGCAAGAGCACCACTCCCACCCGTTCGCGGAAGCTGAGGCCGGGCCGCCATTCAAAGCGCGCGCTGCTGGGAGGAGACAGACCCAAGTAGCCGATCTCCGATCGCCCGCCGCAGCTCGAGCTGCGCGACTGCGCCTGGAGGTGAAAGGCTGGGGGAAGGGCACCCTGAGGTCGAGGCCCGGCTGAGCTCGGCGCTCGCCGAGAGAGAGGCCGCAGTCCCAGCAGTCTCTCGGCAAGGGGGCGGGACTTCCTCAGCCTGCAGGGTTATTGGGCCTATCAGGGACGGCACCGGCAAGGAGGCGCGAGAAAGGCGGGCGCCGGCGAGGGAGGGCTTCGCGGCGTTTAGGCAGCGGCAGCGAGGTTAGAAAAGCTGGAGGGCCTGCGAGCCGCAGCGGTCTGTGGGCGGAGCGAACAGCCTGCAGGTCTAAATTAGGGCCCAGAGGCTTAGGGGAGGAAGTGTGAATGTCGGAAAGAGTAGTTCCGGCTCTGGGGAAGCCAAGTTTGAAGCGAGGTCTGTCTGGCCTGTAGTTTTTTTCACTGACTCACATTTCCTCTGCTCACGCTCCCACCTCAGGACTAGAAGGGGCCTGGAGAAGATGCCGTACCTTGGCTCCGAGGACGTGGTGAAGGAACTGAAGAAGGCTCTGTGTAACCCTCACATTCAGGCTGATAGGCTGCGGTACCGGAATGTCATCCAGCGAGTGATTAGGTATCACCGAACCGCCTTAGCCGTTCTACTTACCCCATCCCACCCTATTCTCCTTCGCGATCCTCGTCAATTCTCCCACTCCCGGCCGCTCTGAAAGAAGAGGTGAACTTTCACGCGGTCTTCATCCTGCTCCTGTGGAGTGCACCCTCGGTCTTCCTCTTGGATCTGTCACTCAGCTGAGTGGTTTCTTTTATATCACATGTCTGAATATTACATGATCTATAATATGTCTAGTAGAGCTTTCCATTCCTAGCTTCAGACCCCACTGCCTGCTTGGTGTTTCCACCCGAGTTCATTAAGAGCATGTCAAAAACAGCGCCAGCATTATTCCCTCCTTCCCGAACCTGCTCTTCTTGTGTTGTGGAATGTCACTAGTCAGGCCAGTCAACCTACATGACACCTGATTCTTCACTTCTTATGTCAGATGGTATGAATAATTCTGATTTTTTTTTTTTTTTTGAGATAGTCTCTCACTCTGTAGTCCAGGCTGGTCCTGAACTCACTCTGTAGCCCTAGCTGACTTCAAACACACGGCAGCCCTCCTGATCCAGCCTTCCTGGTTGTGGGGGTTACAGGTGTGCACCACCATGCCTAGTTTATGTGGGTGCTTGGAAATCGGTTTCAGGGCCTTGTGTTTGTTACGCAAGCACTCTAACCCCTGTAATATTCCTCCAGCTCCCACCTTTTCATTTTTTTTATTGGCACTTCTGTTATTTGGGTTCATTAGCAAGGCCTGGTAGGTTATCTTGCCTCCAGAGTTCAGTTAGAATTTTTCTATTACACAAATGAGAACACATAATGCTGGTCAACACAATTTTAGTATGCACAAAAGACCCTTGAAGTGCTGCTTCTTTTTTTTTTTTTAATGTGGCTCAGCAATTCTGATTTTAGTATGAGATGGAACATAGGAATCTATTATTAACAAACAGCTAATTCTAGTAGGTTGAGGCCACAGTTTGAAACAGTGATCCACAAAATAGAGTCCAAATTTCTTCAACTACATGTAGATTCTCAAAAGAATGTTCTGCTCTTGCTCATATTGCATGCCTCATAGTATAAACTCCATCACATCTGCCTGGGGAGCTTCCTGATCATTCAGCTTAAGTATTACTTTTATGAAGAAGTATTTTTTTGTTTGACATTTGGCAGTGCCAGGCCGCTGAATCCCTTCTGCATCTGGCACTTCTTTTCAATACGTAGTTACTTTCTTGTGATTAGAAGTGTTCTTGTCTGGCTCCTTAGTCTTGAGTTCCTGGAAGTCTAAAACTATACCTTCTTCCAGATTATATTCCCAGGGCATATCTCTGGAATGTAAAACTGAATTTTGTTGAGATGTACTAAGGATTCAGTGAATTTTGAACTAGTAGAATAGCAGTGTTTGTTGCCTGCCCGTGGTGTGAAGTATTGTATGATATAATAGGTATGGTAGACCCAGTTGAATCCCTGAGAGATTACAATCTTGTTGGATAGGCAGACTATACATAAGGAAAACTTCCTGTACTGATGACTGCAGATTTTGCATGTCACCTCTTCCTGTAATGTATTTGGTTTCAGGCACATGACTCAGGGTTTGGACATGTCTGGTGTTTTCATGGAAATGGTGAAGGCCAGTGCCACTGTAGATATTGTCCAGAAGAAGTTGGTTTATCTGTACATGTGCACGTATGCACCTCTGAAGCCAGACCTGGCTCTCCTGGCCATCAATACCCTGTGCAAAGACTGCTCAGACCCCAACCCAATGGTACGAGGATTGGCGCTAAGGAGCATGTGTAGCCTCAGGTGAGTGCTCTCTGCCCTGCTTGTTTCTGAGTAACTAATGGGTTCAGAAGGCCAGGGGAAAGGTTTTTAGTGAAGACAATTTATTTGAACTCCTAAATGTCATGGAAAACACCATTATATCCTGAATTCAGATTTCCAGTCATTACTTTGGTTTAAATATGTATCATTTTTAAAGGGAATTTTCCTCATTCTTGCTAAACTCTTGCTAAAAATAGTCCTCAATTTTGGTTAAAGATTTTTTTTTTTTTTTTGAGACAGGGTCTCCCTCTAGGCCAGGCTGAGCTCACTATGTAGCCCAGGCTGGTGTGGAAGTCATGGCAGTCTTCCTACTTCAGGCTCCCAAGTGCTAGAATTGTGTTTCCAGTCCACATCTAGCTAGTTTTATGAGGTGCTAGGAGACTGAGCTGAGGGCCTTGCTCACTCTAGGCAAATCCTGTAACCTCTAAGCTACACACCCAGCCCTGGTAAGATTTTAAACCAGTTATGACTATAACAATTTTTGCTTCCTGGGCAGTATTTTTCCAAATGAAAAGTCCAACAATGGTTTTTAATGTTTGATAGAGCTTTTCTCCAGTATTTTGTAATATGATAAATGTACATTCAGACAACTCCTAGGCACTCTGTTATGTGCAGAAGGGCTTAATTTTGTCAGACTAGGGGCTGTATGAATGGGTCAGCAGTTAAAGCACTTGCCTAGCAAGCACTAATTCAACACTAAGTACTTGAGTTTGACTCTCCAGCACCACATAAACAGGCATGGTGGCGCACGCCTGTAATCCCAGCATTGGGAGGCTGAGGCAGGAGGATTGCCATGAGTTCGAGGCTAGCCTGAGCTCCATAGTGAGTTCAGGACAAGTCTGGGCTGCTGAGGGAGACCCTGCCTCAAAAAAAAAAAAAAAAAAAAAAGTCAAACCAGTACTTCAGGATCTGACTGACTTCCATATGTGTTGCGTAGGATGCCTGGTGTACAGGAATATATCCAACAGCCTATTCTCAATGGTCTGCGGGATAAGGCTTCATATGTGAGGAGGGTGGCAGTCCTTGGCTGTGCCAAAATGCATAATCTTCACGGAGACTCCGAAGTGGGTAAGCTTAATCTAGTATGATCAGTATTTATTTGTGGCTCTATCATGTATCTGACTATAAAAGATTGTGTAGCTTTGGTAGAAAATAATATTTCTCCAATTTAAATGTTTATTAAAATAGGATGCAGGGCTTGGTGTGTTTTTAAAATTTTTTAAATTTTTACTTTTTTTGAGACAGGGTCTTGCTTTGTAGTCCAGGCTGGTCTTGAATTCACTGGGTAGCCCAAGCTGGCCTTGAACTCACAGTGACCCTCCTATCTCTATTCCTGAGTGCTGGAATTACAGGCATGTACCATGTACTGCCTGGTTTATGTGGTGCTGGGAAATCTTGTACTAGCAAGGCAAGTGCTCTAACTTCTGTGCTATTTATCCAAAACCAAGACTTGGTATTTAAAGAGTCCTTTCTTTGGGACCTAAGTGAGATTCTTGTCATTAGCTATGTTTTTTTTTTTTAAGTACTAGAGAATGAACTGAGTACGAGGGTTTTGCACTGAGCTGCATCCCCATCCTTTTTAAAACATTTTTTTATTCTGAGTTAGGATCTCACTAAGTCCTTAAGTTGCCCAGGCAAATTTGTGATCCTTGTACCTCAGCCTCCTGAAATTGCTGGGATTATAGGGGTGTATCCCCAGGCTCAGCTGCATTAGCTACTTACAACCATCTAGAGATATGTTTTTGTTTGTTTGTTTATTTTTTGCCTTGCATCTTATTTTCATTCTTTTTTACCCCCTCTTTTTCTCTCTCTTTTTTTTCTTTTGTGTTACTGGGGATTGAGACCAGGGTCTTAACATTGAAATACATCCCTAGCCCGCCTGCCCTTCCTTCTTTCCTTCCTTCCTTCTTTGTTCCTTCCTTCCTTCCTTCCCTCCCTCCTTCCTATCTCCTTCCCTCCCTCCCCCTCTTCTCTCTCTCTCTCTCTCTCTGTTCTCTCTCTCTCTCTCTCTGTTCTCTCTCTCTCTCTCTCTCTCTCTCTCTCTTTCTATTAGGTAGGGTCTAGCTGTGTATTCCAGGCTGGTCCTGAACTCACCAGAGAGCCCAGGCTGACCTTGAACTCACAGCAGTCCTGCTGTCATTACAAGAGTATGCCATGATGCCTGCTTTATATGGTACTGGGGAATTGAGCTCAGGGCTTTGTACTTGTTAGGCATATACTTTTCCTGCTGTGTTAATCCTTCAGCCCGTTTTTTATTTTGAGACAAGGTTTCAGTAAATCACCAAATTGCCCAGCCTAGAGTTGAATTTGGTATATTTCTGCCTCAGCCTCCCAGAGTACTGGGATTATGAGCATGTGCCACCATATCCAGCCTCTTTTTTTTGTTTTTAATTTTACTTCTTTTATCTTTTCCCCCTCACACCCTGCTTGAAGGTGATGTCTTGTACTTTGTTATTATCTTCATTTATTTATTCATTCATTTTTTGCCTGGAGACATTTCTCTGGCCCTAATCAAGTGAGTCTAAACCTTTTCTTTATCTAAGATCTTTGTTCCTGTTTGCAGATGGTGCCTTGGTAAATGAGTTATACAGTTTACTGCGTGACCAGGATCCAATCGTAGTTGTGAACTGCTTGAGGTCTCTAGAGGAAATTCTGAAACATGAAGGAGGTGTTGTCATCAATAAGCCCATCGCTCACCATCTCTTAAATCGGTTTGGATGCTTTGGTGATCTTTTTATTATCCTGGTAGGATCTAGTTGATGTGTGGAGTTAAGAATTCTTAAATAACTTCTGTAGGGTAGAAAAGGAAGTAAAATATAAGTACTAAATTCCTCACATTTCACTGAATTTCTTTTATTTGCATTAGTTTCTCTTGATATATATAAATGGCAGAAATATATGAGGATAGACTATTCTTCAGCAGTAATTATGTATCCCCTAAATTAAGACATTTGTAGTATCTTAAAATGTAAAGACTCTGGATCCATTGTATACTGATAATATCTAAATTCATCTTGGAATTTATTTACTTATTCATTAAAAATTTTTTTTTTGTCATTAGCGGGGTCTAAACCCAGGGCCTTCACACTGAACTATGTCCCCGGCCTGTATTTATTTTTTTATTGTGGGACAAGATCTCTCTAAATTGTCCAGAGTGGGCTTGAACTTGAGATCCTCCTGCCTCACTATCTCAGTTGTGAGATCACAGGCCATACCTGGCTTCATGTTAGAATTTAAAGGGTATTTTGTGTAAACTTTACGTAATACGTAACTGGAATGATTTGTTTATAGTGTTGTCGGTTTTTAGTAATTCTCTACTTGTTATGATGAGCAGCACTGTGGTACAAGATAGTAGCATGAAGTTGGGCCTAATTTTGTTAAAATAGTGCTTTGTTTTCTTTCTTGGATAGCATGTCAAAACTGGACCAGTGGGGCCAGGCTGAAGTGTTGAACTTTCTGCTCCGTTACCAACCCCGCAGTGAGGAGGAACTGTTTGACATTCTTAATCTGTTAGATAGCTTTCTGAAGAGCAGCAGTCCCAGTGTAGTGATGGGAGCCACCAAACTCTTTCTGATCTTAGCAAAGAAGTTCCCCCATGTACAAACTGACGTGCTTATGCGAGTCAAGGGGCCTTTGCTAGCTGCCTGTTCGTCAGAGAGTCGGGAACTCTGTTTTGCAGCACTCTGTCACGTGCGCCAGATCTTGCATAGTTTGCCAGGTCATTTTAGTAGTCACTACAAAAAGTTTTTTTGTTCCTACTCGGAGCCACACTATATCAAGCTACAGAAGGTAGAAGTGCTGTGTGAGTTGGTTAATGATGAGAATGTGCAGCAGGTACTTGAGGAGCTTCGAGGGTACTGCACTGATGTTTCTGCTGACTTTGCCCAGGCTGCCATCTTTGCCATAGGTAAGATCTGTTGCCTTTCCTTCTTGGGAGCCTAGACACCCAGCTAGGAAGCTGTAATCAGGACCTGTAGTGGGCAGTTAAGAATGAATCTTGCTTCGCGGGCAAAACACCATGTACTAAAGAAATGGGTTAGCAATCACAAACAAGGAGGAAAAGAGATATATACATACGTGTGTGTGTGTGTGCGTGTGTGCGTGTGTATCAGGATTTGTGTCTCTATCTTTTCCAAGATAGAGACAATAGGTGACTCAAACTATGGTACTTAAAAGTTACGTTGCCTTTTGTTGTCTTCTAATTCAAATATTTTCCTGTATGTCATCCCACCAGAATCTTACGATGCAGTCAAGGAAAGAGGACAAGTATTATCAACTTTATTTTAAAGATGAAGAAACTCAGAGTTCCCCCCAAAATATTAAATTGCCAAAAGATCATTTGTTTCTAAAGAAGCCCCGAACCCCTCTGTCCTGACTCAAAATCCTGTGTTAATTCACAATCCATTTATTGAGCTTTTACTATGGCCTGTGTCCAGTGCTAGGTACAGAATAATCCCTGAATCCTAGAGATGTTACTATACTACCCTAAAGACTAGAGTGAATCAAACATGAAAAGTGAGGAGCCAAGTTTTGGAGGAAAAGAAGGTGTCCTCATATTTGAAATAAAGAATGGTTATTAAGGGCAGAGAAGAGACAACAGAGAGGAAAGTAGAAATCTTTGCAATCTTCGTCAAGTTTTCCCCGTGAGAATACTATTGTATGGTGCGCTATAACAAGAAGGCCACAGTATATCTGCCCTGTAAATATCTCATTACTGTGTTTTCAGCCTTGTTTTAAGGTAATTTTTTTTCATGAAATTTCAACTTCTTTTGTGTTCATTTAAAAAAAGTAGATTTGTTTCTACCACAATTCCCTTTACAACAAACTTAGATTCTTATTTCTTCAAGTAAGGAGTGACTTGTTTTTAGTTATCTCTGATTGTCTTTGTCTTTAAGTAATGGGAGGTGATTTTAGAATGATGCGCTGGTATTTGACTTAACACTACCTTTCCTTCCTCTGTAGGTGGCATTGCCAGGACTTACACAGATCAGTGTGTGCAGATCCTAACAGAGTTGTTGGGGCTTCGGCAGGAGCACATTACCACAGGTAATGGCTGCCTTTCTGTGATATTTTGTTAAGTGCCTGGCCTATAGTGATTGTTGAAAAAATTTTTTGTTTGCTAATTCTTTTTTTATAGTAGTTACTCAAAAATGTTTTTGTTTTAATGAATAATATAGAAGTTTAAACTTTTCCTTGCATGATCATCTGATCCTGTCAGAGAAATATAGGATCTGTAGATAAAATCTGGTAGAATTTTCAGGCTGTCATGAGTTGACAAGGCTGTCCGATAGATAATAAAAGTGATAAATGACCTTGCTTGCTATTTCCCTATTTATTCCCCTTTTTTTTGCTTTGTGGTAATGTATTCTAGGTAGTTGCTTCTGGGGCTGGGATTAGGGTGAGACAAGCAGATCCCTAAGATGAAAAATTTAGTAAAGTACTTACCTTAATTTAATGCAAATAACAGCTTTTAAATTTTACACCTGAAGGACCTCATCTATCTTACCATGATCCCTGTCCTGGTGGTTCATTTATATTATCTTCAGAGTATCATTCAACTGCAACCCTACTCCATTTGCATATAGCTTTATATTTTACAAGGTACTTTCTATGAATTAGTTCATTTATAGCTTTATATTTTACAAGGTACTTTCTATGAATTAGTTCATTTATCTCCATGTTAATCTGGTAAATAATATTTTTTTGTTGGTACTGGGGATTGAGCCCAGGGTATTAACACTGACCTACATGTCGAGCCCATATTTGTTTTTTATTTTTTATTTTTTATTTTGAGACAAGGTCTAAGTCACTAAGTTGTCCAAGCTTGCTTGGCTCCTGCTTCACCCTCTCAGAGTGTTAGAATTACAGGTTTGTGCCACTGACCCAGCTAAGAATAATATTCAGAAATTATTGTCCATGTCATACATGTCTCAGGTAATCAGTGCTCATCCTTTCCAAAGCCTGTTTTGCAGAAATTCAACCAAAGATCTAGTCTGAATGTGTGACTCTTCTTAAGATTCTTTCCTGCGTGGAGGCTCTCAGGCTCTAATCGTACTCTTATGCCTTGGCCTGTGTTGTAGTGGTGGTGCAGACTTTCCGGGACCTGGTTTGGTTGTGTCCTCAGTGTACTGAAGCTGTATGTCAGGCCCTGCCCGGATGTGAGGAAATCATTCAAGACAGCGAGGTAGAATGTGATTCTGCTTTATTCTAGGCATAGAGGGAATGCTTAGGACCTACCTGGTCTTCTGAAGTAAAATCTAATTGTTCTTTGTACCTTGTGTCTCAAGTGGAAACTCTTAGGATTGACTGCAATTCACATTCTCTTTTGGGTGTAAATGGCATATAAATTATAAACACAGGATTTATGTGTGGTTTTTCTGACATACTCTTTGGTACCAATGATCTCTTGAACAGTTTTGAGTCAGAGATTTAGACCATGGAGCTTCTAGCTAGAATGACATTCAGAATCATTTGTGGAATTTGGGCTTCGCCCAAAATCAGCTGAGTTAAATATTCAAATGGCTGACCTAGACAGATACATTTTTAAATCATTTCACAGGTGACCCCAATGTGTGGTCTTGATTAATAACTACTTTTATTAAAGATTTAAAGACATTCTTTCAGTAGCTTCCATTGCAACATCAAACCCAAATTTGTGCCAAAGACCTTAAACCTGAAAAGCCCTTTTTTTTTTTCTAATTTATTTCTTAATCAGCATAGGTTGCGAACTTGAATTTCCTCTCATGCATTAGAATTTTATTCTTGTTGTAGAGAGTTTAGTGGTGCATAATACAGTGCAAGTTGAAATAAAAGCTTATACCTTTTCTGCTGACACTTGGGAAAAAGCAAAACCAGTGAGTCTCTACAATTTCCTGTTTTGGGCAGTCAAGGGTTGAGTACCTCCTATTATTTTTCCATTCCCAGGGGAAGCAGGCACTTATTTGGCTACTTGGAGTCCATGGGGAGAGAATTCCCAATGCTCCTTATGTGTTAGAGGACTTTGTAGAAAATGTGAAGTCAGAGACATTTCCTGCTGTTAAGATGGAGCTACTCACTGCACTGCTGCGCCTTTTCCTCTCACGCCCTGCTGAGTGCCAGGACATGCTGGGACGTCTGTTGTATTACTGCATAGGTAGGTTTTTCAGAAGGAAATATTTGCCAGAGTGAAAAAATATCTCACAGACTTTGTTGTCTGGTGAATCATGTCTGGAACCAAAGTGTTAATGGTTGGTGGGTTTCTTCCCTTTTTCGTTTTCTTTCTCTGTATGTTTGGACAAGGGCAGGAGGTAAGTGTTTTTGTTTTAATGAACTCAATCTGTTGTTTTACCTCAGAGGAAGAAAAGGATATGGCTGTACGGGATCGAGGTCTCTTCTATTACCGTCTCCTCTTAGTTGGCATGAATGAAGTTAAGCGAGTCCTGTGCAGTCCTACATCTGACCCTTCTCTTGGACTTTTGGAAGATCAGGCAGAAAGACCTGTGAATAGCTGGGCATCAGACTTCAATACCCTGGTGCCAGTGTATGGCAAAGCCCGCTGGGCAACCATATTCAAATGTCAGGGGACAGAACACTGTGGTCCAGAGCTTTCTCATACTGCATCTTTTGCCACATCAGGTAAAAATAGTTCTTATCTTACATGTTGTAATGATAAATCTTTACCTTGCAATGACTGGTAGGAAATAGGATACCCTAAGTAAATCAAATCTCAGACTGTTAGATGAATTTGAAGCCTTTGTGATCAAGAAAGGAGTTTTATCATTGGTTATTTAATTTATTCAAAGACACACATCACATTGTATACTTTTTGGGAAAGCAAATTAAATATGTAACTCATACAAATTAAGAACATGTCTTACTCAAGCTTTCTGACTCTTTTAGGACACCTGATTCCTGAAGAGAACAAGGAGAGAGTACAAGAACTTCCTGATTCTGAAGCTCTCATGCTAATTTCCAATAGCCAGCTCACTGCTGAGTATTTTGAGAAAACTTGGCTTAGCCATGAGGTTGCTCATCAGCAGGTGTTGCCTTGGCAGGGAGAAGTTCATCCTGACACCCTCCAGATGGCTCTACAAGTAGTGAACATTCAGACCATTGCAATGAGCAGGGCTGGGTCTCAGCCATGGAAAGCGTACCTCAGTGCTCAGGATGACACTGGCTGTCTGTTCTTAACAGAGCTGCTGTTGGAACCTGAGAACTCAAAAATGCATATCTCTGTGAAACAAAGTGAGGCAAGGACTGAGACACTGACCAGTTTCATGTCTGTGTTAGAAACTGTGATTGGTACAATTGGAGATATAAAATCATAACAGATTTATACTGCTTTGCCTGAGCGAGGTGAATATTTACCAGAATTCCATAGTTTTTCTTATTAGAACTGTTTATAAATCCAGATAATACCAGGTGCAAAGGGGAATAGAAACTCTAGGAATCAGGATTCTTTTGTTTCTGTCGGAAGGCTCCGGTTGTGCTGTTGCTCCGGGCGTGCTGGAAGGCTCCGGTAGTGCTCCCTTTGTGTCTGTTCATGAATGGTGATGTTATAAAGGGGATTTGGGGAGGAGCTGGAAATGGAGTGAGAATGGGATTGGGATTTTTTTAACCAATTTTAGAGGTATATTACTTATTAAAGATGCCTGACATTTGTGGAAACTGAGTTTCCTCTTTCCTCTAATAAACAATTGCTGACTATTCTCATATTTCTAATATTTTTTAGACCAGGGTTCAAAGTCCTTTGCATGGCACTTAAAATACTTCTTCAGTCTTAACTCTAACCATTCTTCAAACACCCTCTCTTTGATAAAAGGAAACCACTTGCTGTTCCCTGAATGTACTCTCTCATCTCTGGGTTTAACACCTACTTTTATTGCTTGCCTAGAACATTTCCTCACCCTTGTCTTCTTTAATTAACACCTGGTCTGTCTTTCAGGGTTCAGTTCAGTTGTGAGTTCTTTTAAGAAGTTTTGTGTGACCCTCACTTCCTTTATTAGGGGTCTTGTTCAAGCTGTCAAAGCTGCCTGTCTCTACCTCCAGCAGTGCTATTGTTAACACTTGTCCTCACTTTTCTTTTCTTTTTTTTCTTTTCTTTTTTTTTTTTTTGAGGTAGAATCTCTGTGTCTTACAGGTCCTGAACTCACTATGTAGCCCAGGCTGGCCTTGAACTCAGAGCAGTTAGTCCTACTGCAACAGCTTCCTGAGTCCTGGGATTATAGATGTGTGCCACCACACCCGGCTTAATGTGGTACTGGTGAGCACTTTAACCTCTGAGCTATGCCTGCAGTCTAACTGTCCTCATTTATCGTTTCATTCATAACCAACTGTATTTTATATAATGAGACCACTAACAGCAAAAAGAGATCTATTAAAATGATGGTAAAATATAAATAAGACCAAAGTATCCAGAAAGACAAAAGTAAAAATACTGGCTAAGTCCAGTTGGGTTGGGGATAGGGGAATATAGAAATGTTTGAGCCATAAAGGCCACATGCATATAATTGAGCTTTAGTTTTGGCTCTATAAATGACTTGGCAGTCAGAGTGAATGGAAACAGTTTTATGATTTGTCATCAGAGAAGAAGAAACATTCCAATTTTAATTTTGAGAGAAACTTACATGTAGTTTCATATAGATGGCACCAGATGATATATATAGAATTGTTTGTGTGTTGTGGTTGTACTGGGGAGTTCTGGAGATTGAGCCCAGGACCTTCATACTAAGCTACATCTCCAGTCCGTTGTTAGTTTTGAATTTAAGACAGGGTCTCTCTAAGTTGTCCAGGCATTCTTCCTGTCTCAGCCTCCCAGAGTGCTCAAATTATAGGCCTGTGCCACCAGGCCCAGCCTATAGCAGTCTATACAAAGTTAAAGGGTTTCACATGATTTTTTCTTGCAGTGTTCTTCAGTTTAAGCAGATAGTATTCCCTAAACAGGCACCTTTCTTTTTCCTTCATGAGACAGGGTCTTGCTCTGTAGCCCACGCTGGTCCTAAATTCACTAGGAAGTCCAGGGAGGCCTTGGACTCATGGCATAAACATGCATCTTAATTAAGGCATTTAAGGAGGTAAGATAACATAATCCAAGTACATAGCCTTTTTAGACAGCTTCATTCAAGGATTTCTACTACCTATGTGTAGGCTGCCTGTCCTTCAGGTAATTTTTCACCTGTCACTTTCTCCAACTAGGTTCTTCATAGACTTAGAATTCCAGACAGTGTTGCATTTCTGTAAGAGCCTGGATTTTATGAGTTGTTTTGTAAAGATCCTTCTCTGTCAGACAGTTCTAAGGACAGCAAATGTTGTATTTTCCTTTGTCTCCTCAGTGTCTGCCACATATTGCTTAGTAGATATTTACTGAATGAATAGCTATAAGTAATTAGATTCTGCTTTGAGATTGGTGTCTGAAGTACATTTTATTATATTGTATCAACTCTATAGAAAAATAATGGGATTCTGTCTAGACCAGATTTCTTAAAGGTGGCACTGTGGATTTTTGGGAGGTTTTCTTGTGTACTGTAAGACAATTATTAGTAGCTGTGGCTTCGACTTGATGGATCCCAGTAGATACCCACATTGTAATGACCAAAAAATTGTCCAGATATTTCCAGGTAACCCTTAGAGGACAACATTGCCACTCTTTGAGAACCTGTAATCTGGGATCTGGATCCCAAGGAGAGAGATCAGAGCAGCTTCAGAATTTCTTTTTCCATATTTTCATTTATTCAGTCAAATCTTAAGTGACCAGTTAATTACTACGAGAAATAAAATGTAGTACTGCTGATTTAAAGTCTGATAAGAAAGATGGTGTAGTGTGGAAATTAGTATATTGAAAATAAAAAGACATAAAAATTAGGTATGGCTCATCAGCTAAATAAATAGTTACTTAAGTGATACCAATTATTGAATCACTACAAGATCAAATTCTACTTGATTGCTTTGTGTAAAGTAAGAATATAAAATTGTTTTTGGAAAGTGTACTTTTAAAGTGATTTAAATGAAGAACTTAATTCTCCTGTCGTTTGATTTTACTTATTTTTTGTGATACTGAGGATTGAACCCAGGGCTTTTGCACTGAGTTATATCCGTGGGCTATTTTTTGTTTTTTCTTTTGAAACAGTCTCGCCAAGTTACTCAGTTGATTAGGCTCGGCTCTGACTTGGGATTCTCCTGCTGCAGCCTCCTGGAGTGCTGAAGTTACAGATATGTGCCCCACACCTGGTTTGGTTTTACTTATTTGCAATACACAGTAGTTATGTTCATCTTGGGAAACTGGTGCATATTACATCTTAATCATTTTTACTTCTTCTTCCCCTGAAGTTAATGTCTTCCCCTTAGGAATGAACTGTAGTTTCTGCAGATATGTGATTTAATAATATGATAGAAATTGTGTTATCTTTTAAAACCCGAAACTCAGCAATTAAAGTGCTTCCTTAGCAAGAACAAGACCCTGGGTTTGATTTCCCCAGCACCATGTAATCTGGCCATGGTGGTGCATGCATGTAATCCCAACAGTAGGGAGGCTGAGGCAGGCGTATTGCCATGGAGTTCAAGGCCAGTCTGGGCTACAAAGTGAGTTCAGGACAGCCTGGATTACAAAGCGAAACCGTGTCTCAAAAAACAAACAAACAAAAACCATGAGAGGAGTTGATACTGTGTTTTGAGAACAGTAGCCTTTTAATGTCAGCCTTAGTTGATAGGGAAATATATGTAACTCTCATAATGAGTGCCCAGGAATATGGTGGCATTTTGAAACATCACAGGACACCACAGAGAAACATTTTGCATGGCTACTGACCATGATTTTTAAAAAGTGGGGATTTTTTGGTGATCATTATTTTATTGCTATGAACCAGCAATTGTTACATATCTTTATTCCTCTTCATTTTGAGTGGGAATTCTGTTAGAGTTATTCCATCCCTTTGCTAAATACTGGGTGTTTGGAGGAGAGGAGAAAAATGATTTATTTTTTCTGTTATGGGTTTACATGTTGAGAGAAGCTACAACCTAGGATTCATTCACCCTAGGATTGCAGGTGACAAGATCCTGGAGTTTGAGCAGCATGTTTTAATGACACAGCTTTTGAGTGAGTTAGGGATTGAAATTGTTAGGGCCAGAGGGCAGCAAGAGAAACAAGTGATCATGAAAGAGTCTGAGCTCGTCATTTTTCATTAACAAAAGCACAATATTAGGATTGCAAGGGTAAATGTATATGGACTACCGGGAAGGGACTATTCCTTCCTAGAATAGGGAAAGATGCTACAAAGAATGTCTTGGGAGAAATAAAGAATGAAAGTTTATTCCACATTGCCCATGAGAGCATATGCTCTGTTTCTGTAGCTTATAGCGCTAATTATGGAAGATAATGCAAAGGAGTCAAGCTCAGGCTTCGGAGATGGTATTCACCCATAAACAGTAAAAAGGTGGTTTATTATTGTGGGAAGAGCTTGAGTTTGAGGTAAGACAACCTGGTTTTAAATTTCTATTCTACCACTTACTGATGTGTGAACTTGGGCAAGTTATTTTTAGTCTTGATTTTTTTTTTTGTACCTTTTTTTCAGTACTGGGTGTTGGCCGCATGGCCTTTGCGTTAAGCTGTATGTCCAGCCCTTTTGTTTTTTATTTTGCGACAAGGTTTTGCTGAGTTGTTCAGGTTGACCTCCAATATGCCATCCTCCTGCCTCAGCCTGCTAAGCGCTGAAATTAGTGTGTATCACTGTACCTAACTTTGTTTATTGTTTTTCTATGTTACTTGTTGCTGTTGCTTTGGGAGTAGGTGGTCCATGTATTTGTCAGAATCCTTTTATTCTTCATGACTGTCACTTGTATTTGTTTTTAATGGTACTGGAAATTGGATCCAGGAATTTCACATTGAGCTATGGTTTTTCTGTTTGTTTGTTTTGAGATGGGATCTAAGTCACTAAGATGCCAAGGATAGCCTTGAGCTTGCCATCGTTTTGCTTTAGTCTCTCAGAGTGCTGGGATTACAGGTCTGTGCCTCTCGGCCTGGCTGTCATGCTCCTGTGTAAAGGAAATTGTCCTAGAATTTTGTCTTAGGACCCTCCTATTTTTAATTAATTTATTCAGAACAAAGTTATTTTATTATAACGACTTTTGTAATCTAATTTATTAGTGTACATAACATAAGAAAGCATTTCCCACATCATGAGAGTAAATGGCTTTCTCAGTTGCAAACACATAGACCCACAGGGTTCTTGCAGCTTTTATTCCACATCCTTAGCCACATGTGAAAGGCTGTTCAAAAACACAACTTTTTTCTTTCCAAAACCAGTTCAGAAGCACAGCCTTAAAAATGTGAGAGATCTTCTGATGTTACAGGTCTGAAAACTACTTAGTGAGTTTCAGCCCTTTGTCTATAGACTGAATAAGGCACAGATGATGGTGACAAATGAAAATGTCCCATTATTTATAAAGGAAATTAACATTTTTAATCCTAACCTAACACAATTTATGATAATTTTTAAATGAATACTTTTTTAAAAATAAGGAACTTAAGGATCACAGCAAAATTAAGAGGAAAGTACAGAGATTTCCCATATACTCTGTTCCCATGTACTCAGTGACTCCCTCATTAACATCCCCAACCAGAAGGGTACATTTACTACATGGAGTGAACTTGCCTCATTACTTATCTGTCAGTGCAAGTCCAGTAATCATCCAGATTTCTGCTTCTCTTTTTGTGACTTGATAACTCCTTTTTTGTTTTTCAATTAAACATTTATTCGTCTGAGGATGTGGCTCAGTGGCAGAGCGCTTGCCTGGCATACTCAAGGCCCAGGGTTCAATCCTCAGTACCAAAACTGAAAAAGACCCCCCACAAGAAACATTTATTCATTTCTACATAAAAATAAAATTGCTGTTATAAATATTAAGTTACAGGTTGGAAACACAAGCTAAGTTTTATAATGGAACTTTCTACATGACCATGACCTTAAGGTGTTGGACATGGTGATGATATTAAAGACCTGTAAATTCTGAATTCTATAATTTTGATACATGCTCAGCATTTACAAATCTAAATAACTACTATCTTTGGGCTATTTACTTCTCCAGTCTAGTTTCATTATAGAAAAAAATTAGCATGTATTATAGAATTAGAGATTTTAAATAGAAATTTAAAGTAACTTTGAAATAAACATTTGCTGAGTCAGAAAATATTTACCATTTTTCATAAAATAATACAGTTGAGACGGAATTTGAACCAAGGAACATTTATTTTACAAGTTAACTCTGAACTACTTCATTTTTGAGTTTTTATTATTTATTTATTTATTTATTTTTGAGATAGAGCCTAGCTCTGTAGTACAGGCTGGTTCTGACCTCACTGTGGAGCCCAGTCTGGCCTCAAACTCATGCGAGTGCTGGGATTTCAGGTGTACTTCACCATGCCCGGCTTATGTGGTGCTGGGGAATTGAACCCAGGGTCTTGCGCTTGGTATGCAAGTGCTCTAACTGCTGCGCTATTCCTTCAGCCCTCTTCATTTTTGAAACTAGAAACATATACATACATATTTATGGTATTTGTATAATACTGTTTTAAAAATAAGTTTTTAACCTCTAAGAATTGAAGTTATCAGTGACAAGCCTTCCATATGCATTTCAGCCCAGTGAGTATTAACTTTTCTAGAAAACTCACTTCTTTTTAGTGCTTAATCATCTATTGGCCGGATGTACCACAGGTTATCTACCAAAGAGCATCTTGGTCGCCTCCACATTTTGGCATTTATAGTGAAGGTCCCATAAGTGTCCATGCGCAGGTTTTTATGTGGGCGTGACTTTTTGCTCTCTTGTGTGAGTATCAAGGAGTACAATTGATGGGTCTTATGGTAGGTAAGATGAGTATGTTCACTTTTATACAGAACTGCCAAATTGTTTTTCAAAGTGGCAAGACTGGTTTGCATTCCTACCACCAGTGCAGTGAATTAGAACTGCTGCTACAACTGGGCCTGGTGGCGCAGGCTTGTAATCCCCGCACTGTGAGATACCAAGGCAGTAGGAGGATTGCAAGTTCAAGCCCAGGCAGGTAACTTAACAATGCAGTGAGTAAAAATGGACTGAGGTTATAACTCAGTATGAAAGCCCCGTGTTTGATCCTTGGTGCCACTCCCCGCTCTGAAAAAAACCCTGTTGCTCCATATCCGATGTTAACAATTGGTGGTGTTAGTGTTCTGGATTTCTCTCTCTCTCTCTCTCTCTCTCTCTCTCTCTCTCTCTCTCTCTCTCTCTCTCTCTTTTAAAAGAGTAAAGAGAAATTTGGGTCTGATTATTTTGCCATATAGAAATTCCATTCTGAGCACCTGACATTTTGTGTTCAAATATCTTATTAGTTGGGACAGTTAATTTCACCAGATTGTGAAAGTTAAAAAGCTATTAATTTCTCCAGTTTGTGTTCAAATAACTTACTAGTTGGGACAATTAATTGCAGGTCAGTTTGAGTGATAGATTTGCTGATAGATTTGATTCCTGCTTCAAGACCCAGTTCCAAAATCTGGATTTGCTTTATCAAGAAGTCAGCCACCACAGGTAAGTATCCAATCTTCAGATCGCCTAAAAGAACAGTGGAGTTCAATTCTTCATGGAAATCTTTTTGTTAGAAAGTCCATCTCTTCTCTTTTGTCCTAGGCATCAGGCCCTTGGCTAAAAAGAAAATATTTAACATTTACTACATATCAGTGTTAGGACATTTTATGTAATAACACCTTATTTCATTCTTATAATTTTCCTATAGAATATTTTGTATGTATTATCACAATTATTTCTCAAATGCATGAATTGCATTTTTTTTCTACCTTTCTAGTGTTGCCAGTGCTCTGTCATTAGATGGAATCCAAGGAGGTACCCTCAAAGAGGAAATAGGACCTGGACTTGACCCAGGCTATGTTCTTGACTTTTCATCACAGGAAAGCATATCAGGATGCATCACTGAGAGGCATAGACAGATATTAGAAGGAAGTACACACTCAAGTTGGTATGGTGGTACATAATACAATCCCAGCACTCTGGGAGGCTGAGCCAGGCGGATTGCCAGTTTGAGTCTAGTCTTGGCAGCTTAGCATCTTAGCAAGACCTTGTCTCAAAATAAATCAGAAGAGTTGGGGATAGAGCTTATTGTGAAGGCCCCAGTTCAGTCTCCAGTACTGCAATAAATAAATAAATAAATGAAAGATTCTTCCCCCAGAGCTCTCTTTCGCTAATGAATCATACTTTTCCTTTTTTCCTAAAAAGTTAAACTTAAAAAATGAAAACATACACTAAGAAAAGAGTGAAGACACTTGGGGGGTAAGGTACCCGTGGTCTTGGCTGGGGTATTTGTGCAATCTTGTGTTAGCCTTAAGAAAGGTGACTTAGGATATTTATATTTTGAGTTGTTTATCATTTACTTAGTGTTTTTATCCTGAAGGGGTCATTACTGGCCTAAAATAAGAACTGGCTTTATCTACCCAGTTAAATTAAAACTAGTTGTATGTGTTTGAAGTTTGGAGATACAGTATCCAATTAATGGTACTGTTTCTTTGCGAGTAGAAGTCTTTGGAAACTATGAATTTATAGTATCAGAGGAAAAACATAGGTCAGATTTGTAGACTCGTGTCTTTAAGACTCGTAGACATTTAGAGATGAAGAGCCTATGAAAGAAAAAGGCCTGCGGATGAAAAAGGCATTGGTACGTTTCTTTGATTGTCTCAAAGCTGAGGTTTTCTTAAAATTACAATTTTGAGATTACAATTTCCTTGTTTCCTAAATTCTCTTTATTCTGTTCTATTTCACCTCCTTCTCACATAGTCTCTACTTGTCCTTCAGACCTCATTCAAGATGCTACTATTCTAATGAAACCTTCCCAATTACAGTCATAGTACACTGTATCTCAAGAACATGCTGGGCCTGATGGCGCAGGCTTGTAGTCCTAGTGCTCTGAGAGGCTAAGGAAGGAGAATTGCAAATTTGAGTCTAGCCTGAGCAACTTAGGAAGATCCTATCTCAAAATTAAAATTGGGGGCTTGAGTTAGAATTAAAGAGCTCAGCAGTTAAAGAGCTTGCCTAGCGAGCTCAAGGCTCTGAGTTAGATTCCCTAGCACAATTCAACCTGGGTGTGGTGGCATACACCTGTAATTCCAGCACTTGGGGGGCTGAGGAAGGAGGATTGCTTTGAGTTCAAGGCCAGCCTGAGTTCAAGACCAGCCTGGATTATAGAGTGAGACCCCATCTCAAAATAAATGAAAAAAAAAAAAAATGCTAGAGATGTAACTCAGTGCAAAGGCCCTGGATTTAATCCCCAGTATGGGGTTTGTCAGTAACTATTATTTCTGTTGAAGTCTAAAGTTCCATGAACATGTTATTTCTCTGCATTATTGGTAGTGTGGAATATAGATCCTTGCGCATAGCTGCTCAGTCACTGGATGTTTGTGGCAAATAAGTGTCATAAGAAGCTGAACGCTGATGTATTATCATTTAAAAATCTTCCTTGTAAATTACACTATACACAAAACATAACATGAAGTATTTCTTCATGTAATTACCCCAGAGAGTTTCTCAACTCTATTTCAGTTCTAAGTTGGCTAGGCAACAATACAAGTTATTCATTAGCCTTGTGTACTGGCTAGGGTGTGATTCTGAGATAAGGAACTGAAAGTCTTCAACAAGCTTCTTAGTTCGGGGGGGGGGGGGGTAAGCTCTTGAGAGAAGTCTCATCTTTCTGAATAGCTGATTTTGAAGGAATCTGGTAGAAAAAAAAAAAATCCAGTTAGGAACTCTTACAAGAGGTAGATATATCTGCTGGTTTACCAATGTTTCTGACTTCTACCTGAGTTGAAAACTGCTTGTTTTGTGGTAGAGCAGTACTCACCAGCAAATTCTAAAATGAACCCCTGAACATTTGAGGAGCAGACAATGCATCGTGGATGCTTTACTCAAAGAGTTCTTGAGCCTCGCATCACAAGTTGCTAATTAGGACTTCTGCAGGATAGATAAACCAGACTCAGGTAAGGATCCTAGTCTATTCTTAAGTCAGTAAAAGAATCTGAATATGATTTCTTTATTCTCTCTTAAGTTTTAAAAGGGAAGTGCTAAACTGAACGTTATGTGAAGGAAAAGAAATTCTTACTGAAGAGAGATTTGTCTGACTGTTGGTGTTGCCACAGCATTGAAATTGGGAGAGAAGGAGGCCAAAGTTGGTTAAAAGAACTGGAGAATGTTCCTCATTACTTAAACCCTGAGACTTGCTGTTCTTTAAGCATTGTGACAAATGTATTTTTTTCTATCATAGGAGAGGCTTACTCTTTTGATGAGACCTACTATTGCTGGTGGCCTTCAGATGTTGAGTGACCAGTGCAATAAAGAATTAGGAGCTCCTGCTGAAAATGTCATTGCAGAACCCATTCAGGGGCAGGTCAGACTTTTTACTTGTTATTGTTCGTTTCTGTGAACTGTGACTAGGAATGATGTATGAGAGACTCAGGAGAGTACATTCATCCATGGAGATATAGCAAGAAATGCTGATTGCCAGTTCTTTAGGAGGCACTCAAAGCCCAAGAGGTAGAGAGTCAGAAACTCTTGGCATGGGCTGACCAACCTTTAGCTTTTCTCCATTCAGTATTCATCAGAGCTGTGCCTAGTGTACATATAACAATTTATTCTTGATAAAGTGTCTCTTATGCATGTCTTCATTTTGTTGGGGAAGGGTGTCTTTCCTTCCATGAGATACAGTGGTGAAATATATAAGGAAAAAATATAAGCAGTTTACAAGTCTGATAAAGTTAGCGATAAGCTCTGTCATAAGCCCACTGGTGTTTCTTTGGAATCCCAACTACTGGCAATACTGGCAGTTGGATTCTGTATTTTTATAAAGATCAGAAGACAATATTTTAGGAGATGCTGCTATTCAACAATAACAGCTAAAATTAATTTACCACTTATTGATATATATGCCATTTCTTCATTTTTCTGACCTCAACACTAGAAGATAATGGGCTTTTTTGTTGAATATCCCTTAACTTGAGTTAGTCTGTTTCCTTCTGGATAGATTCAGGATACGCACCTTTGGTAGGAGATATCATCTCCCCTGTCAGTCGGCACGAGGTTTCATTTTGTCTTATTACTGGTATTCTTAGCCTGAATTACTTTACATGGTGTCTGTGTGACGGCTCCACTTTAAAGTTATTCTTTCCTCCTTTGTAATAATGTTTTATAGACAGGTAGTTTGGCTTTTATGAGAGAGTGAGAGAGTGTGTATGTGTTTATGTGGTTCTGTGTGTGTGTGGTGGATATGTACCCATACTAGGATTCAAGTCGAAGGCCTTGGAAGTGGTAGAAAAGAGGTCTACCGCAGAGCCGTACCTCCAGTTAGAGATACTAGGAAACTATGTGAATATCTTGGAACTCATCAAAATTTCAATCCATTTATTTCTGTATCAGTATAGACCTATGGTTGTGTCACTCTGTAATCCAGGCTGGTCCTGAACTGTGTAGCCCAGCTGGCCTCGAATTTATGGCAATCCTCTTGCCTCAGCCTCCTGAGTGCTGGGATAACAGATGTTTACCACCATGCCTGGCTTATGTGACGCTGGGCAATTGAACCTGGGGCCTTGTGCTTGTTAGGCAATTGGTGTAACCACTGTGCTGTTCCTCCAGCCCTGTTACTATTATTTATTTAGATGCTCAAATATTCTCATATTTAGCTGGTGGTGGGAGTCATTTTTATCCAGATTATGTTTCCTCAGTCACGTTTTGAACACTTCCTTTTTTCCCCTTCTTTGTATTGGAGATTGAACCCAGACCCTTCATGCTGAGCTACATCCTCAGGCCTTTTAAAATTTTTGTTTTGACGCAGGATCTCACTAAAATTTTTATCTTGGGTTCAAACTTACGTATTTGCCTCAACCTTGCAGAGTGCTGAGATTATAGGAGTGTGCCACCATGCCTGTCTTGAGTACTTTCTTAATTTCTTCTTGTTGTTCCCCAAATTATTTTTTATCAGTATGTATTTGCAAGACACATTTAACTTGGGGAACTGGTACATATACATATCACATCTTAATCATTGTTACTTCCCTCCCCCACCCCCAATTGCTTGTTCTTTCCCTTCCCCCATCCCTTTTCTCTTTCTCTCTCATTTTTCTATTTTTGAGACAGGATCTCACTGTGTAGTTGAGGCTGATCGTGAACTCTCTGTGTAGCCCACACTGGCCTCAACCTCATGGTAGTACTTCTGCTTCAGTCTCCAAAGTGCTGGTATTACTGGCACAATTTTTGTGTGGTGCTGGGAATTGAATTTAAGGCCTTGCACATGCTAGGCAAGCACTTAAACCTGTGAGCTGTGTCCCCAGCCAATCGTCTTTATCTCTACACAAAATTTATCTCCCTGTTTCCTAACATTGCTCTTTTTTTTTTTTTACTTATTTATACTTTGAGTTTCTTATTTTAGAGAAACCATACAATATTTAACTTTCTGTGTGTGAGTCGCTTTGCTAAGCATAATGGTCTCAAGGTGCATCCATTTTCCCACAGATGACAAACCTATCTTTATGGCAGAGTAGTACTCTACTGTGTACACATACCAGACATTTCTTATCCATTCATCTGCTGATGGATACATCAGCTTTCAAGATTTAGCTGTTAGGAATTGTGCTGGGTATGCATGTATCATTGTTATATACCATCTTTACTTCTTTCAGAAAGATACCTAGAGGAGGTACAGCTAGATCAAATGGAATATCTGTTTTCAGCTTCTTGAGGAATCTCTACACTGATTTCCACAATGGTTGTATAAATTTACGGTTCTGCAACCAGGGTGAAGGCTCCCTTTCCTCTCATCATTTTTATTTTCTAAAAGAAAATTTTGTAATTTTCATGCCCAGCCTGGAGTCTGCCATTCTCTGGGGAGTTGTGTTGTTGTTTTTGTTTCAATGAAATGATGATGTTTAGAAACTAAGATCTAGGTACCTTCCCACAAGGATTCTCTTCTCAGCTTGTTTGGACCCTGATATCCTGCTGTGGCGCTGTTAGCTGTCTACACCCCAAAAGATATTAGTTGGTCTCACCTAGTAGCTTTTGGACCAAATTGTTGGTAAAGGGAAAGAAGAAAGGATTTTTTTTTTCAACTTCAGTGCATCCTCACATTACCTACTCACACAGCATACCATCACAATTTAACCCACTGTGTTGTTATATACTTGCTATTTTTCTTCCAAGTCTTTTTTCCCTTCCATTTTGTTTGTACTGAACAATAGTATGTGGAATCATGAATTGGATGAGCTATTTACATGCTTTTCTAATGTTTATTAAAATAATAGAATTTTAAAATAATAAAAGTTTCTATGTCTGCACCCTAATATTACCTCAGGTGCATTTGCCATTGTTTGGGCAACACTTGCTTTGCTGGCTTTGTGCACTGCAGCCCCTGCGCTTTCTAAGTGATACCTCACTGGTATACGCTGCCTGACTTTTCAGGTGGCACTCCTTTAGTACTGCAGGCCATGGTGCAGTCTCTCAGCAAGGACTGGTGTGCTCATGATGCCAGCCTAGCTTGTGAGACAGCCTTGCTGGCAGTGTCAGGGAAACGTCTTGAGTATGTGGCCCATGTGGCTCCTGAAATAGCAAGACAGGTATGATCAGAGGGAACACAGCCACCTGTGAGTTCACGCAGGAACAAGGAGGATGAGTACTTGCATTGGGGCCCATGGCTGAGAGTAGGCATTGCACTGTGACTGTAATTACGACCCTTTTTGTAAGTAGGAAACCAAGCAGGAAAGCAGGCCTTCCTACTTTGCAGAATTTTGTTGCCATGGGAAAGGAGAATAGACAGAAGCTGAGCCTGGGGGAGGTTGACTCTAAAGTCGTACTGCCTAAAATATTGACTACTCACTCTGTGCAGCTAATCTGTACTTTCTATATATCAGTGTCTATGAAGAATATTGGTGGTAGAATTCTCATCAGAGACCTGGCTTAACTCTGCCCCCTGGCAAATTTCTGGGTCTTCTTCTCCTAACACCTTTAGGTATATGTTGAAGAAGTTCAGAATCACCTTAATATGATTTAACAAACCAATTTGTCATATCTGTTGTAGTGGTAACTCTAGGATGCCTTTTGAGCCAATGTCTCAGCAATAATTAGAACTTTTATCCTCTCTCTTTCTCTCTGCCTTTGAGATAGGGTCCCACAGTGTAGTCCAGGGCTGATCCTGAAATCACTACGTAGCTCAGGTTGGCCTTAAACTCACAGCAATCCTACAGTCTCAGTCTCGCAAGTGCTGGGATTACAGGCGTGTGCCACCATGCCCAGTGATGCTGGGTAGTAGAACTCAGAATTTTGTTTTTGCTAACTAGGCAAGTGCTTTAACTGCTGAGCTGCAGCCCCAAAACTCATATTCTCACAGAGTATTTCTCTCCATTTCCAAGATTAGCAGAAGCTTTAGTAAAATGTATATTTCCTGGCAGTATTTGCAGATCATTTCCTGGTTTCTAAAGAATATCCCTTGACTGTAGGATTTTCACTATTGTAGGAAAATCTGGAGAGCTGAAGAGGAAGGAGAGTTCTTCCCCAGACTGAATATCACTTCTTTGACTGATCAGGTGATTGATTTCTTCCAATTATTACAGAGAAATAAATAAAAACATTTTCTTCATCTAGGCAGAACTGAACTTAGCTGAATACATTATTTTTCTATTGTTAAAGTTGGGAATAGCTCCCAGAAACCTACAGAGATTTATACTTTCTATTTTTACATTAATTTTAATGATATTTTGTTGAAGCAAAGAACTCTAGGCACAAAGAAATTCCAGACAATGGGCAGGTCTTGCTGAAGATATTTTGAAGAAAAGAGAGAATACTGGAACCTATTCATCTAGAACCAGCCTTGTCTTTTGGCAAGGCTCTTGTCTATTAATTTTTGTAATCTAAAGGATTTCAGGAAGATGTTTGGTTGAAAATCTGTTACGTCAACTTAAGCATAGTATTTTCTTTCAAATTAATCTCTAAATTTCATCTAAGTAGAATTTATTTCATGCAGTTTAGATGTTGAAAGCCCAGTCTACCCTCTACTACAAAGGTCAAAGATAAAACAGTTATTACATTTTGATTGTCACAGGATGTAGGAAACGCTGACCACATCTAGGACGGTAGGGCCCTCTCAGCTTAGTTGAAGCTGGCTGCATATCTTGGAGTTTTTTAAAGTATGGTTCACATACCACTTGAACCCTGTCGTTGCTGGGACAGAATACTTGATATCTGCAATTTAAGGGAAGAAAAATTTATGTAGCTCACTGTTTCAGAAGGTCTCACACATACAGTCCATGTGCACTGGTGAAGGCACATGGCAGAAGCCAGAGAGCTGCTTACAGATTGCATACAGAAGCCAAGTGAAGCAGGAGCTAAGTGATAGTGTTTTTTCTTCCTTCCTTTATTTAGTTCAAGCTGTCAGTTGGACTCCTCCACCTAAGGTGGTGCCCTTCTCTCATATCCTGGCCCACAAGTTCATAATCTGTGAAAGCTCTGCCTAGGGCAACCCCTAGTCTCAACTGGTTGACACAGTCTCCCCAGGTCAAACCCCAAGCATCTGCCCCTTTCAGCCTAAATCCCAGTAACATAGTTCCACAGTTATGCCACTGCCTCCAAGTACTTGAGGCTTCTGGGGGATACTCGAGAGCCAAGCCATAGCAGACCGTATGAAACTGCTAATAACCAGGTCCTGTCTGTAAAGGTTCTGCTTCCTTAAGGATGGGCTACCTTTTTGACTATGTGATTTTGATGCACGTAAAGTTTGAAAACCATCACTTCAGACCAGGAGTTGACAAATTATAGACCAGACCAAATCCAACCTGCTGTCTTTTGTGCAAATAAAGTTTTACTGGAATATAGCTCACTTAATTGTTCTTACATCGTCCATGTCTGCTTTTGTTGTAGAGCAGCAGAGTTAAGTGACAGCTGCAATATGGTTTGTCACGTTTAAAATATTTACAAAGCTGGCCTTTTATAAAAACATTCATGACCCCTGCTCTAAAGCTAAATGAACGTCTGTTTTTTCTTGAGTGATTTAAACTGTCAGTTCGTATAAACACAGTTGTAGATGGAATTTAAACTCAAAAATACTTAACTCTTCTGCTTAGTTTGTGAGAGTTATTCTTCCATCGTCCATGGTTTTACAAGCGTCTTTAGCCAGCCAGAGAGCTTTGTGGCTCCCAAGAAATTTACTGACGGTATGTGTGGCTTCCATGTTATAGGTGAGGGCGAGTATAAGCAAAATGTTTGGTTTCTATGATCTGTGTATCTCAAAATAGCACAGTCTTCAGGTACAAACTCCAAAACCAGAGTACTTAACAGAATGGCAGAGAGAAAACACTGTTGTGTCTACTCAGGATGAGGCATTGGTGACCTTGGCTCAAGTTTTACAGTGTTAACGATTTTCCTTCCCACAGCCTGCTGCCTCTCTGGCTCTCTTATATGCAAAAAGAAGTAAATATGTAGTACTGGTAATATAATACTTTTCCAAGCTATACTTATTTCCATACTTCCTAGATAAAAATCACAATAGGTTACTCATCCAAAAATGAGATTTCTTGCTACTTTTTAGTAGAAATTAGGTTTTTTTTTTCCCTGCTAACAAAGAGTTGGTATACTCTTTTGACCTGTTTATTACTGTAAAATCAAGATGGAGAGTTTTGTGGTATTTGCCTTGTTAGGCAAAAATCATTATTTTCACTCTAACTAATGCTGTTCTCTTTATGAAATAAAATGGTTTTCTGTTTATGCATTTGACCTGAGTTTCAGCAAATTCAGTCGAAATTGAATGATAACTGTCAGAGGCAAGCAGCCTCTCTCCCTTTCCTTTCCCTCCTCTCAGATCCGTTTCTTCTTTTTTTTTTTAACCCTACATTCCTCTCACACTGTTAAAGTATGAATTTAGTTCCAATTTTACTACAGTATATTGAGATTAGAAGATACTGGCACCTCTTGGGATTATACTAGGCAAATGGGTAAAGCAGCTCTGGTCTACTGGTGTATATTGCCAGGTCACCCTATTTTAGGAAAGCTTCAGTGGCTGGGCTGCAGAAAAAAGACATTGTAGCCCAGAAATGAAGAGCGTTTTCAGATTGCTTGATTTAACAATTTAGAGTCATCATAGGCTAATTATGTGACAGTAGGAAGTGACCTAATTGCTTTGTGCCTTAGTTTCCACAACTATAAAACAGAGATTTAGTAACCATTTCATAAGATAGTTGTAAGGGATAAATGAAACAATGTAATTTGTAAAGGGCCCAGTGCCTGGACTACTTTAGGCACTCAACTGTTAGCAATTTAGAATCTGAAACTTGGAGTTGCTAAGATTCTAGCTTGACATTTCCTCTCTGATAATTCCTCTTTCACAGATGCAAATTATCTTACAGCTTACTTCTCACCTCAATGTGAGTGATTCCTAAGTATGATTTAATTTCTTTCTCCCCAAATCCACACTCACCAACTCTCACTGTATATTTCTGTACGCCTTTTTTTACTCCATGCTCCTTCACGTTATCACGCAACTAGCTTAAAATGGCAGTCTTCCGGCCCATCTCAGTCACCTAGTCAGTCTTTCTCCTTTAGTTGTTCTATGCCCTGATTCTTCCGGCCAAATTTTATTACCACTTGCCTTGATGGCTGGCTAAGCCACCTATACTAGGCACTCAGTCCTATCCCTACCTCTTTCCATCTGTCTTATCTGCTGCCACCTGACAGACAAAAGCTATGGTTTCTTTACCTATTGTTTTGATTAATTTTTTCCTATGGTATATAAATGATTTTGAACTTATCAGAAGGGGGCATTTACCTTTTTTTTTTTTTTTAATCTAGAAACATTTTGCAGAAGCATTGCTTTGATTTCCATACTCTTAAAACACTAAGTGGAGTGTTTGAGGGTGATTAGATGTGTTACCATCTTGGTTGTGGTGGTGGTTTCATAGATATGTGTACGTGTCAAAACTTAGGAACTTGTACACTTGATAGGTATAGCTTTTTGTACATCAATACCTCCTTAATAAAACTGTTGAAAAAAAAAACTATTTTGGTTTCTTATTCTCCGTCAAATGAAGTCTAATTCTTTAGCCTTAGATTCAAATTCCCTCAAGATCTGTCTCCGCTGCCCTTTCTAACCTTATAAATCATGATTCTCCTCCCAAACCCAGTGCCGTACCAAAACGGCACCATTCCCAGGACTGTATGCCTCCTGCTTTCTCTGTTTCCTGGTGCTTTTCATAGCAGGACCTGTGGATCTTCAGGTGTGATTCACTTGGCACTTCTTTCCTTGATACTATCCACATAACCTGAAAAAAAGTGATCTTTGCCTCCTCAGGGTTTTATTTTCATCACTTTTTTGATTCATATTACCAATAGCCTTAAATTGTAGTCATCTTTGTACTTATGTCCCTGTTAGAAGAATCCTTAACTGATTCAGTGTGTGTTTACTTCTGGAGCATCACTTTTCTCTGTTCTCTTGCATATACACTGATTTTATAAATATTCATGAAATGAATGAATGTGATTGAAGAGAAACTTCAAATTCCATTATATATATATATATATATATATATATATATATATATATATATATATATATATCAGAGTCTTGCTCTGTAGTCCATAGTCCAGGCTGGTCCTGAATCACTGTGGATCCCAGGCTGGCCTTGAACTCATGGCAATCCTCCTGATTCAGCCTCCCAAGTGCTGGGATTACAGGCATGTGCCATCACACCCAGTTTAGATTTCATTACATTTTGAACAGAATGACAAGGAGTCTTGACTCCTTATTAAACAAGAAAAAGCAGATTGCCTCAGTTTCGAATTATCAGTTGACTTCTGACCAAGAGCAGAGTGCAATTCTCTGTTTGGTATATAGTAAGCTGACTACAAAGCCTGCAGCAAGTGGGCTGAAGAACTTGAGGTCTCAGAAAGCTGTAGTGACAAGCAGCCGACTGGAAGATGAATATCAGAGTGTCAGAATTTCCCACTGTGGATGATGAGAAAACATGACAAGTCAAACTTCACTCCAGAATTTTTTTTTTTTTTTTTTTTTTTTGTCCAGGCTGGTACTGAACTCACTATGTAACTCAGGCTGGCCTCACACTCATGGCGTTCCTCTTGCCTCAGACTCCCTAGTGCTGGGATGACAGGCATGTGCTACCACAACCAGCTTTGTGGTACTGGGGAATTGAACTCAGGGCCTTTCGCTTACTAGGCAAGTGCTCTAACCAGCTATTCCTCCAGCTCTCATTCTATTCTTTTCTGTATTTGTTTATTAAGAAAAAAAAAGTCTATTCTGGAGGTAAAAGAGGTCATTTCTTTCTGGTCATTGTGGTCTTTCTGAGCTGAACTGTGATCCTCAGTAGGGCACCATTCCTCTCAGAACAGTAGCCCTGCTGCTTGGGCAGCAGCAGTCAGGGAAGTGCTCTTTGCCAAGTTCCTGAGCCTCCCTGTAGGGACGGCCCATCTGCTCCTAACTTAGTCAAAATAAGCAGACAGACTAGAGATTGTGCTAGGCAGGAGACCTGGAATAATTGATGGGAATAACCAAATGAGAGTGTACTTCCCACTAAAGCCTAACCACAATATGCAGCAAGTTTTTTTCACAATAGACTTATTTTATATACATTTAGATTGTGTGAAGAACTGCGAGTCATGCAAATGCACAGAAGACAGTATTATTGCCTTTGATAAGCCTAAGTCCAATGGGGACATTCCATGGGTCGTCTTTGGGACAGAATTCCTCTTTTAAATCAGTTGATGAGAACAAAGAACATGTGAAGAAACTAAGGAAGGTTCTATAGCTGCATATAAAGATTTGTGCTATTGGGCTTGAGTCAAGGGCAGGAGTTTTGAAGAAAAAGTAACTGGGCTTTATGGCTTTATTTTCATCTTGGTAATAATTAGGGGTTAAAGAGAAGTAGCAAAATTAAGTGGTACCAGCATGAACAAAGTCTGTGGGTGATGTGTTTGCATTGGTTGGTGGTGGGCAAGTTGATAGAGAGGAGTTTGGTGACAAGTTGAGGAATCTGGATTTGTTCCGAAGCCTACCAGAAAGTAGTTGCGTTGGTTAGGATGAAAGTAAAGTTTTAAGAATTTTCATAAGGCTTTGGTAGCAAGAAGATACTAAAATTGAAGATATATGGAACGACGTCTAGAAGCAACATTGTTGCCACAGGAAAGCACAATGCCAAAAGCCATGGTGAATGGAAAACATGGGAATGGAAAAGACAGAGTGAGTCTAAAAGATACTGAGGGAAAAGGATCAATAGTTCTTGGTGACCAAGAAAATGCTTACAAAGGACTGCGTGTTTCATAGATAACACACAGCATGTGTTAAATCAATGGCCCTGTGATGTAGGAGAAAGAAAAAAATAAATTACAATAAAGCTAAAATTGGGTAAGTGGATTCCCCAAGGTAAAGCATGTTTTCTCATAAACAGAAATGGACATTCTGAGAGACGAGTGTTTTTCCAATTGACTAGTTTATCTTGCCCTAATAATTGCCCCCAAAATTCTCCTTAAAGGTTCTTTTTTTTTTTTGTCATCTAATTCCTAACTTCTACAACCTTGACGTCCTCCTTAAAGTGGCATGTTCTGCTTTCACTGAAGCTAGCGGCTGCCCAACACTCCTCTCCATTGTCATCTTTACTCTGAACGCACAGGGGAACAGTGAGATTTGACTCCTTCCTCACTCTTCCAGGTGAGTTTATCTGTACCTACACTCTCTCCTGGGGATCTCCCTTGACAGTTCTGGCCAGGTGACCGAGTTGTGCTGCCTGGAATTGTTGGCTTCATGTATGGCTTATGCCAGACTGGTCTAAACGTTTCATCATAAATTCATACTTTTTTTTTTAAAGGTATTTGCCAACAGGACTTGTTTCTCCACCCCAGCTCTTGCTTTTCCCACAAGATACAGATGAGTCAACACCACCATTGTGGAAATGCATTATACTGTTGCCATCTAGTATCTACAGAAGTGTGAGAAATGAACAGTACCTTAGATTTGTTAAAAATAAATCTGCAGGGTTTTTTTTTTTTTTTTTTGCTTTGTTTTCTCCTTCAGTTTGTTTTTTGCTCGCTTGAGTGGTCTGTTCAGGAAATCGCTTTATAGCTAGGTGAGTTTTTGAGGTTTAGTTCTTTCATAGGGTTTCTGTATCTCTTGGTTTTACACAAAAGCAAACTCTTTAAGAATTACCGCTTGCTTTTAAAAAAATTCTAAAATTCGAATAAAACAGTAATTATAGATCCTTAGCTTTTGGGGAAGAAGATTGATAGCATTTAAGAAAGTTTCCCTTTCCTAGCCCGTTTTTTTTTCCAAGTTGTGAAGAGAATACTTTATTGGGAGAAATATAAAAGGAGAAAGGAGGATAGAAGTAGAAATGGGGACAAAAGGAGAAAGGAGGGTAAACTTGCTAGTTAACACTGGGACGGAGGTCTGGAGGAGCGGCATAGTGGTGAAAGCACTTGCCTTGCAAGCTCAAGGTAAGTTAGATTCCCCTGTACCACATAAGCTGGGCGTGGTGGCACACGTGCCTGTACTCCCACACTCAGGAGGCTGAGGCAAGTGGATTGTCCTGAGTTCAAGGCCAGTCTGGGTTACACCAGTGAGTTCAGGACCAGCTTGGGCTGTAGAGCAAGACCCTGTCTCAAAAAAAAAAAAAAAAAAAAAAAAAAAAAGAAGTGGGACCAGAAATATGGGTTACTCCTTTTAGCTCATATATATTTCTATCTCCTCCTTCCTTAAGAAGAGATAAGAAAGCTAGTAAGAGATTATTCTGAAATATGGACTTGGAGAAAATATATGTATGAGTCATCTTCTGCTTAACTAATTAATGAAGAATTGATAAAGTTTTGCTTTTTGTTTTGATTGATACTGGGGATTGAACCCATGACCCACATACTGAGCTATATCCCCAGTCCTCCTCTCTTTTCTTTCTTTCTTTCTTTCTTTCTTTCTTTCTTTCTTTTCTTTTCTTTTCTTTTCTTTTTTTTTCTTTCTTTCTATGAGACAGAGTCTCACTAAGTTGCCCAAGCCATGGTTAAACTTGCATTTGTCCTCCTTCAGTATCCCGGAATGCTTGGATTTGAGGTGTGCACCATCTTGCTCAGTTATTAAAGTTCTAGTTTTAATGGAGATGAGAACAATCATAGGGGACAAAGAGATTATAAAACCATATCTCTTATTTGTCCAAACAGAAAATCAGTTTTTCTGTTAGAATTATGCTTTGTTATTGTGCAAATAAGCAAGTCAGTTTGGAGTCCTTTAATTTTCACCAGTAATCATGTCTCTCTCCTTAATTTGAAAAGCTTTTATAACTGGTTAAAAGTGTTTTCCATCATGCTCTGTCTTGCTCATGTGGTACACCTGGCCCCTAGCATGGTGCTTTGCTTTTAGTGGGTATTCAATATACTTGTTGGACAAATTAATGGATATTTGGTGGCTTTCTCCAGTTAAATGGCAGTAAATTAATTTGGAAAGACCCCTTAATCTCATCACACTCATAATTGATTTTCTTTGCATCTTTTAGATTTCATTAACGACACATTCTTTTTTTTTTTTTTGAGACAAAAACTCACTGAACTCACTGTGTAGCCCAGGTGGGCCTTGAATCAGGGCAGACCCTCTTGCCTTAGCCTTTTGAGTGCTGGGTTTATGGGTATGCACCATCACGGCCAGTTTATGTGGTGCTGGGGTGTTGAATCCAGAGTGTTGTGCTTGCTAGGCAAGTGTCATTGTGCTATTCTTCCAGCCCCCTAATTAGATCTTCTGTAGGTTTTAGTTACTGTAAACTTGAAATTTTGTATGATTTCAATGTAAAATTTTCCTGTATGTTTTAAAATGGCCAAGCAAGGCCTAGTGGCTCAAGCTCAGAACTCTGGGAAACTGAGGTAGGAAGACTGCAAGTTTAAGCCCAGCCTGGGCAATTTTATCACTTAGCAAGACTTTGTCTCAAAAAATACGAAATGGGCTGAGCTGTAGCTCAGTGCAGAATCCCTGAGTTTAATCCCAAGTGCTGAAAAAGAAAAGAAAAAAGTCAAATGCCAATAATTCTCCTTTAATGTTACATGTGAGTAACCTGAAAATGTTATCTTATTTACAACAAATATGGCTGAAGAATTATGGCTAATTTTAATTTATGTGGACTGAGATTGAAATTCTTCATTTGAATTATTGGTTTGAACTTGCCTATGGCCAAGTTACTTCAAGGACCTTGCCTTTCTTATGCAGAATCAATAAAGAGAATGCAACATTTTTGTGTGCAGAATTATGATTTCCTCAATGGAGTTTGAATAATGTTGCAAAAACAGAAAAGACTGCTAATATTCTAAATAGAGGAAGTCCAAACAACACATTTTCCAACTTTCTTTAGAATTACTTCAGACAAATTTTGTTAATATATAATCCTTTGAACCTCTAACCTCAAACAAAAATCATGTGTTGATTTGGAGGTTTTCTCACACTGAATTAGAACTTGGTAGATTTATATCAACAGAGGAGACAATTTATATAAGCTTAGGTGTAGAAGCTTTTTCTAAAACAGCCTGCCTGTCAAGACCAAAATGCAACACGTACAAGATGATCTTCTGAAACAATATCTTTTCAAAGATAGGTTGCAAAGTAGAAACGGCTTCTCTAGAAACAGTTCACGCTTTTTTTTTTTTTTTTTTTTTGAGTTCTCTGTATTGCCCAGACTGTCCTCAAACTAGCAACCTCCTGCCTCAGCTTTCTGAGTAGCTGGAAATATAGGCATCTGTCACCATGTTCCATTGTCTTCAGGCTTTCTGGCTTGGGTTATACTGTTATCACTGAGGTAGCTCATTTTACTTTCTTTTTGTTATTTTACTGTGTATCAGCCTTCCAACCCGGGGTGTTGTGCTAACTGCCTTGTCACATGCTTTTGGTGGGGTCACTTGCTCCTGATTCTGTACAGATCAGTACTCCTACTCTTTTTATTCAGAACTAAAGTGAAGCTCAGAAAACTGATGGGGGGGTACTGAAGAGGTACTGAAATTTCTCTTAATGGTGGGCAGCTTGTGTCACAGTCCTGACAGAGAGAGCCAGTTACAACTACTGACTTTGCTTCATCAAAAAGAAAATTTGAGTTCCATATGGTAGATGTAAAAGTTCTGAATAAACTGGGTATGGTGGATTATATCCCAGCTGCCTGGGAGGCTGAGACAAAAGAATTTTGAAGCCAGGTTGGGCAACTTAGTGAGATCCTGTTTCAAAATTAAAAAAAAAAAATTTTTTTTTTTTTCTTTAAAGAAATTGGCCATGAGGCTTAGTGGTAGAGTGCTTGCCTAGCATACATGAGTCCTGGGTTTAATCTCCAATACTGAGAAAAAAAAAAGTTTAAAATACAAATGCCCTTTCTGACGAACAGAAGTTCATTCTGACAAGAAATGATGGGAAGAGCAGTCCAGGTAGAAGATTTGTAACTCCAGTGTGTCTCTCTTTTTCTGGGATTGACTAAACATTGCAGAGTTTGTTTGGGACATTAGGAAACAGATAATATCAACAGGGCTTTTTTGCTCATGGGGGAGGTAGGAAGAGAGAATTCATCTATGAGACCAGTTATTCTGCCTTTTTTTTTCCTGCAAAGCAAAAAGAAAGGTCAATTTTGCTTAAAGGTGATGGAATGGAACAGTTTCAGAGCGTTAGCAGACCACATTTCATGCTTTGGTTAGCATCTTGCTTGTTAAAATGTTGAATTGTATCAGGTTTCTTTGTTGAAAAGGAAGGCGCTAGGGCCCTGGAGTGAGATGTTGGCTTTGTTGTGTGACCACAGAGGCTGGTTTTGTACTAATTTCCTCTAGGGCTTGTGATGAAGTCAGTAAACCACAGCCTTCAGCATGCTATGCTCAGGCAGCAGCGGTGGCTTCTCCGTGTTGTCTCAGCCATGACACACATCTGACATGCCCTCCCTCAATCCACTCAAAGACTGTTTCTCTTGCTGTGCAGCATGGACCAAAGAGAAGTTCTGCAGAAGTTTCTGGATGAGGCCCAAAACAAGAAAATTAACAAAGAGGAGTTTGCCAATGAATTTCTGGTGAGTCCTGCGTGTAACACTCTTAAAGTAGTTAGCATACACTACTTCAGTGACTATGGTGGTCTAAGTCTTCTAGCTCAAATTACTTTTGGGATAATATGAATATCAGAACTTGAAAGAAAGAAAGTGACCTGACAATTTGACTTCTTTGAATGGTCTGTATGTTTTTTAGGTATTTTTTTGAAAAATACTAGTTTTAATATTTTGCTTGCCGGTCCTTTTGAGTTTCACTAGGGATCCTACAGGACACATACAAAGCTCCAGGTATATAAATATTAACTGTACATCCAGAGCTCCCTAAGTATCTGAGTTATGGTTTATGCTTCAAATTACTAATTAATATAACAGGAAGAGCCCAAGATGAACTTTTCATGGGCTGTTGTGTTTTTAGCCTCTATCCATGGGACTCTGAATAGATGAGAAAAGTTTTTGAAGAGCACTAAAATGACCCAATGCCTGTCTGCCTGCCTGTCTTTCTTTCTTTTCCCCTCCATTTTATTGATATGTATATATGCAATACATAATGTTTACATTGAACTTGAGTATTTTGTGCACATATATATTGCAGCAAAATTACAAATCCTTCCTCTCTCCCTTTTTGACTCAGACCCTCCTTCCCACTAACTTCTATTATTTTCTTTCTTTCTTTTCTACTTCTGTTTTGTTTTTGATACAGAGTCTTGCCCTGTTTCCAAGCTTATCTTGAATTCTATGTAGCCGGGGTTAATTTTGAACTTGAAATCCCCTTGCCTTGGCTTCCTGTACTCTTTCCTCTTTTTTCTTTATTTTAAGGGGGAAAAAATCAGAATGTGTGTTTTTATAATGACATACTTTTCTTAACTTCTGTTGCTTGGAGAGGTGGAATGGCTAGAGTGGAGTGTAGAGACAGGGAGGGACACAGAGAGAGTGCATGGTAGCCTCCGGTCAGGTGGATTTGATTGCCAAAGAAATAATACATTTGCTCTGAGGGAACTGGGGCTCTTGTTGTAGTGAAGTCTGGGTAGGCCTCATTCGCCCTGTACCTGGCACTTCAAGAGCACAATATGTGTGATTGTACCTATCATGTGTTCAACATGCTTCCAGCTCATGTTGGAGAGTTATGAGAACTTTGAGCTTTGGCTCTTAAGCTGTGAAGTAGAAAAAAGACATGGGAATTGATTGTGTCATCAAGTTATTATTTGACATATTTCTTAATCTCTCCAAATCTCTGTTTGCTAACTCATAAAATGGAACTAATAACTTATATCCCCTATCCTCACAGAACTGTTGTAATGATTAAATATCAATAGTAATTGCGAGCCAGGCATGCTCGTGCACGTCTCTAATCCTAACTGCTCTTGAGGCTATGGTAGAAGGACTGTCAGCTCAAGGCCAGACTGGGAGACTTAGTGAGACCCAGGCTCAAAAAAAAATGGCCATTCATTAATGCTTACTGAGAACCTACTACCTATCCACTTTAGTTCTAGGCACTAAGGATACAATAGTGAACAAAATGAACAAGACTTTGCTTTTGGAGCTAATTTTCTGGTACAATAGCAGATGTGAAAATACTTTGTAAACTTCCTAACGATTAGATAGTTTGATCAAGTGGTTACATATTATAATAGGAACTCCCTGTATCAGGTCAACTTGGATAAAACATGGTGTCGTGAAAAATATGCTGTTATTATGGCAATCTGAGCCCTCTGAGTAGAATTACCAAAGGGAAAATAAAGAGGAAGGCCTAGACTTCGTCTGTTTCGACATGTACCTGCCCTTGAAGCGTAATTTCTGACCTAAATTCACCTAAGACATAAGGTAAAAAAGTGAGCTGAGAGTCTAAATCTGCCTCTGCTTTATCCTGATTGTGTTTTTTAAATATAATATAGACTGCATCCCAATACATCAGCCTTTTGTAGCTCATGTCATTATAATCACTCATCAAATTGTAGCAGCTACCTCCTAACTAGTTTATCCACTTCTAGCCTAGCCCCACTTTCAGTTAATTTTCTGTTCAACATCTGAACGATCTTTTAAAAATATAAATCTGGTCATGTTTTCCCTGCTTAAGAACTTTTAGAAGTTCTTTTTAAGGTGTCTGTAATTGTGAGCAAAAATACATTTAGAAAAGTATGTAAAATATGTAATTCTAAAGCAATAACCACCAATACAGCTACCATCCAGGTTATTAAATACAGCAACATCAGACCCTGAAAGATCCTGTCATCCCTTTCCCATCAGGTCCCCGCCAGCCACCCACCCACCTGCCCAAGGAATAATCACTGTCCTGACTTTTATATTAATCACTTCCTCACTTTTCTAGCTTCTGATTTTGAGAACCTTGTTTTTAGGTGGTGATTAAGTGGAATCTCACTGTTCACTGACTCATGTCCTCCAGTGGAAAAACAGAGTCTTGTCCTAGGCCCCACCTAAAGGTTCAGCTGAGACACCAGAGAAGTAGCTTTGGGGTGAGGGCAATGTTAGTGGGGTCAGGGGAGGGGCCCAGATTGCTTGAACAAGGTAGACACTACCGTGAAATCAGAGGGCCTTTCCACTTGTTCATGCCCATATCCCCCATTCCACCTTAAGCTCTTAACATACTGTCCTAGGATTTGATGTTTCTGAAGTTTTAAAAATAATCCTGTGCGAATGCTACTGCTACCCTAATTGGTGGTGGCTTTGTGGAAATTACCAAAATACATCTTTACTTCTGGGTGGATGCCCCATGTACCCAATTCCTCCCCTCTCCTCGTACTCAGGGCCATGGCTCAGACTGTAGGCCTCAATTCTGCCTTGGCTGGGCGTCTGTGCATAACAAAATACTAATAACTGGATGAAGCAGTCCTGCTGTGGTAGCTGATGCCAGTGCCAGGCTGCTAGGTCTTTCCCCTGTGCCAGAACTACATACAGTAGTCTTTTGGTGGCAGGCTATTTCCTTTGCCTTGAACATTCCTTATATTCCTCTGTACCTAGTTAACATACAGTAATTCTTTAATGTCAACATGGTGGTCATTTCCTCAAAAAGTCTTTCTTTCTTTTTTTCTTTTGTTGTTGTTGTTTTGGAGATTGAACTAGGCCCTTGTGCATGCTAGGCAAGCAAGCACACTACCACTGAACTATACCCCCTGTCATGAGACACCTTTCATGATCTCCCTGATTAGATCAAATTTCCCACTATAAGTTATTAGCAGCATCTCTTATTTTTAGCCTAATCCCAATTTTACAATTATTTGATGAATGTCTGCTTCTTTATTAGATTGCAGCTTCATAAAAGCAAATTTCATCTTTAGTTCTGCATATTGTGGTAGCCTATGTGACTTATATAATGTTTGACATATAGTAGACACTGAAACACAGGTGAGTTAGACAACTTATCCAAAGACCATTCCCGGTCTTTCCTAGCTCATACTCACTCGTGCTCATGTGTGTGTGTATATATATATATATATATATATATATATATATATATATATATATATATATGTATGTTTCTGAGATAGGGTCTCCTTAAATCACTAAGTTGCTCAGGCTAAGCTCAAATTTGAAATCCTCCCACCTCAGCCTCCCAGAGTGCTGGAATTAATTATAGGCATTTGCGACTGGCTAAAGTTATCTAATTTTTGGGTTTGTGCTCTTGATATCTTCTATCCCTGCTGTACTGCCTCCAATTTATTCATTGACATTATTATTATTATTATTATTATTATTATTATTGTTATATATTTTTAAGACAGGGTCTCACTCTGTAGCCCAGGCTGGTCCTGAGCTCATGGAGCCCAGGTTGGCCTTAAACTCATGGCAATCCTCCTGCCTCAGCCTCCCAAGTGCTGGGATTACAGACTTGTGCCACCACACCCAGCTTATGTGGTCCTAGGGATCAAACTTGGGTACCTAGGTCTTGACTTAGCGCTTCTCAACTTCTGAGTCATTCCTCCAGCCTGACATTAATTTTTTAAACTTTTAAAAATTATGAAATATGACCACAGAAAAGTGCTTTCAGATTAGATACAGTTTAAAAATTAGCAATAAATCAGGCACTAATATAATCACATTGACAGCAAGAAATAGAACACTGTCCATAAACAGAAATCTCTTAGGGGTCCTTCCAAATAACAACTCCTACCTCTTGCTAGATTAGAAGTAAAAACTATCCTGACATATTTTTCATTGTTTTTCTGTATTGCTTTAACATCTACCTATTTTACCTCACTAAACAACTGAGGTTATTTTATCTGTTTTAAACTATATACATGTACTTATATAGATACACACACAAACACACACACACACACACACACACACACACATATAAAGTGAATCATACTAAATGTTTTATTGCATATCTTCTTTTCACTCTATATTACTTTCGTAAAATTCATCAATTTTGTTGCCTGCAGACAAGTCTTAACTTTTTTGAAAAATTTTTATCAGTTCTGTCAAGGATCAGTAGATGCAGTTGCTGTTGTACAGAATACATGGAGAGAGGTCAGGTAGTTGCTGTGGGGAGGCATTAACCATATTTAATCACCATAACCCATTGTCCAGTCTTCAGCTTTGCTGGTCTAGAAATTCAGTTTCATTATTATCACCACAGATGATCAGGACCAGGAAATTGGCTCACAATAGTCAAAGACTCAAGAAATTCACCAACAGTCCAGTTTATCAAATTTTTAAGGGAAACAACTGCCAAGCAAAATAGAAGTTTGCATTGGTTGTCCAGTGTATTGCCTATTTTGTAGAAAAAAAAGGACTAAAAACCAATTCTAATCAGAAAGGGCTTGATGAGCATGGTGATTTTAATGACCTCAGCTATGATGGGGCGGCATCTTCATTTCCTCCTTTGAGCCTTCAGGCTGATGGCCAGTATTCATTACTGGAAAGTACAAGAGACAAAGCGACAAGTGCCTGCTATCTTACTTTTCTTCTTCCAAACTTAATGAAGACTATTGTCTCCATTAGCACATTCTTCTTCATTTTGATTGTAATTTATGAAGGAACAGACATCCTCTTTGGCCATTTACTGTTTATAACAAGTATATTGCAGTTTATGTGAGTTAAGGCTTGATTATGTGTCATATACTGATCAATTTTGCTGCATATGTTTATGTTGAAAACTCCTTAGAAATTTTTCTTTTTTTACAATGGATACAGTTAAAGCATCTTCATTTAGAAAACATGTGTAAAAGTGTGAACTATATGTAGAAAGTTAGATATTAAGCCGATATATAGTAATTTTTGTCAATATATTTACACAATGAGAATATAGAAATATGAACACAGCTTCCTATAGGAAAAGTAATTTGATTATCTCTTCCTTTAAAAATACTTTAGTGTTAAGAAACAGCAAATAGAAGTCCAAATAAAAATATTGTTGCTACCACTTTACCTATCAAATGGATTCATGTTTAAAACAGTACAATTCTAATGTAGATCAGAATTTAAACATATGGAATCTCTCTCTCTCCCTCTCTCTCTCTTTGTTTTCTTTCACCTTTGGTTTCTTTTTCATTTTCTTCATACGCAGTCTTATACACTGCTGGTATAATCTTTCTGAAGGTAAATTTGTATTCTATTCCAATATATTTGTGTATATTAGAATTCATTATAATAAGCAAATTTGTTGCCCTCTCCTGAGAATTCATTTGAAAGAAATAATGAAATATATTTATATTTTGGCCACACACTGTAATATTTTTGTAATTATGAAATGTTGGAAGTAATTTAATACCCCACAATAGTAAGTAACAATATCAAGATTATGCTCCATAGTGAAATAGAATACTCAGCAACCATTATAAACAATGTCAAAGAACACAAATTAATATGTAAAAGAAGTCACAAAACCTCATTCACATATAGATAAAACACTGGAAGTTAATGTTACAAAATATCAAAAACATTTAACTCTAGGTAGTGGAATTATAGATGATGTTTATCATATTTTTGTTCATCTTTTTTTTCAATAATGTGTTCTTTAAAAGATCTGTATTTAATTTTTCCATTAAACAATAAGAAGCAAAATCAAAATAAAGTTTGAATTTCTTGGAGGTGAGGTGTTTCTTTAGAAGGGGTAAATATTAGACTTACCAAATGTAAAGATGTATTTATGAAATAGGAGGATTCATTGAGCCCCAGTAGAAAGACACTCAGGTCTAAGGGCCATAGCTAAATGCTAATATTAGCTTAAAATATAACCGACGTCTGATTGGTGTCATAGCACCTTCTAGAGACTTATCATAGACAGATCAGGGAAGACCTGGAAACATCTTGGTTCTGTATATATTTATGGTAATGATACTAATATTATACTAATGATACAGTTGTGAACACAGTCACTCCTGCATGGCAAGTGCACAAATATCTGTTGAACTGAAATGACTCATTCATGTGAATCAGCTTATCACTTGATCATTTCTTGATTTCTGTGCACATTAAGGTGCATTTTTTTGCTACCCTCATTAGAATAAATAATCACTTCATCTCTATAGTTGATTTTTCTCAACCTCATTTCTAGCCTCTAAGTGGGGACCATGCTGTCCTACATTTTCAGTTTCTCGTGGGGCACTTTTTCATCCATTTCTTGTCACTTCCTCTTTTCTTACATATTTAAAGTTGAACCTTGGTTTACTCATCCCAGTGTAGCTATGGCCTACTCATCCACCTGCTCACCCTACCAGTGTACTAGAAACCAAGTTCCATAGTTTGCCTGTGTTGTTAGTGGTGTTGTGTGTACACTCAGGTCCAGTTCAGGCTTGGTCTTCCTTACTATTGATAGTATACCTTTTTAGAGGCTTTGGAGGCCAGAATTCAGTACTATTCTTTAGCATTCATACTTTCTATGTCTTATTGTAGGCTTGGTATAATACTCACCTACAGTCATAAGGAATTGAACTATTTTGAGGAGCTCTGGAGTTTATACAACTTTGATACACCTCTCCCCCTAGGACAGAAGGGCTGAGGTTTTTTTTTTTTAATTTCTGTATGATAATGTAGCTCTTCAAGGAAAAGACATTGTGGGCTACTTCTTTCCTTCCTACCTTCCTTCTTTCCTTTCTTCTTTTCTTTTTTTTTGAGGGGGGAGGAAGGGGAGAAGGGGAGTGACCTTAATTATTTATTAGTCTATGAGAAAAACATGCAAAAAGACTGAGTCCTGATTTCCAGAGTGTTAGAATCAGGGCTCCAGTTTTGTTCCCTGTTATGGTAGGAAAGAGGTAATTTAGTTTATAAACCAGGTGAATTTCCATGATTATCAGGCACACAGAGAATCTGGTTTCTCATATATTCAACCCTATTGTAGGGCCCACAAGAGTGCTGGTGTATTTATTCTTTGGTGTTTTTTTTTTTTGGTACCAGGGATTGAAGCCAGGGTCTTGAGCGTGCCAGGCAAGCGCTCTGCCACTGAGCTACATCCTCAGCCCAGGTGTATTTATTCTTTCTACCACTCTTCCCCTGATTTCTCTTGATGGTGCTTCCTCTAGGGAACTCACATCGTCTACCTTGTGGTGCAGAAAAATATTGTCACTTTTTGAGTTCCTCTCTTTTCTTCCCCAACTTCAACCTACTCCCTTGGTCTTGCTTTCTTTTTTATACCCTTTCGTTTCTACTTTCAGAGTTCCCCCTTTCTGGTACCAGTTCTTTTTTTATCAGTTTTTTTTTTGCCTTAATTTACCATTTTGTTTGGTATGAGAGCCTTGGCGTCTGCCAATAAGAAAAGAGAAATAAAAAAAGGAGGACTTCATAGTGGTCGATCTTAGGTAGATATCTGGAGGGAAAATCAAATCATTCATACTTTCTAAGTAAACAATTCTGTAGGTATTTCCTGTGTGATGTTTTGCTGAGAATTTTCCTTTTTCATGTAGCCAGATGGCTCCAGGATGGGGAAAGGAGTAGGAGGGGAAAAAAAAGCCATTCTACCCATAGTTGATAGTTACAGTGTATATAGTTTACACATATACATGTAACATTTACCTGAGATATTTTATGAAAATAATGAGCATATCTTACAGAAAAGGCTTTAACTATAGAATCCGCCCTAAAAGCATTATACAAAAAAAAAAAAAAGCAGAAACAAAATAAATGAAAACAGTGTAACAAAGGAGGGTGCAGTAGGGTCAGTTCTGGAGATTTTGAGAAAGAATTGTTCTAGAACTTAAGATCTTTTCAGCAGACCTAGGCAATGTGAGATGATGATTCCGAAGGTGCCTACAAGCAGAGAGAGCTGAAAACTTGGTGTGAATTCAACTTAAATATTTTATAGTCTTCTACATGCCATATATTTAGTTCAGTTCCAATCTAGTCCATCTTAGTAAAACTATGCTCTACAAACATAAATTTGGCCACTTCTAAACCCAATTATGAATGTTTACAAAAATCCAATCAAGCCAGGATTTAATAACTGACTGTGTAACTGCTTTTAGTAGGTCATTTGTGTCTGATCAAACTCTAAAATGGAAGAAAAAAAAGGTCATTGGAAGAATATATATGCTGGCATGTGTGGTCCTGCAAATAAGCAAACACTAATTGGCTGTCCTATTTGTCATCTTTAATAGGAAAAGGTTACATTCCTATCCATTGGTTTGTTAAAAGTAATTGTCTATTATTGTATTTAGACAATATCAATTTAGTTGGCTTTTAGATGGTTAGTAATTAGTTGTGATCTGAACTCTTAGCTCACAAACACATTATGATTCCAATTTTTACGTCTTTTTGAAGACTCAGATAGTCGCCATGTTCTCCTGAGCCCATTCTGAAGCCTAAAGATAGATTCAGATGTTTTGCCACATGAAAGTTTTATTCTCTGCTGCTTCTTTGCTCTATAGCTCTCTCTTCTCAGTGACATCATATCTTTAACTTAGACTCCTCTTTCTGTGCTCAGTTTTTAAGAAAACTACTTAGTAAATCTCTTGAAATAAACTCCTGCACATAAATACATATCCTAAGTATGTGAAAACAAAGAAACATTAGCAGCCATGTAACAGTAATAACAATCCTTTTTAGATTTTTTTCTTGTTGCTGGCCATTTTAGAAAAGTTTATTTTATTCTCATATTAGTTCACCCGGGGGAAAACCAATATATCAGCATCAAGGCTGAAAATGGCAAAAGGATGCACTTATGGGTAGTTAAAGGAATGTTCTAGTTTTAAAGAAGTTATATTTCATCTAATTGTCATCGATACTAATTTGTGCAATATTGAAAGAACCCAGTAGTTATTTTAAAAGCTTTTAAATTGGAGATCAGTTTGAAATGAGAAACTTTTAAGTTAGAGATCAGTTTGAAATATGAGAAAGCTACCTTAGAGTTCAGCTAAGGAGTTTGTTTGCTTTGCCTTGTGGCAAAATGGATTGATTGAAGTTGCTTTGAGCACAGGAGAGATGAGGAAAGTATAAATTACATTAATTTGGATAATTATGCCCAATACATTCGAAAGGAAAAAGACATGTTAAGATGAGTTGCTGAATAATTATGCTATTTAAGGCATGCCTAAGGGACAGCACCTGTAGTCACATATCTGTAATAAGCCTGGAATAAAGGCTGATGGGAGACCCAGCATAGGAAGTCATTTGCACTTGCTCACTGAAGTTGAGGTGGGATTATGGAAAGGGGAAACCCAAAGTGCCTCTCGGTTTCCAGACAATGGTTGTTTGGGATAAAAATAATGTCAATGGCATTACAGTGACAATAGAGTTGGATTTTAGTTTTAAATGTGCTGAATCTGATGTGACATGGAAATGTCTAGTACATAATTGGGAAATTGAGGCTGATATTTAATAAGAAGAACTTGCTATGAAAATTTAAATTTTATCCAGCAGGGGCTGGAAATATAAATTAACTTCAATCAATTAAATCAATAAAAACTTACATACCTTCTTTGCGAGTATACAGTTTCTGAGCGATTATATATAGTTGGAGAATAACGGAGAGTTGGGGATTTAATGTTGGAACTTTGGATACTTCTCAATTGGAAAGAGAGAGAACCAACAAGAAAGAGTGGGAAATGGGAAGGATAAGTCAAGAAAGAGGAGAACCAAGATAATGTAGACTAATAAGGGACAAGGAAGAAGGAAATTTCAAGAAGGAAGTTAAAGAGGATGGAGACTGAGTGTATGCTGAAGTATCCAGTCCACAGGATATAATTCATACTCCTTGTATGACTAATTCTTCATCATATAGTAGAAAAGTCTTTTTTTTTGTGTGTGTGTGGTGATAGTGGTAGTGGTATTGAATCCAAGGACTTTACACCAAGCTACATTCCAAGTCCATTTTTATGTTTTGGTTTTTGAGACAGAGTCTTGCTAAGTCACTGAAAGCTCCAGGCTGGGCTCAAACTTGCGATCCTACCACCTCAGCCTCCCAGACTGTTGGGATTTCAGGCCTACCCCACTGGACCTGCCTATTTTCTTTAGGTTTAATTAACATATACTTTCATTGATTATGCTAAATGCTTCTCCTTTCTTCTTTTGCAAAGAGACTAGCGCTTACAAAATTCAACCCTGGTAGATAAAGTTTCTTTGAAAGATAATGGAGATAAAATTTGGGAAAAGGATGATTTCTAACAAGGAGTCAAAGAATAACTATTATTTCCTCTAGGCTAAAGTTTTGGTCTTTAGTCTAGTGTTGGAATTACTTCACATCAATTTTTTCAATGTGATACTGGAAATTAAATCCAGGTCTTCACTCTGTGCCATATCCCCAGCCCTTTTTTATGTATTTTGAGACAGAGTCTTGCTAAGTCACCAAGTTACTCAACCTTGACTTGACCTTGCAGTCTTACTGCCTCAGCTGTCCAGCTTCCATGTGTGTGCCACTGTGCCTGGCTTCTTGATGGTTTTTATTTAACTGCATTAAGCTAGTTCCTATCTTATTCAGATAACATTTCATCAACAGAGTATGATGTTATTTAGATTTTTGTTTGGTTGAAGATGGGCTTAAAGTTTGAATCACATTAAAAAAATGACTGCTTTGGAACTGAAATCTTCGACATTTGTGATACATAGATTTTTTTCAGTTAAAAGTTCATTTCCATTTAGAAAAAATATCTGAAATAAAAAGACTAATGGAACTTACTAACTTTTCTAGTGATGATGAACTAAATAGGAGCTATAAGAAAAAAATTGGTATCTGCCTGTTGGATGGAACTATATAGCTCACTTTCCAAAAAATACTAGTTTTTTCAATACTTACCAGTTTCACATTTAAGATGTAGCTGCCTGTGGCTTAGCTGCAACAAGTATGATCTTTTCACTTCTCACAATGTTCTTGAACTCTTTTATGCCCTGTCCTCAATGGAGTCAGCACCATATGATACTAATAGGGAAGAGAGAGTGTTAGGAAAATAGGAAATAAAAATTCTCTAAAGATAGCTTCTTACCTTTTTTTGTTAGGAAAATTAATTATTCTTGAAATTTTATTACAGAAACTGAAAAAGCAATCTACTAAGTACAAGGCAGACAAAATTTATCCTACAACTGTGGCTCAGAGGCCCAAGAATATCAAGAAAAATAGATACAAGGACATTTTGCCCTGTAAGTCCCATTCCTTTTTAGAAACTTTGTTCCTTCTCCTAATTTCAAGCATTTCCGTCTCTTTTTACCTTCTGCTTATGTTCCTAATCTTAGAACATGGCATTTATTTATCAAAGAGCATTCATTCATTCAATTAGCCATAAAACCTTTTATAATATCCACAATTTACAGTATTAGGCTCTAACTTACCTTTCTCTGTAAGCTTTCCTTGTTCATTAAACTATGTCTTTTTCCGTTTAGATGATCATAGCCGGGTAGAGCTGTCTCTGATAACTTCTGATGAGGATTCCAGCTATATCAATGCCAACTTCATTAAGGTACATTGAAAAAATTCATGGGTTGATTGAAGTTGCTTTGAGCACTGGAGAGATGAGGAAACTGTAAATTAAAATGAGTGAGGAGAGGACAAGGTGAGAGGAGAGTATCGTCCGTAGTCATGCTACGTAATTTCTTTTCCTCTGTAGGGAGTTTATGGACCCAGGGCTTATATTGCCACTCAGGGCCCTTTATCTACAACTCTCTTGGACTTTTGGAGGATGATTTGGGAATACAGTGTCCTGGTAAGTGCGAAGTTGTGTCTGTTACTTTATTCTTTCATTCTTATGATGTGACTAAGATTTCCCCTTTCATTAAAACCAGTGCTTTTTAAAATTGGATGTTGGAATATTGTATGCATACATTTTTAATTAAAATTACAGCGTCATTCTTGTTCAAGGAAATGAAAGTTCACACCTTGCCAAGCTCTTTTGGTAATAAGACTTTACTGATTTGAATAGAGAAAAGGGAAGTGAGGATAGAAAGAAGGAAGAGGAAGAACAAGATTTTTTGTTTTTTCCAGTCCTGGGGATTGAACCCAGAACCTATATATCTTAGCTCTTTTTGTTTTTCATTTTGTTGAGAGTCTCACTAAATTGACAAGGCTGGACTCAAATTTGTCATCCTCCTGCCTCAGCTTCCCAGATTGCTGGGATTATAGGCAAGTACCACCCCACTAGCAAAAATTCCTTTTTTGTTAAAAAGCAAGCCAAGCAAAATGCAAAAAGTGACAGTGAACACTTTCTGACTCTGGGATGTATGTATTAACTGGTCTTTCTAGACCCAAAGATGTTTTAAGTTTTTCTCTCTTTTACCTCCAGATCATTGTCATGGCATGTATGGAGTTTGAAATGGGAAAGGTAAGTTACCCTCTAGTTCCTATTGATCTAAAAGGTAAAGAAAAAAACCAGAAAAATTAACAAAAATTTTTTTCTTAAGTGTGCATAGGTTTAAAAAAAAAATGTTTCCTAGTTTTCTATTTGAGAGTGACTTGAGATTTTTTTTCACCTCATAAAAGCTCATTTTTCCAATAAACAATAAAAAAGCTATGCTTTTTAAAGTACAGATGACTTTCTCATTTCTATTAATCAGATATATTTAACGGCCACTCAGAGCTTCTAACCCTGTGCTGTCCAAATGGTAGCTGCTTGCTACAAATAGCTTACTAAGCACCTAAAACACAGCTAGTGTGATGTGGGATCTCAATTACTTTATTTTGTTTTAATTAGTTTGAATTGAAAAACATACTGAATTCAGTATTAGAAAACTTGAAGTTTGTTTGAAACTACTTGGGCATGTGAAATTTTCTCAAATGTAAATTTTATTTAAATCTAAAAGAAAATATTTTCAGTGAAAATTTATCATTCCAATTGAGGTAAGCAATAAATATAAACACAGTGTTTAAGGTTAAGTCAAAAGTAGATTAAATAACTAATGATTGTATATGACTACATTTTGAAAAATTTTTGATATATTAAGCTAAGATGTATTATTAAAATTAATTTTACCTGTTTTCATTTTTGAACATGGCTATTAGAAAAATGTAAATTATGTTTGTAACTCACATACTTTTATTGGACATCACTGTTGTAACCTACTATCACCATTCTGAGTAAAAAATTCTAATAAAAATCAGAGAAACTTAGTATTTTACTTAGTTTGTATAACTATTTTCAAATACATATAATGTCTTTTTATTCTTTTGGAATACTGAAAATAAGTCAGTGATCCCTATTTCTAGTTTTTCAGACTTCTAGAAAATGTAATTTGAGTATTCTTTAATGTCTGTTTTCCCATCCTTTGGAGATTCTAGACTATAATGTTAGGATGAAGTTTAAGGTGGTTAGAAATGCTTAATCTATCATAAAAGACGTAGAGCTGAACCTGTTTCTGAATGAAGGACTAGATTTTATTTCCAGAAGATACAGACTATGCAGGAGGAAATCACTATATTCTGCTTTGTGCAACAGAAAAAATGTGAGCGCTACTGGGCTGAGCCAGGAGAGGTGCAGATGTGTTTTGGCCCTTTTTCCATATCCTGTGTAAGTATGATATCTTCTCCCATTATGACTGAGCAAAGCCTCCAGGATCTACTTTGTAGACAGCTTGTCTTTACCATTTCTAATATTTTAATCTTATTCTTAGGAAGCTGAAAACAGGAAATCTGATTATATAATCAGGACTCTAAAAGCCAAGTTCAATAATGTAAGTATAGAACAGGAATGATAAACTCAAAAGCCTACAGAATTAGGCAGTTAAATATATATGGGTGTGGCTCAGGTTGGGTGTAGGACTGTCAGAATAATGGATATTAAAAGGGACTTCTGGTGTAATCTGTGCTGCCCAGTCTTTTCCACACCATGGCATACGTACAAAGTGATGACATCTCGAGGTTGAGTGCTGAGTGCTTGGGTTGCCTTACACACCACTCATCCTTTCTGAAAACAAAGGACTTTAATATATTAGCATGTCTGTGACCCATTTGAGACAAACTATTTGGGAAGATCTGTCTTGAACTATTTTTATATTTACATTCTATTGTGAAGGGAGTCGTTTAGGTTAGCCAGTAGTAGATGACTTCAAATCAATCACTTTCTTATAAGGTAACTAACTGGTCACTTGTGATCTATATAAAACAAAACAAAACAAAAAAAGCAAAAAGAGAGAGAGAGAGAGAGAGAGATAGAGAATATAACCTAGTAACTCAGACTAATTTTTGTTTGTTCATTTTGTGGTATTATGGATTGAGTCTAGTACCTTTGCCCTGAGCTACAACCCCAGACTTGCCCCATTTATTTTTATTTTTTATTTTGAGACTAAGTTGCCCACACTGGGCTTGAATTTATGACCTTCCTGCCTCAGCTTCCCAGAGTGCTGGGATTACAGGCATATACTGTCACCTTCAGCTCAGACTAATCTTACAGCAGAATGAAGTAGAGGCCTAACCTTGAGCACTCCTCTCACTCTGGCTGTTTTTCACAGGAAACACGAACTATCTACCAGTTTCATTACAAGAACTGGCCAGACCACGATGTGCCTTCATCTCTAGATCCTATTCTTGAGCTCATCTGGGATATGCGTTGTTACCAAGATGATGATAGCGTTCCCATATGCATTCACTGCAGGTAGGACACCATATGTCAGTCTTACAAAAACTAAATATCCATCTAGGATTCTATAATTGAAAGGGAAAGGTCATTGGCAGAAATAAACTACAATAAATTCAACCTGAGCATTAAATGTATATTTTTTTGATAAATTACTTGTGACCATTATTGCTTTAGTGACTCTTGCCATGAGAAGTTGATAGAGTCTGGCTTGAGGTTCATTCTGGTGACAAACATACTCTTTGAAGAGGAGCATGGGGTTTGAAATATTTATTACCTCCAACTCTCTTCCATCTCAAAACTGAAGGTTAAATTTTCTAGCTACTGTCAATGGTCTATTCCGTACAAGTATACATGCTGTGGTGATCTTTCATTTCAGTGCCGGCTGTGGAAGGACGGGTGTTATTTGTGCTATTGATTATACATGGATGTTGCTAAAAGATGAGGTGAGTTTCTCTCAGCAGGCACTTTCTAACTCCTTTGCTTTCAGATTTACAAATAGTTTTATTTTTCAAACAATTTTCAAGATTCAACTTTTCTAGAAAATTCACTTGTAGACCCACCCTGACGGATATTTAAATTGGTTCCTAAGTTGGTAGTTCTTAAAGCGTGGTACCAGGGGCTGGCAGTTTTGCTCAGTGGCACAGCACTTACCTAGATTCATGAAACCCTGGGTTTCATCCTCAGCTATGCAAAATGTGGTTCCCGGACAAGAAGCATCAGCATCACCTGAGGACTTGTTAGAAATACAAATTCTTAGACCCTGTGCCATGATGGATCCAGGAATTCTGTAGGTGCAGCTCAGCAAGCAGACTTGGTAATTCTGATTCATGCTAAAGTTTGAGAACCACTGCCCTAAATTGCAGTTACTTGCTTTTTTGAAATCTAAACTGCTTTAGCAGATGGACTCAACTTACCTCAATGATAACTTCTGTTCTAACCTGTATGTCATTTTTAAGGTCTATTAAGAAATGGGTAGTTTAAAATATGGGCTTAAGATAGATCTACTCATTTCTTCTATATCATAAAATATATTCTTGCTTATCTGCTGTGCCTGGTGTCTCATTATGTCTTTGGTTTCAGACATTTGATCACCTCATGTGAAGTCATTCTGAAGAATTTTTAAAATCTTTCCTAGGAAAAAATCCAGTCTCTGAATCATGGCACAAAGGATAAGATACATTTAACTTAAAAAAGCATTCTTTTTCTGATACTATGTCATTAGGAAACCAGATGTCACAGAAGTAAAAAGAAAGTAGCAATGATTTATTAACAAAGGATTATAGGGAATAAGATACTTTTCCCTTTTCTTTTATAGATAATTCCTGAGAACTTCAGTGTTTTTAGTTTGATCCAGGAAATGCGAACACAGAGGCCTTCATTAGTTCAAACTCAGGTATGGACTATGGGAACAGATCAGAACATATGTCTGAGCCTTGCTCCAGCTCTGTGTTTAATGGTAAGGTATCCAAAAACTCCTGTGCTACTCAAATGTAACACCAATTTTCTCTTTAAGTCTAACCCATTTCTCATTTTTTGTTGTTGTTGTTGTTGTTCTTTTAGACAGGGTCTTGCTCTGTAGTCCAGGCTTGTCCTGAACTCACTATGTAGCCCAGGCTAGCCTTGAACTCATGACAATCATCCTGCCTCAGCCTCCCAAATGTGGGGATTACATGTGTGCACTACCATGCTCTGCTTACATGGTGCTGGGCCTTGTGGTTGGTAGGCAAATACTGTAACCACTGAGCTATGCCCTCAGGCCCCATTTCTGTAATTTTGAGTATCTCAGTATTTTTTTTCTGTATCATTTGTTCTGGATCAAATTATTTATATTCTTTATACTTTACTGTTCGCTTTAAAAATGTTATGAGACCCATAATTTCTTATAAAGATGTTGAAAAAAAACCTCAATAAGCTGTCTAATTTATTAGAAAGAAATAGTGTTCAGGGTCACCTTACCTTGAAATTTAGTACAAATAAATCCATCTTAGGCTGGGGTATAATTCAGTGGTTAGAGTGCTGCCTAACAAGTGCAAGGCTCTGGGTTTGATTCTGAAGCACCACATAAACCCGGCGTGGTGGTGCATGTCTGTAATCCCAGCACTGAGAAGGGTGAAGCAGGATGTTTGCTGTGAGTTTGAGGCCAGCCTGTGTGATAGAGTGACTTCAGGACCAGCCTAGACTATAAAGCAAGACCCTGTTTCAAATAAATAAATAAATAAATAGATCCATCTCTGAAGCCATAGAAAATCAGTGACTTGTAATTTCTACATTAGCAGTAATAATAAATTCCTATCATATGAAGATAGTCACTGTTAACTTTTTTTTTGTACTGGAGATGGAGTCCAGGGTCTTTGCACTGACCTATTTTTTTAGTTTTGATTTCAAGACAGAGCCTAGCCATTTAGTTGCCCAGGCTGGACTTGAACTTGTGATTCTCCTGTCTTAAGCCTCCCAGAGTGCTAATATTATAGGCTTGTTCTACCAGGCCAGGCAGCCTTTTTTCACCTTATTGTATGAATCATTTTCAAAAACATAATTACAGTGATACTATTGTATTATAATTTTTGTACCCAGCCCAGATTGTCACATTAATTCACTACATTAGAAATGCTTGTCCCTTCTTTTCCTGACCCTGACCCAAAATTCTCATTGTCTACAGTGTTAATTTTACCCATTTATTCCTGTGTCAGTAATTTTATTCACATTTCTTTGTGATCTTCATTTTTAAGGTGGAATTTAGCATTTGCCCATTCATATATTCTTCAAACATTTTTTGATATTTATAATGTAGAAAGTATTTTTGTCTAATCTGTCTACTAATATTTATTTATTTATTTATTTATTTATTTATTTTTTGAGACAGGGTCTTGCTCTGAATTCCAAGATAGTCCTCAACTCACTATGTAGCCCAGGCTGGCCTCAAGCTAATGATAATCCTCCTGCATTAGTCTCCCAAGAGCTAGGTTTACAGGCGTGTGCCACCATGCCTGGCTTATGTGGTGCTGGAGAATTGAAGTCAGGGCCTTGAGCTTGCTAAGCAAGCACTCTAACTGCTGTGCTATTTTTGCTTTCCCTAGAACTACTCTTAAAGAGCATGAACTTAGTGTTTCAAGTGATCAAATGAACTTGCACCAAGGTATAGAGATTAAGCAGCTAACAATGGAGGCTTATGTATTTTAGTATAGAAGTTGTGAATTAAGGGAAAAAATGGATAAAAATGAAGAGCTATTATAATATAAACCTATCTGTTTGGCCCACGCAGGTTTTCCATTAATAGCTTGTGGAAAAAAATTTTTTTCTTGCATTGTCTGTAGGTGTTTTCTATATTCAACCTCTGAGGGAAAAAGTTTATGTGAAATGAAAGCTTTGGCATACTACCAGACTTGAAAGAAGAGCAATGATCCACGTAAATGTATAGGCACTTTGAGAAGTACACACTGTAGTTACATAAATTGTAATACTTAACCAATCAAACTATACCCAATTTCAGAAAATTTTCATTTGAGGCCCACTTGTTAAGTTTGGAAGATAGCCGGAAAGGCCTTCACATATCAACATCATCAACAACTAGATGAACAAATATCTGAACAGTTGTAGCTGACTTTCCTGACACTAACTCTAACCGTGGAATAGCACTGTAACTAGATGAATGCTTGCTGTCTCATTTTTCTCTCTTAAAAGCATTAAAAAGCTTATCCTGGCTGTGTGAGCAGTACAGAATGTGTGTCTACCTTGTTTTCCTGCTAAAATTACATTTAGAAAAAGTTGTTTTTTATTTGTATAGGACTGTGGAATGTATCAGAGAAAGTGAGCAGGTTAAAGGCAAAAGTAGAGTAATAAAAACCCATAAACCTTGTAATAGTGAGTCTCATTTTTCTAAAGTGAATCCTTTTATATCTACAATTTGTAAACCTTATTCAGTGGCTTACTTTTCTATGGAGTCTTTACTAGGACAAATTTTCTGCTACTTGATCTAAGTGCACTAAACAGAAGATTCCGTTTCTATGCCAAGTCCCAGAAATTACTTCTGAATGACCTTGGAAAAACTGTCTATTAATAGGTATAATAGCCTGCCAATTTTATAGAGCAGTTATGTCAATTTAGATAATACAGACTGAAGTTATCCATATCCTATTTTCTACTTTTTTCCAGAAAAGATAAAGATCATGTACTTACAAAAAGTATATGTAGGATAAAAAAAGACATCTTATGATGTGAGCAAAGAAAATTGAATTAGAGGAATGATGGTGGAAAGAAGGATGAACAAGGAAGTAGGGTTAAACTATAAAAGGAACATATTATAAGGTCTTTGTAAATTAGCTGGAATTATATAAAAATATTTAGCTATTTCTAGTGCCTAAATGTGCTTTGCAGTCTAAAATGGGCTTTATAAACAAAAAGTTTAGTAATTTATATTGATGGTCTTTTCAGGACTGTTACATTAGTTTTTTTGTGGATGTATATATTCCTGAAATATTGTTCAGTCATTCACCAAGTTTTTTTTTCTTTACTTCATTTATGCTGTTTTATGATGCTGTTTAGGAACAGTATGAACTGGTCTACAATGCTGTATTAGAACTATTTAAGAGACACATGGATGTTATTGAAGATAAACAGTCTGGAAGAAAGGTAAAGATTAAACTAGCCATTTTGTCTTTGTTTCCATACTTACTTTTGGTCAAGAGATCTCAGATTTGTTGTAGGACTAATCTATTGTCACAATTAAACTGTAGTGTTGAGGGTGCATAAGACTGCACTGAAAATCTCCAGTGGAGATAGAAAAATTAACCTGAGGTAGTTTAATTTAGAAAGTTTATCTCTTGGTTAATTTATCATATGCAATTTTAAGCTAAATTTGGAAACAATTACCTATTCAGTACAAGCATGTAATCCCGATCCCATGTTTTCAACAATTATTGGCAAGTTAGAAATGAGAATAACAAATGTAAAATGAATTAAATCCTTGGTATATCAATAATGACATTAAATATAAGCAGTTGAACACAGCAGTTTATACTGGAACAGAGAGAATAAACACAAGTAAATTATATGCTGTATGTGAGGTACTCACTTTGGATATATAGATTGGTTGCAATTAAAGTGTTGGAAAATAGATATATCATATAAACTTGAATCAAAGTGAAGCAGGAATGGATACATTAATATTAAACCAGAACCAAGAACATTATCAGAGGTGGGAAAAGACCTTATGTAATGATAAAAAGGTCAATTCACCAGTAAGACATAGAAGTCCTAAATGTGTATGGACCAAACAAAGAAGCTTCAAGATGTGTGAAGAAAATAGGAGGAGGAGAAACAGAAAAAATCCATAGTGGTCATTGGAAAGTTCAATAGTCCCCTCAATCGTGGATGGAATATCAATGAGAATATAGAATTCATAAGCACCATCAACTGACAGGATTGCATCAATAATTATAGAATACTCCATTCTACAAAAATATACATTATTTCTAAGTGTTCACAGAAGGGAAGAAGGTCATAGTTACTTTCTCATTTCTGGGACAGAATACTCTACATCTACAACTTCAGGGAGAAAAGATTTATTTTAGCTCACAGTTTCAGAAAATCACAGTCTTTACAGATGGGTGGCTGGAAATGGAGGAATCACATGGTGGGACCAGAGCCAGAGCTAGAGCCAGAGCTCAACATGGCATGACAGAACAATGCCAAGTCAGGGAAGAAGGGCAGAACAGAATCCATAGGTATGTGAGGCTTTGGGGGGACACCCCAGATACAAAAACATCACCAAGACAGACTATATCCTCAGCCATTAAAAAATCTCAAAAATAGAAAAGAATCAAAATCATGTAGACTGTAGTTTCTTACCATAATGGAAACACACTAGAAATCAGTAACAATATCTAGTCATTTAGGAAATACCCCACCACTTAGAAACCAAACTATACCCTTCTAAAAAATCCATTGGACCAAAGACAAAACTTTCAGGAAATGGAAAAAAATATCATATTGAATAAAAATGGAAATTCAACATATTAAAATATATGGGACATATAGCTAAAACAGTACTGAGGGAAATTTATAGCACTAAGTGAGTATGTTAGAAGACAAAAGTTTCAAATAAAAATTTAAGTTCCCACTTCAAGAATATAAAAAGGAGAAATAATAAAAGGCAAAAATCACTAAAGTTGAAAACGAAAACAATGGAGATAATTAGTAAATAAAACAGCTGATTCTTTGAAAAGATGAATAAATTGATATATCTCTAAGAATACTAACAAAGGTAGAAGATAAAAATCAATGTCAAGAATGTTGTGGGGGCACTTCCGGTCAAGATGGCGACAGCGCTGCACAATGTCTCCTCACAGACCCACTTAAAAAGTCGAGAATTTGGTTAGAAAAAGTGTGTTCAGCGCAGCTTGGAAAGAGAGGAGCATCCCCAACAACTGAAAGGAGGCTGGGGGAAGGTCAGAAATTCCAAAGGATCATTGAAAGCAGAGAAAAAAAAAATTCCCAGCAGTCTAGGAAGCCCCTGCAGGCTGGCTGCAAACGGCTGGAGCCGCAGGCAGCTTCAGGAGGAGGAAAGCTCGTGTGGGCCTGGGACATCTGACGGAGCTGGGAGAGGACCCAGTGCCCCAACAATGGACAGGAGGCTGCGGGCGGGTCAGAAATCCTGAAGTCACATTGGAAGAGGAGGTAAAAAAGCAGTGGACGTGGGGCGGCCCCGAGCTGCCGGCATCCACAGACCAGACGGAGGAAAGTCCGGACCCAGAACCTCAGCCTGAGGTCACTGTGGATCCGGAGAAGTGGGAACTGTCTGCAGCTGGCGGCCCCAGCCTCCGAAAACAACAACCCGTGGGCAGTGTGTAGGACAAAGGCAGTGTGCGCTCCCCCTAGAAAAGGCCCTGGGATCCCAGGTCAGAAACAGGGCTCAGCAGCCTTCACAGGCAGTGACGTCTGCAGGAGCCATTTTAAAAAGAAGGAGGGAAAAAAGCCCAAGACAGAACACTTTAGAGTAAAAGAAATCTCAGAAGAGCACATCAGGGCTTTGGGGGTCACCCTTAAACAGTGCCTAGGAAGAAACTGGCACAAGCGGCAGAGAGGAGAAAAGAGGGGAAAAAGGCTGCTGATCCCCTGAATGGCTAAGGAAGGGCGCCTCTGCTCCGAGGTTGGAAAGCCCCGCTCTGGAGGAGGGAAGCCAGAACAGACGGAGAGCTTTGCTGAGTGGACCAGGGGGAACAAGACACCTCAAAAGGGGGATCATTGCCCTGTTCCTCCAACATGCGCCAGTGGCTTCTGGTTCACCGCTGTCCTGCATGCCAGAGGCATCTAGGACCAGGAAGTCCATCGCCAGTCCATCCTGTGAGCCAGAGGTTTCCAGAGGCTGCTAGGGAATTACATCACCTTGTCAATCCTGAGCCCCAGAGGCTTCCAGAGGCATTTAGGACCTGAATTCCATCGCACTGTTTGTCAAGTCTTGGGCCAGAGAATTCCAGAGGCATCTAGGATGGGGCCTTCACCAAACCCTTCTTTCCTGCGCACCAGAGACAGACAGAAATAGCAGAACCATGGGGAAATATGGTAACAAATCTCCTACAAAAAGACCTGACACCCCAGAAGATGATACCAGGGATACTGAAATTGCAGAATCCAAAGATGAAAATGGCAAAAATGATGGTAACTTCTGGGCCCAGAAATTCATTGAATTAAAGCAGGAATTAAAACAGGAAATGAAGCAGGAAATAAAACAGATAGTGCAAGAGCTACACCAACACATAGCTAAGCTAAAAGCAAGCCTTGAAAAGCAAAAAGAGGAGACCATAGAAGAAATATACCAGAAGATAATGAAGGCAATACAAGAAATGAGAGAAGAACACAATAGAGATATAAAAATACTGATTGCAGATATTCAGGAAGTGAAAAACACACAGAAAATAATAGGCAACCACATTGAACATCTTCAGAATAGAATGTCAGACCTAGAAAATAAAGTGACTGAGCTGCAACATACAGGCCATGAAGAACACAATGTAAATAAGAAAGAAAGCGAATCATTACAATGGCTGATAGATGATTCAAAGAGAAATAACCTCAGTATTATGGGAGTCCAGGAGAAGACTGAGGACAAAACAAAAGGATTAAAGGACATGTTTAATGAAATTATGGAAGAAAATTTCCCAAATTTAAGAAAAGAAATGAACATGGAACTATTGCAGGTGTATAGAACACCAAACAACCTTGATCAGAAGAGATCCTCATCATGACACATCATAATTAAAATACTAGAAATCCAACACAAAAAAATTACTAAAAGCAGTAAGAGAAAACCAGAAAGTGACCTACAAAGGTAAGCCTATCAGGATAACTGTAGACTTCTCATTCCAGACTCTAAAAGCCAGGAGGTTATGGAGCAGTGTCATCCGAGCACTAAAAGAACATAAATGCCAACCAAGACTGCTATATACAGCAAAATTATCTTTTAATTTAAAGGGAGAAATTAAAACTTTCCATGATATAGAAAGCTTAAAGGAATTTGCAGCCACTAAGCCAGTATTGCAGAGAATACTTAAAGGAAACTTAGAAAGTGAAAAGGAGGCCAGTGACACTAATGACCTCAGAGAAAAAGTGACAACAGCCAGAGGAGAATGAACTGAGAAAAAAGTAAGGCTATGCATGAAATTAGGGATGAATTGATAGGTAAAAAGAAAAACCAAATAGGGCAAAATGTTAATTATTAGTGAAGTATGAGTAATCAATGTATGAAAGTCAAAAAAGTCTGAAATAACTGAGCATAGCTATTATTGCTTTAACTGTAGCATACTTATGTGATACAGATTTAAGTCCATTTAATGTAGCAAATTGATAAAGTCTTAAGCTTGTTAAATGAAGAAATTCACTTTTGTGAAGTTGAATGTGAGGTTATCCTCTTTAAGAGGCAGAAACATAAGCAGCACCAAAACAGCTTGGAAGAAAGGTAACATCTAAAAAGAAAATGTAATAAAAAAATAGATTGGTAATTAAATTATCTGATTGATAGATTTTTAAAACAGTACCAGTTCTTCTGTAAAATCTGTGAAATCTCCCCACAACATTATTATTAGTAATAGTATAGTAGTGTGCAAAATAGAATAATTACTAATTAATAATGTGACATGGGGAATTGACAAAGTCTCTTAAGAATACAATTGCACGAATATATGGATAGTCAGATAAAATTATAAACCAAATCTACCAGAATGTTAGTAATCAGTGAAATATGAGTAAATAAGTTATGAAAGTTAAAAAATTCTGAAATAACTAAATTTGCCTTCATATCTGTTGCTTTAAGTATATTTATGTGGTATAGACTTCAGTTCATTTAATGTAGCAATGTGATATAATTTTATCTTTAATTGTAGCAATTCACTTATTAGGTCATTGATGAAAATTTATCCTAAGAAAACTCATTGATGTAAAGATAATCCTGTGAATGTACAAATATGTTCCTTCCAGTATTCAGCTAAGGCATTTGAAATTTAACTTTTTTTTCTCTTTTTTTTTCAAATTTACTAGTCTTTTGAACTACATGCTTGTAGTTGTTTTCTAATGTGAACTGGTGGGTAAGGCCAGGTTTAAGAAGAGCAACAAAGATATAGCAAAATATAAGAAAAAAAAAACCTTTGGTAAATATCCCAATAAAGGTATTGGTTGGATTCAGAGAAGAGGCATCAAGATTTAACTACTGCAACCCATGCGAGGAACAGGAAGCTGAGTTAGAGTGGTGACTAAGTGAAATGATTTAGGTGAGGAAGAGTAATATGTTAAGTACTGTATAGTCTCTTTGACTTGGAAAACACAGACAGAACACAGACATTCTATAGAACCACATGAAGTGATAGCCGGAGTTGGGGGAAGGGAGGGGGTGGGAGGGTCAAAAATGGGAAGGGATTGTAAAGTTGATATGATACATATGTGCACGAAATACCCAAGTTCATTGTAAACACTATGTATTACGTATGTGTATTAATAAAAATAGTGGGGAAAAAAAGAATGTTGTGGGGACTATCAGTACAGGTGCAGCATATATCAATAGGATAAAGGAAAAATATGAACTTTTCAACACATAGATTTGTCAAGCTGGGAAAACGCTTACTTTCTTGAAAAGCACAATCTACCAACAACCCACTGAGCACGACATAAATAATTTGAACAGCTTATCTTAATTTTTAAATTTACATATTACATCCTTTTTCCCTTCCCACCCCCCTCAGTCTCCTCCATCCCCTCAATGTCTCCCATCCCTTACCCCTCTCCACAAAGTCTATCTTCTTGCTTTCTTCAATCTCTCTTTTACTTTTTTATATTAGAGAAACCATATGATATTTAACCTTCTGTGTCTGATTCCTTCCACTAAACTCAGTGGTCTCAAGGTGCACCCATTTTTCTTACAAATGACTTGAAATTTGTCTTACTTTTTGACAGGATAGTACTCCATTGGGTATATGTACCACATCTTTATCTATTCATCTGTTCTAGGGTTATATTGCTCTCTTCCAAGATTTGGCTAGTATAAATTGCACTGCTATATACATGGACATGCATGTATCACGCTTTTAGATGATTTTAACTCTTTTTGGAGGATACCTAGAAGAGGTATAGTTGTGTTATATGGGATATTTTCAGTTTTTTGAGAAATATCCATACTGCTTTCCATAGTGGTTGTACCACTTTATTGTCCCACCAGCAATGTAGGAGGGTTCTTCTTCCCTCAAAGTCTCAACAGCATTTGTTGTTTGTTGAGTTCTTAAGTACCAGTCATTATTACTGGAGTTAAGTGGAACCTTAGCATTGTTTTGATTTGCCTTTCTTTGATTGTTAAAGATGCAGAACACATTTTGATTTATTTATTAGCCATTCAGATTTCTTCTGAGATCTTTTTATTCCCTTCAGATGCCCATTTTTTGATTGGGCCCTTTATTTTGGAGAGGCTAGTTTTTTTCAGTTCTTTATATATTCTCCCCCCTTTTATTGATATGTGTAAGTGCAAAACATAAAGTTTACATTGATCTTGAGTATTCTGTGCAAATACATATCATAGCAAAGTTACAAATCCTTCCTTTCTCTCTCTTTGACCCTCCCTCCTTCAGTTCCCATTATTTCCCACATTAAGTTCTATGAAATAATTGTGATCTGGGTTTCTCATATCAGAGAAACCATTCGCTATCTCACCTTCTGTTTCTGACTCACTTCAGTAAGCATGATGGTCTCAAGTTTCTTCAATTTACCTACAAAAGCCTCCAACCTATCTGTCTTTATAGATGAGTAGTATTCTATTGTGTACATATACCACAATTTATATATCCATTGCTCTGTTGATGGATATTTTAGTGTCTTCCACATTTTAGCTATTGTTAGTGTGTTGATATGAACATGGGTATACATGTGTCTCTGTTATAATAACCAGAATATACAGGTAACTGAAGAAGAGGAAGCCCCTCAAAATCAAAGACCCCATTGAAAAATGGGAAAAAGAAATGAATAGCAGCTCTCAGTTCTCAGATGAAGAAATTCAAATGGCCAATAAATACATGAAAAGATGTTCAACATCCTTAGCCATAACAGAAATGCAAATCAAAGCATCACTAAGATATAGTGTATATTCTTGATAATATTCTCTGAGGAATAGCTGTTAAAATTTTTTTCCTATATCATCAGTGCTCTCTTCACTCTGTTGTTTCCTTTGCTGTAGAGTTTTTTAATTTTATATAATCCCATTTAACTTTATATAATTCCATTTAATTTGATATAATACCAAATAAGATTGATATTATCTCATGTGCTTTAGGTATTTTATTGAGAAGGTTCTTGTGTAAGTCCTATGTCTTAAGGGTTTTGCCTATTTTTTCTTCCAACAATGAACAGCTTCTTACTAATTAAGGAAATTGAATAATAATTTTAAAACTCCCCAAAATAAGTAGTAGTTTCACATTGTTTCACCAAAGCATCGTACCAAATATTTATGAAAGAATTAACATCAGTGTGTGCATTCTATGTACCAGGAAATGGAAGAAGAGGTGACACTTTCTAAATAATATTTTGCATTGTGGTAAAATGTATCATTTTAGATTTATGTGAGCTACTGGGGATTGAGCCATGCTCTCATACCCACTAGGTAAGTGTTCTGCCACTGAGCTACAACTTCAGCCCTTCTAAAAGTTTTTAAACGGGTTATTGTTAAGTTGTCCAACGTGGCTGTTAGTTTGCAGTCCTCTTACCTTGGCTTCTGGAGTAGCTAAGTTTACAGTTGTATGTCAGTGTGTTAACTCCATTTTAACCACTTAACGATGTATAATAAAGTAGCACTGAATACATTCATAATGTTGTGTGACCATCACCCCTATTCATAATATTTTTTCATCATCTTAAACAGAAACTCTTTACCCATTAAACAGCAAGTCCCTAATCTCCCCACTAGCTCTTACAAATCACTATTCTACTTTCTATCTCTATGAACACATCTTCAGTGTCTTGTATGAGTGGAATCATACAATATCTTTTGGTGTTTGGGTTATTCTCCTTGACATAACGCCTGAGGTTATTCACGTTGTAATGTGTATCAGAAATTTTCTTGCGCATCTGTTTATCCACTGGTGGACAGTGAAGTTGCTCCCACTTTGTGGCTGTTGTCATGCTATTATAAAACATAGGTATATAAATACCTCATGTCCCTGCTTTTAAGTTTTGGCTAAATACTCGGAAGTCAAATTGCCAGATCATATGCTAAGTATATGTTTATTTTCAAAGAGACAGTTCAACTGCTTTTCAAGCAGCTGCTCCATTTTTATGTTCCCATTAGCAGTATACAGGGTCCCAGTTTCTCCACCTCCTTACCAACGTTTTTTATTATTTTGGATGGTAGTTGCCCTAATTAGTGTGAATTATTATCTCATTGTGATTTTGATTGCATTTTCCTAATGAGTAGTGCTGTCAAGCATCTTTGTACATACTTCCATGGCATTTATCTTCTTTGAAAAAAATGTCTTTTCAAATACTTTGCTCATTTTTGAATTGGGCTTTTTTGTTGTTGTTGACTTATAAGTGTACTCTATATATTTTGATGATTAATCCTTAATCAGAGAGAAATTTGATTTAAAAATACTGTCTTTCATTCTGCAGGTTGCCTTTTTATCCTGTTATCGTTAGATGTGTGGTGGTTCTTAATTTTGGTGAAGTTTTAATTTTAATTTTGGTGAAGCTTCTCTTTTTCTTTTGTTCCTTGTGTCTTTGATGTCATATTAAAGTAGTCATTGCCAAATCCAATGTAATGAAGATTTCCTTCTAGGGTTTCTCTCAAGTTTTATGGTTTTAGCTATTACACTTAGGTCTGTGACCCCTTTTGAGTTAATGCTTGTGTACATTGAAGGTCCAACCTTTTCTTTCTTTCTTTTTTTTTTTTTTTGAGACTAGGTCTCTTTCTGTATCCCAGGCTGGTCCTGAACTTGCTGTGTCACCCTGGCTGTCCTGAAACTCACAGCAATCCTCTTGCTTCAGCCTCCCAAGCGCTGGGATTATAGGTGTGTGACACCATGCCTGGCTAATGTGGTTCTGGAGAATTGAACTCAGAACCTTATGCTTGCTAGGCAAGTACTGTGACACTGTGCTATTCCTCCAGCCCTTGTTCCGCTTTTTCAAGATGTTTTGGCTATTTGGTGCCCCTTGAGATTTCATATAAATTTTAGGATGGCTTTTTCTATTTTCATAAAAATGCTGCTGGAATTTTGATGACTGCTTTGACCTGCAGATCACTTAGGGCAATATTCCTTTCTTAAGAGCATGAAATCTTCACCTCTGTATACATACAATGTTTACTTACGCTTATTTCTTTCCACAATGCTTTGTAGTTTTTACTTTTTTTTGTGGTGCTGGGAATAGAACCCAAGGTCTGTACATGTTACTAACATAACAGAGTTTGTCTCAAATTAATTTTAAAAAAAGATTGAGAATGTAGCTCAGTGTTAGAGTGCTTGCCTAATATGTACAAAACTTTGGATTCAATTTCAAATACTCGAAAAAAAATAACAAAAGAAAAAAGAGAAAAGGGAGGGAGGAATGAAGACTTTGTTGGTATACCTTTTGTTCCTGAACTTTTCCTTATTACGAGGCCTTCAATTATTAATTCAACCTCCTTACTAGTTAGGTCCAGTCAAATTTTCTGTTTATTAGTTTTGGTAAATTGAATGTTTCCAGAAATTTGTCTATTTAATGTGTGTTAATTTTTTGGCATATACTTATTTATAATACTCTCTTAAAATTCTTATTTTTGTAAAGTTGGTATTAATATCCATGTTTTCATCTCTGATCTTAGTAATCTGAGTAGTCTTTTTCTCCTCAGTCAGTCTAGCTGGTTTGTTAATTTTGTTGATCAAAAATTTTTAAAATTTGTTGACTTTATGTTTTTTGATAATTTCCATTTCATTTATTTCCACTCTCATCTTCCTGTTTACTTGCTTTTGACTTGATCTGGTCTTCTTTTTCTACTTTCTTACCATGTAAAGCAAAGCCATTGATTAGAGATCTTTCTTTTTTTTAATGTATGCATACTCAACTATAAAAGTTCCTTTAACACTACTTCCACTGTTTCTCAGAAATTTTTACCGTGTTTTTAATTTTTTCAGGTATTTTCCAATTTTCCTGTGATTTCTTCAACTCATTGGTTGTTTAAAAAAAAGTGTGGGGTGTTATTGCTTAATTTCCATGTATTGGTGAATTTTTAAGTTTTCTTTATGTTGCTGATTTCTAGTTTCATTCCATTGTAATCAGGAAAGGTACTTTGTATGATTTCAATCTTTTAAAATTATGACTTGTTTTGTGGTCTAAATATAGCTGAGAATCTTAGATAATGTCATATATGCACCTGAGAAGAATGTGTATTCTGATATCATTGGAAGTTCTATAATATGTCAGTTAAGTCTATTTGGTTTATGGCATTTTTTCAAGTCCTTTATTTCCTTCTTAAACTTCAGTCTAGTTTTTCTACCTATTATTGAAAGTAGGAATGGAAGTGTCTGTATTAATTTACTAGGGCTGCTCTAACAATTACTACAAACTAGGTATACTTAAAACAACAGAAATTTATCTTCTCAGATTTTAGAGGATAGAAGTCTAACGTCTTGGGTCAACAGAGCCATGTTCTAATAGCTTTTAGAGAACAACTGTTTTTGCCTTTTCTTTGTGTGTTGGCATTTTTCAAGTTTGTTGGTTTGTAGACATATTAATCCAGTCTGCCTCCATCACCATATGTTATTCTTTCCAGATGCTTCTGGGTTACTATTTTCTCTTCTTATAAGGAAACTAATCATCATTTGAGGGCCCACTGTCATCCACTATGACCTTATCCAAAGTAACTGTATCTACAAATGATCTTAATTCCGAAGATCATATTCACCAATACCAGAGTTTAGATTTCAACATAAATTTTGAGGTGACACAAAGCCATACTAGGTGTTATTTTAAAGTTGTAGTAAATTTTAAAAAATGTTAGTATCTCTGAAATTGGAGTATAGTTTGCAACCAGTGGTATTATAAAAGTCTATAAGCCACAGTAACAAATTCAATAATATATAATTGTCATAAGGAAAATAAAGATTGAAAGTAGCTGGGTAGGTATGGGAATATGATTTTTAGTTGAGTGCTCAGGGAATATTTCTTTATCCAGATGACATGAAAAATGATATAATTACCTAGGAAGAAGCAGCCATGCAAAGTCTGGGGCAAGAGTATATCAATCAGAAGAAACAGTAAGTGTGGAAGTAGGTTTGGCATGCTAAAAGAATGGCAAAAAACCCCAATTATATCCGAAACGAATAAGATGAGATAGGCGCATGGACCTAACGAGCTCCTACTAACTTTAAGAATTCAGTGCTGTATGAGTCACTTTCCTGTTTCCTGTCATTGGCACAAAATACCTAACATCTGAAACTCAAAGGAGGAGAAGTTGATTCAGGCTCACGGTTTTAGAGGTTTGTTTCATGGCTGGCTGGCTCCATGGCAGAAGCAGCATGGTGAGACCTGGCATAGAAAAGGTGCTCAACGCATGACAGCCAGGAGATAAAGAGAGCTGGGGATAAGAATATATCCTTTTAGGCAACACCACCAGCAGCCTGCCTGTTGTAACCAGTCCTTTTCTCTTAATAGTGCATGCAGCTGTGAACTCATGAGAATAGTGACCTCATGATTTAATCACCTTTTAAAAGCCTCATCTCTAAATCTAAGAGACTTTGGAGGAATACCTTAGATCTAAACCATAACAGATGCTAGATTATTTTTTTCTTTTGAGACAAAGTTCTCACTCTATAGTTCAGGCTGGTCCTAAACTATGTAGATCAGGCTGGCCTCAAGTTCATAGCAATCCTCCTGTCTCGACCTCCTGAGTGCTGGGATGAGAGGAGCGCACCACCACACCTGGCTTATGTAGTGTTGGGGAGTTGAACCAGGGTCTTGCACGGCAAGCAGTCTAACCACTGAGCTACACCTTCAGCCTCAGATACTGTAATTTTTTTTGGGGGGGGATTGGGTCTTGCTCTGTAGCCCAGGTTGGTACTGAACTCGCTACGTAGCCCAGGTTGACCTTGGACTCATGGCAATCCTCTTGCCTCAGCCCCCCGAGTGCTGAGATTATAGGTGTGTGCCACCACATCTGGTGTTATGTAGTGCCAGGGAATTGTACTCTCAAGGCCTTGTGCTTGCAAGGCAAATGCTTTAATCTCTATGTCATTCCTCCAGCCCATACAATTTCTTAGGGTAAAATGTTCTTGAAATTGAAGTTATTCCCAAGAGCATTTTCAAATTTGAAAAGATGATGTTATAAGTCAAATTGTTTTTAGTTTGTATAACATTTTTAATCCTCTATTTTGAATTTCTTGATCTCTATATGAGCAAGTTCTTGCTGGATCAATGTTTCAGAAGCTTATCCAGATCTTTCATGAGTTATTTTAGATTTTTATGTTTTCTGAAAATGACTTCTTGCCTTCTGGATATTACCATATTTCATTGACATTACTTCGCTAAAAACCAATCTCTTACTTCTCTTGAAGATTGAAGCAAAGTATTCAATTCCTGAGCAAAATCCCACAAGACAAGCAGACTCTTGTTCTAATGTACCAAAAATGTAAGTATAGTGTTATGTATTTAAATGTGGGCTAATTGTGTCTAGAAGCATCTTTTGCTTCTGCTTCATCGTGACTCTGGGCAGAGGCCATTCTGAGGGATGGTGTCATCATTACTCTCTATTTCAGCACTGTAAAAGAAGCAAAAATGATGAGCCAACAGAGCAACCAAAGGACAGAGGCAGAAAATGTGGAAACTTCTTCCACTGATTTTAGGACTTCAGAAGTAAGTGCCAAAGAAAAGTCAGTTTTGTACCCTGCTAAATCAAGTCCTTCTTTTGACTTTTTGGAGCTAAATTGTGGATGTAATAAAAATCCTGACACCACCAAGACATGGCAGACTAAAGCGTTACCAATCGTTGGGGAACCTCTCCAGAAGCACCAAAGTTTGGACTTTGGCTCCATTTTGTTGGGGGCCTATCCTCATTCTAAGTCTACAAATGCAGGAAGAAAATGTTTTAATTCAAAGGAGCCAATAATACGGACCAAATCGACTCCCTTTGAATGGATACAAAAGAGAAAAACCAACGAGTTGGACACCAAAGGAAATTTTACATACTTGGAATCTCGACCATATAATTCTTGTCTTGTGGAGTTGCAGACTGAAAAACTGGCACATATTTCTTCAGAAGAACTGAATTGTGCACTGCCACATGACTCTAAGCACCAAATGTGCAATACCTCTAATGTAAAGCAGCATGACTCTAGTGCTTTCAATATATATTCTTGCATGTCCTTAGTAGAAGATCCTTATTTTTCATCATTGCCTCCAAGTAGTACTGATTCTAAGATGTCTCTTGATTTACCTGACAAGCAAGACAGAACTGTTTTTCCTTGCTCTTTGTCACCAGCATCCTCTGCAAGCATGTTTTCATATTACAATTCACATGAATCGTTACCATTGAATTCTCTGACCAATTTTTTCCCACCCCTGAACCAAGAGACAGCTGAGGAAGGTAAGTTATTTTTAAAAATTTGTATGGCAGTTTGGATTTTAGTTTTTACAGAATTTGTAGTTTCTTCTCATCATATCCCTTCTCTTGTGCTTACTTCCTTTTTTGTTCTCCTCCTCAAAGACATAAACTCCAGGAGTGTTTTAATGTGATAAATTAAAAAAAAAAAAAACCCACCACCGAACATGTAATATTCCAGAATGAAACAAGAAGTGGAGAGGCCAATCTGGTACAGGATCTGTGCCAGATGGAGGGTTTCTAAAGAAGGCAAAACTAATTCCTGAAAATGTTTATCAGAGGTTCACAATTTACCCTAACATACAAAACCAAGTTCCAGGGCTGGAGGAATGGCACAGTGGTTAAAGGGCTTACGTTGCAAGAACAAGGCCCTGAGTTTGATTCCCCAGCAACACATAAAGCTGGGCATGGTGGCATGCCCCTGTAATCACAGCACTTGGGAGGCTGAGGTAGGAGAATTGTTGTGAGTCCAACGCTAGCTTGGGCTAAATAGTGAGTTCAGGACCAGCTTGGTCTACAGTGCGAGACTTGTCTCAAACAAACAAACAAGAGTTGCAAAGAACACCTAGAAAAAAAGTCTGATCAATGGAATCATACTATCAGTTAAAATTTTTACTGTACAGTCATGAGACTACAATGAGTTAAACATATTGCTAGGCATTGAATTCATTTCCTGTAGAAGTTGAAAGGGGAGAATCTAGCTTCCTGTCATTTTGTAGTAATTTAGTAGGTGAGAATATCCGTGCAGTATTTTGTATGGAATTTTTCTTTTATAGTACTCCTTTATTTCATACTTGCTTTCTTGTATAATTTTGGAGTTTTGCATTGAATTACTTTAATTGAATAGTATGAAAGTATAAGTGAACATCTTCTTAGAGATTACTTATTTTTGTTTTGTAGTGCTAGGGATTAAACGCAGTGCCTCATGTATTATAGATAAGCACTCTATCACTGAGCTACATCCCCAGCCCAGATTATAAAATTTGATGTGGAAGACAGTGAGGGAAAGCAAATAGCAAATTTAATTCTCTTAGACACATGATTGGTTAACAAAGGTCACCCTACTCAGAAAGTAATTTTTTGTTCTACAGCATTATTTAATGTATAGGTTTTTTTTTCCTTTGCACTAGAGCTTGAACCAGGGCTTTCACATGTATGTCCTCAGCCATTTTTAAAATTTTTATTTTGAAACAGGGTCTTGCTAAGTTACTAAGTTGTGCAGGCTGAGTTAGAACTTGTGATTCTCTTGCCTCAGTCTCCCAGTGTGCTGGGGGTAAAGGTGTGTCCCATCACTCCTGGCCTGAGTTTTCTTTCTTTTTTGTGGCACCGAATATTGAACCCTTTGTGCACGCTAGATTAGCACTCTAGTCTGAACTATACCCCTACTGCATCAGATACAGATCTTTTTTATAGAGGTATAGATTATTTGCAGCTTTGTTATAAAATATTTTATTTGGATATAGAAAGCATCTTTTGGATTATATTATTTTATATACACTTTGATCTTGCTTTACAATTTAAGGGTATTTTGTTTTTCTAGATAACCATAATACCTTAGACTTCTCAAAGCATCACTCATTAAAAAACCAAATCTTTTATTTTCAGGGATTGTAAAAACATCGATGTGTGCCATCTAGTGGTAGTTTCTTATAACAGAACTCATATTTTTCAGGGCAAATTCTGAATATTTCCATAGAAATATAGAAGCTATGCAAACTATTGTTTTGTAAAAAAGGAAAACATCTACATTCTTGGATTTGTGTGGAGAAAACAAGGGACACTGATGACTATAATTTTATCTACTGTGTAACTGAATCTTTGGCATATCCAAGTGTTTTATAACACCTAAATTTTCTATGTAAAACAAATAAAATTATGTAGAAAACAATTGAAAGCATGTGAGTACTCAAGCTCAATCCTTTTGGGCTTTTGAAATGGATGATGAATTCTGAAGAATAAATAAAAGACTTCTGGGTTTACACATAAAGATGAATTTTTTCTTAAGCAAGCAAACAATAGCTCAAATATGTCACAGATGTTTTAATGAAATTTAAATATAAGTTCTGTTAAATTAATGCTAAAGATTACATTAGAATATAAGAAGTTCTTTTGAATTATTCTAATTAAAATGTGACTGTATTTCTTACATTGTGGGCAGCAACTTCAAGGATAAATGATGAAATCCCCCCTCCACTTCCTGAACGGACACCTGAATCTTTTATTGTGGTAGAGAATGCAGGTGAGTACAAGTCAGTGAGTATAAAGTGGAGAAGTGGGGGTACTTCATCTCAGGCCTCTTAAGTGTTTTGTGTGCGACTGATGAGCAACATCTGATTTCTGAAAGAATAACAACTCCTAAGAGGTGGGCCATTTTCACTCTCTTCCAGGAGATTTCCCATCAAGTGTTCCCAAATCCTTATCTTCAGCAGTAAAGGTAAAAATTGGCACGTCACTGGAATGGAGTGGAATGTCTGAATCAAAGGAATCTGATGACTCTGAGAGCCATAAGCCATGCAAAGTAAGTAACTTTTTCCTGATTCTTCATTTGGATTCAACAGACTATAGTTTCATTCTATGCATTTTTAATGCCTATCACTTAACAACTACTAAATAGATGCTAAATATAAAACAGTGTGCTAGGGGCTGGAGGAATGGCTCAGCAGCTAAAGTGCTTGGTAAGACAAGCATCAAATAAACTGGGCAGGGTGGTGCACATCTGTAATCCCAGCACTCGGGAGGCTGAAACAGGAGGATTGCCATGAGTCCTAGGCCATCTGGGGTCTATAGTGAGACCAGCCTGGGCTACAGAACGAGACCCTGTTTCAAAAAAAATGTGCTGGATGATGTGGGGGATGAGATGTATAGGACACAGTTCTTGCCCTTAAGAAACATAGAGTTGATATACAGGATGTGTACATGTCTTATTTTTGTATTTATTACAAGGCAAAGATGATTCAAAGCATAGGATATTCCTTCAGGCTGGAAGTGATCAAAAGTGAAATAGAAAACATTTGAGCTGAATCCTGAAGAATAGTTAAGGTACAATGAGTGTCTCACAGTATAGGTAGCTTTTTCTTTGTAGTCATTTTATTGTTTATCATGTTGGCTGTGACAGTGTATTATACAGAATAATTTTTGAATGACTTTGTGCATATTACTTAAGATAAACATTTAGAAGTAACATTTCCCTTTTCTGAAAATAAATCTACATTTCTAACAATCTATTATACATATATATATATATATATATATATATATATATATATATATATTTCTGAATCTACTGTATTAAAATGTCAGAGCTCAGAAAAATAACTACCTGAACACTTAAAAGTTACTCTAACTATAATGTTGGTAGGCAATTTTTTTCTAACTTTAAAAATCACAGTTTCAATGCTGGCCTTGATAGTGTACAGATGTAATCCTAGCTACTTGGGATGCTGAAGCAGGAGGATTACAAGTTCAAGGCCAGCCTGGGTAACTTAGTGAGACCCTGTCTCAAAATAAAATGAAAAGGCTGGGTATGTAGCTTAATGGGCTTAATGGTAGAACACTCGCCTAGCATTCTTGAGGCCCTAACTTCAGCTCTGTGGACGGCGTGCGTACACACACACACACACACACACACACACACACACACACACACACACAAATAACTTACAATTTTAATGTATTAGTAATTACTATTATTATTAATAATATGTATGCATGTAATGAACTTTAACTTCCTTCTCCTAGCAAAGCACCATCAGTCCTTTTTCAATGTTAATAGCATAATTACAATTTCAACAAAAAATCTCCAAGTAAAATTTCAGGGAAGAGCTGGAGGAATGGCACAGCTCTTAAAGCGCTTACCCAGCAAGTGCATGGCCCTGGGCTCACTTCCCTAGCATCACATAAGCTGGGCGTGGTTACATAGATCTGTAATCCCAGCACTCAGGAGTCTGAGGCAGGAGGATTGCTATGAGTCCAAGGCTGGCTTGGGCCCCATAGTCAGTTCAGAACCAGCCTGGTCAGGGTTGAAAGAGAGGCAAAGGTCAGATAGGAATGGTGTGAACCTCTGAGAAAAGGGTGGACATAGATGCTCACTAATTCCCCAAACACCATGGTCCTAATGTGTTACAGAATTTGGAGTTCATGTATTTACAAAAAAAGTTAAATTTTATGTCATGTGAATTTCTTACCACCGTAAAGTTAAAAAAAAAAAAAAAAGAATCATCCTGGGCTACTGAGCAAGACCCTGTGACCCTGTCTCAAAAAAAAATTTTTTTTCCAAGGAAATATTTTAGGTAGGAAAGAAAGTAATTAAAAGATGAATTGCTATGTGATACAAAAATGTATGCAAAATCATTGTAAGATTTAAGGATACGTTCTCATAATTCAGCACACTTATTAATTAGGAAAAATAGAGTATTTCATAACTATCTCTATTGGTACATAAACTATAATTTTCAAAAATATTATTTATTGCTTGGAATTTGTATAATATATATACATATTCTTCTTTCATTTTTATTTATTTATTTTTTAGAGTGTAAAACTCCTAAGTCCCAAATCAGGTAAGATTTTCTCTTGGCTTTAGATGATACTTAGTCTTAAGAATTTGTACTGTAAAAACAGCTTATTAGGTTTAGAATATATAAGGAGCCTCATTATTCTGACAACAACTTCTGTTATTTCTTGATTTATTTATGGGTTTCCCAGACTAGATATTTTGTTTTCTTATAGGCAAGGTGAAGATAGGATTTTAGAATTCTGCTCCTAAATATGTAATTTTTAAAAAAATTCTTTCAGATAGTATTTTTAAAAACCAAGTAGCCAAAACTATCTTGAGCAAACAGGACAAACAAAAAACATTATACTACTTGACTTGAAAATACAGTACAAAACTGTAGTAACCAAAACAGCATAGTATTAGCCTACAACCTACACATAGTCCAGAGGAATGTTATAGAGAACTTAGAAGTAAATCACACATCTACAGCCACCTAATTTTTGACAAGGGTGCTATGAACACACATTGGAAAAAAGATAGTATTTTCAACAAATGGTGCTGTAAAAATGCCTAGCAAGCACTGAGGAATAAACTAGACCCTTATTTCTTACCAGTTACAAAAATCAACTCTCAATGTATTAAAGACTCAAGTGTAGGAACTGAAGCAAGTACAAGGAAAAGGAGAAATCTGTTAGAATATTGGAATGAGCAAGGAATTTTTTTGGAGGGGTGGGAGCTTAAGACTCTGAAACCATAGAAAACAAAAGCAAAATCTGCACAGCAAGTCAAACAATCAGAATATATGAGATATGCATAAAATTCTTAAGCAAGAATATATAAAAATGCAGAAGAAAAATAAAACAAAAAACTCAATAGTCAAAAATCAACCTGATTTAAAAATGAGCAACAGAGCTAAATAGACAGTTCTCACGGAAGACAGAGCAATGGCCAACAGGTATATGAAGATGGAAGTGGTGGCACAGGCCTCTAATCCCAGCACTCTGGGATGTGGAGGTAGGAGGATCAAAAATTTGAGCCCAGCTTAGGCAATTTAGCAACTTTTCTGTCTCAAAATAAAATACAAAAGGGCTGAGTATAGCTCAATGTGGAGTCTTCAGTATTCCTCCCCTAAAAGAAAATAATTTGCTTTATAGACAAATCGTAATTCTTAAAAAAAGTGACTACTGATCTGTGAAACTCTAGTACTTAAATGCATTCTCATTTTCCAAAAATATTAATATACTGTATAATAATCAGCACTGTATAACCAAAAGCTTATGTCAACAGGATATTATTTATATCTTTAGACATTTACATCATGAGAAAACATCTTTATTTTTAAAAAATTATGGAAATTTTAAGCATATATTTTTAACCTACTATAATAACATCAGATTATAAAATCAATAATTATTAATATTATATAGTATTTAGACTATGTTCAGTTTCCTTCAATTTTCTCAAAAATGCTTCCTGACAGTTGGTTTATTTGAATCTGTATTCAGAGTTTACATACTGAATTTATGTTTCCTAAGTCCATTTAATCTGTAACAGTTCTCATAGGTTTTTCTCATGTTTTTTATTTGTTGAAGAGTGGGCCATTCATCCTTAAGACTGCTTAACATTCTGAGTTTGACTAGTTGTATTCCCATGGTTTATTTAACCTGTTCCTCTATCTTCAGGATTTTCTGTAAAATAGTACTTAAATCTAGAAGCTTTTATAAATTTTGTTTTAATATCTTTGGAAGGCTACATCTATAAGTGAATTATAAGTTTTTGATGAATTGGTCTAGAGGTATAGCTCAATAACTACAGTTCTTGCCTAGGAAGTGAAAGGCTAGAATTTGATCCCCTAGCACCACATAATAGCTGGGTGTGGTGGTACATGTCGGTACTCTTAGCATGTGGAGGCTTAGGCAGGAAGGTAGCTGTGAGTTTGAGGCCAGCCTGGGCTACTTAGTGAGTTCAGGACCAGCCTAGACTACCAATAAGACCCTGTCTCAAAATTTTTTTAAAGAACTATAGTCTCACTGGCTAAAGAGATGGAAGGATAAACTTCTTGAGGATGTGGTCATTTTTCAGATAATTTTTCTGTATAGTAATATAGGTTAAGACTGACTACAAAAAGTTATACAAAGCCAAAAGGATCTTGACTTACAGTTTTTAACTTATAAATCTCTTTGATTTATTGTATGATTTTTCTATTATAGATCTACATCAAGATTCTTCTTCTCCTCCACCTCCACTCCCAGAAAGAACCTTAGAGTCCTTCTTTCTTGCTGATGAAGACTGTGAGTTGCAGTACTTTCTCTCTAAAGAAGTCACAAAAATGAGATTATTAAAAGACTATAATAAATAAGACCTAAATAGAAAAGAATACATATTCTAAAGTCTACTATATATTCAAAGTGATGCTTAAAACCATGCTAAGAATTACCAAATATATGCCATATATAACCCAAAGACTTTGAAGCTGTGCAAAAAAAATTTACCTTTTTTTTTTTTTTTTTAAAAGCTATGCAGACTCAATCTACAGAAACTTACTCTACTAGCTATCCTGAAACCATGGAAAATTCAACATCTTCAAAACAAACATTGAAAACTACTGGAAAATGTTTCACAAGGACTAAGGTAAAGAAGATGAGAGAGGCCAGATGTAGTGGCACATGCCTGTGATCCTAGCACTCCAAGAGGCTGAGGCAGGAGGATGGCAAATCTGGGCCCACCGTGGGCAACTTAGTGATTCAGCAAGACCATATCTCAAAAAACAATATAAAAGGGTTGGGGATATAGTTCGGAGGGGGAAAAAAGAGATGGGAGATTTATAAAACATATATCAGAGTATTTCTTGCTGAAGGTTTTTCCATTGCCTAACATTAACATGGGAAATTAGAGTAAATATCTTTACTAAAATGAGCTGTTGATCTCAACAATCAGGATTAACAGAAATCAGCCAGATATGATGGTGCCTACCTATAATCCCAGCTATTATAGAGGCTGAAACAGGAGAATAAAAAGTTTGAGGCCAGGCTGGTCAACTTTAAAGGGCTAGGAGTATAGCTCAGGGGTAGGGTAGTTGCCTAGCACTCAGAAACTCTGAGTTCCTTGTAACATAAAAAAAAAAAAGGAAGGAGAGTAGGAGGAGAAGGTACATATTTAGAATTTATATCTCCCAAAGACTGATTTAAAAATTTAAAATATGCGCAGTAGAACTATCAACTTGTTTATTCCTGGAACTAGACAAATTGAAAGTTCATATGGAGGAAGTAGGAGAGCAAGAATAGCCAGGGAATTGTTAAAAATAAAAGTCTGGGACAAAAATAAGTAAATGCAAAGAAAGGAGGGTCATCTTACCAGATTAAACATGGTAAAGCATCAATAACTAAAATAGTATGATACTAGTGAACAGAAAGAAACACACCAATAGAACAGAAGGAAAGGTCTGGAAATAGGTAAAAAATACATCGAAATTTAGAGTATGATGAAAATGTACCTTAAATCAGGCAATTAGGATAGACGGCTTAATAATTGTTGTTGATTTAAAATAGATAACCAGCTATCTAGAAAAAAGTAAAACCTAATGCTCACATCGATACCAGAATAAACTATAGATTGGTAAAAAGATTTTAATACACACACACACACACACACACACACACACACACACACACACACAGACACACACAAAACCCAGAACTGATAGAAGTACTGTAAATATCTTGGAAAAATTCTTTATGGCCCTATAGTGTGAATGACCTTTATAAGGATGATTTAACAATCTAGGAGCTATATGAAAAAAGACGTAATGGTGGCAATTAAATGCTTTCAACTACATGAAATAGAAAATGTATGCATGGTGAAAAAAATCACTTTAAAAACAAAAGATGACAAATTGAAGAAAAGAATACCTGCAACTGCCATCATAGTCTTTGTGATGTTTGTCTAACATATAAAGATCTGCTAGAAATTCACAGAAAATAATAACTCTAAAATAAAGATGGGCAAAAAATACATGCTTAGTTAAAAAAAATGAGCATAGTTGGCCCTTTAAACAATTGATATACACAACGTCACTCATATTAAGAGAAACACAAATTAAAAACACAATGACATGCTGTTTTTCATCTGTTAGAATGGCAAACACCAAAAGTATGATTACATTCTTTGGTAGGAACACTATAGCTTTGGGGAGAATATAGTTATGTGAAATACATGCCTACTTTACGAGTGCGTGTGTGTGTGTGTCTCTGTAGGTGGTACTAGGGATAGAACAGAGGGCCTTCCCACTGAGCTACATCCCCATACATTTTTTAATTTTTTATTTTGAGATAGGGTCTTATTAAGTCACTAAATTGCCCGAGCTGGGCTTCTATTAGAATCTTCCTGACTCAGCCTCCCAGAGTGCTGAGATCATAGGCATGCATCACCATGCCGCTTGCATGTGCCTACTTTGTAGGGAATGTAGAGGGGTACAACATGTACAGAGGGTGGCTTAGCAATATCAAAATTATAAATGCATATATCCTCTGACCTACAATTTCATTTCTAGGAATTTGTTTTACACATATGCTTGCACACATGAAATTACATCTATGCCAAATACTCATTGCAATATAATGTATAAGAACAGAAAAAGGGAACTGATGAATGTTAATCATCAGGGGAATCAAATAAATCATAAATTATAGAATAACCAACACTAGAATACTATACAACTAAGAATAATGAAAACTCTCTATATTTTTATTAACTGTTTGCTTAAAAAGAGGAAATATGATCTGTATGTGTACTTTATGTATACTTTTTATTATACTGTATGTAACTTTGGAAGAAGACTTAAGAAACCAACAGTATTTTTCTACAGGGGTAGGCTTAGAAATGGATAGACAGAGGACAAGGATAGCAGTGTATGTGTGCATGTGATCATACATGTGTGTATGTGTGTGTATTGACAAGGTATTGGATACTACTGAGGTAGCCTCAAGCTTTCAATTGTCCTTCCTCAGTCCCCTGAGTAGCTTAAGATTATAGGCATGCACCATGAAACTCTGTATGGGCATATTTTTACTAGGATTTTAAAGATAATTTATTTTCTAAAAAAATCTAAAAATTAACCCTAAGTTATTAAATATTTACTACGTGGAAGATTAGATTTCTGTTAGGTGTTAGGAAAAATAGGTAGGGTCATAAAAGATAATCTACCTTTCCTTGAAGAAAACTGAGTTAATCTGTTGGAACAGAGCACCTGTATCAGGCCTATGTAAAAATTATCAAGAGGAATAAAACCATCATGGAGCAGATTAAAAACTTAGATTTAAAAGAAATGTGGAAAAGAGAAATTTAGGTAGGTTCCTGGAAGAGAGAAGGTAGAGATGACACCATAACAAGGTGAGAACATGGGTTTGCTGAAAGGTGGGAGAAAGAAGTAGTGTTACTACCAGGATATTAGTAGGCCTTATGGAAGATTTAGTACAGAGTATGACTGGCAAAAGTTTGTGGCTGGAATGAGAGTGACTACCACACCTATGTTCAGAAGTCATGGTGGGTTCTGGAATTTTCTTTTTTTTGTGAGACAGGGTCTCACTCTGTAGTCCAGGTTGGTCCTGAACTCACTACTGAGCCCAGCCTGGCCTTGGACTCAGGGCATTCCGCCTGTCTCAGCCTCTTGAGTGCTGGGATTACAGGCGTGTGCCACCACACCCAGCTTATGTGGTGCTGAGGAATCGAACTCTGGTACTTAGCACTTGACTTAGCACTTGCTAAGCGAGTGCTTTAACCACTGAGCCATTCCTTCAGCCCCTGGAATGTTTTTAATAAAGGAGAAAAGTAGGAACTTCATTTTTAGCCCTGACATTCCGACATTACTTTTTTATGTAGTGTAATATATGTGTGAGTGGAAAAAAAAACCAAGATAAAAATCAAGTGCAGATTTCTCAATTAAAAATGACAAGATGGAAAATAACTTTGTGCTTTTGTGAATGTTTTAAAGAAATTAATCCCTTTGTCTTAAGCCTATATTTTTATTTTGAATTTTAGAGGGGAAAATCCTAATTTTTTCCTTTTCTTCACTTTTGTAGAGTCTGAAAATTTTGCGAAACATGAAAAAGAGTAAGTTTATTTATTTTTTTAGAATATATCATTTTTACTATCGTGTAATTTTTATTTATATAGTCAGCCAGCCTGTGAAAAGATTAATGATAGGAAGAAGCCTCTGTGGGACCTAAGAATTAGAACAATCATCACCCTGAGGTTGTTTTTTTACTGGGTTCTATAATACTAATACTTGGAAGGGAGTAAGGATGGAATGTTTTCTGTTCATAGTCAGACAAGTAATTAGTACAATGTTTGCTACTTTCTGTCCCTCTTAAAATGCTGTCTTACAAGTATGTTATTTTAATTTCTCAGCAGCCTATCCCCAGAAGTATTTTGATTTTTTTTTATTTGAGAATAGTCACAGCAAAGCATATTGTGAAACAAATGTGTTGATTTAATGAAATAAGTATAGCACTGACACTTTCAATTTTACCAGTTATTATTTGTAGTAAAAATCTGTTGCTTACTAATTTTGCTATATTGCAGTGAAAGTAAAACCCAGACTCTTAAAGCTGTGGAAAATTGTCTTAGAAGTCTTTATTTACAAACACACTGTATAAAACATAGTCCTGCTTGTACAAATTTGATCCATTTGGTTATTCACAAATGATACTATTCTGGTGTTAAAGGGAGGCTGGTGTTAAAGGGAGGCACAAAGAGTGAGAAAACATAAACTGTAGTCAAAGCAAGAAGGTTCGTAGTAGTGTCACTTTATTCTTCTGAGTTTGTACTCTATTTCCCTATTGATAAACTCCAATTTCTTCATAGTTTGCTATCATTGCCCTCAATCCTGACCTCTGAGATGAACTGAGTTCTCACTCATAATCATTAAAGTATTGTTGGAAAATGTAATCTCCTCCCACCCCCCAAGACAGCCAAAAGAGAATTTGAACATTTCCAAAGAGAATTATGGTAGCTTTCTGCAGTGGCAGTATCCTAGCCAATGAAGTTTATCTGAGGCACAGTTATTTCTAATTGAAAACTTTTCCCAAAGAGAATTATGGTAGAAAACAGGAAATTAAATAGCCAAAAGCAAAGAAATGGGTGACTTTAACATTCAGCTACAGAATGATCTTGATCAGCTTAGCTAATAAAATGCCCATTTTTCTTTCTCTAGCTCCAGTGCTGTCTGGGGATACCAAATAATGAAACATAAACTTCAGGTAGATTTATGTTGCTTTAGCTCCTAGGCAGTCTTTTTCTAAATAAGAACCACTATGTAATTCCCTGGATCTAGGTTGGGCTTTTTTTTTTTTTAAATATATTTTCATCCTCTGACCTTTTGCTCTTAAGAACAATACATAGCCATCAAACCTATCCTAAGCTATAGGCTTACTTAGTACATATATCCTCTGTCCTTCGTAGATGTACAGAATTTCACGTTCTCCCTGTAGTCTGGATCTCTTATTATTATAGTTAAAACTTAATGAAATTAGCAATTTTGCTCTGTAATGTTAAACTAGTATCTAAGCCTAATATTATTCCATCAGTGAGTAAACAGCCAAACATTGTAGAAGGCACTTAGTATATGATTGTAAACAGAACAGAAAACAGCTCTTAGACTTTTGTGAATTTAAGTCTTGGGAAAGATTCACACAAGAGGCCAATAAGTTAAGACATTAAACAAGTAAGTACATATGTAATAACACATTATGATAAATGTTATGAAGAAAAACAAGACCAACTAGGAGACAACAACAAAGGCAATCCTTTTAGGGCAGGTCATAGAGGAAGCCCCTTCTAAGGGCATGAGACACAAAAGCCTCTAAGGACATGAGACACAGAAGAGTAGCAGTCAGGCAAAGGATGGGAAGATGAGCACTACAGAAAAAGGAAATAGCATATATAAAATCTTTGAGGTGTACAAGTTTTGTGTATATATATATTTTTGGTTTGTTTTTGTTTTGAGGCAGGGTCTCACTCTGTAGTACAACCTAGTCCAGAACTCACTGTGTAGCCCAGGTTGGCCTTAAACTCATGGCAACCCTCCTGCCTCAGCCGCCTGAGTGCTGAGATTACAGGTGGGCACACCTTGTCCAGCTTGTGTGGTACTGGGGAATTTTACTCAGGACCTTGCGTTTACTAGGCAAGCACTTTAACCACAGAGCTATGCCCCAGCTCTTTGTTTTTTGAAACAATGACAAAAAGTCATCCTAATTATTGATCATTTCATTGGTATAGAGATAGAATCAATTCCACCAGAAGCGTTCAAATTGAAAATTTAAATTCTATTATTGTGAGAAAAAGGGAATGCATGTTGGGCAGGCAGCATAAAAATACCTAAGACCGGGCTTGTTCAGGTAGTATAGACTCTTGCACCAATATTCCTTCACTCAGTTGGTGTGCCGCTATAGACAGGCTTATTACTGTGTTGCCCAGGCTGGCGTCAAACTCACAGACAGGCTCAAGTGATTCTGCTGTCTCAGCATACCAAGTAGGTGGACAATGTATCAACTTGGAAGGAATTAGTACTCCCCCCCCACTCTCCCAAGACAAAGTCTCACTCTGTAGCCCAGTCTGGTCCTGAACTCACTATGTAGTCCAGGCTGGCCTTGGACTCACAGCAATCCTCCTGCCTCAGCCTTCTGAGTGCTGAGATTACAGCATTCTGGACTTTATGTAGTGCTGGGGAATTGAACTCAGGAGTTTGTGCATGCAAAGCAAGTGCTTTAATCGCAGTACCATTTCTCCAGCCTGGAATTAGTACTTTAAAAAAGAAGCTTCTGAGAGTCTCTCATTCATGGTGGTCTAGAAAAAACAGCATTTGCAGGTCATTCTAAAGCACCCACCTAGCAGGGCTATGACCTAAAACCTAGCACCCAGAAGACAAAAAATCAAACCAAACCAAACCAAACAAACAAACAAAAAACAAATAGGAACTTTCACAGAGGCATACCTCACAGTTCAGGGTATATCACAAGGAGATACTCACCAAAAAGGCCCTTACATGACAACAGAAAAAATATCCTTCACATCTAGGCTTGTGGAATTATGGCCTACTCTCTATAACTGCTGGACACAGTGCAAACATAAGACTTTGGATTGCATACATCCTTGAGTCTCCTCAATCCCATAGTGCATGTGTATTTATGAGTGTGTGGGTGTTATTATTTTAGTTTCTACAGTGATTTACATTAATCTGTCATGTTCTCCCTAACTAAGGGGTGCTCCCTGAGTCCATTTTATTGTATCTTGCAAAATTATCTTTCAACATTTATGGAGAAACGACAGCCTTCCATGATAAAGATAAACTAAGGAAATTCATGACTGCCAAATCTGAATTGCAAAAATACTTGAGAATCCTAAACAGAAACAAGAAGGATACATACCATCACCGAAGAGCCCATAGGAAAGAGAAAATCTCACTGGAAGAGTAGTTAAAAAGAAAAGTAAGGAATCAAGTGCCTGAAAAGTAATGGCAGGAAACAGTACATACTTTTCAATAATAACACTCAATGCAAGTAGTCTTAATTCTCCAATCAAAAGACATATACTGGAGGGGCTGGAGGTGTAGCTCAGTGGTCCAAGTTCTTGCTTAGCAAGCACAAGGTGGTGGATTCAGTTTCCCAACACTACATAAGCTGAACATAGTGGAGTATGCCTGTAATGCCAGCTGTTGAGAGGCTGAGGCAAGAGGATTGCTGTGATATCAAAGCTAGTCTGAGCTACACAGTGAGTTCAGAACCAGCCTAAACTACAGAGCAAGACACTATCTCAAAAACATACAAACAAAACAAACAAACAAAAAACACATACTGGCAGACTGGATTAAAAAAAGGAAAAGAAACCAAAAACCAAGTGTCTTAGTAATTGTTTTATTTTCTGGGACAGAATACCCAAAATCCACAAAGTAAGGGATAAAAGATATACTTAGATCATAGTTTCAGAAGGTCTCAGTCCATTCATAGACAGCTGGCAATGGCAGAAGCACATGGTGGTGGCCTGGCTGAAGGAAGCTGTTCAAAGCATGGCAGACAGAAAGCCAACTGAGTAACTAGTGTATACTCTTCCAGGTCCTGTCCCAGCAATTTGCCCCTTCCAGGTCCAGCTCCAGCATTCACTCTCTTCTGGATTCTGCCCCAATAATCTGATCCTTCCAGATCACACACCCATAACCTACTACATATACCTAATCCACCACACACCTGTAATATACCCCTCCTTACCAGGCCTCACCTCTTTAAACCACATGGTTCCATAGCTCCACAGCATTCAAATACTTGAGGCTTTTAGGGGGCATTTACATATCCAAACCATAACACCAAAAATTTATTTGTTCCTTGCAAGAGAATCATTTCATCCACAAAAAGACAAACAGACTGAAAGGAAAGGATGGCAAATGATACTCCAAGAAGCTGGAGGCTGAAAGGAAGAAGGAGTATTCTAATTCAGACAAAGTTGAGTTTAAACCAAATGTTTAGTATGTTTAGTTATTTTATTTTTTCTCAACCATGTCTTTATGTTTTTATTGTGAAGCTTTTGCACATATTTTCTTGTAAGTATTTTATGTTTTCTTTTGTTTGCTTTTTGAGATAGGGTCTCGCTCTATAGTCCAGGCTGGTCCTGAACTTCCTGTATAGCTCAGGCTGGCCTCATGGCAGTCTTCTTGTCTGAGCCTCCTGAGTGCTGGGGTTACAGGCATGCAGTGACTTTTAACCACTGTGCTATTCTTCCAGCCCCAGTATTTTATGTCCCTTGATGGAATTGTAAATGGAATTTATTTGTAAAAAATTTCATTTGCAGTTGTTTATTGCTAGTTTTGGGGAATAGAGCTTTTTTTTTTTTTTTTTTAAATAGTTGACCTGGACATTACTCCTATGACATTGATAAATTTATGCCATAAAATTTAACAGATTTTTGTAAATATTTTATAATTTTATAAATCTTCAACCCCGTTAACTGCAAATAAATGTCATTTTACATCTTCCTTTAAAAAATTGAAGATAAGCCAATATGCAAAATCCTTTGATTTACTTGTACAAAATCTTTGCCTCTTTTGTTAAAAGCAATCTTGTTAGGACTGTTATTTTCTTTCTAAGGGATATATATGTGTGTGTGTGTGTGTGTATATATATATATATATGTATATATATATATGCTCATAAGCATCATTGAGATTACTGTATTCCTTATATATATATATATATATATATACACACATACACATATATATGTATATATATGTGTGTGTGTTATATACACACATATATATATGTATATATATATATGCTCATAAGCATCATTGAGATTACTGTATTCCCTGAACTTTCTCACCATCCAATTTGTATTCATGTCTATCCTCAGTGCCTAGCCTAATGCTTGGTACACAGTATTAATAAATATGTATTTAATTGTATACGATTGAAATTAGCTTGCATTCTAGTGGTTCATATTCAAGTACCTCACAAAAGGGCAAGGTATTTCTAGAATCCTAGTATTTAAGTGTGTATATACAAACACACATATACATTTCTCACACTATAGTCTGAAATGTTGAAAACAAAACAAAAGAGATACTTAATAATTATTCTTCATTTATATGTTATTAGGGAGTTTGTACAAATCTGAAATTATCTTTTTCATTGCAAGACAATGCACATGCAAAATATGGATCATTGGATTTACTGGATTGCTTTTAAAACTGGGTAGGGAAAAACAATTGCTAAGACACTGATACCTGTTTATATTAAGGTTCTAGTAAGAAAAATATATTTTAAGCCTGCACATAAGTAACTAAAATAGCAAAACAAATCAGCACAGTAATGATTTTAGAAAATGATGGATCTAAATTAGAGTCACCTGTAATGGGAAAAAGAGCAGGCTGGGAAGTGAAGAGAGACAGTCTGGTAGAGGATAAAGTAAGAACAATCAACAGCATCAGCATGGATGAATAAGCAGTGTGGAGATGCACAGGTACACTTCAGAGTGGTTAGAGTAAAAGGTAAGACACAGGTCAAAGCCTAAATGTGAACCCCCAAGAAACCTGATTCATGCCATAATGGATTTTAGTCCTTTGGCAATTTTCATTAGTTTTAGGACTTATAATACTATATCATCTGATTGTAAAGAAAAAAAGCACTGAAAGCCCCACATAACTGAGAGAGTAGTGTCAACTGTTTGTCAGTATTTATATTTTGCTAACACTTAACAGTGATATATTTGGGAGTAGTAACTACTCTGGAGGAAATGTTTAATCTCAATGGTTATGCAATTTGATAAACAGTAACCTGAATCTGTCTTCATTATTTCTCTTGTATTCTTCTGATTATAGGTATCTGTAATTCTTCCTCACCAAGTAAGCCTGCAGAATCTGTCAAATCAAATAACTCCAGGCCCTTTCTCAATTTTGGTATGGCATTATTCTACAGTAGAATTTTATGTAAATTTTTTTTACAAAAGAGACAACTTTTAATATGATGTAAGCTTGCATGTCTTGATCCTTATATAAATCTGTAGTGTATCTTTTCATTTTTAATCTCAGCTACTTTTGTGTATAGGCACTGGGAATTGAACTCCGGAGTCTCATGTATGCTACAAGCATTCTACCACTGAGCAGTACCCCTCCAGCTTTCAACTACCTTTTGACATCTCAAATGGACTGAATTTTCTAATATATATGGAAAGTAAATCCAGTGACCAAATTTTTATATTTGTGGATAGTAAATAAATGACTAGCTAAACAAACTGAGATTCTGTGATAGTCTCATTCCTATCTGCAGCAAAATACAAGTGTGGTTAAAAAAAAGAACAGCAGTTGCTGCTCATCTCACATAAGTCATTAAAAAGTAGGAGATAAAGCACAATTCTGGCAGTTTAAAGTTACTACTTAGCCGTGTGACCCTACATATAAGCTATAAACTAAAATATAATTTTGCATTACTTGAAGCACTGTATTTTTTGTAATACATATTTGTGATATTACTTATGGTACTATGTACTATCTGTATTCTATACTTTTAAAATAAGTATAGCAATTAATGTAAAATATTACTGCTAAAATTATTATTAACCAAAAAGCAGATATCTTGGACCACATTTTGCAAACCTGTGGTTAATGGTGTTGTTATCTCTATGGTCAAAATTAGGCTTCTACCACATCCAGATTGCAGGTGGCAGGAAGGAAAGGGAAGTATGAAGAAGGTGTGGCTTTCTCTTCCTTTAGGCATGGCCCAGGAGAGCAATAGTACATCAGCTCATATTCCCTTGAAGAGAATGTAGATGTGATATAATTGTAGGACAGACTAGGCAATGTCATGTTGCTGGAAACACATACAAGGTGTGACAGAAATATATAGTGAACTTTTTTTTTTTTTTTTTTTTTGAGACAAGGTCTTGCCTTGCAGCCTGGGCTGGACCTGAGTTCACTATGTAGCCCAAGGTGGCCTTGACCTCAGAGCAACCTGCCTGCCTCAGCCTCCCGAAAGCTGGGATTACAGGCATGCATCATTATGCTCACCTTATGTGGTTTTGGGGAACTGAGCCCAGCACCTTGTGCTTGCTGAGCAAGAGTTTGGACCACTGAGCTACACCTCCAGCTCCAGAATGTTTAAATTTTAAAAAATTATTAGTAAAAAACATTGCCATTACTTTGAACATTCCCCCTATTTTGAACACACTTACTGTACTACTTTTGCCACTTTCTGAAGGAATTTTGGAAGTCCTCCTTTCTGTCTTCAGGAGGTGTGATTAAAAATGCAGTGAATGCTGCTGCCCAGCGCCCTCCAATGGAAAGGCAGTTTGTATAAAACACTTCGGCGTCTCCTTATTCACTGTATCTACCAGACATGCACCATGTGACTTCTGGCTCTTCCTTTAAGTCCAAATGACAAGGAAAGGTCCTTTAAATTGATTCAGGCCATCAAAGCAGCCACAACATGGCAACTACAGACATGAGGAAGGATTTCCAGAACTGCTTCAGGAAGTGGCAAGAATGATGTGTGTTCACAGCAAGGACAAGATTAATGGCAAGATGTCTTTTATTGTAATTAAAAAAATTAAACACTAGTTTTTTTTTTATCACACCTTACATATAATTATTCTGATATAATTTTTATTTCTGTGTAAAAAAGCCAAGTGAGATTTTGATAAAGGGGCTACAATCTCTGTCACATCTATGTTATGGTTCCTGTCTCATTTTAAAAAATGTTTAGAATTCCTGGAATTATTTTTTATTTATTATTTTTAATCACACGATAATATTTTTAAAACATTTAGGAGCTGAGGTGTAGCTCAGTGGCAGACAGCTTACCTAGCATGGGCAACACCATGGGATTGATCCTCAGCATCACAAAAAAACCAAACAAGCGAAAAATCTAAACCCTGAGCTAAATGGGTGGTAACACATGTTGGTTAATCCCAGGGCTCTGGAAGATGAGTTAGGATGACTGCATGTTTGAGTTCAGCATGGGTAACTTAGCAACTCAGCGAGATCCTGTATCTAAATAAGAAATAAAAAGACCTAGGAATGTAGGTCAGTGAGAAGGTCTAAGGTTCAACTCCTAGTACTGCAACAAAACAAAACAAAATAGCTATCAAACTTGCTCTATCTGGTTATATGTCAGAAAGACCCCAAAATTCCTAGGTGAAGAACTCTCAGGCAGCGTGTAGATCTGTGTCTTTAATAATAATTTTGGGGCTAAAGGGCTGAAGGAATAGCTCAGCAGTTAAACGCTTGCCTAGCAAAGTGAGGACCCTGAGTTCAACTCCCTAGCACCACTTAAACCAGGCATGATGGCAAATGTCTGTAATCCCAGTGCCCAGGAGGCTGAGGCAGGAGGACTACTGTTGAGTTTGAGGCCAGCCTGGGCTACACAGTGAGTTGACTGCAAAGCGAGACCCTATCTCAAAAATTTTTATTTTTGGTTTTTATTAACTCTAAGACTTAAAAATGTTATTTAAAAGTATTTTGTATGGAATCATTTAGTTAAAAACATTGATGTAGAATACTGTATTAACTATGAAAAAAAAAACTACTCAAATTTACCTGGGAAATGCTGACTTTCTGCTTTTTTCTCTAAATCAGTGATACCACTTGGGTAACTCATAGCTTACCTAACTTTACAACAGTCTAACATGAGTATAAATTAGTGGAGGGCTGTCTCTAAGTTGCTTCTTGAATATACTTAGATTTGAACAGTTTACTTAAAAAACAGCACTTGATTTTTTTTGTATTGCCGCTTTCTACGAGGAAAGTAATATTAATTGTAAGGATGTATTATTCAAGAACATATTTAAATTTAAAAGAAAAAATGTGATTCAGTTTTATCTTGAATTGACCCACATGAAGAAAAGTAGTTCACTTCTGTTTTAAACTATTGAGAATTTACCAGTCAGAGATAAATGTAAGTATTCTTCAAATTTTAGACACTTATAGTAGTCACATACCATATTTTTACTTCTATCCTAAGTTGACTTGGGTTACAGTCAAGATGTCTGTATAGATAATGGCTTTAACTATTGTGTACAATTATTTAACCTGAAGTATTTTGTCCTCTGTCTTCTTCGTTATCACGCAGAGGGTTAAAATATACCCAAACTAAGTTTTGGGCTCCTCTCCAATTTTTTTTGGTCACTACTGTTAATTTATTTTAGTGGCTTATTATTACTATTTTTTTTGATGGTGGTACTGGGAATCAAGCTCAGGGTCTTTGTATTTCATGCAGTTATTACCATTATTAAGGTTGTAAGTTCTCTACAAATTAAAAATATTAGTATTTGAGTCTGTGCATGGTGACTCACATCTGTAACCTCAGCACGCTGGGAAGCCGAGGCGGGAGGATGGCACGCTCAAAATCAGCCAATTTAGTGACATAGTGAGATCTTGGGCAATTTAGTGTCTTGGTGAGATCTTGTCTCAAAATCAAAAGTAAAAAATGGCTGGGATGTAGTTCATTGTGAAGGTCTTTGGTTAAATTCTGAATCTGGAAAAAAAATGTAGCTCAGTACAAAGGCCCTGGGTCCAATCCCCATCATACTCGATGCCCCCTCCATCCTATTCAGGCTAGGAGTGTGACATAGTAGGAGAGCATTCACCTTCCATGTACAATGCTCTCTGGCTTCAGTCACTGGAACTGCAATAATAAAATGAATGTTCTATTGTTACCATTTCAGCTTTAACTACTGTAATAAATTTATAATCTAATTAATCAAAGATGCTGTATACTCTTTTGAAAAGAACCCATGCACGTGCACATATTATGTTCTAAAATCCAAGTTTTCTTTCTTCTCTTCTCTTTCTTTCTTTTTCTTTCTTTCCACAGTTTTGGGTATTGAACCCAGAGGCCTTGTTAAGTCACTATGTTGCTCATGATGGGTTGAATTTGGGATCCTCTGCCTCCCAAAGTGCTGTGATAACAGAAGTTTGAGAACAGGCTAGGCTTCAAGTATTCATTTCTATACTAAACTTAACAACAACTCTTCATTCAGTTTTATTTTTTATTCTCAGGTTTTGGAAATCGTTTTTCAAAACCCAAAGGACCACGGAACCCACCACCTTCTTGGAATATTTAATACAACTTTGGATTTATAAAAATATAGGCACAACTATGTCTGCAGGTACAACTACTAGAATACTGACAGCTAAAATATGTGCTGTATATTAATGATATCAATAGAGATATGCTAATATGTTAATAGCTTTTAAAAGAAAAATCAATACACCAAAAAGGCCAGCAAATTTTTATTTTATCATTCTCACAGGGTTGGAAATTAAATAAGTTTGTCACGAGCTTATGTAGACAACACTGTATAAGAACACTTTTAAAATGAATTTTTCACTTTTAGAAATTACTCTATTTTACTTTTCCACATAAATGCAGTTGTTGTCATTATTATTTTAAAGAGGTCTTAATATGTTTCTTAGGTTGGTCTAGAACTCCTGGAACCATGTGAACTTTCTGCTTGCCTCAGCCTCCCCAGGGTTTGGGACTATAAATACATGTCATCCTCCTGCATGGTTTAAATAGAGATTTTAAAAGGTTTACAGGAAATGTACTGCAAGTAGATGTCTACATTGTCAGAAAAAGTGTTTTTCTTTTTCTCTTACCTTGTAGTCCCAGTATAAAATTACTGCTTGTGACAATGTCTGTTATCCTCTGGGAGTTTCCCTGGGAATTATTTTTGCCTTAATGGAGTATACCTCACATCTTCCCAAATGTTGTGGGAGATCTTAATAGTAAGAAAAGGAGAAGTTAAGAGAAAAAATGTGCAAATAACAACTATAGTCTTTTTTATTTGGAATACCAACGAACAAGATATTCACATTCAAGATAAATTTTAAGCAAAGTTATTCAATTAAAAATTCTAGAAAAACAGCAAGATTACTAGTTTGTGGTAGTATATTTTAAATTGTAAGAGAACCTACATAAATGTGCAATGTATATCCATCCATTCAGAGGTTCTGCTAGTTTAAATATCTGTACGAGTATGGATTTGCTCTAAGGAAATTAAATATTCTAAAGTTTACTTTATGTAGCAGTTATATTAGTGGGTCATTACTATTAGTTACCTTACTTCCCCTAGTGATTTAACATCCTTTTATTTAAAAAAGTTTGTAACTTCAGAAACAGTATTAACAATATTAAGTATTTTTCACTAAGCCTAGTGGTAGGGCAACCTGAATGATACCTTGTCTGTTGCAGTACAATGTACTCAGAAAGCGTCAATAAACTTGTTTTTAAACTAACTTCATTGCAGCAGTGTTCATTTTATTTCTTCTCCAGGAACTAGTGGTATCCAACCACAATGGTTGTATCTGCTGAGTACATCATGGTAACCAATTATCTACAGTTATCTTTGTCACAGTTCCAACACACTAGGTAAAACAAAGTGACAAAATTCTAAAATTTTTGAACAGCAACCATCCGTTGAAGTGACGAAGATTTGGCGTGTTCTTTGGTTGCCAGGCTTTTAAAAATTATGCGACCTTACTATATGAAAAAAAAAAAAACTTACTAAAAATTCAAACAGGGTTTTCCCTCTAGAATTTCTTGTAATGACGGACTCCACAGTATCCCCCGTCCGGTCCTGCACCTGCCTCATCACGCCCGCGGCTGTAGCCACAGCGAAGCCCCCGAAAATGCTCCCCAACATTCCTTAATTGCAGCCCTCTTGTAGTTCACGGCAAAATCGCGTCACTACGTATTACGAAGTCTTCTTTCCCTCTTCATTTTACCGTTTGCAAGGGGAAAGCCCAGAGAATCTTTTACCTCACAAAGGATACAAGAGAAACAGGAAATGGAAAAGTCACTATGGAGATCACGTATTCAGTGTCAGATGACGAGGGGCGCCGGAGAGCACAGGCTGAGCCCGCCGCCAGGTTCGGAAGGCCACCCGTTCACACCGGCGGGGCCGTTAAGGCGGTTGGCGGCAAATCGCCGGCCAGCGGCGGTTGCGTCGCAGTCTGAAGCGTGACTCGGCGCACGCTCCCTCCCGGCTCCTCCACTCAGGGCCGGGGACGCGGCGGGCGCGGCGGAACTACCGTTCCCACGAGGCTTTGCGCGGCCAAGGGCGCTGTACAATAGAAGCTCGGTGGGAGAGGCCCTCGGAGAAGCTCTGGGAACGGCCGCTTCCGGCATGTTCAGCTCCGCACCAAGTACGGCCGACAAGTGGAGGGAGAAGGAGAGACTGCAATGCCCAGAGGGCCGTGCGCGGGTGGCGCTTGCGCGATGCGTGGACGGGGGGGCGGTCGGGCCATTTAAATGTGTGTTTGTGGGTGAAATGGCTGCGCAGGTCGGACCAGTGCGCGTAGTACGGGCGGTGGCGGCGCAGGAGGAGCCGGACAAAGAGGGGAAGGAGAAGCCTCATGCTGGGGTCTCGCCACGGGGAGTGAAGCGGCAGCGCCGAGCAAGCAGTGGGGGGTCTCAAGAGAAGCGGGGGCGGCCGAGCCAGGACCCCCCTCTCGCTCCCCCTCACCGGCGGCGTCGCAGCCGCCAACATCCCGGGCCGCTGCCGCCCGCGAATGCCGCCCCGGCTGTCCCGGGCCCCGTGGAGCCTCTGCTCCTGCCGCCTCCGCCGCCCCCGTCGCTGGCTGCCGCCGGGCCCGCTGTCGCTGCCCCGCTTGCGGCCCCGGGCACCTCGGCCCTCTTCACCTTCTCGCCCCTGACGGTGAGCGCGGCCGGGCCCAAGCATAAGGGCCACAAGGAACGACACAGGCACCATCACCACCGAGGCTCCGATGGCGACCCCGGCCCCTGCGTCCCGGCCGATCTCAAGCACAAGGACAAGCAGGAGAACGGCGAGCGGGCTGGAGGGGTGCCCCTGATGAAGGCCCCCAAGCGAGGTGAGAGCGAGCGGACTGTGGGCTTGGCCTCGGGGTTCCTCTCGGGCCCGATATCCCGCCTCCTTGATCGAAAGACGCCCACACCCCACTCACCCCCTGCTCCGGTACCCCCTGAGCCCGCCGGGGTGGGCCCTGGCTTTCCGGCGACCCAGTCTGACCCAGTTGAGGCCTCTTGTTCCGAGGCCGAGCTGTCACTTCCCAACCCTCTTCACAGTCCCCTGGAGCCTTACGGCGTTTGTTTTCAAATTCGGCAGGGTTTCCGCGCTGCGCGGCCCTTGACATGGGGTTAGTAGGTGAGATAGTAACACTGCCTTTCTGAAATTAAGGCTTGTCGCCAGAGCACTTCTACCTGTTTGCCTTTCTGGTAATCTTTAGTTTTTATCCCCCTGACCGCCTCAGAGTATTTGTGCGTCTGGTTAGGGGCGTGTAGGAGTTTGAATTCTTACAGAGGTTAAACTATGTACTGGTTGCCTTAGCTTCTGCAAGGCAAAAAATCAGCACAATTTGCCATTTTTTTAATCTAGAGTTAAAAATTGTCTTAAAATTTTTTATTTAGGCCATTTTAACCCTTAGAATAGGAGTGGAAGAGGTTTTTTTTTCTCTCTCTCTCTCTGTTTTGGCATTAGGAAATAGGACCAGAAGAAAAGAGAAATGTGCACTATATAGTAGAGGCAAGAATTCTATTTGCATTTTGTTCTGTCTGAGAATTGTGTAATTCCAATAACATTCGAGAATATTTAAGCCAGAAAATGTGGGCCTGTACATAAATGTGGGTCTAGAGAATTTGGGTTGGCCAAAATTTGTGTCTTCCTATTTTGGAGTACCTGTAGCATTTATTTACTTGTGGAAGAAATGAGGTATGCTTTTGATTATGCCATGCTTTTGTACTTTGTGTATGATTTTATATAATTTGTTGTATCCCCTTAACATTTTAAGATACTTCTGTATATATTGTGTCAGTTTAGTTACTGCATTTTACTTAACCAGCCTTTCAATCTAAAATTTTAGAATTTGCATTCTTTCCACATATTTGCTGTTAGGGTTTAGTGTATGTAGTGCTTGCAGATAGTGCAGTTAGCTGCAAGTAATTACTCAATAAATATTTTTTGAATAGAAATCAATCTTTTGTTTGATCATATCCTCATCTTATCCTCAGGAATAGAACCTAAGGTGAGCTGATAAAAGTGCCAGTTTCCACCACAAGTATACAAGGGAGATTTTGCCCTTTTTTACTTTTATTCCCCACCTTCTCATTCTGTGTATGTACATATTTATCTAACCATCTATAACAAGAGTTGGAATCCTACCAATCATTTCTTTTAAATTTGTGGTGTAGAAGAGGAAACCAATGCCCAAAATAGTGAAGAGACTCATGGGATCAAGTCACAATTATACCACGTATACATACATTAAAAAAATGTGTTTTTCTTAGTAAACCACTGGCCATGCAGGAAGTAGAACTCAGACTCCTAAACCTTGACTCATTTCAAGCTTCATCTTCAAGCTGTATACTTATGTTTGTTTTATTGTTCATTTCCCCCACTCTTTTGCTTTCCTTATCCTTGTGTCTTGACATTATAGTAACAGCAGATGACTTTAAATGAAGAATCCCTCACCTATCCCCATTTTATGGTTAGATGATAGCAGTAACTCATAGCGTGCTTCTAAGAAGATTTCACAGGCCCTGTGTTCTTTATAAAACACAAAACCAAGTCTCTAATCCAGTACTGATGGATAAAACTTTCTTAGATGATGCAAGTCTCCTGTATCTGTGCTGTCCAAAATGGTAGCCATATGTGATCTTGAACAGACTTGATATGTGGCTAGTATGACTGAGAAAGTATATTTTTAATTCTATTTAAATCTAATTTAAAGTAGACTGCATATGGCTAATGGGTAACATATTGGACAGCCCAGCTTTAAACATTTGTAGTTTAGTAATTTGTGAAGAAGCGAAATGGACTAAGATCAAGTCACCTAAGCATTTTAACTTTTGGATGAAAGATTGTTGCATTATATACCCAAATTATATTCTTGGGGAAGGACTACTTAGAAACATTTGGGAAAAAATACACTGTAGTATTATGGATAACTTGACAGGCACTGACATTTAAAAAATTCTGAAAGCCCCACAGAAAACAAACTGGTTTAGCATTGTCTAGTTTAGGCTTTTGCACACAAGTTGATTTTTTTTTCCTCTCTGAATGTTTATTTTTGTTACCTGATATGTGGGAGACGTGCCCCTGTTGTTACTCTGAATTTAAGGAATGTTTTTGCCACTTGTTATGTGACCAAGAGAGAAGACTTCAACCGATCTTCAGCTCCAGTTTTCCTATCTATAAAATGGGTTGTGGTATTTCATGTGGATTAAATGGGGCAAGGTTTGGAAAGCACTAAAAATAGTGCTTGGCTTATGGTAGGCACTTAGTTAAAACTGGATTTTATTATTTATTTATTTGTACTTGGTTCTTAAGTCAACTCTAAGATGAATATGGGGAATGGGTAGACTCTTGTTATTTACAAAGCTATATCTTCCCTTTGCATATCCTTCAACCTTTAGAGACTTTTAACTTTTTATTTTGAGATGATGGTATGTTCATAGGAAATTGCCAAAATAGTGAGAGGTCCTCACTGTTCAGAGTCTCCCTCAGTGGTTACTTCTTACGTAACTGTTGTATAACACCAACACCAGGAAATTGGCATTGGTACAATGTGTGTGTGTGGATTTGAGTCATTTGATTGCATGTAGATTAGTGTAACCACCACTGCAGTCAAGATGCACAACAATTCCGTCTTCCCAGAGCTCTTCCCTGTGCCATGTATCTTCATAGCCATAGGCATTCTGTTTTTTTTTTTTTTTCTGTTTTCCCTGCTACCCCTAACTCTTGGCAAAACACTTTATCTGTGTCTATAATTTTGTAATTTCGAGAATATTATACAGTGAAGTTAACCAGTATGTAATCTTTGAAGGTTAGTTTTTTTTTCTTACTCAGTGTTATGACTGAGAGATCTCCATGTGGTATATATATCAATAGAGCTGCCTGTCTCTTATTGCTGAGGAGTATTCCGTAGCGTGGGTGTACTGTCATTTTCCGTTTGAACTGTTTACCTATTAAAGGACAATTTAGTTGCTTCTGGTTTTGGGCTATTGTGAATAAAGATATAACCAATCATGTTTAGAGTTTTGTATGAGTAAATTTTAATTTCTCCTGGGAATGTAATTCCTAGGTCATATCATAATTATAGGTTTAAATTTTATTTTTTAACATGTTATACTATTTTCTAGAGTGTCTGTATCAATTTATACTCTCACCAGTGATGTTTTTTCATATTTATTAACCATCTTTATTGGTATATATATATATATATATATATATATATATATGTAATACATAATGTTTACAATGAACTTAAGTATTTTGTGCACATATATATCACATCAATATTACGATCTCTTTATCTCCCCATTTTTGGCCCTCCTGTACCCTTCTCATCCCCTCATGACTCCCACTATTACAGTCATTTGGTTCTATAGGATGTCTGTGTTCTGGGTTTCCCAAATCAGAGAAACCATGCGATGTTTAACATACTTAATCTTCTGTGTCTGACTCACTTTACCATTCAAACCATTTATTAGCTTAGTTTCTCACCCCTAGAATGGGCTGCAGTGGCCATATATTGATGCCTCTTTTCTGGGTTCAGCAGAACCTCTTTATTGGGATGATTTGCCCAAAGTTATTTTTTTCTGTATCTTAACTATATTTTTGTTGAGTTTTTTTTTTTTTTTCTTGAGACAAGGTCTCGCTCTGTAGCCCAGGCTGGTCCTAAACTCACTGTGGAGCCCAGGCTGGCCTTGGACTCACAACAGTCCTCCTGTCTCAGCCTCTTGAGTGCTGGGATTACAGGCACATGCCACCACCCTGGTTTATGGGGGGCTGAGGAATTCAACTCGGGTACTTAGCCCTTGACTTATCACTTGCTAGGCAAGCTCTTTAACTGCTGAGCCATTCCTCCAGCCCACCAGTCCACATAAGAAAAGAACAATTACAATGAAATTCATAAGGCTAGAAAATGTGAGAAAGCAGTTAAATTTCATATTCCTTAGCTAATTACTGAAAAGTAAATGTTTGTACATTCAAAAGACATGCTGCATTAAATGAGCGTAAGTTTGTATTGAATTGCTGCATTAAATGAACTTGAATCTTTATCATGTAAGTATACTAAAAGCAGTAGTTAGAGTGGCATGCTTAGGTATTTCAGACTTTTCGTTTTCATAAATTATTTACTCACATTTCACTAATTACTAACATTTTGCCAGATTTGGTTTAAAATTTTTGCCTACCTATCCATTCCTAACTTTGTGCATACATATTTTTTAAAGATTTTATACCAGATCCCTATGTTAAATATAGTAATTATATTTTGCAAACTAATATACTATTAAGATAATTATGGGGGAAGATTTATAGATTTTATGAGACGGTGCTGTTTTAGAAGGATACCAATCAAATGATTCAAATACCAATCTATTGTTTTTATTACAATTTCTCTTGAGAGGTTTCCTTTCCTCCATGTTTTATGGTGCCACTTGTCTGACTCTGTCAGGGATTCCTTAAAATATTTTCTGCAATGCTGGGCTAGTGGTCACAGTCGCAGATTTCTTTAGTCATGAAAAATTTTTACTTCTTCAATTTTCAGGGATGATTTTGCTGGGCTGACACTTGCTGTCTTTCAAAGTTTGAAAGATCTTGCTCCAGGCTCTCTTAGCCTTTAAAGTTTGCATTGAGAAATCTGTGGTAATTTGAATCGGTTTGCCTTGGTAGATTTATATCTGTTTTTCTCTTGCTGCTTTTAATATCCTCTCTTTATGTTGTATTCCTGAGGTTTTGATGATGATATGTCATGGCAAGTCTTGTTGCTGTTTGAGGTTATTTGATGTTCTGTAAGTTCTTGGACTTGAAAATTAATTTTTTTCTAGATTAGGGAAATCTTCTTGCATAACTTCAGTGAATCAATTATTTATACCTTTGGTGTTGTCTTCTGCTCTTTCTCCCACAACCATAATTCTGAGATTGGTTCTCTGAATCATCCATCAGCTGTTGTATCCAGTTACTTTGCTCATTTCTAATTTTGGAGTTGTGCCTAATTATAATAGCATTTGTTTCCTCAGCCTTGTCTTCAAGGTCTGAATTCTGTGCTCACAGTATTTGGGTAGTCTTCCCCTAATTTCACATGTTTTTTTATATCCTAAATTTTATCTAGGTTTCTTTTCAGATTTTTCACTTCTTTGTCACAGTGTTCTTTCATATCTTGCATTTTATTTACTATTTTATTTGTGGCTTCTTTATGGTCAGTGAGCTTTGTCTCCATTCGGACCACTGTTTGATTAGTAAGTTCCTCTTTAAGCCTGCTGATCAATACTTGCATTTCTTTGAGAATATCTTGTTTGGACTAGTTGTTTGACTCATTTGTTTGCTTTTTGACTTCTTTCCCTGTGAGTTCCACTGTTTCAGGGCTTGTGAAATTAGTTTCTGGAGTCTCAGGCATCTCTGTGGGTGTCCTTCTGTCTTGTCCTCTTCGCATGCTTTCGCTGTTGAGGGACTTCACTTTAAAGGCCTAGCTGAGAGGTTTCTTTGAATGGCTCTGACGATGTGTGTGGGGAGCTATAATTCCTCTGAATTCTGTGCTGGAAGTAGGCCCTGAAGGAGGACATAATGGTCTGATGGCCCCAGAGGTTGTCTTGCTCACCACAACCCCCTCAGCAAGCTCTTACACCTGTCCTGGATCACCTTCTCAAGGGCAGAGCTCTCCACTCTCGGAGTTGCTCCCACTACACTGAGCCATTCAAGAGGTCAGCGGCCTTTCTGCTCTGCAACTGCCTGTTGTGCCAGTCTCTTCCTACACACTGTGTAAGAGTGACTCCAAAAGCTCTGGTGTGCTCTTCTGAGCTTTCTTTTACTCTAATCATGAGGTCAGTCGTAGCTTTTTTTGGTTTTGGTTTGTTTTAATTTGATGGCTCTTGCTTACGTCATTGCCTGTAATGGCAGCTGAGCACTGCTTCAGATTTAGGCTCCAGGAGGCCTTTTCTGGGGGGAGCTCACATAGTGTTTGTAGTATGCATTACCTATAGGTTCGTTTTTCAGAGGCTGGGACTACCAGCTGCTGTCAGTTCCTACTTTTCCCAGATTCACGCTTATTCCAGGCTTTCATTTGTGGTTTGTAGATGCCAGGAGCTCAGAGCTGTGCACACTTGGCTGCTGTTTTTCTCCACTTCTGATATGTCTTCAGGATTTCTGACCTTCCTGTGGCCTCCTGTCAGTCATTGATGAGCTCTTTCCTCTCCTATCTTGGTCAGATGTTCCAGGCTTTCCTCTGTCTGCAGATGCCTGCACCTCCTACCTGTTCGCAGCTGGCCTGGGGCAAGTTCGTAGGCTGCTGTTTTTTTCCTCCGCTTCTGATGTTCCTTTGGGATTTCTGATCTTCCCTTGGCCTCCTTTCAATATGTTGGGGTGCTCCTCCCTGTCCTAGGTACATTGGACAGGTGGTTTTTAACTAAATTCTCAACTTTTTAAAGTGGGTCTATTGAGGAGACATTGTGCAACTCTGTTACTTGGCCACCATCCTGGCCAGGAATTCCACATATTCTTGACAGTATCTTGTGTTGTCACTTTTTGTTTCAGCTGATTTAGTAGATGTGTGGTAGTATCTCATCATGATGTCATGGCCAATGGTATTAATCAAAATTCCTTTGTCATCATTTTCCATTTATATGTTCTCATTATATCTGTTGGCCATTTTTATGTTGAGTTGTATCTTTTTTATGTGTTCTGAGAAAGTTTTATATATTCAAGTTCAAACCCTTTTGCCAGCTTACGTGATTTGCACATATTTTCTCCTAGTCTGTTTTTATCAAGATCTTTCATATCAAAAATAACTCAAAGGTTTTAAATTTTGTCAAAGTTCAATTTATTGATTTTTTTCTTTAATGAAACATATTTTTGGTGTTATGTCTAAAGTTCTAAGAAAGTGCCTCTCTTTTTTTCTAAAAGTTTTATAATTTAAATTTTTACATACGTGTGTACTCCATTTGAGTTAATTTTGTACAAATGTGAATTTAGAGTATCTTTTGTCCTTAGATATTTAAACTCGCTACAACATTTGAAAGATGATTCTTTCACTGATTTTCCTTGTTAAACTTTGTCAAAAATCAGTTCTACTGCTTCTTTTTATACAACTGGTGAAGTAATATAGTTTTTACATTTAAGTAGTTATGAAAAAACTAGCAATACATGAAAATCACGAAATTTTGATTCAGCATCCAGAAGTCACGTTTTATTGAAACACAGTTTTGTTCATTCGTATGTACTGTCTGTGGCAATTGTGTACTAGTGAAACTGCTACTAGTAGTAGCAGAGTAGAGCAGTTGAGACAGACCATATGTCCTGCAAAGCCTGCTTTTTCTTTACACAGAAAGTTTGCCAGTCCCTGAGTTCAGCTGACAAATGTGTTCCCACACATTGGCTTGCTAGTACTTAATCCAAATTCGTGTGTAGGCTAATTACATTTTATTATGATCCCAGGTTTTTGGTGTTGCTCATAAATGGCTGAAACGAAAGTGTGATCTGTAAAGGTTAAAACTTGCTTCATCTCTAAAATAGGAAATAAAATGATTTTTTAAGGAGATGAAATAATATGCTTCAAAATTTCTAGTGCTGGCAGCTCAGGGCCATGCCCACTTGGTTGCTTTTTTTTTTTGAGAGAAGGTCTCTGTTGTCCAGGCTGGTCCTGAACTCCCTGTGGATCCCAGGCTGTACTTGGACTTGGCACCAATCCTCCTGTCTCAGCCCCCCAAGTGCTGGGATTACAGGCAAGCTCCACCACACCTGTCTTACGTGGTGCTGGGGAACTCAGTTTTTTGACTTAGAGTAGGCATTTCTCTTTTTTGCTATCACATGTTAATAGGGATAATAAAATTTTATATATTTTTTTGCAGGGGGGCGGGGGACAGAGTCTTGCTCTGTATGTAGTACAGGCTAGTCTTTAGCTCATTGTTGCCCAGGCTGACCTTGAACTTGGAGTAATCCTTCTTCAGCCTCACCAGTGCTGGGATTAAAGGTGAGCACTACCACACCTAGTTCATGTGGAACTTGGGAATGAACTGAGGATCTTGCATTTGTTAGGCAAGCACTGTAACCACTGTGCTATTCCTGCAGCTCTACATTAAAAAGCACTTCTTGTAAGCAAATAGACTGGAGTCTTAACTGACATTTACCTTTGTCCTTAGAAATATTTTAATTAAGTAATTAAATGGTACTGGGGATTGAACCCAGGACCTAACATTGAGCTACATCCATTTTTTGTTTTTTACTGTGAGTCTGGGCTCAGACTCAGCATGCCTCAGCCTCTCTGAATGCTGGAATTACAGGCCTGCACCACGGGGCCTGGCTGGCCTTTGAAATCTTAATTTCTTTTTCTCTTATAAGCATGAAACAAACATTTCTATCAAAAGGAGGAATGTTCTTTCCAGCCATTCTTAGTCGTTAAGATTTTCATTGTAGTAATTTTACTATGTTTTTAGAAGGGAAATAAAAAAGGAGACGATCCTCTATCATCCTGTTCTCCAGTGTCATTAGCTGGCAGAATTGCTCTTACATACCCTCATTTAAGTAAGCTTTCCTCTGTGGTATTTATTTCACCTTTGACCATCTGCCTAACTGGTATCACAGGGAAAATGTTCCTGAGTCAGAAGTTAATGTAAATTTGTATAATGTCATAAAGATATTGGTGGGAATTTTTTGTTTGCGTGGTTGTTTTTGTTTGCAATGGGATTGAGCCCTAGCACCTTTACACTAGCTATATCCCCAGTCTTTTGTAACTTTTTAAGACACGCTTTTCCAAAGTTGTCCAGGCTGGACTTGAAAACAGTTTGATGTATTTTCAGTGATAGGAATGGAGAATTGTTGGAATTGTAATGAGAGAATTGAAATAATCACATAATTTCATTTATCAGAGTAATAACTTCACAGATTATTTTTTCTGTGTAACCAGAGAAGCAAAGAATACCTGTAAGTAAAGCATAAAAATCTTTGTGTAATGTAAATAATGCCATCTCTGGAGAAATGGTTTTGTGGTTAAAGTACTTGCAAGCGCTAAGTACCTGAGTTCATTTCTCAGCATCACATAAGCCAGACGTGGTGGCACACATCTGTAATCTCAGCACTTGGGAGGCTGAGACAGGAGGATTGCCATGAGTCCAAGGCCAGTGTGGGCTCCATAGTGAGTTCAGGACCAGCCTGGGCTACAGAGTGAGACCCTGTCTCAAAAGTACGTAAAGTAAATAAATAAATAAATAATGCCTTTTTATTTTTCTGAGACAGGGTGTTGCTCTGTAGCCCAGGCTGGTCCTCAACTCACTGTGGAGCTTAGACTGGCTTTGGACTCTACAGCAGTCTTCCTGTCTCTGCCTCCTAAGTGCTAGGATTATAGGCATGCACCACTATTCCTGATTTTTGTGGTTCAGGGGAATTGAATGCAGGTGATTAGCACTTACCTAAGCTCTTGCTCAGCAAGTGCTTTAACCGCTGAGCCATTCCTCCAGCCACTTTGTAGCCTAGGCTGGTCCTTAATTCACTGTGTAACTCAGGCTAGCCTCGGACTCAAGGCAATCCTCCTGCCTCTGTGCCCCTGGAGTGGTGTTCCAGAGATTATAAGTGTGCCTTACCAGGCCTGGCTTTATGTGTTGCTGTGTTATTAGAATCCAACTCAGGGCCTTGAGCTTTGCTAGGCAAGTGCTTTACATTGGGCTTTTCCTCCAGTGCAATAATACCATCTTTACTCTAGTGCAGAATTATGTAATAGCACCATGTAAAATATTTGAGTGATACTACCTTCAGTAGAAATTTTCCTAAGCTACCCCAAATTCATTAATTATAACTGAATAATTTTAGTAGATTATCTGTGAGACTGTTGTAGGGAGAGGTTGATAAAAGAGGCAAAAAGGAGTAGAGTGTATTATATTTTAGAATATATTGTATATATTCTAATTCTTCTAGAATTAGAATTTTGGAGTTAGGTGAGACTTTGAATCTTCACCTTTATCTGCTAGTTTTGTGAACCAATATACATTACATATCTTGTTTCAGTCCTCTTTCTTTGGAAAAGAATTTCTTAGACATTTCACTGGTTTGTTGGAGGATTGAAATGAAATAACTAATAGTCTCTGGTAGGTGGTGGTTTTCTTCTTTCAGACATTTTGTTTTTCTTTTTTGTTTTTGTTGTATGCTACATTGTGCTGTAGGCTACTAATTTCTAACTGTAATTTAATATTCCACCTTTGTTTCTAATTTTTATAAGGAATGTTACCACCTACTACTATTAGGATTATGATAACCAAGATGATAAGAACTTGAATGTCAAGCACTATGATGAGTGCCTCATACTCATTGTCTCCTTTAGCCCTTAAAATTAACTGCTTGATATGGACACTAGTATTCATAATATTTTCAAATGAGAAGCTTGAGATTTAAATATTTTTGAACTTGCACAGATACCTTAATGAGCAGTAGAATTGAGGTATTCAGCCTAACTGTAAAGTATCTGCTCATACATCATATTTTAGATGCATTCTCTCTCTAGAATTTAGCTATGTAGGGGTAAAAATGGTAAACATGAGTTGAGTGTTTCTTGTGTCCCAGGTACTTTACATGCGTTTTCCATATAGTTTGTATACTAATTTTATGTTGTTCCTCTTCATTTTTCAATGAGAAACAAGATACAAAAATTCTGACTCACAAAAAGTTACACTGCGTTCATTCCATGTTAGGGGGAATGCAAAATGGTACAGCCACTTTGGAAAACATTTTGACAGTTTCTTAAAAACTAAACACACTCTTAACTACATGAACAGTTACAGTCCTTGGTATTTACAAAGGATATGGAAACTGATGTCTATGCAAAAACCTGCACATGAAGTTTCCCAGCAGCTTTTATTCACAATTGCTGATACTTGGAAGCTGCCAAGATGTCCTTCAGTAGATAAGACAGTGGAACATTATTCAGTGCTAAAAGCAAATGAGCAGCTATCAAGTCATAAAAGTACATGGAAGTATTTGGGTTTGGTGGTGTAGGCCTGTAATTTCAGCACCCTGCACAGCTGATGTAGATCATAAGTTCAAGTTCACTCTGAGCAACTTATCAACTTGGCGACACTCTCTCTAAAATAAAAAATACATGGGTTGAGGATGTAGCTCCAGTCAGTACAAGTGCTGTGAGCTCAACCTCTGCTGTCACAAAAAATAACAATAAATCAAAACATGGAGTAACTTTAAATGCATACTACTAACTAACTAAAAGATGCCATTTTGAAAAGAATACAAGAGATTGTATGATATCAATTCTATGACACTGGAAAACGCAAAAGTATTGAGACAATGAGAAAATCAGTGATTATGCGTGATGGTGGCAGGGACAACTAGTATTCAGATACAGATGTTTTTTTAGGACAGTGAAACTGCTTTGTGTGATACTATTATGGTGAATCCATGTCGTCATTCATTTCCCCAAACCTGCAGGAATGTACAACATCAAGAGTTAACCGTAGCATAGGCGACTGTAGACACTGGATGATAAAGATGTATGTTCATCATTTGTAATAAGTATGACACTTTCGTGGAGAATATTGGTAGTGGGAGAAGCCATGCATGTATAGGGACTGGGTTGTATGAGAAAACTTCGTATTTTCTTGCCAGTTTTGCTGTGAATGTAGAACTACTCTTAAAAATCTTAAAGAAGATGTTGTAGTACTAGAAAATGTAGAACAGGGTTTCAGCCCCAGCCAGTCACTCCTAAGAATGGAAAAGGGGCTTGGGAATGGGGAGGAGTAGTAGGAATAGTGTTTAAAATGTAGAATGATTCATAAAATTTAGTCTTCAAATTGATTGAATTTTTTTTTTTCCTTTTAGTTTGGGTTTTTTCTGTAGAACTGGAAGAACTCTCAAGATCAAAAGGAATTTATTTTCAGAACACAACTTTAGTCCTTTTGTTATGATTAATATATATTAACAATTATTGTTTGGCTTATTTACTATGATTATTAGGAGTTGAGAGATACTATACTTCTAAGATACAGTTCAAATATAAGAATGTTTTTCAGAACTAGCATGGTGACAGATGCCTGTAATCTCATCTACTCAGGTGGTTGAGACATAGCTCTTGAGTTTGGTGGCAGCCTGAACAACTTAGTGAGGATTTGACTTAAAAAATACAACAAAAAAGACTACGATTGTAACTCAGTGCTTTCTGTATTCAGTTCTCAGTACTGAAAAGAGAAAAAATGATGTTATGAATTAAAAGTTTTATAATATGAAAAGCGAATATTTTGCATTAATGAAACATTTCAGTTGTATGGTATTAAATAAGTTATATTCAGTGATAATTGATAACATTTTAAGTGAGGATTTTATTGATAGTGTCATGTATTAATCTATAGGTAAATGACCTTTTCAAAGGTAACCCAGCAATTTGTTTCCCAAATAAATGTATCTTTCTTTGTTACAGTTTATTATATTATAGATGTAGTGTAGCTTGGCTTTTTTTTTTTTTTTTTTGCTAATGAACTGATGTCAGGGGTAAGGATGCAGCTCAGTGGTAGAATGCTTGTGAGGCATATGCGAAGTCCTGGTTTCTATCTGCAGTGCTGCAATAGCAGCAACTGATACCAATAATTTTTGGCTTTTGCACTGTAGAGAAATACACAACATGTGTCTTCTGGAATATGTTCCCTTTTGGAAAACTAAAACAGTTCCAGAAATGCAAAGATTATGAAGTTTTTAGACATCAATTTTTAAGTAATATGTTAAGTTCAAGGTCAGGCAATTGTTACCTTTCTTGTAAAGCAACAGTGGCCAGTTTCTGTCCTCAGCAGCTTGTGGATGCTGAGGCCAGTCTCAACTAGTTGCCACAATAATTTAAAAATAAACTTTGCTATGGAAATTCTTTAGCAGATAAGAGTAGTTTTGAAGTTTCTCCAAAAACAAAGGCAAAATTTCTGTCAGCCTTAAAAGAGTCAATATTTGAGGAAAAAAAGAATTAGGAGGTAGATGAAAATTTCATACTTCAAGCAGTTCAGCACTACCTCTCTGCTTAGCGTACTGCTGCCTGACTTGTCACAGTTTCATGGGGTTCATCTCTTCGCCATCAACTAACACTGAAGCATGTGGCTAAGGGCAGCACCACAAGAATGGATGAAGAAGGTACTGGGACAAAGGACTGCAACATCTCCCCTTTGTCTCTAAGTTATCTTCTGTATCAAGCATGAGATTTTGATAACTTTGGGTCCATTTCATATCCTCATATGGTCTTTTTATTTTTAGGTGAGTTGTGGCACGTTAATTAAATGTTTTTTATTTAAATATATTTTGGAAGAGAGCCTTGGAGACTTGACCGTGTTAGGAATATCACTGGTAAGATAATAGTAACACACAAAATGTGTTACAATTAGGCGGTTCTTTCTTGATGTTAATGTCAGTAGCAGATCTAGGTCACAATTCATCTTTTTTTTTTTTTTTTTGCTGGAAAAAGTTATTATTGCTGGGAATTCCGGCCATGTTGTAAGGCAGATACACAGCAAAACAGAGCTGGAAAGTGGTAGAGTGAAAGATACGGAAAATATAATCACTGAACTGCCCACATATGGATGGCTTTCTAATATAGAGGAAAGTGGCTTGGCTCTTGACTTTATTTGCCTTTCCCGCCTTGAGTCTTGACCCTAGCAAGAGTAGGCCCATTTTCCAATTGTTCTCTTCCTGGGTATTTGTTAAAGATGGTATAGTTTTCAGGGGAAGAAACAGAAGATAACTTAGAGACAAAGGGGAGATGTTGCAGTCCTTTGTCCCAGTACCTTCCTCATCCATTCTTGTGGTGCTGCCCTTAGCCACATGCTTCAGTGTTAGTTGATGGCAAAGAGATGAACCCCATGAAACTGTGACAAGTTAGGCAGCAGTACGCTAAGCAGAGAGGTAGTGCTGATGAGGAAGTGAGCGGCATCTTACTTGGTGTAGAAGCTAACCAGGAGAGATGCTGAGGAGCTTGCGGGAAGAGGTAAACTGGAGCCCATAGTCCATCTGCTCCAAGTGGCTCAATAGCCGAGACTTTTCTTGGTCAGGGGTATCAAAAGGTGTCCCTTTTACTGTGTGTAGGAAGCTACACTTTGCCAAATTATGAATGACATCGGTCAGGGTCCAGACTATGGGAATACTGAAGAAGGGCGTGCTGAGCAGAACCCCACGCTGCAGTGCTGCCAAGATGATGTAGGCAAGCCGGACGCCCTGGCTCTTCACTGCTCCAGTGTTGGGGTTTTCTTGGCTGTATGCCACTTCCACTTTAATCCTGTAAGCTTCCAGAGCCAGGCCGGTAGGGGTGTGGCGCCTTACTCACAGTTCATCTTCTGTATACCAAATGTTTCTTCTGAAGCTTCACACAAGATTATTCAGAGATAGTTTACTTTTATTTTTCTGTGAAATTGCTAAAACATAGAGGGTAATTAGACTTTTTAAGTTGGTCTAACCTTTATATTTAATGATATTTAGTTGCTTGAGAGAATTGCTTAAACTACTGATTTTGATAATGGGGAAACATTTTTATTTGGTAAAAAAATAGAAATGATATACTAAGAGTTTTAAGTACTTATCAAACTTATTTATTTACTTTTTTTGAGACAGAGTCTCTTTCTCTAGTTCAGGCTGGTCCTGAGTTTACTGTGTTGGCCAGCTTGGCCTTGATTTCACAGCAGTCCTCCAGCCTCAGCCTCCACCTTCCAAGTGCAGGGATTGTAGGCATGTGCCACCTGGTCCAGTTTATGTGGTGCTGGGGTATCGATAACTCAGTACCTTGTGCTTGCTAGGCAAGCACTTTAACTGCTGAGCTATTACTCCACCCCTTTTTGTTATTAAAGGCCAATATTAAACACAATGAAAGTTATTTGGTATCTGTATATTTTAAAGTCCTTGACTTGCAGCTGTGGACTGGCCTGTTCATTCTTCCTAACCCAAGCAAGATAAGAAACTGGCAGTGAGTTTTTTTTTTTTTTTTGTAGCTTTTCTGTTATGTTTACTGTTTGTTTTTCCTTTTTGGTATTTTACTGAATTGTTAAAATTACATTGTACTTTTCTCTTGAATGGGTTATAAATTTATTACAAAAAATAAAATCTGAACTCAATGAGACACTGCCTCAAAAAAAAAAAGAACTTCCGGGTCAGGATGGCAGCCAAGTAACAACTGCACAATGTATCATTGACCCACTTAAAAAGTTGAGAATTAAGTCAATCATATCAGAAGTAGAGAAAAACAGCAGCCAACTTGGAGTGGTCCTGAGTTGCTAGCATTGATAGACCACAGATGGTGGGAAGCCCGGGGACCAGAACCTCAGATTGGGATAAGCACAAATCTGGGAAAAGTGGGAACGTCAGCAGCTGGTACACCCAGCCTCCGAAATACGAACCTGTGGGTAGTGTCTACTACAAATGCAAAGTATGTTCCCCAAATAAGAGACTTGGAGCCCAGATCAGAAGCAGTGTTCGTCAGCCATAACAGACAATGATGTAAGCAGGAGCCATTAAAATAAAACAAAGCAAAAAAAACCAAGACTGAACCCTGTACAGTAATGAAGCTCAGAAGAGCACATCAGGGCTTTTGGGGTCACTGTTAAGCAGTGCCTATGAAGAAACTGGCACAAGAGGCAGTTGCAGACAGAGGAGAAAAAAGGCTGTGACCTCCTGAATGGTTCAGTGTAGTGGGTGAACCTCTAAGGATGAGAGCCCTGCCCTAGGGGAAGGGAAGTCAGGACAGGTAGGAGAGCTTTGCTGAGGGGGACAGGGTTGAACAAGACATTTCAGAGGTCATGAGACTGTCAGGTTCCCCTCTCACTGCCTGTTTTCAGCACAGAACTAAGAAATTGCAGCTCCCCACCACATACTGTCATAGCTGTTCAAAGAAACCTCTTGGCTAATCCTCTAAAATGAAGTCTGTTAACACCAGAAACATGGGAAGAAGACAGGGCAACAGGGGACCCCCAGAGATGACTGAGACCCCAGAAACTAATTTCATGGGCCTTGAAATAATGGAACTCATAGGGAAGGAAGTCAAAAAACAAACAAGTCAAACAACCAGTTCAAACAAGATATTCTTAAAGAAATGCAAGCAATGATCAGCAGGCTTAAAGAGGATCTTTCTAAGCAGATAATGGCCCTAGTGGAGACAAAGCTCACTGAGCATAATGAAGCCAGAAATAAAAAGTAGGCTGAGGTAAATAAGGAAATGCAAGATACGAAGAAAAATTTTAATAGCGAAGTGGAAAATCTAAAAAGAAACCTAGGTGAAATTGAGGGCATGAAAAATAAATGTGACAGCAGGGGAAGACGACACATATTGTGAGGACAAAAATTCAAACCTTGCAGATAAGGCTGAGGAAACAAATGATATAATTAGGCATGACTCTGAAGTTAGAAAGGAGCAAAGGAGCTGGATTAAAACAGCTGATGGATGATTCAAAGAGGACCAATCTCAGACTTACAGTGGCAGGAGAAAGAGAAGACAGCACCAAATATATAAAGAATATTCACTGAAATCATGCAAGAATATTTCCCTAATTTAGGAAAAGAAATTAACTTCCAGGTACAAGAAGTTTATAGAACACCAAATAACCTCAACCAGCAGTGAGACTTGCCACGACATATCAATCATCAAAACCTCAAAAATACAATATAAAGAGAGGATATTAAAAGCAGCAATAGAAAAACAGATGTTATTCTGCCAAGGCAGACCCATTTGAATTAGTGGAGGTTTTTCAAGGCAAACTTTAAAATGCTAGGAGAGCCTGGAACAAGATCATTCAAGCTTTAAAAGACAGCAAGTGTCAACCTAGGTTGTTGTATCCAGCAAGATGATCCCTGAAAATTGAAGAAGTAAAAATTTTTCATTACCAAGAATCTCTTAAAATATTTGCAACCACTAGGCCAGCATTGAAGAAAATACTTGGAGGAATCTTAGTGAGAAGCAGAGACAATTAGCAACAAAAAAACACGGAGCAAAGGGAACACCTATAAAGTATAGCATCAGCAACAAAAGGAATAGATTGGTATTTGAATCATTTGATTGTTGTCTTTCTAAAATAGTACCAACTGTCTCATAAAATCTGTGAATCCTTCCCATAATTATTATTTTCAATAGTATATAAGTTTAAAAAATATAATAATTATATTCAACATGGGGAATTGATATAAAATCTTTAAAAATATGTATGCATGAATTTAGGGATGGATATGCAGGTAAAAGTATAAGTCAAATCTGGCAAAATGTTAATAATTAGTGATATGTGAGTAAACAACTTATGAAAGTTAAAAAAATCTGAAAAACTTAAGTATGCCATGCTATCACTTTAACTGTAATATATTTATGTGATACAGATTTATGATACAGACTTAAGCTTGTTTAATGTAGTAATTCACTTTTTTGATGTTGGCTGTAAGTTTATCATCTTCAAGAGAGGAACCAAAGATAGATAAGCAGCACCAAAAAATATCGAGGAAAGGAAACATCTAAAGAGAAAGTGTAACAAAAAAAATAGATTGGTATTTGAATCATCAGGTTGATATACTTCTAAAATAGTCCCACCTGTTTTATAAAATCTGTGAAATTTCCCCACATAATTATTATTTGTGATAGTATACTTATTAGTTTGCAAAATAGAATAATTATATTCAACATGGGGAATTGGTATAAAATCTTTAAGAAATATGTAAGCATGAATTTATGGATGGATAGGTAGATAAAATGATAATCTGGCAAAATGTTAGTGATTAGTGAAATGTGGAAAAATAAGTTATGAACGTTAAAAAATTCTGAAATAGCTAAGTGTGCCTTCATATCTATTGCTTTAAGTATACTTAGGTGATATGGATTTAAGTTCATTTAAGGTAGAATTCGATATAGACCTAAGTTCGTTTATTGTAGCAATTCACTTATTTGGCCATTGATGTAAGTCTTTCCTAAGAAAACTAATTGATGTAATGATAACCTTTTGAATGTAGTAACACTTACCTTTTGGTACTCAGCTAAGGCATTTGAAATTTAACTTTTCTCTTTTTCTTTCTTACATTTACAAGCCTTATGAATCACATTGTTATAGTGCTTTTCTTATGTGGACTGGTGATTGAGGCCAGGTTAAAGAATCTCAACAAAGATATAGCAAAGTATAGAAAAAAAGAACTTTTAGCAAATAACCCAATAAAGGAATCTGCTGGGCTCAGAGAAGAGGCATCAATTTGAGTACTACAACCCATTCTAGGTATAGGAAGCTGAGCTAAAGAGTGGTCATTTGCGTGAAATGAGTCAGATGCAGAGGATTAAAATATGTTAAGCATTGTATGGTTTCTATAGAACCACATGGTGTGACAGTAGGAGTTGGGTGGGTGGGGAAGGTGTGGGAGGGCCAAAAATGGGAAGGAATTGGAAAGTTGATGTGATATGTATGTGCACAAAATACTCAAATTCATTGTAAACATTATGTATTACATATTAATAAAAGTGATGGGAAAAAATAAAATCTTGACTTGTACTTTAAAATATTTACTTTAGAAATTTTTTTAACATTGTATTTGGTGATTTGGAGTAATTTACTATAGCATATTGTAGCTACCATGTATTTACATATTAAGTGAAGTACTTAACTGTAAAATTTATTGAACTTGTTTTTCCCAGTGCTAATAATAGGATTGAGTACCTGTGTAAACACTGAATTACTTGGAGTGTGTCAGAAATACGTAAATGGTAGACTAAGCTTAAAGATTGGTGAAGTATATACTGATTTTAACCCTAGAGATTTCTTGCTAGGTGTGTTTTTCAACTAGTAAATAAAACTAGTAAACAACAAATAAATAAGAGATGCTACTCTATCATGGCTTGTCAATCCACATTAATAATTTAAAAATTTAAAATTGGTTTTCAAATTATGAAAATAATGTTTATTGGAAATTACAAAGTGTAGTTAAGTAGAAAAGAAGCTAGACATTTTTAACCTGTGGATAACTACCATTATTAATTCCTTGGTATATATTTCTCTAGATGTGTGTTGTAAATGTACAGTACATAGATCGAGCAGACATTTTTCTCTTTTTAAGTCATTTGCTCCTCTCTGTAATGGTTTCTTCTAGAATCTGCCATGCAAGGCTTATTCTTATTTAGGACTCAGTCTAAATGTCACCTCTCGAAAGAGCCTCCCCAACATCTAGAGCAGACTGCTTGTCGCTACCTACTACTTTCTTTTTCTTGTCCAACTATATATTATAAGGTATGAGAGAATAGGGGTTGTGTCTGTGTCTTACTTTTTTGTTGCTGTGTCTCAGTACCTCACACCCACAAATTTAGGAAAGGTTTATTTTAGTTCACAGTTTCATATGGTCTCAATCCATTCAGGGGTGACCGGCAGCAATCAGAGTACAGGACAAAGGCATCTTCTCAGGACATCACAAACAGGAAGGCAAGCTGAGACCAGTAGAGACTAGTCCTAGTCCTCCAGGAAGGCAGGTGCAGCTTATATATCCTTTCAGGTCTCCGCCCAGTAATTACTCCCTCCTGCATCCAGGTGTAGCCACTGCACACCATTAATCCTAACTCACACGCCTTTAGTCTTAACTGTAATCCACCCCTCTAGACTAGACCCCAATCCACCAGCATCACATGGTTCCATAGACAATCCATAACATCAAAATACATGAGACTTTTGGGGGATACTCCAGATCCTAACCACAACATTCCACCCCTGGCCCCCAAAAGACTCATGTCCTTCTCCCCATGCAAAATGCAGTTAGTCCTTCTCCAAGAGTCACCAAAGTCTTAATAGTTTCAGCACTGCTAAAGAAACTCCCAAGTCCATAGTCTCCTCTGAGATGTAAGACAAACTTTTAGCTGTGAGCTCCTGTTCGAAGAGTTAAGCACCTCCAACATAAAATGGCATAGGGTAAACATTTCCATTCCAAAAGGGAGGAATAAGGTAATAAAAGGCAATAGGACCAGAACAGTTCCTAAATCTGGCAGGGCAAGTGTTAACTCCTGTAGCTCCATGTCCAGCAACTGAGGTAAATGCTGGTGAGGCATGAACTCCAAGGGGCTTGGGTGGTCCCACCCCTGTGGCATTGCTGCTGACCGCAACCTCCATCTTACCTCCATTGGGCTGGATCCACTCACGGCCTGCTGCGTTTCTCAGCTGACAATCCTTGCCCCTGGCTTCTCCAAATTTTCGGGCTCTCCACTGGACCTTAGGCTTCTCCTTCACAGTTTGACACACTGCCCTCCCACAGGCACACTGCTTGGCCTCCAAGGCCTTCCTCTGAAACCTGGGTGGAAGCTTCCATGAACCCACAACTCTTGGCTTTGCAACCTTGTAAAGCCAGGACTATGTGGACATCTCCAAGATCTGCCACTGGCCTGAGCAGTAATCTGGCTCCTTTGTGCCACGGTTGCAGCAGCTTCTGAGTGCCTGGATTGCTGAACTCTGGGAAGCTGAACTCCAACAAACACTTCCCTCTTTGGCCCTACAGGGAGTCCTGGGGTACTCTTCACAGGACAAAATCTTTTGTCTTTGCACCCTTTAATTGGGAAAGGGTGGGATCTTGCTGATTCGTGAGTGAAGGCCTCTTTTTTACAGTCCTGCTTCCAACTTCTTGGCTTCTGTTTAATGTTAGTCTCTTGAACAGCCACATGCTTTTCCACCCCAGACCGCAATCTTTTTACATTTGTTTTCTCTGCCATTGTCTCCTGTCCTTCTCTATAAAGCTGGCTAAAAGCTGCAAACAGTAGCCATGTAACAGTTCAAACTTCAGTCTGCCTTGAAATTCCCTCCACCAGAGTAAGCAGTCTACCTTCCTTAATCTCAGTTTCAGGCAGTCTCTGGACAAGGGCAAAATGCCGACAAACTTTTTGCCAGAGCGTAGCACACATGGTCTTTAGGCCACTTGCCAATGCGGTCCTCCTTCCCCTCTGAAACTTCTTGAGCCTGACCTTTCCAAAATCCACACTTTTATCAGCATTCTGGTCTTCTGAACTCTGACCAGAATCTTCTATTAAGCTTGGCTCAGAGCACTCAAAGGCTTCTCCAGCTTGCATCCCCAAACTTTTCCAAATTCCTTCTATAAACCGGTTCTAAAGACTTCTGAGCCACATCATCAGGTAAAGTACAGCAATGACCCCACTCTCGGTACCAATAACTGTCTTAGTTACTTTTTTGTTGCAGTGACTCAGTACCTGACACCCACAAATTTAGGAAAGGTTTATTTTAGTTCACAGTTTCATATGGTCACAATCCATTCAGGGGTGGCCGGCAGCAATCAAAGTACAGGACAGAGGCAGAGTTGGAGGCAGCTTCTCAGGAAAAACAGGAAGGCAAGCTGAGACCAGGAGAGATATATCCTTTCAGGTCTCCGCCCAGTAATTACTCCCTCCTGCATCCAGGTGTAGCTACTGCACACCTTTAATCCTAACTCACACGCCTTTAGTCTTAACTGTAATCCACCCTTCCAGACTAGACCCCAATCCACCAACATCACATGGTTCCATAGACAGTCCACAACATTATAATACATGAGACTTTTGCAGGACACTGCAGATCCCAACCACAACAGTCTGCCTTAGTCAGTACCATATTCTTAGTGCCCCGAAGTATTCTTGATAGGTACATTGTAGGTGTTCACAAGTTCAGATGAATGTTTAATATAAAAATGGGACCAGACTATAAATATGTTAAGTAAACACGTGGTAAATGTTTTGGAAAGAAAGGTAAGATACACATCTCCTACAGTCTTGAAAAGAGGAAGAATGTTATGTAATAACATGGAGTAAGTTTTGTGGTGAGGGAGTAGAATGCTAAGGAAGCACTTAGCAGGAGCAGTTACTGCTGTGTGCCCCCTTACCAGGAAGAGCTTTTATAGTAGCCTTTCTAGAAGGGTGACAATATAAGCATTAACCTTGTGATCTGTAGGTCAGTTCTGTTCATTTATAATAATGGCTGGATAATATTTTTACCAGAAGCTTAGTTTTATTTTTTTTGGAGACAGGGTTTACTACACTTTATAGGCCAGGGCTGGCTTCACACTAACAGCAGTCCTCCTTCCTCAGCCTTTGTGTGCTGGGATTAAAGTTTTATAGGTGTGCTCCACCAACCACCACACCCACTAGTAGGTGATGTTGGAGATGGAACCCAGTGCCTTGTGTTTCCTAGGCAAGCACAAGTCACTGATTTACACCCCCGGCCCCTGTCATGGGTATGTTTTATAGATCTTCAGTTACCTTCTTCAGTTGTCGCAGTGTCAGGTCCCAAGAAAAATAGGGTAAGGTTTCTGCTAGCCAGAAGGGGGACCTGGAAATGTGGGTTGCCTGTGTGGCTTAGTTTTTATTGTGAAACTAGCTAGGGAAGGGGCTGTCATGTGCTAAGCAGCTCAGTTGCTGTGTCTGGTTGCTAGGTTCTCCGCCCTTAATCTCCTGAAGCTCACCTTTGGATATTTACCCTCTTAAACATCTTTCTCTTTATTGTCTTTTAACTAAGTTCTAGGGAGTGGTCAGCTACAAACTTTCAGGAGTTATAGCCAGCTGTCTTTCCTGTCTGTCTTTCTTATAGTCCTGCTTTTCTTTGAATCTGGGGAACCCTGTATCCCTAACTGCCTATAATTCCACTTCCTCCGCTCATACTTCTTTGGTATCTTTTACTTGGAAGTAAAGTTTTTAGGTTTGAGGATTATATTTTCAAGACTTTTGATACATATCACCAAAATATCCTCCATGAATGTCATACTAGTTTATACTTCTAACAAAACCAAAAAAACCAAAAAAATGCCTCATTGTACAAACCATGCCAATTTGACAGGCAAAAATGATGTCTGTAGCTTCTTAATTTGCCTTCTTGATTCACCTATATGTACTATAATAATTTTAAGACTGACAGCAAAATATGAAATATGACATGCTTTGATTTTACAACGGTTGAATATTTCATACAGTATGACATATGAGATTAGTTTTTGATTGCAAGTCTCATTAGATCATATGCTGCTCTTACAATATTTGCTTTTCTTAATCAATACTGGGAATCAAACACAAGGCCTTTTACATGCTAAGCATGCAATTTACCACTAAACTATATAACCTTGTTGCCTTCTCTGTTTTTCAATGTAACCTTTCAATTAGGATGTTACTTTTCTTAATACGTTTGTCTCATTTATTTGCTGAAAGGTAAGTTGTATTGACAAATTCTAAGAAATTGAGGGGAAGCTATTTTGAGAACAAGTACCTTAAAAAGGTTGCATGTTGACATTAGTCCTATCAACTAACTTTTTTTTTTCAATTATTGTGGCCAGAAACACCAGATGAAAATGGTAAAACCCAGAGAGCTGATGATTTTGTCCTGAAGAAAATAAAGAAGAAAAAGAAAAAGAAACATCGAGAAGACATGCGAGGACGACGCCTTAAAATGTATAATAAAGAAGTACAAACCGTCTGTGCTGGCCTGACCCGCATCAGTAAGGAAATTCTCAACCAAGGACAAATCAATAGCACTTCAGGAGTTAATAAGGAGTCCTTCAGGTATCTGAAAGATGAACAGCTGTGCCGATTAAATTTGGGCATGCAAGAATATCGGGTACCCCAGGGAGTACAAACACCTTTTGTGACTCACCAAGAACATTCTATTCGTAGAAATGTCTTAAAAACAGGTACTAAATTTAGCAACTTTATTCATGAAGAACACCAGTCCAATGGTGGTGCTCTTGTCCTTCATGCTTACATGGATGAACTCTCATTTTTGTCTCCAATGGAGATGGAGAGATTTTCTGAGGAGTTTCTTGCTTTGACATTCAGTGAAAATGAGAAAAATGCTGCTTACTATGCTTTAGCAATAGTGCATGGAGCGGCTGCTTATCTCCCAGACTTCTTGGACTACTTTGCTTTCAATTTTCCCAACACGCCAGTGAAAATGGAAATACTGGGCAAGAAAGATATTGAAACAACCACCATTTCTAATTTTCACACTCAGGTAAAGTAAAATTATTCTTAAATTGTGTATTAGATATAGTATCTCAGCAGCATTAACTTCATTCTATTCACAGAACACACTAATATATTTTGATAAAATTTATGGTAAAAAGGTACTGCAGATTGATTACTCCTCCAATTGTAAAATCTTAATTGCTGAGATTTTTGGGTTGAGCTTTTTTTTATTAAATGTACTGCTTTATATGTATTGGGCTTTACTGTAAGTGTTTATGGCAATACAGGTCAAAATGAATCAAGTCTTCCACTAATCAGATAAGTTATTATGGAAGATTTGATTTAGATTTGAAAACTTTAAGGTAACTAGTTAAGACTGACTTTTATGTCATTATAGATACAGGAGGGCGTTGGCCTGTTTGCCGTGTTTTTGCAGGTTTTCTCTTTCTCCGTAACTTGTTGGCAGTCTATCCCAGAAATATACTCCATTTGTCTGATTTGGGAGTGTCACTAGGAAGACCGCCTTAGCCTCTGCTCCTTCTGCCTATTGAAGATGAAGACGTTTTCTGAAACCTTACTTGGGCAGCTAGGCTTAAGTCAGCAGGGAAACATTGCCTTTCTAGACAGTTTAACCAAACATTTTTTCAAAGGAGTTATTTTAGGGTATTAAAAAGAAGTTAACGATGTGTCCTTTTTTTCCTTGCTTTTCTCATAAAGATTATGAATATGAATGATCAGCTCTTAATTGCATATATTATAAATTCTCAAGTTTAGTGTAGACTTTTATTTTTTTGAAATGGTTATAATATAGCCTGTTTTTTTTTCAGATTATCTGGTAATTTGCTGCTGCTCTTTTCCATTAAGTTTTTTTTTAGGTAAACAAATAGTTACATATTAAGACTCTCAGCTGTTTACATTATAGTGGTTTCAAGCCACTTAGATTTACTTTAACCCTCTTCTAACTTGAGTCATTTGAGTGAGTCTTACCATCCTTGCCTCCAAAGAGGGGAGTATCCAGTTTAGATTTATGAGCTTCAGAAGTTTTCTAATTAAAGTTCTCTCTACAGTAGAGAGAGCAGGAGCAGTCAATCTGGAGAGGTCGCAAGATGGGGCTGCCCAAGACGTTGGAACACGATGTGCAATAAAGGGCTTCATCTTGGATTTTGGCCTTGTTACCACAATCAGGTACTGAAGTGCTGACTTTTGTAGTGGATTTTCTTTTTTTTTTTTTTTTTTCTTTTTAAAGAAGTTTTTCCCTTTGAAGATTAAGGAGTCCTATTTTTATAAATACTGCAGAAGAGACTAAAAACAGTTCTCATCTTGCCAGTAATCCACATAAATCCCTAGTTTACAATGAAAGATCTTGCTGAGAGCAGAGTTAATATGTTTTATCTTTTTTAGTTTAGAGAAATGCAGCAAATTGATAAACCAGCAAGAATATCTTAAGAAATCAGCCAGAACTCTGGGGGGAGGAAACTGTCATTTTATAAGGGTGAATTTTTAGTGTCCATATTGTTCTCTAATGGATCAAATTTGTATGTCAACAGTCAGTATCCAGTCTAAATAATTAATAAAGAAGATACCTAAAAGTCATATTCCCTGCTGATTTTTGTCGTCCAATTTTTTAAAAATGGAGCTGAAATTTAAATGACTGTACCAACAACTTACCTTGTAATTATTTTTGAGATTCATAAAATAATAATTTTCAACATATTATTATTATTACATAGATAATACTCAGACACAAAAGAATATTGAGGTCGTCTTCAACCTTAATTTTATGAATTTTCAGAGAGAAGTATGGGATAGGAATAGATTGCATTAGCTCATGAAACTTCAATTTACATTTGTGCCTGTAAAATCTTTGGCAGATATTGTGATGGAAGCCAACACACTAGTTTAAATTTGATTAGAACTTCATGGTTTATAGAAATGATTTCAGTGAGTGTTTGAAACAACCAGGGAGTTGGTAAGCAATTTTATCTGTTATCTTTTGGAAGAACTAAGGCTTGGGTATGTTCATTGTTATCCAAGGTCATATAACTAGTAAATAGAAGAGTAAAGGTGAAAACCTGTGCCATCTGAACAATGTTTACACCTTACTTCTTCCTACTTTTGGTCACTGGAGAAGAAATTGCTCTAACACTGTCAATGGTGAAATTAAGTATTCCAGTTTAAAACAAAATATAAAACATTCTGTTTCTAATATTTAAAAAATACATTTAGATTTTTGGGAATTAAGTTAATACCTGGGTATTTTAAAATTTTGTGATTTTCGAAGTCTGTTATAGTTCTGTTAGCCTATGTAAAATCAATTAAATTTTAAGCTTTTTTTAAAAAAGAAACACAGTTGCTATTTAATTATTCATGATTGTATTTCAAGGTAGCTTATTCAGCATTTATTGAAAATTTACTATGTGCTGGGCACTCAGTTCTTAAAAGGACTAAATGATGAGTTCTTCATTCTAATCGGGGTGAAGTATAAATCCCAGTTGTAATACAACTTAAGTGGTAAAGTAGAGATGTGCACGTGGAAAGCCCTATTATGATCTCTAGAGAGCAGATGGTATTGTTGCCTAACTTAGACTTGAGATGATTAGAAAAGTCATTTTAAAACATGTAGAACTTTAAAAGTAGAATAATACTTAATTTGGTAAGGTTATTTTTATTAAGTAATAGCATATGCAAATGCATGGAGACAATTGAGAATGTGTACTTTCTAGGAACTGCAAATAGCTTGACAAGACAAGAAGGCACACAGATTGATAAAGAGTGGTTGAAATTGAGATGGGAGTAGGAAGAAAGGGGGAAGGGATTGAGAATGAGAATCAAAAGTGAGAGAGGTCATGGCACGTGGCCAGTAATCCCAGCTACTTTGCTTGCAATGATTGCATGTGGAGGATGGCACTGAGAGAGAAATGAGATGGAAGCAATAAGATAGGTAAAGTTACTTACTATATAGTAATCAAATTAGAAATAATTCAGAGCCAATCTAGTGTTGATACTAGAGATGTTACCAGGAAGCCTGGTCCTGATGCCCAACTCCTCATTTCCCTCACTTCTTGTACCCTTGGTGAAAGAATTTAGTCAAGGGGCAGAGAAATAGCACAGTGGTTAGAGCTCTTGTCTAGCAAATACAAGGCCCTGAGTTTGATTCCCTAGCACCACATAAACTGGGCATGTTGGGGAATACCTGTAATCTGATCACATGGGAGGCGGAGACTGGAGGATTGTTGTGAGTTTGAGGCCAGCCTGCGCTGCATAGTGTGTTCAGGACTAACCTGAATTACAAAGTGAGACTCCATCTCAAAAAACAAACAAACAAACAAACAAAAAAAGAATTCAGTCAAGATACATATTCATCAATAGACACAGTTTATTGTCTGGGGAATAAAAAGAAGAGATAAGTCTTCAAGAGAGAAGATGGACAGAGCTACAAAGACATCTGCTCTCACTGGTAATTTTTTTCCCCATCTTTATTAGTATATATATGCAATACATAATGTTCACAATGAGCTGGAGTATTTTGGGCACATATCTATCACATCAACTTTATAATCCGGACTCATTTTTGATCCTCCCAATTCCTCTCTGTTCCCCCAGCTCCCACTATAACACCCATTTGATATTATAGAATGCCTGTATTCTGGTTTCCCAAATCAGAGAAACCTTGCAATATTTAACATAATTAATTTTCTGTGTTTGACTCATTTAACAATGCAAATTACCACTCTAAAGCTCAGGTTCCTACCCCTAGAATAGACTGCAGTGACCATATCTTGATGCCTCTTTTCTGGGTTCAGCAGACCCTTTTATTGGGATTATTTGCTGGATGTTTGGGTTTTAGTATATCTTTGTTGAGATTCTTTAACATGGCATTACCCACCAGTGCACATAAGGAAAGAACTATGACAATGAAATTGATAAGGCTAGAAAATATGAGAAAGAAAAAGAGAAGTTAAATTTCAAATTCCTTAGCTGAGTATTGGAAGGTAAATGTACATTCAAAAGACACTCAGGTTATCATTACATCAATTAGTTTTCTTAGGATAAACTTACATCAAAGACTGAATAAGTGAATTGCTACTTTCAGTGAGCTTATGTCTGTATCACAAGAGTAAATTACACATAAGCAATAGATAAAATGGCATATTTAGTTATTTCAGAATTTTTAAACTTTCATAGATTATTTACTCATATTTCACTAATTACTAACATTTTGCCAGTTTTGGTTTATCCTTTTATCTACCTATCCTATAAATTCTTGCATACATATTTTTTAAAGATTTTATACCAATTTCACATTTTTAACATTCTTATGTTTTACAAACTAATATACTATTAAAAATAATTATGGGGGAAGTTCCACAGATTTTATGAGAATGCTGGTACTGTTTCAGTAGGATACCAATCAGATGATTCAAATACCAATCTCTTTTTTTGGTTACACTTTCTCTTTAGATGTTTCCATTCCTCCATATTCTTTGGTGTTGCATGTCCCTGTGACTCTTTCAAGGATTCTTTCAAGTCTTCAAGTATTTTCCGCAATACTGGGTAGTGGTTGTAGATTTCTTTAGGGATTCTTGGTCATGAAAATTTTTTACTTCTTCAATTTTCAGGGATATTTTTGCTGGATACAACAGTCTGGGTTGACACTTGCTGCCTTTTAAAATTTGAAAGATTTTGCTCCATTCTCTCCTGGCCTTTAAAGTTTGCTTTGACAAATCTGCAGTCGTTCAAATGGGTTTGCCTTGGTAGAATAATGTCTGTTTTTCTCTTGCTGCTTTTAGCCTTGGTAGAATAATGTCTGTTTTTCTCTTGCTGCTTTTAATATTTTGTCTGTATGTTGTATTTCTAAGATTTTGATTATGATGTGTCATGGCAGATCTGTTGCTAGTTGAGATTCTATTAGCTTCTTGTACCTGGAAGTTAATTTCTTTTCCTAGATTAGGGAAATTTTCATGCACTATTGCAGTGAATAAATTCTTTATAAATTTGGTGCTATCTTCTGTTCTTTCTCCCACTGCTCATTTCTTTCTAATTTTGAAGTTATGCCGAAGTATGGCATTTGTTTCCTCAGTCTTGTCTTAAGGGTCTGAAATTCTGTCCTCACAATGTTCAACTTACCCTGTTTTCAAATGTGTTTTTTGTATCCTGAATTTCAGCTATATTTCTTTTCAAAATTTTCACTTCTCTTTCAGAGTGTTCCTTCCTACCTTACATTTTCATCTTTACCTCTGCCAGCTTTTTATTTGTTGCTTCTGTATGCTCAGTGAGCTTTGTCTCCAGGAGGAGCACTATTTGTTTAGTAAGTTTCTCTTTAAGCCTGCTGATCATTGTTTGCGTTTCTTTGAGACTGTCTTGTTTCAGCTGGCAGATTGACTTTATTTATTTGCTTTTTTACTTCCTTCCCTGTGAGTTTCACTATTTCAGGACTCACGACATTCATTTCTATGGTCTCAGGCATCTCTATTGGTGTCCTTTTGCCTTGTCTTCTTCCCGTGTTTCTGCTGTTGAGGGATTTCACTTTAAAGACCTGAGAGGTTTCTTTGAATGGCTTTAAGGGTGTGTGTGTGTGGGAAGCCAAAATTCCTCTGTGTTCTGTGCTGGGATTAGGCAGTGAGGGAGGACCTAGCAGGCCAATGGCCTCAGGTGTTTTGTTCACCCCATCTCCTCTCAACAACGTGCTCCTGCCTGTCCTGGCTTCCCTCCCTGGGGGCTGGGGCTCTCTCTTTCCAAGGTGCTCCCTCTGTATCCAAGCTGTTTCCAGGGGGTTAGTGGTCTTTTCATAACTGTCTCTTGTGCTAGTTTTTTTTTTTTCCCTAGGCATTGTTTAAGAGATACCTCAAAAATTCACACTGTGTTTGTAGTATGCAGTATCAGTAGGCTTGTTCTTTGAAGGCTGGGGCTATCAGCTGCTGTCAATTCCTACTTGTCTTGGACCTGCTCTGACCTTGGTCAGAGAGGTTCTGGTCTCTGGGCTTTCCTCAATCTGTAGATTCTGGTGGCTGCCAGCCTTTCTGAGTCAACTTGGGGCTGCTTCCTAGGCTGATGTTTACGTCTGCTTCTGATTTTCATGTTTTCTGGCCTTCTCCTGACCTCCTTTCAATTATTGTGGGCCTCCTCCCTACCATAGCTACATTGAACAGTTGGTTTTTGACTACATTCTCAACTTCTAAGTGGGACCACGAGGAGACATTTTGCAGCTCTGTTATTTGGCTCCCATCTTGACCGAAGTCCCTAACTGTTAATTTGGATAATGTGTTATACCTTCAAAATGAAGGCTGTCAGTGCCATGAAAGGATTTTTAGTGAGTGTAAATTGAGACATATTTTGTGCACTTAGGAGTTTTGTGGTTCACAGAATGAAGGTAATTACGATACTTAGCAACATTTTTACTTAGAAGTTACTTTGGAATTCCAGAGTGTCTTCGTGTCCTTTCCAGATGACCTGTGTTTCCTCAGGGGCCTTACTAATGTAAGAACCTCTGGAAAGAAACTTAGGAGAAAAAATTTCTTAATTTAAACCAAGTCTCAGCCCAAAGCAGGAAGGTATTTGAAGAACTTTTCTCTTTTTGGTATCAGTGGTATGCTTTGTTCTGTATATAGAGGATTTCCATCTCTGAGTAGGGCAGTCAGTAATGTGCATAATATATACGTTAAAATATTATTGCACTCCATGGTACTGCTTTAGGTCTGTGGCCTATCAAATGATTATATATCTCTATGCGTTTGTTCCTTTACTTACACATGCTCTTTTGGACTCCTGCTTTTGTCCTGCAGGCCTACTAATAAACTGTCTACCTAAAAGAATATAATGAGATAGAAGAAATAATTAGAAGAAGGAGACTAACTGGATTTAGTGAAAGAGAGGAATAGTCTTACTTGGTTTAGATAATGAGAGGAAGATAATTCTCCATAAAGTTAATGCAGGGTTGAAATAGCTGGTGTCTGCTAGGTGAGAGAGCAGTGTTGTTAAGTTCAGTCTAAGATATTTTGACTTTGAGGCACGTATTTGTGTTTATAGTTTGAAATGGCTTTTAAATAGTTGAGTAGGAGCTAATATTTGGAGACATATTTAGCCTAGAGATGCTGAGTTGGGGTTGGTAATATGTAGGAAATCCAGGGATAATATTAGAAAGAGATGAAACTAAGGGTGGGATCCTGTGATATACCTACCATCTAAATATGAGGGACATGGAAACAGACCAGAAAAGGAAGACTAGGATACAAGTTTTCTAGATTTTAAAAATGATGGCATGATAAATATTGTAGATCATTTAAAGAGTCAAGTAAGATAAGGAAAAGTCTTCAAAAGAACATTGTTAACTCTAAGTACACTTGAGTGAAAGAGCTCTTGGTAGAAATGCATCTCTTAACTCTGGTCTTCATTAGAATCTGCATTTTAAAAGAGCTGAGGATGATTCATATACACATTAAGATTATAGAAACACTACTTTAGAATTCATCTCTAGCAAAAGGAAGTAAAATGTGGGTTTTGTGGGAAAAAATGATAAGCTCCTGTGACTTTTATAGTTCTTAATGATTGTAATGGTTTGAACTAGGACCTATGTATAGGGTATCTTTTTTATTAACCTTTTATAATGATCAGATGGTCTGACACCAACAGAAGTAAACTCAGTGACATCAGTTGAGACACCAAGCTGATTCTCGTTTGATTACTTTCAGCACTTAATAGATACAGGGTAACTTTATTATTGAGTTTTGTCATAGTCATTTTCTCCTTGCTGAGACACAGTACTCACAACTTAAGGGGAAAAAAGGCTTCTTTTAGTTCACATTTCAGAGGTCTCACTGCATTCATGATTGCCTGGCAGTGGTGGCAAAGTGGAAAAGTCTGAAGAATGGTTGTTGATGGCATCACAAAAGGAAGATATGTTAAGCAAGAAGGACTAGACTATATCCCGGCCAGGCCCCACCTTTGAACAGCATGTGAAATCCATAGGTTAATCTACTTGTACAGTAAATCCTGCAGTCCAGTCACACTCTAAAATGAGTCTTTGGACAACATTCCAGATCCAAACTTCAAGTTTCTAGTCTAAAGAACTATCTTTATAAAGGACTACCTTTATAAACCTGTAAGATTTATTATAAATTTTGAATAATCTTAAGAATTAGAACAAAATTTAGAGTAGTTACTGTTTAAAACTAAATTTTAGTCACTGAGTACAGACCAGAATTTTTTTTTAATAAAGTCTTGCTATGTTCCAGGTTGGTCTCTATCTTGTGATCCATCTCCTTTAGCCTTCCAGAATGCTGAGATTACAGATGTGTGCCACCACACCTGACTTTACATGCCAGTTTTGACCATAAGGTTTGCTCTTTGGATCTTTAGATCAGTTAATTAAAAATTCAAATCTTCTGGTCATCTGATGGACTAGGAGAGTTTTAGCAAAGGGCAAAGCCATTTTCCAGCCCTTGTTTATAGATGGGTAAGATCACATTCTGGTTGTGATCTTCCAAATTAAACAGCAGATCTTCAAAGAGGAGTTTTTCTGTCTGTCTGTGAAAGGTATACAGGTCTCCAAGTTAGGGTTTAGCAAGTTGTAATGTGTACATAATTCAACGGGAAGTTTTTGTTAAAATACAGCTTTTGATTTTGAAGGTCCAGGAAGGGGCTAGATAGTCCACATTTCTAACAATCTGATAATGCTGGTGTTGCAGGCCCGTGACCAGTAAGGTCACAAGTCTCAACATCTATGCATGCGTTCCAAATGAAAATAACAAACACTAAAACTATAAACTAATTAAGTGGTAACTGTTTTAAATGTCACCATCTGTGACTATACTAGCAAATAGTAAGTTGAAAATGGACAAGAGTGTTTGTGTATATGCTAGAGAAGAGATTGGCAAATAACATGTTTCAAGGTTTTTTCCTCAAAAAATTCCTAAGTGTATATATAGGTTTCTCACTGAAAAGCGTAACTTTTTAGATTGCAGTAGTTCTTATAAATGGTACTTTACCATTTACCATTCAAAAATGATAATGTGGAGGGTTTGAGTATTCAATTTTAGTGTTTGCTGTTCCAAAGAAAAACAAAAAATATTTCCCTGTTTTGTGTTAAGGCAGGACTTTAAGTGGGCTTATTATGTATTATTTGATTTTTGATTAATAATATAACATTTTATAGTGAATTGATAGTGCTAATGAAGAATAGAACTAGTAGAGTTTATAGTGAATTGCTTGTACGAATAAGGAACAGAACTAGTAGAGTGATAGGTAGTTTGGAATACCTGAAACTCCAAGGAACTCTACATAGCAGTGCATTGTATAAAAGGATAAATAAATATTTAAAGTAGTTAGCTTTCTAAAACAGCATAATTTTTAAAAAAACGCTTTCTCTTTCTCTCATTTTACTTTTTCCACCATTTTACTGATATGTATATATGGCACATAGTGCTTACATTGAACTTGAGTATTTTGAGCACATATATTATTGCTTCAGAATCATAAACTCTCCTCCCTTTTTGACCCTTCCACACTACTTCCCACTATCTCTCCCATTTGGTTCTATGAAATGACTGTATTCTTTTTCTCTTATTTTAAAAGTATAATTTGTAATGAAATCACTTTGAGGTGCTCATACTGCTCTTTCATTGTATGTTTTAAAGTGTGAATGTCTTTGTGTTCACATGGTTAGAACGATTGCTAGCTAACGTTTTTCCTTTCTGTTGTTGAAGCAATCAGCTTTATTAAAGTGCTACACGCTTTGTTCAGTGGCTAGAGTGCTTGCCTACGATGCTCAGGGGCCCAGGTTCATTCCTCAGCACTACATAAAAATAAGCTAGGTGTAGTGGTGCATGCCTGTAATCCCAGCACTCTGGAAGCTAATGCAGAAGGATTGCTGTGAGTTCAAGGCTAGTCTGGGCTCCATAGTGCATTTAAGACTAGCCTAGTCTACAGAGCAACACACTGTCTTCAAAACAAATCACTATATGGAAAACCCTGTACACTACAGGAAAGCGGCAGCAGTGGTGGGCAGTCCAGGAGTGGGATGCATTATTTCACAAAATGCATGTTTTAGGAAGGAGCCTATTTAATCTAGGTTTTGTAATTGTTCTGGTTTTATTTTGCTTTGTTTGTTTTGAAGACGGTGTGTTGCTCTGTGTGTATTTCTAGTTTAGGTTCTTTTGAGTTTTAACCTAGTTATGACTGGTGTTTGTAAAAAGTGTATGTGTTGGATATGCAGTCGATTGTTCTTAACTCTCAGAAAGTGATAATTTTGTAACGTTGATTTTCCAATCTAAAGGACCGAACTGTGTATTGACATGAACAATGTGTGTATTTAAGGATAATTCTTAATATTCCAAACTGTAGAACTATTACAAATACATAAAATATTTTCAGCGTGAGCAAAGCAAAAACTCTTCATACAGGTATATTTCCTTTTGATTGCACATCATTCTCTCTACTTTGTCTTCTGGTTTTACTAAATGCTGAGTTTTGGAAAACTGTTTTGGTGTGTCTTCTTCCGTGGCAGCTTTACTTTTTGTATGCTTTGGTTTCTAATTACTTGCCTCCAATTCTCCCAACACTTGTTTCTTCTTACACTATGCCATAAACATAAATTTTGGGAAGTGGTAGAATTCAGCATGTGTTTTATTTTTAGTTGCCAGTGCCAGGCCGTTTCCCAAACTTGTTTGATGTCAAGAATAATTTGGAGTTTCTAAAATAGTTCAAAATACATCTTGGAATCTGAAGTTCTTTTGGGAATTCTGAGTCATTAAATCTGGAGCAGGGCCTGAAATGAATACCCCGAGTCACTTGATTCCTGTGGCAAAATTAGAAATATTGTTTGCATCTGGGGATATTACACCTTAGTGTACAGTGCTTGCCTAGCATGGGTAGGGCTCTAGGTTCAATTCTTAGTTCTGCAAAGAAAAACACTTGTATATACCATGTATCATCTACCATTATTTTAAATTCATTTGATTTGTAGATACCTTATAATTTTGTAGCATCAAAGGAAGAGACAGTCTTGTCTAACTTCTACATTCTACATAGTATCATTAAATTTATTTATTTAGTGATCTGGAGGAAAGGCCCAGCCCCGAGTTTGGTTCTCCAGCCACCACATAAAGCTGGGCATGGTGGTGCATGCCTGTTATCCCAGCACTCAGGAGGCTAAGGCAGGAAGATTGCCATGAGATCAAGGCCAGCTTGGGCTACAGAGTGATTTCTTGTCTCCAAAAAACAAAATAAAATAAGTTTATTTATTTATATATTGATTTATTTGTTTTTTAGTACTAGAGATTAAGCCCTGGCTACACTGAGCCATATCCCCAGCTCTTTGAGATTTCTAACACTCTTCAAACTTTTTATCTATATTCATTTTTTCCTTATTTTCTCCTGTTACATTAGATAGGTTATCACAATTTGTGTTCTCTATTGGAGAGGACATCGTAGCTTGTGTTCCATCTCAGCCTGCTTGGGTTGTTTTTTTCTTTTATTGGTACAGGAATTGAACTCTGGGGGTACTCTACCACTACCTTTCTAGCTTTTAAAAAATTTTTTTATTTATTCATTTTTTTACTTTAGGAGGGATTCAAACCAAGCTCTTTGCACCGATTTACATCCCTAATCCTTTTTATTTTTTGAGGCAAGTCTTAACGAAATTGCCCAGGCTAGGCTTGAATTTGAGATCTTCCTGTCTTAGTCTCCCAAAGTGTGGGGATTACTACAGACATGAGTCATTCTGTCTGGCCTCTTTTTTTTTTTTTTTTTCCTGAGGCAGGGTCTTGCTCTGTTGCCCAGGTTGTTCTTGATCTCATTAGTGTCGCCCAGGCTGGCTTTGGGCTAAGGACAATCCAATTTGTCTGCCTCAGCCTCCCTAGTGCATGTGCCCCCACATCCAAGCTTTACGTGGTGCTGGGGAATTGAACTTGGTACTTAGCATTTGCTAATCTCTGAGCTGTTTCTCCAGCCCTTAAAAAAAAATTCAACACAGGGGTACTCTAGCAGTGGTAGATTACCCCCAGAGTACTCAAACTTGTTGTCTTCTGCCTCAGTTTTCAAAGTAGCCAGGATTATTGGTGTGTACCTTCGTATCTAGCTTTTTTCCTTTTAATATATAAAATATGCATAATGAAAATTTTGCTATTTTAACCATTTTTAATATATCTGCTGCCAAAATGAGCACATTAATCATTTTTAAATTTATAGTTTTAATTACGTTTGCAGTGTAATACAGTTTTCATCACTGTCTATTTTCAGGATCTTTTCTAGTATCCCAAACAAACTCATGATTTGCTTAGGATTTTGAGTGACAAACTCTTAATTTGCTTAGGATCTTGAGTGACAGTTACCTATCTCCTCCCTTCTAGTCTTTCTCTTTTCCATTGCACATGGGGAAGATGGGAGAGAGGGAGCGAAAGGGATAGCGAAGGAGGGTGTGTGTGTGTGTGTGTGTGTGTGTGTGTGTGTGTGTGTGTGTGTGTGTGTGATTGAGACCATACTTTGCTGTGTTACCTAGTAGGCTGGCCTGGAAATTGACCATTCAGTCTCTTCAGTCTCCTGAGCGGCTGAGATTATACGCATGTGCTACTATGTCCAGCTGTAAGAAATGTGTCACTTATATATGAAATTAATTGCTCTTTTATTTATGTCATTTTAAGAAAAGAATAAACTTCTGCTTTCTCTCCAGAAGCAAATCTTAATCATAAGTTGTAATTTGTCATTTTCATGAGGCTTTTAATATTTCATTACCATGTATGTGTTTTGAGAGTCCTCAGCTGAATTGAAGTTACTAGTAAAGAGTGACTAGTAACCTTTCCCTAATGAGAAATAGAGGGGAGTAAGACAGTGGTATTTATAGCATGGGTTTCATAGTATTCTTTTTACGTAGTCAGTAATATGTGCTTGTTTGATTCATTACTAGGAGGTCCCTCACACAGATAACTTGTTTATCTATTATCTATTGGATACCCTTGTGACTTTTTTCTGATCTATGTCTAGTTCCTGCTTACCTGATTATCTTTCTGGTGCCAAGAGCCTATCTTTGTGTATTCCCTGGTGTATTGGTTTGGGTTCTTTCAAAAGGCAGAATTTACAGAAATTATAACAAAAAGGATCTGTTTGGAAGGCATATAGATCTTGAGGATAGAGATAGTCCAAGATGGCGGCCTGCACGGGTGAGAGCTTGTGTGTCCAGTGGCTGCTCAGCCGCGAAGTAGAACTCCCACCTGGGACTGCAGGACAGCCTGTGTTAGTCGGCTGCAGATCTTGGTTGTTCGAAGAACAGTGGCCATGACCAGAGACTGATAGTCAGCAAGTGAAGAACAGTGACAGGCAGACAGGCCCAAGTCGAGACTGGAGCAAATCTGTGCTGATCACCTGTGGCGTGTAGCAAGTCAGTGTCCATAGACAATTTGCCAAGGCGAGGGCTTTCCCAGAGGAAGAAGCTGTAGCAGTCTTTCTTCTTCCCTCCTTTTATACCACTGGAGTTGCAGTTGGACCGCCCACATCTGGGTGGGTGCTCTTTCCTCATTCCCGTGCCCACAAATCACTCACACTCTAATCCAAGCTGGTTCTCAATTCCCAATCTAGGCGTGGTTCCCAAACCCAAATCCAGGTGTGGTTTCTGATTGCCTCAAGTTGACATAATCTCTTCTGTGGTCACACAGAATGGAATTTTTTTTCTGAGATCTTTCTCAGTAAGTTCATTGTTAGTGCAGATAAAAACTATTGATTTTTAGTATTGATTTTGTAGCCTGTAATTTGGCTAAATTTTTTTTTATTATTTCTAAGAGTTTTGTAGTAGTTTTTGGGGTCTTCCAAGTAGATAATCATATCGTCTGCAAATAAGGATAGTTTGACTTCCTTCCTTAGAACAAAATATACAAGATGTAAGCAAAATTGTTCCATCAAAGAGAATTCATACATATGGTTAGGAAAAATGAAGGGCTAGGAGTGTAGCTTAGTGAGATAAAGTACTTGCCTGGCCCTAATTTCAGTTTCTTGTAGCAAAATAGTAAGGAAGAATGGAGGAAGGGAGGATGGGGGAAGGAAGGAGAAAACAAGGAGAGAAAGAGAGAGAAAGGAAAGTCAGGAAAGGATGGGAATTTTTCACAAGACAGTCCATCTCTGTTTCATGACATCATCCAGGTGTCTAGTTTCTGTCTGTCTTCTGAGTTTTGCCATTACCTCTGATGTTGTTATATATATATATGTGGTTGAGCCTGGCTCTCATCACCCTAGGACTTTACAGTTTAAGGAGATTTGCTGGAAATTGCATTATGTAATTAATGGTAACATCCTGTTGGCCAGAACTTAGTCTACCCTAAGTCTACTGGCTGAGTAGTCTACTGGCTACCCCTAGCTGACAGAGAGCCTAGCTCATTGGCCATATGCCCAGGAAGTTCTCTCATGAAAAGGAAGAAGGATGGAATACTGAGGGATAATTAGTAGTTTGCTTGTTTGGCATCAGTTTCATGCAGTAGGTGCATGTTGATTTTGTCATCATAATGCTGTTAATCTTCTAATTTACTTTGCTAATTAAATACACTTTAGATATTTGTATATATTAAAAACTTAATACAAGTGACAGACATTATTGCTCAATGGCTTCTCATTTCCCCCTCAGTCAGCCCTGGGTTTAATGGTTCATTACATCATTTCTAACTTCAGCACCTATAAATTGAGTAAACATTTATTAACGTGTATCAGGTACACACAGCAGTGAATAACACTGATAACTTTATTTCAAAGTTACATTCAAGTATATTGCCTGATGTCTGAGTTTAAATTGGAGGTTGGCAAAATTCTACAAAGGATCAGATAATAAATGTTTTGGATTCTATGGGCTATATCTTTGTATTAAAAATACTTAACATTTAACTCTTTCCATTGTAGTAGAAATGAATCGACAGGACCTTGTTCTAGTAAAACTTTGAAAGTCCTGGATTTGATGTGTGGGTTGTGGTTTGCCAAACCCTAGTCTAAATTAACAGCCTAATTTTGATTCCAGTTTGGGCAATTTAGGGACTTACGAAGACTTATCTCAAAATCAACACTAAAAAACTGGTCAAAGTCTGCAAAACGTTGTTGGTATTTTAATAGGAATTGTGTTGAATCTGTGTATTAGTTCTGACAGTATATCATTTTGACAGTATTAATTCGGGCTACCCAGGAGCAGGGAGTGTCTTTCCGTTTTTTAGTGCCCTCTTCAATTTTTGTTTCAGCATACTATAATTTTCTTTGTAAAGGTCTTTTACTTCCTTAGCTAGAATTACTTCTAGGTATTTAGTATTTTGAGGAGCTATTGAAAATGGATTGTTCTCAGCTCTTTCTCAGTTGAGTTCATTGTTAACCAGTGTAGAGGAATGATACTGATTTTTTTATCCTGAAATTTGACTGAATTTGTTAATTAGTTGTAAGGGTTTCTTGGAGTTTTTGAGGTCTTCTGTGTAGAGTTTTGCCGTCTGTAAATAAAGATATAACTTCTTCCTTTCCAGTATGTAGTCCCTTTATTACATTCTCTTGCCTAATTGCTGTGTTTCAAGTACTATTTTGAATAGGAGTGGCTAGAGTGGATAGGCCTCTTATGTTGCTTATTTAAGGGGAAATGCTTTCAATTTTTTCCTAGTTAATATAATATTGGAATTAGAGTTGGCATAAATGACTTCTGTCAGTTTGAAGTCAGGTCCTTCTATACCTATTTTCCTCAGGGTTTATTTTTTTAATGAACAATTGCTAAATTTTGTCAGTGGGCTTTTCTGCATCCATTGAAATGATCATGTGATTTTTTGTTCTTGGTTTTATGTGGTGTATTACATTAATTATGTATGTTGAACCATCTTGCATCCCAGGTTTGAAGCCCACTTGATCATGCATGTTATATGATCTTTTAATAATTTGCTCAGTTCTCTTTGCCAGTGTCTTATTGAGGATTTTTATGTCTGTGTTAAGGAGATAGGCCTGTAGTTTTTTTTTTTTTTCTTGGTTAAGTCTTTTCTGGTTTTGGTTTTAGGGTAGTGCTAGCTTCCAGAAACAAGTTTAGCAGTGCTTTTTCAATTTCATAAAACAGTTTGAGAAGCGTTAATGATAGCTCTTCTCTGAAGTACTGTTAGAATTCTGCTGTGAATTCATCTGTTCCTGAGCTCTTCTTTGTGGGTAGAGATTTCATTACTCTCTCAATTTCCATGCTTGTTATGAGTCTCTTTATCTTGGTTCAATTTTGGTGTTTTGTATGTGTCTAGAAATCTATCCATTTCTTCCAAGTTCTCCATTTGTTGGAGTATAAGTTTTCAGAATTGTTTCTTACAATTCTTTGATTTCAGCAGTACCTGCTGCAATTTCACCCGTTTTGTTTTTAATTGCCCTGATCCAGGTTTTTTATTTCCTTCTTTCGGTTATTTATTCTTTCAAACAACCAGCTTTTAGAATTATTGATCTTTTTTTTAGCTTCACGTTCATTAATTTCTGCTCTGATCTTTATAATTTTTTTCTTGTACTACTACAACTTTTTGAATTAGATTTTTTTTTGTTTGTTTTACTTCTTGTTATGTGTATGGAAAGTCTCCACATCTAAGACTTTGGTCTTGCTATCTAGTGGGAAGATTTAATGAGTTCCTTCTCCTCTTTCTATGGCCCATTGTGTTTGAGCCTGCCAGCCGACAGCGACTGCCTTGCAGAGCATCTGGTACACTGGAAGACAGGCTTCTCTCTGCCTGTGCACTTCAGCTGGGATGACTCAGTGTGCAGTCAAGGGTGGTGGAGCTCGGAGGTACTGTTGGGATGCACAGCCCCTGCCTGGTGTTATCCAGGCTGTTGGTCACACTGCAAACCTCCCATGCACTTACTAGCAGGCTTGCTAGACCCTGGCCTGAATGAGCACTTAGGTCCTCTAGAATTCCGAGCCCTGCCCTATGCTTTCTCTTCTTCTAGAAACCTTTGCTCATTTGCTGGCAATCCTCAGTGCCTCTCTGGTCACTCTTCAGGTCCAGCAAGACCTGTGCCTTTCCAGTTCAGTACAGAGGTATTTTCACTATATTCATTCTTCCAGCTGAATCACAAAGAGGCACTGACAAAACATTCTTTTCCTGTTACCAAGCAAATTTTCTTTGTGTTTGAAACCTTGTTTTTTTCTCTTTGGTGTATATTAATCATAAACAGAAGTTTGAAAAGTAGGCAGTATAATGCGAAAAGTTGTGAAGGCAGCAGAAATTATTTAGATCTGGAAAACTGTATATTTAGAATATGTCAAATGTAACATTTCTTTTGGAAGGATAGATCAGGAGGGACTTTGGGAACCAGAAAGGATTTTCATTTAGTATTGTAGGTAATATGGAGCTACTAATGAATTTTAAAACAGGAAAACCGAATGGTCAAGTGTCTTTTTCTTAAGAGTTTATTTGTTGGTAGTATGGAGGATGAATCAGGTACATAAATCTGGAAGCAAGGATATTCGTATACATGTTTTTCCAGTTATGTTAGAATTGTTTCCTGAATTAAGACAGTGGCACTGTAGATTTAGAAGGATAGATTTTGATATTTGAAAGATGAGGAAGAAGGCCTTATTTATAAATTTCTAACTTGGGAACTGAAAAAAATGTTAATTATTAATTGGTGAAGCAAATACATAAGAAAAAAGTTTTGGGAGTGGAAGAGAACCTAATAAGAAAATGAGTTTGGTTTTGTAGATACTACATTTAGGTGTGTCTGTAGGCTCTGCAGGAGCTAGCTATTTGTAAAGATCTGACTGTAAGGAACATTTTTAAGTTAGAGAAACAGATAAAGAATGTAGTGGTGTACAAGTGATAGTTAGATCTGTATTACAGTTGAAATTACCCACAGATTATAATATGTTGAATGAGAAATGAGCCAATACTAACATCCACATTTTGGAGAGAAAGAAGTCAGGTAGGGAAGACAAGAAAATGAATGACCAAGAAGTGTCCCTTGAATTTGGCTATGAGGAGGTCATCAGTGATTTGATTCAGGGGACTAGTGCGACTAGAAGTCTGATTGCAGTGATAAAGAAGTTAGTAAATGGTGATTTGAGGTGAAAGAAACATGAAGTAGAGAATGATACTGCAGAAGTAGTATTCTAATATGGAAGAGGTGTAACTAGGTGTTTTTTATGGCAAGTTGTAGCATACCGAGTTTAAAAAATGAGCTTATGTGATAAAAGACATTTTTTGCTTCATGACATGGAAAAGTCCAGTGGTAGAATTGATGGTTCAGTGTTGCGGGCTTGAGATTTTCAGTAGGAGTGGTACAAGGACAAGGGAGTCTGAGTGTGTTTGTGAGAAAGGAAACCTTGACGTCTAGGCCAAATACGTAAGGAACTCAATGTAGGAGCAGGGCTGAAACATAGGAATCAACACAGGTAAAGTAAAGCCTAAGGTCTACTTTAGGATAAGGAATAAAAATAAGAAGGATGTGTATTAAGTTTGCAGTTTATCTGAGGGGTATCTGAGAAGATGGAACCACAAAGAATGGATGGGCTACAGTGTACTTGCAGACGAAGTTTATTTCTTTTCCAGCCCTTTTTATACTTGGTAGGAGCAAAGGAAGTTCTTACAAAGCTTAAACAAAAAACAGTTTGAGAGAAATCATACGAGCTTAGCGGAGGCAAGAAGTTTACTAAGTTCAGTGATTACAGTGATGATGTCTTTGGTAAATTCTATACGTTAACCAGGACATGCTCCATTAAGAACTGCCACGGAGCAAAATGATTAAGCACTGCCATGTAGCACATACCAAGTTAATTATTTGAGAGAGCACGAAAACAAGACAAGAGGCCATGTCAGGCTTCAGGGGGCAAAGAGGGCAAAGCCCCTTCACTCTGCTTTTTTGGGCTTGGAGCTTCCCTTGACAAAGACTCAGTGTGCCCCTTAACCTAATTAGGCTCTTGGGCTGTGTTCCGACATGTGGGGGGTGCGGTGCGGTGCAGTGCGGGTGTGTGTGTGTGTGTGTGTGTGTGTGTGTGTGTGTGTTTAATAAGGCCTTTCTCTAGGTGGCTAACTTAGCATGATTTTCCAAATAGGTCTTAATACTAGATGTTTCAAAATTAATCGTGGTGTTTTGTGGCACATTTATTTGATCATTCCTCTGTCATTAAGTAAAAACCATTTTGGTACTCAAACACAACTGTGATCTCCAAGGTACTTATGGGAAGCTTTTCTTTATTATGTAGGTGAAAAAAAACCTTGATGGCCTTGACAAAATAATGAAGTTATAAAGTTTCCCCATCTTTGGTAGTTATACTCACCTTCTCCTTTTCTATTTTTGTTCTTTACCCCAACTCAGGTTTAATTTCTTTTTCCTTCCAACTAAGGAAAGATGCTTTATATTTATTCATACTACATATTAATTGTTATAGAGGCCTGCATTTTTAAAGTTGTCTTACAAGCTCAGTGCTGTTGACTATGATAGTATTTGAATTAAGTAGACTGGAGTAACATAAAAATACTTACTCTTACTTTTTGTGTAAATATTAATGTTTCTTCAAAATAATAATTCACTAAAAACTGCAAAATACAAAAGCTAGCAGGCCAAGTAAATTGAAAGTTGCTGTATGACCATGTACTTTTTTAGGATGGGTCTTAAATTTTGAAGCCTTAAGTATGATAGGTCTTTAGGGTATTTCTTGCATAGAAGTCCACTACCCTTTATGGATTGAAAGACTTTCTGTTATATAATTTCTGGTAATGGGGAATATTTGGGGAGGTGTTTGGGGAGACTGACATTTCTTGTTATCCCTGAAAGCATAAGATTCCTAGAACTGGTACTAAAGATTAAATCTGCTTTGTCGTTTAACAACGGATAAAAAATGATTAAAGGAACTTCTTTTCTTTCTCTTCTCATATCTTTCTCATGTTGTCTCACACTGTAGCCCAGGTTGGTGCTGAACTCACTGTGGAGCCCAATCTGGCCCTGGACTCTGGCTATCCTCCTGCCTCAGCCTCCCAAGTGCTGGGATTACAGGTTTATAGGCTTATAGGCTTATGCCACCATGTCCAGCTTTATGTGGTGCTGAGGAATTGAACTCAGGGTCTGTGCTTGCAAAGCCAGCACTTTAACCTCCGTGCCATTCCTCTAGCCCTCCCTGGCTTTTTATAGCATCACAATCATAAAAATCTACTGAAAGTAACTCATACAGATATATGCAAGGTAAAGAGGGGTTTAGAGAATTGGTATTACTTTTTCTGAGTGAGAGGTGTATAAAGTCATGTAATTTTTTTTTTTGAGACATCCTCTCATTCTGGACCAGGCTGGTCCTGAACTTACTATGGAGCCCAGGCTGGCCTTGAACTCAAGGCAATCCTCCTGCCTCAGCCTCAGAGTACTGGGATTACAGGCGGAGTGCTGAGATTGCAGGCCATTGCCACCGCCTGGTTTATGTGGTGCTGGGGAATCGAACTTGGGTACTTAGTGCTTGCTAAGCAAGAGCTTTAACTGCTGAGCCATTCTTCCAGCCCATGTAAGGTGATCTAGAGGGAAGGATTTTAAAGAAATTTTTTATTTGTTTCTTATTTATTATAATTTTATATAATTTATTTTTATTACTAAGACCCTTTTTCTGTGTATATTTGCAGGTGGTGTTAAACTGTCTGTAGAAAAGAATAGGAAATTTGAGGAAGAATAGCACAGCTGTTAGAGCTCTGACCTATCAAGTATGGGGTCCTGAGTTTGATTCCACAGGATCAGAAAAACTGGGCATCATGGTATGTGCCTGTAATCCCAGCACTGGGGAAGCTGAGGCAGGAGATTGCTATAATTCTGAGACAACCTGGGCTACATACTCAGTTCAGGACTAACCTCTACTACAGAATGTGTTCCTGGTTCCCCAACCCCCCAATGATAATTGATCTAAAAATGCTGAAGAACTTAAAGAATTACGTGAAATACTATATGATCATGTGTTTAAACTGCTTTCTGTTAAGGCAAAGGCATTAAAACAGTAAGAATTGATTCTTAAAATTGTTTTCTGAGTGTTGTAGATAGACTAACTATGAAAATATGTAAAAAGTGTGTTTGGCTTGCCAGTTTAATTAACTGAGGGAGAAAGTGTTGAGTAATGGATCTGAGGGTGAAATCCTGGTTAGAATCTAGCTTTAAATCTAGTCCTTCTGTATGTGTAGGGGTTCATCTCTTTTAGAAAAACTCCATTAAAAATTGAAGATAAGAGACATGAAATGATTAAAGGAATTTTATTGAATTGGTAGATTCTGTTTGCTAAATACCCTGCTCTAGGCTGCGGATTTATGTTATATATCCTAAGTTCTGTAGTTGATACAATTTGAACATCCCTAATTTAACACTCAAAAATCTTCAGAGTTTGGGGCATCTCAGATTTTGAAATTTTGTATTAGAGGTACTGAACTGTCCAAATATTAAAAAAAACTGAAAAAATTTCTTTTTCTTCTTTCTTTCTTTCTTTCTTTCTTTCTTTCTTTCTTTCTTTCTTTCTTTCTTTTGAGACACAGTCACATTCTGTAACTCAGTCTGGACCTGAACTCACTGGTGTAGCCCAGGCTGGCATTGGACTCAGGACAGTCCACCTGTTTCAGCCTCCCGAGTGCTGGGATTATAGGCGTATGCCAGTATACCCAGCTTAATGTGGTGCTGGGAAATCAAACTCAGGGCCTTGTACTTACAAGGCAAGCACTTTAACCACTGTGCCATTCCTCTCACTCCTGAAAAAAATTTTTGAAATCTCAAATATTTCTGGACTCAAGGGGTTCTCCATCTATAGAGAAAAGGTGTGTATGTGTTTGCATGTAGCATTGTATTTCAGAAAAGGGAAAGATAATTAAAGGTGATAAGGAGTTCTGCTGGGAAAAAAAAGAAATCTTGAACTGATCTTTGAAAGATGGGTAAGATTTGGTTTAGCAGAAAAGAAGATATTTCAACTTGGGCAAATTTTGAAAGGAAAGAAATCATTGGAGATAGAAGAAAGTTTGGTATAAGTTGATCAGAGGAACAGATCAGCCTAACTGAAATGAAGGCTTTTATATGGAAATGTAATGGTAGATTAAATTTAATAATGGTCAGCCTGCTATCTGACCCTGAGGTGAAGACTTTCTAAGTTGGGAATACACAGTGAATATGGACAGTTGGCCAGGCCATGGTCTGTTTTTGAAACATGCCCTGCCAACTTCCCTGTTTATTTTTCCTGCTCACCCTCCACAAGTTCACACTGTAAAGTGTTTTCAGATTTCAGTGATCATCATTGTCTTACTTTTTCGTTGCTGTAACTCAATCCCCGACACCCACAAACTCAGGAAAGGAAAGGTTTATTTTAGCTCACGGTCTTGAAGGTCACAGTCTATTCAGGGGTGGCCGGCAACAATCAAAGTACATGGCAGAGAGAGAGGTGGAGGCAGCTTCCCCCGACAAACAGGAAGACGAGCTGAGGCTAGTTGAGACTAGCCCCCGTCCTCCAGGAAGGCAGGTGCAGCTTATGTATCCTTTCAGGTCTCCGCCCAGTAACCACTCCCTCCTGCATCCAGGTGTGGCCACTACACACCGTTAATCCTAACTTAAATGCAGTCCATGCCTCCACACCAGACCCCAATCCACCAACATCACATGGTTCCATTAAAATACATGAGACTTTTGGGGGACACTCCAGATCCTAACCAGAACAGTCATTCTTAAGAGTCTGTCTTAATGTCTTGTGATACTGGAACTACAGGCTAATTTGCATGTTGAAATTTCTATTTGTGGTGCATCTCATGCAAGTGTCAGTGTGTGCTGAGGTACCTGTATGTAACTGTTAATTTTTTCAAGGTACTCATTATGAGTTCTAACTGGGTAGAAGACATAGTAATACTGGAAACTTCAGCCTTTAATTATAGTGCACTTCAGTCATCCCTCTTTCATTTTATCTCAGGTCAACAGGACATACTGCTGTGGCACCTACCGAGCAGGTCCTATGCGGCAGATAAGTCTTGTTGGAGCAGTAGATGAAGAAGTTGGTGATTATTTTCCAGAGTTTCTTGACATGTTAGAAGAGTCACCATTTTTGAAAGTGAGTATTGATTCAGGTTATTCAAGTTCTCATCATTACATAAGTGAATACTTAAAGAGTTTATTAAGCTAACCTTACTATTAAATTCTGTGCACTGTTTTGAAGAAACATGTTTAGAAGATTGTTGGTACAGAGAACTTAGTTATTTTTTAATACTAATTACTATGTAGTATGGCATTTATTTATTTGTATACTTAGAGAAAAAAAGATATTTTAGAACTTTTATTTGGAAAGCTGGATGTGGTGGTGCATGCCTTGAGTCCCAGCACTCAGGAAGCTGAGGCAGGAAGATTGCTGTGAGTTTGAGTCCAGCCTGGGCTCCATCGTGAGTTTAGGACCAGCCTGGACTGGAGAGTGAGAGCTTGTCTCCAAAAAAAAAAAAAAGAAGAAGAACTTTTATTTGGGTTAACATCTACATAAATCTAAGCATTTTTCAAAATGTGGTTCATCATCTGATTTCTAGATGACTTTGCCGTGGGGGACACTTTCCAGCCTCCGACTACAGTGTAGGTCCCAGAGCGATGATGGGCCTATAATGTGGGTAAGGCCAGGAGAACAGATGATCCCTACAGCAGATATGCCAAAGTCACCCTTCAAAAGACGACGGTAAGCATTTATATTTCTCAAATGCAAGTTGACTGCTTATAAAGATGATCATGATGGGAACACAAGTTGAAAACTAGTTGTTTAGATTAATTGAAGAGCTTCCATGAATCTTTTAGTAGTCAGGTTATTGTAAGACAGTGTCCTTTCCTTACATGTTCCACTAACATTCTTAATTTTGTTGATCTGATTGGGCAAAGGTCCTTTTTAAAAATTAATTTTGCTTTTCCTTGTTCTTTCATGATTCTCTTTTAATCCTTTATTTCTTTTGGGATGGAATTTTTGGTAAAAACTTTCTGTAGTGGCTATTAACTTTCTTTTTCTTAGGTTGCAAGTTTTTCTACTTTTTAAAATTCTTTTGGCTTTAGTGTTTTGTTTTTATTGTATACTCACAGAAGTTTTTATTTCTATATAGTCATATCTATGTGTCTTTTACCCTGAGGTTTTTCCTTTAGTAGGATTATAAATTATTCACCTATATTTTCTCCTAGTACTTCTGTAATTGCAGTATTAATATTCTTACTATGCATGGAATTAGTTTCTGGATTTTTTTCTAAATAGGCATCTAGACCAACATCATTTCTTTAATAATTTATTATTTCTCCATTAATTTGAAATTCCATCAAATTTTAGTTCTGTTGGAATTTATTCCTAAGAATGGTATTCAGAACCATTTTCAATTACAATAAATGAAATGAGACAAAAATACTGTCTTTTTTGCATCATTAAAAACTTGTTGCTGAAAATATTGGGATTGGTGTGAAAATCTGTCCATGTCACTGTTTATGAATATCTTTGGGTTTATGAATTCTTAAAGAAGTACATGCATAGAGTTTTTTAAAATCATATAGTATAGTAGGGTTAATAATGAAAAAAATATTGCCTATCTTTTCCTCCCTGGTGCAGACATATTTTTTCTACCAGCAAAAACCATTTGTTTGTTGTAAAGGCCTTTTTTCTTCTTTAAAGGGTTCAACAATCCTTCAGCAATCCTTCATTTCTTCATTGTTGGTTATTGTGTACTCACAGAATTTAAAGGTTAAAAGAGAATCATTATTGGTTATTCCTTCCTTTCTCCTGTATTCTGAATAGATGATCCCAACTCTACCCTCTTCCTTACAACTGTACTTAGGAAAAAATGTGGTTAATTCATATTCTATTTTCATACCATAATTAGGTTTTAAATGAGGTGTCAGTTAGTGGAATTTAAAATTGGAAACCCAGTAAATATAAATAGCATTTATAATATTATGGGTAAGTATATTTACTGCAGACCCAAGTAGTAGAAAAACTCATACTGCAAGATTATAATTTTGTCACTCAAAAAGAGAACATGCAGAGTCATGTTTCATCTAGATAGTCAGAATCAAACCACCTTGCAGTTTCATATTTAGATCCTTTTAAAAATAATTTTAATTGTTCTATTTTTCCTGTAGTCTGTGACTTCCTTTTCTTGCAGGAGACATACACATTACCTGACTGTATTCTAAATATCTTCTAATCTTTATTGTTAAGATGCATTATTCTTTTCCTTTCTCTTTCTCTCTTCCCTCTTCTACTCCACTTCTCCACCTCTTTCTGTTTCTTCTTTTTTGGTGTGTTTAGGTAGAATCTTGCTGTGTACTCCAACTTGAATTTGGGATCTTCCTGCCTCAGCCTCATAAGTGCTGGGGATTGCGGGCATTGCTCAACACACCCCGCAAACTGTATTACTTTACTCTGGAACAAATGGCACTCTAATTTGTCATTCTTCCATAACCTCAAATTTTACTGTATTTTAATTTTTAACATTGTTACTGGTTACCCTATATTCTATTGTTTTACATAGTCTTACCTTACTGTGCCTAGAATTTATTCTTCCTAAATGTATTTTGGTACTCTCTTCCTACTAAATTTCCCTTCCAGTAGTGACCACTGTCATCTTTGTTGTGAGATCAAGTTTTTAACTTCCACATGAGCATATCAAGTTTTACTTGAAAATTTTTGGAGTTCTGTGTCACTCTACTTCGATATGGAAGGCTTATTTCATAGTTTAGATTTTTCTATTTAATGCTTTCCTTCATTAGCCAACTTGTAGGTTTATTTTTTTCCTTGCTTGAACTCATTCTTGAGTAGTATTTCCGAAAAAGTATTTTGAGTGGTGTTTTTTTTTTTTTTTCCCTTGATAAGAGTCTTGCTCTATATATAGTCCAGCCTGGTCCCGAAGTCACGATGTAGCTTAGGCTGGCTTCAAACACAGCAGTCCTCCTGCCTCAGCCTCCATGGTGCAGGAATTACAGGCGTGCATCACCGCAACCAGCTAATTTTTCTCTGGTGCTACGGGATTGGACTCAGGTCCTTGAGCATGCAAGGCAAGTGGTCTAACCACTGAACTGTGTCTAATTATGGCTTAGTTGAGGTCCAGAGGTTGTATTTTCATTAAGGCTCTTTTATATTGCTTTAATGTCTTCTCCAACCCAGTATTTCTGAAAAGTTCTAATGTAGGTGTAGTTATTGTTCTTCTATGTAGAATCTGTTTTTTTTTTTTTAACCCCCTTGTTGAAAGTTTACAGCACTCTCTACCACTGGCAATCTAAAATTTCCCAGTATGTCTTCTTTAATTTTTAAATTTTGCCATTTATTTTTGTCTGTCAGTCTTGTTACCTCCAAGTAACTTAATTCCAAGTAACCCATTTATATTGTGAAGCAAGGACTGGACTTATGGACGTTCTCTTTATATTTCAGTGAAGCCTTATTAGTAGGTAGGATTCACTTTAAACAGGTATAGAAATACCAATATCAAATAGTTTGTCAGAATGTTCTTTTAATTATATTTTATGGAAAATTCAGTGTATTTAGAGAAGAATATGTGTTTTTGGCTGAAATTTTACCAAGGTGGTTTTGGTTGTGAACAACAAAAATTTTGACTCAAAGTAGTTCATAAAACAAAGTTTATCCTGTACAGTAAGTCTGGAGAGGTTGGCTGTAGGATCTCAATAATACTATCAAAGACCAAGGTCCCTTCCATTTCTCTTTGTCTTTGTCATTACATTGGCTCCCTTTATATTTGCTGGATGGGAATAGCAATTCTAGGCATTATATCTGGATCTGGTTGTATCTCATGGAAGAAACTCTGTTTTCTTACATTTCTTTCTTACTAGGAATCCTCTTAGAGAATTCTTCAGCAAATTTCCTTTAATACTACCCACTAAAATCAGTTCATGTCCTTTCCAAATTAGTCACTGACAAGGGAAATGAGCATTGTTACACTCATCTAAATCTGTTCCTGAAGCTTGTGAGTGAGATCACATATAGAATAGGATTAGATGCATAATGAAAATCAGAGTTTTGTGAGGGGAGTTAAGGGGAGGAATGGATGATAGAGGGAGCCATAGGCTACTCCACGGGGCTAAATGCCTGTCTTCAAGTTTTCCTTTAAGGGTGACACATGAATATTTTCTTGCAGAATTTTATTTTAATTTTACTTTTCTCGGCGTTAATGTCATCTCTCTTATCATAATTGTCTGTTTTTGTTTCTGTTTTGACTTGGGTTTCTCCATAATCATTTGGGCAGGCTGCTGTCTTTTTGCCTGGTGATTTCTTTTTGTATAATTTAGGCCTGTGACTTTCTCTGCTTGGTATTATCAGTTCAAAACATAGGATCATTTTCCTTTATGTAGAAGTTTGTTCATATTGCTTTTTCACTACTTCATTACTTTGCTTCTTATTCATTCCTTTACGACTACCTTTATACTGCCATATGTAGATATGTAGTGCACATAAAAAGCAGAATGTAATAAATTCTCATGTTTTCAGTATTAACAGTTATGTTATAACCTATTTTGTTTCATCTCTATTCCTTCCATTCTCCATGTAGTCTCTCCCACTCATAATATTATTTTGAAGCCTTTACTTTCATTTTATTATGGAAAGAGATCACATGGATACTCAGTTCTCCACTGAATCCAAGAATTAGTAGCATGTTTTAAGAGTTGATACTGAGGGTAACTAAGGTGAGGATAAAGAAGCATATAGTCCTAAACTTTGAATTGTATTTTCTGTTGTTAAACAACCAGATTTTGTATGTTCAGATATTATATTTGAAACTGATCAAAGATATAACTTCTACTTTATTATGGTCTACAAGGAAAGGAAAGAAATAATCATTACAGTATGGTATGTTAAATCCTCATGATCACAATCATTGTATTCTTTCAGCCATCATCTTATTTTTTTTGTTTTTGTTTTATTGCTGTTAAATTTTGTCTATTGTTTTTCTTTTGCTTCACATCAAACTGATTCTAGGTCAATGAATGAAATAAAAAATCTCCAGTACCTACCTCGGACCAGCGAACCCCGTGAAGTCCTCTTTGAAGATAGGACAAGAGCTCATGCTGATCACGTAGGTCAGGGGTTTGACTGGCAGAGTACGGCTGCTGTTGGGGTTTTGAAAGCTGTACAGTTTGGTGAATGGTAAGTTAATGGAACTCAACATTAATGTTGGTTAATGTTGTTTAAGAATATACAGACTCCACTTAAAAGATCAGGGGCCAGATTTCAAATTGTGGTAAAATACACATAAAGTTCACCAACTTGAACATTTTTAAAATCCATCTTGTATTCATAGGGTCTGTGTGTGTGCACACACACATGCACAAATATCTATTCCAAGTCCCTGCTTTCCATTCTTTGGAATATAATCCCCAAGTGGACTTGCAAGATTATAAGTAATTCTGTTTTTAATGTCTTGAAGAACTGCCAGACTGGTTTCTATTGTGGCTGTACCATGCTATAATATATTGGCACATACTTTTAAAAAAGCTCAGGACATAAAAGTGCAAGCTGATGCGAGAACTATAAATGCTTCTTGTTTAGAATGAAACTTCTAACTTACTATTAACTAATCTGATTTTTATGTTCTTTAAAGACAGTTTTTTTTTTTTATTTGTTAGAAATTGATTAAAGAAGCACAGGTAGCTGAGTTGGTGGCACAAACTCTTGATTCTAGCACTTTTAGAAAGTTGAGGCAGGAGGATCACCGGTTAGAGACCAGCTTGGGAAATCTGGCAACTTAGTCAAACCCTGTCTCAAAATCAAAAATAAAAATGGGTTATGGAAGGCCCATTCACTTCTCAGGAATACACATACATACAAAAAGTAAATGTATACTCAGTTCTTAGAAGACACATGGTTCTTCTTTGCTAGGAGTACTATTTTGAGGAAATGCAAAATTGAAACTTGCCATCCCTTTTTATTGTGGATGCTTGTCCCTAAAATTTAATTTTGTTAATAATTTTGTTAATATCAGGAGTGACCAACCTCGCATAACCAAAGACGTAATTTGTTTTCATGCTGAGGATTTTACTGATGTTGTTCAGAGACTTCAGTTAGACCTTCATGAACCTCCAGTTTCCCAGGTAACAACTCTTGCTTTATTACCTTTTTCTGTGAGATACTGGTAACAAGTATCTGTATCCATTTTATTTTATTATGTAACTGACTATATAGGCTATTGGATAAAATTGTATTTTTACTAAAGGATATGTATGAATGTGTTGTGGGGAGTAGTGTGTCAGAAATAAAACGCCTTCCCAAGCAGAATGCTTCCTCCTCCTTCAATCTTCAGGATGTCTGATGGGGCCTAGCTGGTCAGAGGGTTCAGGGTTTCTCAGTTCTGCTGATAAGCAGTCTCCCTTGTGAACCTCATTGCTTTATGGCCCCTTAGCTGCCAAAGGTTGAAAGACATTGAGGCAGATATTTTTGACAAAAATACTGATATTACAGATAAAATTAATGCTGATATTATTTTCAAGTCCTCATTTAAATTATTTCCACAGGTCACCTGACTTTAATCTGACCTTTGTTTTAACTAGAAAGGTAGTAAAATATGAGGAAAAATATTTTCCAACAGGATACTTTAGAAAGTTGTATTTCATTTAGTATATATTTATAACTTTGTTAGAATCCATTTTATCCCCACCATTTCCTGTGCCAGTTATAGGGGTTTTTTTTTTGACCAAGTTGTTATATATTTTAACGTTTTATGCAACTTTTTGCCTTTCTTTAGTGTGTACAGTGGGTGGATGAAGCTAAACTAAACCAAATGAGAAGGGAAGGCATTCGATATGCTAGAATTCAGCTGTGCGACAATGATATCTACTTCATCCCTAGAAATGTTATTCATCAGTTCAAAACAGTGTCAGCAGTGTGTAGCTTAGCTTGGCACATAAGACTTAAACAGTACCATCCTGTTGTGGAAGCCACTCAAAACACAGAAAGCAGTTCTACTGTGGACTGTGGTTTAACTGGAAAGCGAGAATTGGGAATTGACTCTCAGTGCATGAGGATAAAAACTGAATCTGAAGATACGTGCACGGAGATGCAGCTTTTGACAACTGCTCCATCGTCCTTCCCACCTTCATCGGAACTTCATCATCTACAGCCAGATCAGAAATCTCAGCCTATTCCAGTTTTAAAGGTGGAAAGCAGACTGGACTCTGACCAGCAACACCATCTGCAGGAACATACAAGCACTCCTGTGTGATATGTATATATTCAAACACATTTTTTAACTTTTTTAAATTTTGATGTGAAGTTATAGTTTTATAACTGGCTTAAGTTAAGTTTTATTGGAGAAATCTTGCCTATAATTCTATAAAGAGAAATGACATTCCACAAATGTCAAGCATATCTTTTTTACACAAATTATGCAAAGTGAAGAATTGTATCTTATCTTGTTAGTACAGTGTGTAATAGTGGGTCTGCTGCTACTTTCTGTTTTAAGGTGTGAGGTTAACACTTCAGTCTCTTCTTCAAATCAAAACAGGAATTCTCTGGAATAACAGATTATTTGTTAAATTATTCACTTCTCTTGATTTTCTCTTTCCTCATCTCTTGCCATATTTGCTATTTTTAACGATAGAAGTCAGGTTTATGTTTTAGTATTTGTGTCTTTATGGCACATACCCAATTTCCACAGTAGAAAAATGGCATGGATTGCAGGAAAGAATTCTTGCATCTGGTACATGGGCAAGTAATTTATTTAGTCAACCACAAAGAGCAAGTTATTTCTTAGGAAAATTTTGTGGCTCTCTGGTTTCTTAACAAAAGAGAAAGCACAGCACTTTCTGATCCAAGCTGTCTTTTTTTTTTTTTGGGGGGGGGGTACTTGTTATTTAATGTCCAGTGGATATTCAATTAAAAAAATCTAAAGATGATTAGTTCTATGTCATTCATTATCCATGGTTCATTAATCTCTTGTAGACTATATGGCAACTATGGGATATTTCTTGTGAAAGAGATAATGTTGACATGATACTCTAGTGTTCTGCTTCCTAGCATTGTCACATTTCATATGGATAACTTGCTTCCTAAATTATCAAACTTAGGGAATGATGATTTTTTTTAATGGGGCTGCCATATTTTGTGCACTAAACTTAAGAAAAATTACTCTTGTGACTTGCCATCAACTAATTAATGATAAAATAACTGGGTTTATTTACTGTTATTCTGTGTTGCTATTTCCTAATAAAGAATATAGCACTAGACTTCATCAGCATTTCAGGGAACCTAAAGCTTCGTGCCTGAATATTTAAAGTTTTTTCTTTTTTTCAAGCAGGCACAGTTCATATAGCTAGTGTGGTATTAATTTTGTTTTATCTTAGAATTTAATGTGATACATACTTTCTATTAGTTAATAATACAGTAGGCCTTTTGTTTATTAAAGGAAGAGTACTCCCCACACCTAAGACCAGATTCTCGTATCTACCTGGTTACAGTGCAATTTGATCTTTTTGTTTTTTGGGGTTTTTTTGGATGGTGAGATTTGAAATATTTACATTAACATAGGCAAAAAAAAAAAAAAGAAGAAGAAGATGCTGCTTTACTCTGTCACCATGAAAACTTGGCTGCATCTTTGGAATATCAAATATGAATTTTCTCTAAAATATTCTGAAATAGGTTAAATCTTATATAAATATTACTTTGTGCAATATTGTTGTGTAGTTAAATGCATATTAGCAAAGTATAGAGGTCACTGTGTAAATTGATAGAAAACCATCAGCAAATACTACAGTGATTAGTTAGAATCTGTATTATTCCTTATATATATGTATATGTATGTACTCTCTGTTACAAAGGATGAAGACAAATAGGGAAACATTTCAGTGTAAACCATTTATGAATTGGAAGTGATGCTGGTTTTAGTTATCTTTGTAAATAGGTAATAGAATGGTATGAAAGGTAATGTGATTATTGCAGGGGTGTTTTTAAAACCTGTGTATAAAATCTAGGGTAAATTCTAGTTTATTAAGTCTAGTTTTTAAAGGGACTTTTGAGGGTATTTCTTTTTTTGTTGTTATTTTTGTGGGGGAATAGGGTTAATCACAAAGTGTGCGGGTTTTGGGTTATTTCTTGTTTTTATTTTTCTGTCCAGAAGAATTTCATAGAGCTTTACCAGGCTGTGCAAACTAAAATTCTTCTCAGGCAACATTTGCTTTTTAAAAATAATCATGAAGAGCAAGGTTGTTAATGCAGAAATTTCTTATTTTTGTTTTTTCTTGTCTTCCAAGATCCAATTTCCCCATCTCCCATTTGCCATCCAGCAGATGCCATCTGTCATCTAAGCTGGTCATTACTAATAAACAAGGAGACTGTCTCCTGACAGCCAGCACTGTGTATAAACCACTCAGGAACCAGCGGATCTGCAAAGACCTACAATCAAAAGCAAATCCCCACTTTCCTTTTATAAAACATTCTACCCTCACTTCTAATGTAAACCAGTAAAAGAATTAAAAGATGTTTAAAATCATGTACTAATAAATTCATTGTATATTAGAATTGCAATAGAATGGAAACATTTAGCTAGTATTGTATCTGGAAACTATTCTCTGTGAGTATTAGATTTTGATAGCATGCTTTAAAGACTGATGAATATAAAAGCTTAAGTTTTGAGTTTCTTACTGCTGTCAAAAACTATTCCTGGTTTAGTGATACAGATGACTGCAACTTCTTAAAATCATTAAATTATTTGGTTTGGTGGAGTGAGGCATGGGATAATCTGGCGTCTTCTGATTTATAAGATTGTGATGGCAGTGAAATTGTAACTGAAATTTAAGCAGATCTTCCTTTTTGGTATATTAACTCTTGTGCCAACTTTGGGATTACTTGTTGAATGTGGCTCTGAGTTTTAGTACTTTCTGGAGGAGAAAGATACTTTTAAAATGTGCTCATGGAAGGGATTTAATAAATGAATATGCCTAACAGTAAACAGAATGATTTTAGCGTATCCATTAAAAAGGATAAAAGTCTTCCCCTTGCCCTAGAAGTCATTCTATAGGATTACGATCCTAAGAGGTATCTTACATTCATAAAGCAATAATTTAAAAAACCTACATATTGATTTCCTCCTCGAAGGTTTTTTTTTAACTCTTTAAAAATGAATTCCTAGGCATATTTGTACTTTTAATTTGCTTATCCAGTACTTAAAATTTAACTGGTACATTATTTTAGTGAAAGATTTTTGGAAAGTGCCCTTTTCCCGAGAGAAAGGCTGTCATTTGACTATTACTATAAGCTTTTGTAAGGGGGAAAATGAGATTATTAAAATTATTTACCAAACCTCGGAAAAAGTGTCGTGCATCATCAGTCTTAATAGGCATGAGGGTTACATTTAAAGACTGGAGGAACTTTTGCTTATTGCTTTTCCATATATGAATATTACTAAGTGAAAGCTAATATAGGAACAAAACTCCAAAATTCAAGAAAATATATTCCTAGTGAATATATTCTTGATAATTAGTATTAGCCCATAATATTTTTACCTGTATTTTCCATTAAAATTTATTTGCATCTCCACCTTTAGGAAGATTGAGTTTGTATCTTTCTAATAAGTCAATTCCATCATTACTGCAGGTTTTTAAAAAGGAACCATTCTGTAGCACATGCCAGAGGTTCACATTTTTACTATTTTATGTTTTTAAAACAGGCTGTAGCTGTATTTATTGGTCATGCAAGTAAAGGAAATGCACATACATACATGTTTTTCTTAAGTGCATAAAGGACTTATCCTCATCATGAAAGTTCATTGCTTTAGAAGCAAGCATCTCTCCATAAATATTATGGCCTTCCATTTTCTTCATAAATTTTTTAGGATCCACTTGTGCATGTAGTTGAGACCACTGTCTCTTAAAATATAGCACTTTTCAATTCTCTAAAGAAATATGTACTACTTCTATCACTTGTAAATTTTCATGTAATAGTGTTTTCTGTGACTAAACTCCATTTTGATTGGCAGCTAGACTTTTTTTTCCTGTGGCTTTAATTTATCTAAGAGGTCTTTGCATATAGATGAACTGTATAATTTGCCTGGCGGACTATTTGCGTTGTGTGGCCTTAGTTTGTTTATTGACATTAACAAGTGTTTCAAAAGTTTTTAATGAATAGTCTTAAATCCAAATTTGTGTGAATAATCCTTTTAACACAGTGCTTTTTTGTAGCTGTCTAAGTGTGTTAAATTGTTAAGCTATTTCTTTGTAAAATAGGACAATGGAATGCATAGTTTTTTTTCCCTGTAAAGTATTTTTTTAATAAACGAAGTCTGATTTGTCCTTTATTGATGTTTCATCACAAAATGAATAGCATGTGTAAATTCTGGATATCTGAAACCTGCTTAGGATACCGAGCTCCATTCACTTCCTCTGTGCTCTTATTTATTGTGAGGTACAGTCTTGCGAATTTCCTCTGGCTTGTCTCATACTTACCCAGACTGGCCTCGGACTTGCAGTTCGCCTGCCTCAGCCTTCGAAGTAGCTAGCTGAGATTATAGGCATCTGCCACAGTTCTCAGTCCGAAACACTTTTTTTTTTGGTTCTTATCAATTTTTTTAAAAAATTTTATTTATTTAATCTTTTGTTTTTATAAACTTGTCTTTAGTTGAGGTATCTGACCTAAACACCTTGACTAGGACATGAAAAGAAAGGGAGCATTTTTGGAGTGATTGTCACAAGCTGGACACTTGATATAAAGTACCATTTAATTCTTACAATTTTTAGTAGGAAGACAATTTACTCCATAATTCGGATGAGAAAGCAAACTTATTTTGACTAAAATGCTTGCCCAGCTCATTAGTAGGAGTAGGGATCTGAATGCAGTTCTGGGATCAAAGTCTATGTTACATACAATGGTAGCTTTAGAAAGCACGGAAAGGTTTCTTACCAGACTCCTGCAAAATGGCTTGCTGGCTTGCATTATTCCGTAATTCCAAATACCTACTTCCGTTTTCTCCTCACACTCCTTCCCCCTAATTTTTTTTTTTTTTTTTTTTTTTTTCTAAACAAGGAAGTGTGTTACTCATGATGTAAATTGGCTGTTTGACTTAAATTGTAACCGTGGTCAGCTTTGAAGGGAGAAAGCTGTCAAGGGGCAAAAGCAGTAGGAAACCACTGCCAGTGTATACGGGTGAAAAATTTAAAAATTAGCTCAATGAGTTTATTATAGTTGACGTTCCTCATCGGTAAGATGGAAATAACTCCCATTTGACATTCAGGTGTCGGATTACAAGAATGTGCCTAAGATGTTTGGTGTGGCGCCTCTAAGGCGTTCTCAAGTGATAATTATTGATCTCTTACTAGCTTTAGCAGAGCAATGTAGGCAGGCAAAGAACACAGCTTCAAATAAAAGTGAAAGACATGTAGGAGTCAGCCATAAATGGCAGATGGCAAAATGTATAGGGAAGAGGAAGAAAACACCTGAAGACCTTATTAGCTAGCAAGCACATTCTTAAATACGCTTCGCGGTAATTGCTTTCTCCTGACCTCTCTCGGCCTGCTGCAGTTTTTACCTAATAAGTTTCACTCGCCACCCTATCAAGTAACGTTCTAATTTGGGAAAAGTGCCCAGTGACGGCCCTTACCCTCGTCTTTCATCTTCACCCCCTCGATGTCCACAAAGCCCACATCCCCGCGCTGCTGACCAGCCCGCGAGGCCGGGGAACTCCGCGCCGCAGCTCGCCGGGCCCTGCACCCAGCGCCGTGTCAATTAAGAGCCCACGCCGCGCCGCCCACACCGCGGCGGCCCGTGCGAGAACGCAGCTGCGCCCGCGCTGGCCTGCGGGAAGCCCGTGCTGAGTCATGAAGATGCGGAACAGGACTGCCGACACGCTAGGCCAGCCAGTGGACCGCAAAGTCGTTCTGCCGCAGCGTCTTTCAAGCCGGGACCCGACGGCGGCAGAGCCGCTCCTGCCGCGGCCCCGCCCGGCTCTGCGCCCCGGAACCCGCCGCGGCTCGGGGAGGCGGGCGGGGCGGGGCCTTCGCGGCGGCCGCCGGGAAGCGGAAGCGGAAGCGGGCGGGGCGCCGCCGCCGCCTGCAGAGCGGCTGCCCGCCCGCGGCCGAGTCACCGCGCGGTCGGCGAGACGCGGCCGCCCTCCGCCGGCAGCTCCGGGCCCGGGCCGGGCGCCGCTTGCTTCCCCAAAGGCACGCCGGCTTTCGCGGCTGGCGCAGGGACCGGAGGCCCAGCGAACGCCTTGGTTTTTCCTCATGCCCTTCACTGCCGCGGCTGCTGCTTGCTCACTTGCTGCCCGTCCGGTGACCGGGTAGGCCGGGCGCTGCGGTCACAAACTGCCCCGCTCCGAGCGCTGGGCGGCCGGCTGCTTCCGAGGCTGGGGCGGCCGCCGCGGTCTCCATGGTAACGGCCCCGCCGACAGCTCGGCCCCTGGGGGAAGATGCGGCCTGCGGGGCCCGCTGCCTCTCCCCCGGCCTCCCCGCCTGGCCGGGGCCACTGACCGGGACGGCCCCGGGCGCCAGGTGAGAGGCGGACGCCGGGGGCGGACGAGTGAATTCGGCTCCCTCTCCTCGCCCCTTCCCCGCGTCCGTGAACACCGACAAAACCCCGCAGAGGCTTCCGCGGGCGCGGCGGCGGCCGTTTGCTTGGTGGGGCCCCTTCCCTTTCCCCACGCTCCCCCGACGGACAGCCGGAGGAAGAGACCGCCGCTCACCGAGAAGCTCTGAGTCCCACCCCGACCGGGAGCGTAACCTTCACCAGCTGGATTCATCGACTGGTTTTCCTTCATTTTCAGTGAAATCCTACCCTCTGGCTGGAGACGCAGATGGCCTCAAATGAGAGAGATGCTATATCGTGGTATCAAAAGAAGGTAATGTCGGTCTTTGTATTGGTAAAGCATACTTTATGTACAAAGTCCCCAACACGGAATTTTATGTCCGTGTCCCCTAGTTTGCTAATGTCAGGTGTTCTTTTATCTCGACATAAGTGGAAAAATGGATGTAAAGGTCATTTAAAAGCCCACTTCCAGATCCCAGGATAAGATTTTCAAGTCCTCCCTTCTCCAGACTGTATACACAAGGCGTGGAAAGTTTGCATCAGGTCAAACTCTGAAGATCAGCGTGAGGCTTTTTATCTTTATGGTTCAGATTGGTACTGTCCTCTTACTGAGCTATCCCTTACCTTGTATTTCTCTCTAGTGCTCCTACTTACATTTTTCTTAAGAAGTGGGAATATCTTTAAAGGTAATATTTAGTTTGAAATATTTGGGGTATTACTTTTTAACTTCTAAATCCAGCTACTTTATATTTTTTGAAGGAAATTGTTATGGGAGGTATTAATTTGTTCTAACCGTGAGAAGTACTTTTTTTCCCCCAGATATGATATTGACAGTTAACAGATGAATGACTTTTGTATTGGTTGGCTTAAAAATATAAGAATTGCCTTTGCGTCATTTAAATAGCATGCTCCTTATTTCAGATTGGAGCATATGATCAGCAGATATGGGAAAAGTCAATCGAACAGACTCAGATTAAGGTAAATTGATTTCTTTGATTCTAGCTTTGTTTTACTGCCTTAATGTAAAAAAGTGGATTGTACTTTTAAAAAATCTGCACTTATCCACTTCAGAATGGCCGTCTTCATTTTTTGAAGGCTATAAGGAAAAAAAAAAAGCAGCATAATAAGTGAGAGTTCACTTAGTCACTTATGGCCTCAGTAGCAGCTGTTCCATATACATGGGACTATGATTACTTAGCTCTGGTCAGCTTTTACCATATGGCAGTTCAGGTCCAGTAATGCCAGAGTTTTGAATTTTTCAAGAGAAGCTGGAAATAGCATTTTTAAAAATGTGAAATATCAGATTTTTTTAAGATAGTGATGGTGGTTCTCCTTCTCTTCTTTTTCCTCTTTTTCTGTCCCCCCCTTTTTTAAATCATCGTCATTGTGCAAACCAAATAAAATCCATTTTTGACCTGAATTCATCCTGTGGGCCCTCATTTTTTTCAGTCACTGATTTAGAGTATGATCTTTAATTTTTCCAAGTTCTTAAGTTCTTATACGATGCTCTTAGAATGTAATAGATTCTCAGGTTATTTTCCGCTAACCAAGCAACCAGAAGTGGTGTATGTATAATTCAGTACATCAGTTCATTTATAATAGAGGGGAAGGTTAAATAATTAGTCATAAGTCAAAGTCAGAGACTTAGGGTCAAGATGAGTGGTGGTGCTAGTGTTGGTTAGTCTTTGAATGGCAGTTTGAGAGCCAAATGTAATTGGATAGTCTTGAGAGATGTGAGCGAACCTAAATTGTCAACCATGGCCCCAAAAAGATGTTATCTCTTTATTGACGTTAATACTTAAAAGTTTTATCAGTTTAGCATCTTGCTTCCTTGGAAAGTGCTCATAAACGTCAGCAGATTCTTAATTTTGGACCTTTTAAAAAATTTTGTTGTAGATCCTTTATTAAGACTAAAAATACTAAGCTTAAATGCAACTTAGTGTTATCTCTAAGTCGAACTAATTAGATTGGGGCATTTAAGTCTTTTTGGTGAAACGTATTTTTAAATCAACATTTAATTTGAGAGTGCTTCTTTATGGGCCTGTCAGGTAGAAAGCTGAGTTGCACAGTCACTTTGTAATTTGTACAGTTCTTTCTTGTTTATATTAAATAAGATGGAGATGGAGTTAAGATAAACTGACCGCCAAATTTTGTGGCTCTAGAAATCTTCTGTTTTGTGAGCTGCTACAGTATCAATAACTATGATGTAATGAAAACAGTTTAGAACTGAGAGTTAGGTCTTGTTATCTCTACCCTTATGATCTTGAAATCGTTGATGTAGTTTGGATTTTGATTTCCTTATCCTTAGAAGGATTTTTTTATTGATTTGTGTTTGCAACATACAATATTTATGTTCATTTTGGGGAATGGTAAATATATACATAATATCTTAAATTAATATTTTGTTTTTCTCTTCACCCCCACACTTAAAAGGACTTTACTTTTGTGGACTAAGACCCATCTTCTACCCGGCTGAGATATTTTTCAACTCATATTTCTGTGCCATTTAATACATGTCTTTATTTTAATGTACCATGTTATTTGTTAATCTTTATTTGTGCTCACAGGCATCAAGGAAATAACTGTGTTTATATCCTGTCCTTAGATTGTCTTGATTCAGACTAGGGACTCAGTGTCTATTGCTGTATCTAACCTCTGTATCCATTATGCATATTTTTTGTTCATTGTTCTCTCAGAGTAATTGAAATACTTAATGCATATATATTTTTTAATTTAGCAGCAGTAGAAGGAGTGGACTTAAAGCCCATCATAAAAATTTACTGAGCTCTGATATATCGCATATAAAACAGATGCTAAGAATACAATGAAAGAGAACTGGTTCTTGTCTTCATGAGTTCCAGTGGTGGGAAAAATTTAAGATATCTTTTCAAATATGATAGGGTTTAGAAAAAAATTGACCAAAGTATAGATATAAAAAGTATTGAGTACAATTTAATAATAGCTTAACACAAATCCACATTTTTACAACAAAAAATAAGACAAAAAAGGAAATTTAAAAATAAAAATTACTAGACTACTGTACTATTGTACAATTATTACATGTATACAAAGTGGGCTTGTGGCAGCGCAGGCCTGTAATCTCACCACTGTAAGAGAGTAAGGCAGAAGAATCGCCAAGCTTGAGCCCAGTCTGGGCGATTTCATGACTTAGTAAGCCCCTGTCTCAAAATCAAAACCAAAAAAAGAGCTAGGGATGTAGCTCAGTGCAAAGGCCCATTATCACCACCACATACACATATATAAAAAATATGAATTTTTCTTTATTTTACTTTTTTCTGTATTTTTATGGTATTGGAGTTTGAACTCAGAGGACTGATGGCTTCTAGGCAAGTGCTCTATCGCTCAGCTACATCTGGGCCTTACATGACGTGAATTCTTCTGCAAGCACTTTAAACAACAAAGTTTAAGACATTCTGCTAGCTGCTGAACACAAGAGGAATATTATTTAAAAAATTGTTTAAGAAAAGAACAAGTAGTTCAGTGTGGTTGGAGTACAGAGTATATACATGGAATAACAGCACATAAATGAATTTGAAGATTTCTTGACAGCTTTACTAAGAACTTTAGCTAGTGTTCTATAGGAAATAGATGTTGATCATTTTTTGGTAGACACATCACCTCATATCTGTTTTCAAAGGATAGAAATAAAATTGTAGACAGTGAACAAAATCTATGGACTATTTCCAAAATTATTCTTTATAATATTGTTTTACTCTAGAAGTTTATATGAACAAACAAAGGTAGAGATTGAGTAGGAAGAGTTACAGTGAATTAAATTAATATTGAAGACTATAGATAAAATAAACATGGAAATACCAGAAATAAAGCCATCACAGACTTTTCATTTGATAAAGTATGTGTTGAGTACTTATAATATGTCTGACACTAGTTACATTTACTAATGGTGAGCAAAACCATTCAACATTCTTCATTTCGTAGTTTGTGGTAGAAGGGGAGAGAATAAAGAACCCCACTATTGAATAAAATTATTTTGTGATAAATGCTATGAAGAGCTAGTATTTATTATATAAGCTGAAGGAATTGGACCTGGTCAAAGAAGTCAAGTGAGCTTTTCCTGGGAAATTGGTGCCTATAGTGAGATCGAAAGAATAAGTTTATTATATCAAGAACAGATACACTAATTTCACACAAACTCCAAAAGTAAAGGAGAAAATATATTTCTCAAATTTATTCTTAGGCCAATCTTGCTTTGATACCAAAACTAGGTAGTGATTGTTGTGAACATGGTTATACAAATCTTTATTTTTTAAAATTAAACTGTGTTTGTGATACTAAGGATTGAGCCCAGGGCCTTTACACTGAGCTGCATCCGTGGCCCAGTTTTTGATTTTTGACATTCAGATAGGATTTTGCTAAGTCTTTAAGTTGCCCAAGCAACTTAAAGGGTTGGAATTTTGCAATCCTCCTGCCTCAGATTCCCAGAGTGCTGGGATTATGAGTCCAGCCAAAAATCTTTAACAAAACATTAACGAATAAAATTTAACAGCATATAAAATAGGTTATATAATGTGATCTGGTGTAGTTTATCCCAGGAATGAAACATTGCCTTAACATTTGTAAATGAATGAATATAGTATATCATGTTGATAAAATGATAACAGTGTTCCTCAATCTGTTAAAAGGTTGTCTGCCTCAAGTATTACATCTGATGATTTAAGACTAAATAAAACTTTTCCCCCTAAAATTAGAACACAGTGATACTTGATCTTACCACTTTTTTTTTTTTTTTTTTTTTTTTTTTTTTTTTTTTTTTTTTTTTTTTTTTTTTTTTTTTTTTTTTTTGGTGCTGCAGATTGAATTTAGGGCCTTCTCACTATTGCTACATCCCTAGCCCCTTTTTATTTTTAATTTTGAGACAAGGTCTCTCAGAGTTCCTAAGTTGCCCAGGCTAGGCTTGAGTTTATGATCCTCCTGTCTTAGCCTCTCAGATTACCTGTACCACCTGTCCTAGCTTCTTACTATTTTTATGTACTATTGTGCTAGGAGTCTTAGTGTTGTAAAGGCAGGCAAAATATGTAAAAGGCACCACCATAGAAAAAGAAATAACTGCTTTTATTCATGTTGACATCATTCATTGTTTGTAGATCTAAAGAAATCTATAAAATCTAACAGATGACTTTGGCAAGGTCTGTAGTACAAGACCAGTATGCAAAAATCAGTTATATTTTTGTGTGTAAACTGTGAGCAATCCAAAAATGAAATAAAAAACAATCCTATTTGCCATAGCATAAAATAGAACAAAAAATATTTAAAAATAAGCTGACATAGGAAATGTAAGACCTTCACCTCAAAAGCTGGAAAACACTGCTCAGAGAAATTCAAGAAGTTCCAAATAAATGGTGTAACCTTTTATGTTGATCTAGAACATTCAGTGTGAAGATGACAGTTCTTTTCCAATGTATCTATATAGTCAGTGCAGTCCCTTCAGATTTCCAGCCACCTTTTTTTGCTTGGTAGAAATTGATAACCTGGTGCTGGAGGAATAGCTCAGCAGTTAAAGCAATAGCCTAGCAAGTGCTAAGTACCTGAGTTTGATTCCCCAGCACCACATAAGCTGGGTGTGGTGGCACACACCTTAATCCCAGCACTTGGGAGACCGAGGCAGGGGGATTGCGGTGAGTCCAGGCTGGCCTGAGCTACATAGTGAGTTCAGATCCAACCTGGACTAGAGACCAAAACCTGTCTTGAAAAAAAAATTGATAACCTAATTCTGAAATTTGTATGGAATGCAAAGAAATGTAGACTATTATAAAGAAAACAAAAAATTTTTTTGAATGAGGGTCTTTCTTTGCAGCTAGGCTGGTCTTAAGGTCACTATGGAGCCCAGGCTGGCCTTGGACTCATGGTAATCCTCCTATCTCAGCCTCCCAAGTGCTGGGATTAGAGGTGTGTGCCACCATGCCTGGCTTATGTGGTGCTGGGGAATTGAGTACTTAGTGCTTGATTTAGCGCTAGCAAGCACTTTAACCACTGAGCCATTCCTCCAGCCCCCTATAAAGAAATTTCAAAAAGAACGGTTGGGCAGTATAGTATTGGATCTCAAAATTTATTGTAAAGCTCTAGTCATCAGCATGATAGAGGATATTTAAAAATAAAAAGGATATTGACAGAATGAGATTAATGGAACAGAATGGAAAATCTAGAAAGAAATCCCATTTTGATTTTTTTTTTCTGGTGGTGGTGGTACCGGGTATTAAAGCAGGGTCTTCACATGTAAAACATTCTCAGCCTTTTTAAAAAAATATTTTTTATTGAGGCAAAGTCACTAAATTGCTTAGGCTGGGCTTGAACTCATGATTCTTCCTTAGCCTTCCAGAGCACTGAATTAACAGGGACAGTTTACCACACCTAGCTGATAGTCTGGGTTTTGACAAAGATGCCAAAATAATTCAATGGAGAAATAGTGGTATTTTCAATTTGTTTTTTACATATATAAATATCAGCTTTGATTCTTATTAATCTCGTATCATACACAGAAGTTATTTAAAATGAATTATAAATTTAAACAAAAGAATTAAAATACAGTTTGTAGAAGAAAATACAAAAGATCTTTGTCACCTTGATGTAAAGATTTTTTATAAGCATAAAAATTGATAAATTGAGTTCCTCAAAATTAAAAACTTTCTCTCAAAATATTTATAAAAAGCAATGTGTTGGAGACATAGCTTAGTGATTGATATTTGCCTAGTGTGCCTGAAGGCTTCAGATTCTACCCATAGTCATTTTTAAAAAATGAAAAAAAGATGGGCGCATTGACATGTTTTGGTAGGCTGAGGTGGGAGGATGACTCAAGCCCAAGAAGCCTGGGAGAAAAAAAAAAAAATATATATATATATATATATACATATATATATGTGTATTTGTATGTAGATACAATATACAAAAACCTCAGTACAATGTAAAAATGGACAAAAGTTTTGTACAGACATTATACCAAGGAAAGTTGGGCCTGTGAAAATATACTTAACCACATCAAGACAGTGTAAATTAAAAGAACTAAGAGATATCACTGTACTGCTATTAAAATGGCTAAAATTAGAAAAGATTGGCTGTACTAAATGTTGGCAAGGACACAGAGAAACTAGAACTTCCGAGTTTCTTTTAAAAAATTAAATAGAAGACAGATGAGCCTCCTCCCCCAGTAGTAATTTGAGTACGTGCATTAATCTCCATTTGATCTCTTCCTGGAATTCCTTTAAAAGTCTAACAAATAAGAAAAAAGATACCTGCCCATGACTGGGAGGATGAGCGAGACCACACTGAGTGAATACTTTCAGTGCAGTTTTGAAATTTAGAAAGTTAAAGTAAGTATCTAGAGAGAGGAAGCCATTAAGAAACTGGTGAAACTCCTGTGTTTAATTTCTGAAAGACTTCAGAGTTTATCAGGTAAGTCTGCAGGAGTGAAGCAGACCTGAAAACCAAATTGTTGAAACACGTGAATGAGGGAGAGAAGACCCATCCCCAAATCTGCTTCCTTAATTCCACATGGCCAGATTGTTAACCATTATCTTCCTTTGGCAGGAGACTTAATCAAAGCTTGCTACCTGCAGAGGCTGAGTCAGAGAAGTTTGCTGAAACACCAGAAACAAATGAGAGTTGGATAAGCAGTAGCACTAAGGATGGAGGGAATCCGGATCAAGTAAATTTAGTGGCTAGGTTTATAACCTTCAAACAGAAGATTAATTTCTTTGTGCAAAAACTAACCAAAAATTGTTTAAGAAAAATTAAGAATACTGAAAGGTGAAATGTCTGTCTGCCCCTTCTACCATTCAAAAAGTTTCATCCATTGTACACTGAGCTTGTATTAAACATAAACACTCCTGGGTTTAAATGGACATGATTCATCAAATGTTGGAGACCTTAAAAAAAGGGGAAAAAAAAGAAGCAATGAAAGAAAAACACTTTCCTCCCTACAGTATTGGGGATTAAATCCAGGGGTGCTTTTCCACAGAGTAACATCTCCAGACTGACTTATTTAGCGACAGTCTCCCCATATTGCCCATGCTAGCCTCTAACTTGTGACAGGCCTTGCTTCAGACTCCTGAGTGGCTCGGTTTACAGATGTGTGCCACCATTCCTGGAAAATAACACTATTTTAAAGACATAGTATTTTTAAAAAGATACTGTAAAAATCAAATGAGTAAGTTTAAGAGATGGACAACATGGTGACCCTAGCTAATGATACTGTGTTTTTTTTTTAAAATTGTATTTACTTAGAATAATTCATAAAGTCAACAAAACAAATCTGGGACTGGTGCCACTGGCCTATAATCCCAGTGCTCTGGGAGGATAAGGCTAGAGGATCACAAGTTCAAGCCCAGCCTGGGCAACTTAGCAATTTAACAAGATGTTGTCTCAAAATTAGAAAGTACGGGCTGGAGGAATGGGACAGTGGTTAAAGCGCTTGCTTAGCAAGCATAAGGCCCAGAGTTCAGTTCACAAGCACTACATAATGCCAGGCATGGTGGTGCATGCCTGTAATCTCAGCACTCCAGAGGCTGAGGCAGGAGGATGGCCATAAGTCCAAGGCTAGCCAGGTCTACAGAGTGATTTCAGGACCAGCCTGGGTTATAGAGCAAGATATTGTTTTTAAAATAAAAATTAAAATATCAAAATTGAAAAATAAAAATGGGCTAAGGTGTAACTCAATGTGAAAGCCTTGGGCTTGATCCTCAGTACCACAGAAAAAGAATGTCAGCAAAACAAAAGTTATTTTGTGTAAGCCGCATTAGAGACAGCTGACCATGAAAAAAACCTACTGCCCTGGTGAATAATTAATTTGTGCTGTGCACTAACAAGAACCTGCTGTAAATTTCCATGCCAGTTTACAATTTTCATGCTGTACCAAGCGATGTTAGTGGTTATTAAAAATAGCACCAGGACAGGGTGCTATTGATAGTGTGTGAAAAAAGCCACTATGCAGCTTAAAAACAAATATTACACAGCCTTACATCTCAAGGTTTTTTTATTTTTATTTATTTTTATTTTTTTATTTTTTAAACACAGTCTTGTGCAATCCCGGCTGGTCCTGAACTCAAGATGTACCAGGCTGGCCTCAAACTAACGGGAGTCTTCTTGCCTTAGTCTCCCAACTGCTGGGATTACAGTTGTGTGCTCCCATATCTGGCTTTTTTTTTTTTTTTTTTAAAGAACTGAGTTGTATACACGGGATAAAATGCTTTATAGGGAAAAAAAATGCACTAGAACCAGTTTACTCCTCATCTTCATCCTCTTCTTCCTCCTTTTTCTTGTTTTCAAACTTGATGACCCCCTTTTGGCACAACATGTGTTTCCTTCAGCTCAGTATGCACTGACATCCATTTCATATTTTTCCTTCAGCTCACCGGCCTTCTTTGTCGTAGGGCTGCTTGCCCTCCACAGCAGTGTTATTCCACATTTCTTCCAGTTTCTTTGCAACATCATCAGGCCAGGATAGGCCAGCATATTCTCCTTTGGCTGTTGGGCAGTACTCGGAATAAAACAAGAAAGCCAGATGAGGCCTCTTTGTTGTGTTGAGGTCCTTGAACTTATTTTTGGTTTTCCATTTAAGAGGAATATAGGTTTTCATTTCTTTTTGATAACAGGCCTTGTCCACCTTTGTCATGTCTTCAGGTTTTCCTTTCTCTGTAGCAGACATTTGTCTTCCACATCTCTGAGCATTCTTAGAAAAGTTGGCAGAAGCATCTGAGTGTTACTTCTTGAGCTCCCTCTAGCAGGTTTGCACAAAGAATGCATGTGATGATGGCATTTTGCTTCTCGGCTTTTTAGGATCTTATTTGCTCATGTTTACTTGTCTTTCCTGGGAGAGGTCGAGTTGCCCAGTGCCCACCTGGCGCACACTTGCCCTGGCATTGTCTTAGTAGGCTCAATGCACTCGTACATTATATTCTTGAAAGATGCTAACAGTAAACATAAAATGTTCTTTTGTTTTTTTTTGAACAGAGTCTCACTCTAGTCAAGGCTGGTTCTGAACTCACTATGTAGCCCAGACTGGTGTTGGATTCAGGCCAGCTTCCCTGCCTCAGTTTCCCTAGTGCTGAGATTACAGGTGTGCACCACCACACCCAGTTTATGTGGTGCTGGGGAATTGAACTTGGTTGCTTAGCACTTGTATAGCACTTGATAGGCAACCATTTTAACCACTAAGCTATTCCTCCAGCCCCCATAAAATGTTCGTAACCACTCTGAAGTAATGCATTTGTAATTAGGTAGGTTTGGTTATTCTGCAGTGTACAGATATTTGTTGGCCTATGATTGGAATATGGTCCCAACAAACTGTAAGTTGAGAATATCGTAAGTTGTGGATGTATTCAATATACATAACCTCTCAAACATTGCAAGTTTAAGATAGCAGACAGTGCATAGATCACGTGGATTATTTAGTCATTGAGAGCTGTGGTATCATACTGCATATTGTCAGCCCATGAAAAGATAAAGGTATGATTTATACTAGTTGCCTTTTGTTTTTGTGCCATTGTGAAGCTGAAGCATTTGAAGTTGGGGACTGCGTGTGTATATACCTCAGAATACTCTGTGCATGACAAATACAGTTTTAGCTGTCAGTTTGAAAAATGCTTAAAAATAAGACAACTAGAAAAAATACTCCAAATTCAGTAGAAAAGTTGGAAGAAAAAGTTGAGACTATTAAAAAAAATGGAGAACAGGGAAAAAGAATATAGAGAAAACTGTTCAGGCAGGTAGTCTTAACATTCAACATATTTGTTCTAGAAATTACCAAATAATAAATTTCCCAGAACTGAGATACATTTTTAAACTGGAAGTCTCTTTTAAGTGGTCCGTGCATTTCATAACATTTGTAGAGGTTGGATTAAGAAAGGAGTTGGAAGGATCAGGACAGATGATATACAAAGTATTAGGGGTTAAAATGATAATGGGACTCTCAGCAGCAACTTCTAGCTCATTTGGAACCTAGAGGACAGTGGGCCCTTCAGTAGGTTAAGACAATGACACCTGAAAGAAAATGCTTTCTATTTAAAATGTCATGTCCAGTCTCAGCATTAAGTGTAAAAGGCATCATGTGAAGATAGATTCAGTCTTTCAAGGCCCCTCTTCCTTCTTTCAGAAAGTTATGGGAGGATATGTAAAACATTCTAATAAATGAGTACAGAAAAAAGAAAAAGGTGTTAGGAAACAGGATAGCCAACACAGGACAAAAGACATTCCAGAATATTAATAGATGTCTTGAAATGAGAGGTTATATCTGGTATAGGATCCAGCGGCCCGGGGTGAAGGTCAGTGGCAGAAAACAGGTCTGAACATCTTCCAAGGGATTTACCCTGATCATTGGAGTTGAACACATTGGAAACAGATATGTAATGCTTATCAGGTGTTTGGTGATACATTAGTAATATATAGAAAATTAATATGAATAAAAATGGAGCAATTACAATTCTGAAATAAAATATGAGATAAATATAATTCCACTACTTGGCTCAGCTATGAAAAATTATACTACACATGAAACATTCATTAAAATTGAGCTAAAATTAATTTGGGAGAAAATTCGTAGTTTGGGTGTTCAGTTATGTAATAAAGCATCTAGAATATGTATTATTTTAAACAGCTTTTCTCCCCCTCCCCCACGCACAAAATTGATCTTTACAATTGCTATGGTTTGGATCTTATGTGCCCCAGTAGCCTCCTGTATTTGGAAATGTGTTACTGGAAGGCAGAACTTGGCTCGAAGGAGCCGATGTTTGGGGTTTGACCTGGAGAGATTGTGTCAATTTGCTGAGGTTGGGGATTGCCCAAGGCAGAGGTTTCTCTTGTTTCTTACTGACTTTCTGGGCAGGAAATGGGAGCAGGGCATCTACCCTGTGTGTGGGGGTCTGTGGCAGGTAAAGGAAGAAAGAAGAAACACTGTTGCAGCTTCCTCCTGGGAAGACTGAGGCTTTGCCTGAGTGTGGAGAGCTCCCTTGGCTTCTATCTGCAATAGAGTGAACAGCTCTCCCATCTCTGTCTCTGCCATGTACCTCCAACCATTGTCGTCTCCCCATGAATAGACTGTGTGCTTGAGAGACCTTCTGAAATTGTGAGCTAAATAAATCTTTTCTCTCTTAAACTGTGGATACTGGGTATTTTATCACAGCAAAAAATAAGTAGCCAAGACAACAACTTTATGCGGATATGCTCTTATCCTCCTTTTGTAAGTGAAGGAAACGGAGGCACAGAAAGGCAAACAACAAAAACCCCAAAAATATCTTGCCTCATTTTTAATACTTGGAAATGAGTGGATAGCATCTGAAATCTAAGAAAGCATAATAAACATTTTATGTAGGAATAATAAGAGGGGCTAGAGGAGTAGCACAACTGGTACAGTGCTTGCCTAGCAAGTGCAAGGGCCTGGATTTGTAAACTGGGCATGGTGTTGTATACCTCTAATCCCAGCACTTGGGAGGCTGAGACAGGGAGATTGCCATGTGTTCGAGGCTGATGTGGGCAGCATAGTTCAGACCAGCCTGGCCTACAAAGCAAGATTTGTCTTAAAAAAAAGGGGGGTGGGAGGGGGGAAGAAATAGGAAATGGGAATCGAGTAAGCTAATGAGGTTGGAGTTCTTTGTTAGCTTGCAGTAGTATTAATACAAATAAAGATTCAGGAGATTAAATGACATCTGAGCAGTAGGAATATATATGTGTTTATATGAGATATGTAGATATAAGAGTATATAAATTTATTAACTGTGCCTACACTTTATATCTTGGCAAAAACATACTAACATTTAGGTATGAACATTGGAGTCATACAAACTCGACTGTATATGATACTAAGTTTTCTCATTTCTTAACTTGCAAGGTTATATGGTTGCACTTACTGTCATATGACCTGTGGTACCTTCCTGTGGGAAAATTCTTGCCAGCCCCATGTTTGCTTGGCCAGTGGAACGTGAGCAAGATACTCTCCTGCAGTCCCTCAAGACCTTATCTTATTTCCTTTGTTCTTTGAATAGCTAACGTCAGGCTGCAGAGTTCTTTTGTGGCTTCCTCTTCGCATAAATTCCGTATTTTCAGTGACTGGTACTTCTGGTTTCTACATGCTGACTATCTTTTGAACATGAGTGCTTTTCTCAGTTCATACTCCTAATTATGTGGTAGGACCTATTATCTGTACTTCTCTGGTTGGCAAATTACTGCCTACAGGCAAATCTAGCTGGAACACAGCCTGGCGCAGTGGTTTGTTTGTAACTGATGTGTCTGCTTTAATACTACAGTGATGGACTTGAGTCCCAGTGTAACATCTGCCTCTTTATAGAGAAAGTCTGTTCACTCTAAATTACTAAAGTAGTTTTTTTTTTTTTTTAAGTAAGCTTTGGAATTGTTTTCTCTTGCCTTCTGTTTCTCCTCAATCTTAAACTTGTTTTACACAGTGAAGCCAGGTGGTTATTTTGTTTCTGTTTTAACACCAGTTTGATTCGTTTTTCACACTTAAAACTGTTCTTGATTTTCTAGTATGCTTACAAAAAAATACTCCAGCATGATTTATGATCTTCACAGTAGGGTTTCTGCTTACCTTGCCAGGTTATCTCTCTCACCCATGTTTCCCTCCTTTTTATTTCTCTGCACTCTATGCCTTCTTGAACTTTCTTTAGTTTTTGTTACGATATCTCTCACTTCTCATGTTTTTATAAATTCCCTTTTTTGCTGCGCCCCCAAGAATTTGTGAATTCTTGTTTAACCTTCGCACCTCAGGTTAGATAACTTTTTTCCTTTTGAAGTCTTGTTTGACTTAACTGTGAGTTAGGTGCCCTTTACATACGTTGCTGCAGCGCTGTACTTGCCTTATAAGTAGTGTCGTGTTGTTTGCCTGTCCTGAATTAAGGATGACTTCCTTTTTTTTTTGCCAGGCTGTATAGCATTTTGACTAAAATGAAAATTTCAGTACGCCAGGAAATAGAGATACGTTACGGGATTTCATGCGCCTTTTATTCTTTGTTAAGTACTAAGTCCAGTGATACTGCAGAGATACTCGCAGTGCTTTTGTCTTGTCCAAAAGTGGGAAATTCATTTGTCAGGTGAATTGGAGCCTGTGGTGGTGTTGCACTGTTACGTGTGGGACTAATCATAGGGAAGGCTGAGTGCAGCCTGCAGCGAGGCTCTGCAGAGAATTCTGAGATGGCCACTCTGGCAAACTAGTGCAGGAGTGTCCTGCTTTTCTCCTGCATTCTTTTCCCAGATTGGGCTGCCAAGGTAGAAGTTGTGGCCAAGAAGGAAGTCTGCTCACAGTTCCCTAGGGTTTGTTCCCCTTAAACCTTTCAGAGTCAAGCAGTGTTGTCTGATCTCAAGCAAAACCTTTTCCTGTAATCATTTTGGATGTATTTTGTACCTTTTGAGAGAAATACTGGTCCTGAGAGGCAGCACGCAGTTTTGATGAGTTGTTACCTGTGCTAGGTGGGTTTTTGATGATGTGACCACCTTTGAAGTCACCTATGCTTCTGGAAGTAACCCCTCACTCATTGCTTCCCGTGAGCAACCCCGGTAAGCTCCTTGGTTTTTCATTCTGTACTTTGGTGTAACTACTACTTTTTGGTTTGTAGGCGGTGACCTGTCAAGGTGAACAGACATTTGTTCATGTCTCCCCAGGAAGTTTCACACAACACATTCATTAGGGATTTTTTTTTATGCCAGCTGAGAGACAAGGTAATAGAACAATTAGTACACACTTGGGAATAAGAATGACTGGTTTGGGATTTCTGTGTCTTGGTTTTCTTTTTGTAAAGTAAGGATAATAAAGGCACCAATCTCACAGGACAGTTATGAGGGCTCAGTGAGCCAATGAAATTGATAAAAGTATAGCAAAGTGCTTTGAATAGAGCCTGCCATGTGGTTCCTCTTGGTACACATACTGTATCCAGTGTATGGGGTAAAGTAGGAGGATCCTAAAATTTTCTCTTTTTTTGTTATTCTCCTTCAGTATAAAATACACACAATTGTATTATGACTTTCCTTCCTTAGGAATAGAGGTTATAAATTTTTTAGTGACTTCTTGAAAAACGATTATGACTTAAGGAAAAAAATGATGGGTTCAGGGGTCCTTTTTCTTAAATATCCTTTTACATTTGGCTTTATTGGTGTTTCATTTGTTGCTTTGATATTTTTTTTTTTTTTTGTGGTCCTGGGTATTGAACTCAGAGCCTTCACTCTATGCCAAATTTCCCAGGCTGAGCTTGAATTTGTGAGTTTGTGAACTAGTGATCCTCCTGCCTCAGTCTTAGCGTTGGAGGATTACAGGCCTGACCCACTCCGCTCAGCATGGCTTTATTGTCTTTCTTTCTGCATGGTACATTATTTGAAGATAGAGCCATATTTTGAGTTGTTACTTTATATGTAGCTCAGGTAGAATATCTGGCACATGGAAGATGCACACTGAATATTTGTTGACTGAGTAACTGAATGTTTCTGTTACTACTGGGTGTTTGTAGGATTTGGTATAGACATCTAGTATATCCATCCTAATTCTAAACATATATAAAATGTCTAGAAAACAAAGTAGAAAAATCATTTTTGTTTTATTACTACGGTAGTCAAGGTGCTGGAAGATCTTTTCTTTCTTTCTTTCTTTCTTTCTTTCTATCTTTCTTTCTTTCTTTTTTTTTTGAAAGAGACAGGGTCTCTGTATAGCCCTGGCTGCTCCTGAACTCACTATGTAGCCCAGGCTGGCCTTGGACTCACCGCAGTCCTTCTGCCTCAGCCTCCTGAGTGCTGGGATTACAGGCATGCACCACCACACCCAGTTAATGTAGTGCTGGGGAATTGAACTCAGGTACTTAGTGCTTGTTAGGCAAGCACTTTAACCACCGAGCCTCTCCTTCAGCCCAGGAAGGTTACAAGTCTAAGCCCAGTCTGGGCAATCTATTGACTTAGCAAGACTGTATCTCAAAATAAAATATAAAAAAGGGCTGGGGTTATGGTTCATTGTGGAGGCCCTGGGCTTGATCCCCAACACTTCAATAAATAAATAAAAATAAAATAAAGTTAAATTAAAAGATCCCTATTAGACCCAATATTCAACATGGAAGGATGCATTGTTAAGAAATTTCTTAATACCAGGAGTTAAGTGAGGATTCAGAAGAGAATTGACATTTAAAGGAGCAGTATTCACAATGGCATGGGTTATCACGGTATCATTGGAAAATGGAAAACAGTGGGCTAGTGTCTTAATTGCTGAAGGAAGATTATTTACAAGTTAGGTTGTTACATCTAGTGTTACTTTTATTAGGGAAAAAGGGTATCGTCTACAGCCATGCCACCTTGATCATGCCCGATCTTGTGTGATCTTGGAAGGTACACAGGATTTGGTCTGGTTAGTACTTGGTTTGGAGAAATAAAAGTAGTAATATTAATTCATTTTCAGACATACAAAGATTCAAAAAATTATCTTCTGTTACTCCTTTCTCCAAAGCTATTGAAGGATATGTTTTAAGAAGACATGAGATCTAGGAAGTGAAGGAAATTCTCAGAATGGTAGTGAAGACCTGCAGTTATAGGTGTGCAACAGCCCGAGAGGGCAAGTGGACTGTCAGATGGAGTAGGAAGATAGAGAATTCTGGGAGGGAGTTTCCAGGAATTTTAAAAAGTAAATTCTAGTATTTAATCAAATTATGGTAAACCTTTTAGCATTTGTTCAAATTTGTATCATGATATTTTGACTCGTGTCATACAGTAAATGGAGCTTTCAGGGAACATTTTTTACAGTGAAAATGCTATAAATACTGGTTACTTATTTACCAAAAAATTAAAATACGTAGCTAGGTGTTATGGTTCAGGCCTTTAATCCCATCACTGTGGGAGGCTAAGGCAAGAGGATTTCAAGTTTAAGCTTAGCTGTGTAATTTAGTGACCTAGACCATTTCTCAAAAATTTAAAAATCAGGGATGTGGCTCAGTGCGAAGGCCCCAGGTTCAATGTCTGTAACCACAAGTTGTATGTATTGAAGACATAGAGATAAGTAGCAGAACATCTATAGTCTCATGTACTGTATTATGAATGATAGATGAATCAGTGATGAGTCAGTTAAAAAGTAAGAGTTAATGGCTGGACAAATAACTCAGCGGTTAAAGCTCGCCTTTCAAATGCTACGCAAGCCCTAAGTACCTGACGTCAATTCCCCAGCACCACATAACCTGAGCATGGTGGCACATGCCTGTAATCTTGGCACATGGAGTCCAAGGCCTGACTGGGCTACATAGTGAGTTCAGAACCAGCCTTGAGGACATAGTGAGACCCTGTCTCAAAAAAAAAAAAAAAAAAAAAACAAAAAACAGAAAAACAAGAACAAAAACCAAAAAACAAACATTATTTAGAAGAATGGAAGTAAAATACAAAGAAGAGAAAAAGCTAGGAAAGATGAAAGTTATTTTTGTGAAGTGAAATTGGGAGAAAGGTAGATGGCTGAATTATTTTCACTTATTGACCCGTTGGAATTGTTTATTTAAAAAAAGTAATTAGGTGTATGCATGTACTTGACAACACCAAAAACTGAAACAGCTTAATGTTGAGTTCCTGAAAGAACAGTAAGGTGAAAATATCCCTAGTGAAAGGGAGTTAGATATAGAGAAAAAGAAATATGTTTATGATTTCTGTCAAAAGGACTGTTTTTCTTTGCTTATTTCTGTTTTGTTTGGTTTTATCCTAAGGGCTTCAAAAACAAACCAAAAAAGATGGGCCACATAAAGCCAGACTTGATTGATGTTGACTTAATTAGAGGTGAGTTCTGAAATTTGTTTCTTATGTGTACTTTTGTATATTGGTTTTAGGAATCTTCTCTATGTGATAGTATAATTTCCCATAATTTATTTCTAAAAGTAAAATTCTTCCTTTATTGTTTAGGCTTTAGCACTTTCTCCCCTTTGCCTTAGAACTTCGTGGTTATGCAAATTACATGGTTTTCTTACAGTGGGAAAGAGCCATGAGACTTGAGTAATGAAAAAAAAATCTCTTGTGGTTCTGTCTTCCTAGGAGGGTCTTGTTTTGTCCTTGGGACTGAGATTAGAAGTTATGTAACTCATCTAAGTGGGTTCTTTTTAACTGAAAAGGTTATGTGCTGATTTGTGTTCTCACTTTTTAACGTGAAGCTGCAAATAGCCATTGCTATAATGCATATAAATGTTTCATATATTATTCTGTTTTATATTTAAAGGCTCAACATTTGCCAAAGCCAAACCTGAAATTCCATGGACATCTCTGACCCGGAAGGGACTTGTTCGGGTTGTGTTTTTTCCATTGTTCAGCCATTGGTGGATTCAGGTTACCTCTTTACGGATCTTTGTTTGGCTGCTGCTGCTTTACCTCATGCAAGGTAATTAGCGGAATTAGAATTTACTAACACAGTTAAATTTTGCAACTGTTGGTATTCGGTAACAAAACCTACTGTTGTTACATTTATCCTGATTAAAGTACAAAGAAATACTGAAGAGTCTCATACTGTTACGAAGTATTTGCTCTGAGAGAAGAAACATGATCATCCAACTCTCTCCCTGAAATTTTCTGTCTGTCTCACTGGCCATGCCCATTCGACCTTTTTTTCTTGTGTCTCAACTTTGAATATTGGATTACCTCAAGACTGGATCTTGGGTTCTTCTTCTGTTTTTGGGGGAGGAGGTAGGTGAGGTGGGAACAGGATCTTACTGCATAGTCCACGCTACTCCTGAACTCATTGTGTAGCCAAGGCTGGCCTCAAACCTACATTAATCTTCCTGCCTCAGCTTACGGAGTGCTAGGATTACAGACATAGACCAACATGCCCAGCTGGTTTTAATGTGGTGCTCATGTAAAAAATCCACAGCCTTTCAAATGTTAGGCAAGTGCTTTAACCACTGAGATGCACGCCTAACCCTCTTTTCCGTTCATTAGACATTCTTATCAAGGTCCATTTCTTTAAACAATTGATGTCCTGGTGAGTCCCAAATTTAAATCTTCAGGCCAGGTTTCACTGCTGTAATTTAGGCTTGTAACTCTGATTACTGCTTGGTAATTCCTTATAGGGCTAATAAGCATCTTGAACTTAATCATATCAAAATTTACATCTTAATAATATCTTGATTTTTTTGTGCGCAAACTTGTTCATTCTGTACTAGGTCCTTTTTTCACTAAATTATTCCATCAACTCTCCTTGCCTTTTCTAAGTAAAAGAATTGCCTTTCTACTCTACCCTACAATTATCTCTCACATCCAGTTTGCCACCGAATCAGTATGTCCTACCTTCAGAGTCTGTCTTGGCTCTATTTACCATAGTCTCTACTGCCACCAGCATGGTCTACAGCACTAGCAACTCTAGTCCAGTCCACTGGGCCTCCTTCCTTTCTTTTCTTTTCTTTTCTTTTTTTCTTTTCTTTTCTTTTCTTTTCTTTTGACAGGATTTCACCCAGTAGCCCAGGCTGGTCCTGAACTCCCTGCTGTAGCCCAGGCTGACCTTGAACTGAGGACATTCTGCCTGCCTCAGCTTCCCATGTGCTGGGCTTATAAGGATGCTACCTGTAGCAGCCTAGCTTCATGTGGTGTTGGGCTGTTGAATACAGGACCTTGGACTTGCTAGGCAAGCGCTTTAACTGCTGTACCATTCCTCCAGCCCCTGAGCCTCCTTTCTACCCATCATTCTTCTCAAAGCAATTAGAAAAACTCTTTGAAATGAGGACCCTATCATGTCATTTTTCTGCTTAAAACTGTGTGTGTTTGTGTGGGTGTGTATATGTGTATGTTACTGGGTATTGTGCCTAGACCTTTTTCAGTTTTTTTTCTTTGAACAGTGTCTGTGTATTAGTTATTTTCTTACTGCTCAGACCAAATGTCCAACATCCACAATTTAAGAGAGGAAAAATTTATTTTCACTTGCTGTTTTAGAAGGTCTCACACAGTCCGTTCATGGGCAACTGGCAGTGTACAAGCACCCAGCAGAGCCATAGTTGGAGAAAAGCTCCTCACAACAGAGCAGACAAAGCTGAGTGAGGGGGAGGAAGGGCAGAGATACCCTTTCAGGTCCTGTCCCAGTAATTTTCCCCTTCTGGGTCAAGCCCGTGTTCTGCTCCTTCTGACCCGGCCCACCTCTTGTACATGGTTCCACCAGTAGGTATCACACTACATCCAGATCTGTGATTCTTGAGGGACATTTCAGATCCAAAACATAACAGTTTCCTTAAGTTGCTAAATTACCTAGGCTGAACATGGCTCATACTTGGAACCCTCCTGCCTCAGACTTTTATTAGAGTGTTGGGATTACATGGGTGTACTGCTAATACCCAGTTTTTCTTTTTTAAAAAAATATTTGTGAAGATTTTCAAGTGGCTGGCTTTTCCCCCATTTTAAAGCCTCAGCTCAGATAAAACTTTCATAGAAGGCCTTGCTGTCTTTTATTTTCCACATAGTTTTTCTTCTCCCCAGTTACTGTTATAGGAATCAGGTTTGATTGCAGTGTTTCATAACAGTTCCTGATAGTGGGTTTTCTTTTTGCACGTTTCTTTTCTCACTATGTGCAATCACATATTCTACTTACTTTTCACTGTATTCCTCCTACCCTCCAGGGATACCTTTAAAAAGTAGGCAGTTGCATACTGTGGTAACATCTCCCTGCCAAGATACGTGTTAGGATGGGGTAAAGCAGGGGTGTCTAACCTTTTGGTTTGCTGGGGCCACACTGAGTGAAGAGGAATTGCCTTGGGCTGCATATAAAATATCTAATATAGTTAATGTAGAAATAACCAAATTTCATTTTTTATATTTTTTATTGTAATTTTTAAAAAGAAGGCAACATCAACATAAAGCTAGTGTGATATTTGACCTTCATTTTGTGAAACTAATGCATCAGTGTGTGGTTAATGGAAACACTTGAAACTCTGCAGGAATTTTCAAGGTGCTCATCAGATATTTTGGTTCTAATCTCACTCTTCATGAGCCTTCTCCTTGAGAATAGGTGCTTACAAAGTGGATCCTGCCCAATAGCTAAATCTTGGAAGTAGCAGATGAGTGGATAAAGAAGATGTGGTATATGTATACAATGGAGTACTGCTCTGCCATACATAAAGATAAATTTGAGTCATTCATAGGAAAATGGATATACCTCGAGGCCATCTTCCTTAACAAAATGATTCAATATACAGAAGGTGAAATACTGCATGGTTTCTCTAATATGAGAAAACCAAATATACATAAGTAAAAGAACAAACTAAATGAGTAGTGGAAGAAAATAGGAAGATAGATTTTGTGGAGAGGGAAAGTGATGGGATGGGGTGGGTGGGGGAGTGAGAAAGGAGAACGAGCAAGGTGCAGTATGTACATGTGCCGGTTCTTCAAGCTGAATGTAGTTTCTGTGCATTGCCAATATGTACTACTAATAATGTGGGGAAAAAAGAAAAATCCCTTCTTCCTGTTATACTAGGAATCAAGCCCAGGGTCTTTGTACTGGAGTATACCCCCGGCTCCTTTTATTTTTTATTTTGAGACAGGTCTTGCTAAGGATGGGCTTGAACTTGGCAGTTATCTTGCCTCAGCCTCACTGGTGTCTAGGGTTTTAGGTGTGAGACCTTCCTTATAGGTCTCTCCTTTTTCCTTCTGATCCTTGAATATCCTTTAAAAATCCACTTGTGGAGCTGTAGGCTTTCTGTCCCGCATTTCAAAACTTTTCCTGCCTCTCCCTATTCATTATTCAGTTCTAAAGCTGCTTCCATTTTTTTTTTTTTTTTGGTATTAATCTCTATATTAGTCCATTTGGGAAGTTATGACAAGAATGCCACGGGCTAGGTGACTAATAAATAACAAATTTATTTCTCACAATTCTGGAGACTAGAAAGTGCAGGATAAAGCTATTAACAGACAGTATCTGATGAAGACCTGCTTGTATAGATGCATTCTTTCTTTGTCCTCACATGCCCTAGGAGCATGCTGTTTTAGTCAAGGGACAGTCTCATCCTAGAGGACAGAAACCTAACACCTACTGTGGTTTGGATAGATTTGCTAGTTTTGAGTTATCCTTATATTTCTAATAAAAATTCTTATATGGTGTTTTTTTTCACTGTTTCCTCATTCATTCAACAAACATGGAGTGTTTGCTATGTGTCAGCTGCTGATGGAGGCTCACTAGTGGACAGAATAGCCCAAATACCCACCTTTGTAGTATTCTCATTTTTAGTGATGAGTTTATATCCACATGCCCAAGTCAGCAAGGTCTGTAGTGTGTTTTGGTGCTGTCAATTTTATGTTGGAGTTTCATGGTTATATTACAGTCCTGGAATTGGTCCCTAAAATCTGAAAAAAAGAGCATAGAGTATAGGCCTGTATAGAGTAGCAGAGCGTGTAGAGCATAGAGTATAGGCCTGTATAGAGTAGCATAACTTATAGAGCATAGAGTATAGGCCTGTATAGAGTAGCATAGCGTGTAGAGCATAGATTATAGGCCTGTGATCTCAGCACTCTGGGAGGCCAAGGCACGAGGATGACGTGTTCAAGCCCACCTTAGGCAACTTAGTAACTTAATGAGAACCTATGTAAAAATAAGAAAATTAGAATAAGGGGCTAGAGGAACAGCACAGTAGTGAAAGCTCTTGCCTGGCAAGCATAAGGCCTTGAGTTCTATTCCCCAGCACCACATAAATCTGAGGATGGTAGTGCATGCCTGTAATTCAGCACTTGGGAGGCCAAAGCAGGAGGATTGTAAGTCAAAGGCCAGCCTGGGCTACATAGTGAGTTCAGGACCAGCCTGGACTAGTGGAACCCTATCTCAAAAAAAAGAAAGAAAAATTAGAAAAGGAAAAACAAATTTTAAAAAGGAAATAGCATTCTCTTTGAAATTCACTGTTAAGTAAAAATCTGTTGAAAATTCACCATGAGTAAGGATCTTGATATACTCGTAAGTGCTAGCTTTTCCTCTGTATAGATAAGAATTCCCATTGTATTAAAGTCTGAAAGATCTCATCTGTAACGTTCTCTGTAAATAGAAAATTTTGGAGACAGTTTCTGATATTTTTCATTGCTTTCATCGTTTGTTTCTTTGATCACCACACACACACACACACACACACACATATGCGTATATATGTATATACACATGTGAGTATAATGTATAAATATATGCAAACATGCAATATAGTATGGTAATTAAGATGAGGACTGTCTTAGTTACATTCTTCTTGCTGGGACAAATACCTAACATCCACAATTTAAGAGAGGAAAGATTTACTTAGCTCACAGTTTCAGAAAGTCTCACACAGTTCATAGGCAGCCAGCAGTGGTGGAAGCACATGGCAGAGGCTGGAGAGCTGCTCACAACCAGTGCAGACAATAGCCAAGTGAGCAGGAGGCTTGGTCAGGGTCCGAGCTTTCCCAGGAAGAAGCTGTAATATTGTTTCTTTTTCTTTTCTTTACTCAATTCAAGCTGTCTCTCCCTGACTTCCTGGCCCACAAGCCAACAATACACTCCTGAACACTGTCCTGGGCAGCTCTCACTCTCAACAAGTTGAAACATTTCTTTCAGGTTAGACCTGAAGAATCGGCTTCTTGCATCCAGGCTCCACATCCCAACAGCACGCACGGGGCTTTTGGGGCCCGGCCCATTCCACATCCAAACCATAGCAGGAACTCTGGAGCCTGAATGCTTGAGTTCAAATCCCAGCTTTTCTGTTTGCTTTCTTTACAACATTGGGCCTTGGGAAACAAGTTTCCTTTGGATAGAATAGCACTTCAAAATATGTGTTTTATGTGGTATCTAGTTTTGTGGCAAAACCCTTTTGTAACATCTAGATTACTGTGCTGCTAGAAAGGCAAATACTTTTACTATAGGTTTGTTTTTTATTTTGAGTCAGGGTAGTACAGGCTGGTCTTGAACTCACTCTATAGCCCAGGCTGGCCTGAACTCATGTCAGTCCTCCTGCCTCAGCTTCCCCAGTGCTGCCATGTGGTGCTGGGTGATCAAACCTGGGGCCTTGGGCAAGCACCCTGTTGTGGTTAGGATCTGGAGTGTCCCCCAAAAGTCTCATATATTTTGATGTTATGGATTGTCTATGGAACCATGTGGTGTTGGTGGATTGGGGTCTAGTCTGGAGGGGTGCATTACAGTTAAGACTAAAGGTATGTGAGTTAGGATTAACGGTGTGTACTGGCCACACCTGGATGTAGGAGGGACTGGTTACTGGGAGGAGACATGAAAGGATACATAAGCTGCACCTGCCTTCCTGGAGGATGGGACTAGTCTCAACTAGCCTCAGCTTGTCTTCCTGTTTGTTGGGGGAAGCTGCCTCTACCTCTACCTCTGTCCTGTACTTTGATTGCTGCCGGCCACCCCTGAATGGACTGTGAACTTCGAGACTGTGAGCTGAAATAAACCTTTCCTTTCCTAAGGTTGTGGGTGTTGCGTATTGAGTCACAGCAACAAAAAAGTAAGACAGAAATTGGTACCAGAGTAGTGGGGTCGTTGCTGTACTTTACCTGATGATGTGGCTCAGAAGTCTTTGGAACCGGTTTGCAGAAGGAATTTGGAAAAGTTTGGGGATGCAAGCTGGAGAAGCCTTTGAGTGCTCTGAGCTGAGCTTGATGGGAGATTCTGGTCGGAGCTCAGAAGACCAGAATGCTGATAGAAGTGTGGATTGGAAAAGCCAGGCTCAAGAGGTTTCAGATGGGAAGGAGGACTGTATCGGCAAGTGGCCTAAAGACCATGTGTGCTACGCTCTGGCAAAAAGTTTGTCGGCATTTTGCCCAAAGCCAGAGACTTTGCCTGAAATTGAGATTAAGGAACGTAGACTGCTTACTCTGGTGGAGAAAATTTCAAGGCAGACTGAAGTTTGAACTGTTACATGGCTACTGTTTGCAGCTTTTAGCCAGCTTTATAGAGAAGGACAGGAGACTATGGCAGAGAAAACAAATGTAAAAAGATTGCGGTCTGGGGTGGAAAAGCATGTGGCTGTTCAAGAGACTAACATTAAACAGAAGCCAAGAAGTTGGAGGCAGGACTGTAAAAAAGAGGCCTTCACAGTGACTCAGGAATCAGCAAGATCCCACCCTTTCCCAATTAAAGGGTGCAAAGGCAAAAGATTTTGTCCTGTGAAGAGTACCCCAGGACTCCCTGTAGGGCCAAAGAGGGAAGGGGTTTTTGGAGTTCAGCTTCCCAGAGTTCAGCAGTACAGGCACTCAGAAGCTGCTGCAACCGTGGCACAAAGGAGCCAGATTCCTGCTCAAGCCAGTGGCGGACCTTGGAGACGTCCACACGGTCCCGGCTTTACAAGCTTGCAGAGCCCAAGAGTTGTGGGTTCATGGAGGCTTCCACCCAGGTTTCAGAGGAAGGCCTTGGAGGTCAAGCAGTGTGCCTGTGGGAGGGCAGTGTGTGAAATTGTGAAGGAGAAGCCTAAGGTTCAGTGGAGAGCCTGAAAATTTGGAGAAGCCAGGAGCATGGATTGTCAGCTGAGAAACGCAGCAGGCCGTGAGTGGATCCAGCCCAATGGAGGTAAGATGGAGGTTGCAGTCAGCAGCAATGCCACAGGGGTGGGACCACCCAAGCCCCTTGGAGTTCATGCCTCACCAGAATTTACCCCAGTTGCTGGACATGGAACTACAGGATTTAACCCTTGCCCTGCCGGATTTAGGAACTGTTCTGGTCCTATTGCCTTTTATTACCTTATTCCTCCCTTTTGGAATGGAAATGTTTACCCTGTGCCATTTTATGTTGGAAGTGCTTAACTCTTTGGTTTGAATGGGAGCTCACAGCTAAAAGTTCGTCTTAAATCTCAGAGGAGACTATGGACTTTGAGTTTCTTTAGCAGTGTTGAAACTATTAAGACTTTGGTGACTCTTGGAGAAGGACTCACTGCATTTTGCATGGGGAGAAGGACATGAGTCTTTTGGGGGCCAGGGGTGGAATGTTGTGGTTAGGATCTGGAGTGTCCCCCAAAAGTATCATGTATTTTGATGTTATGGATTGTTTATGGAGCCATGTGATGTTGGTGGATTGGGGTCTGGTGTGGAGTCATGGATTACAGTTAAGTTAGGTTTAACAGTGTGAGTGACCACACCTGGATGCAGAAGGGACTGGTTACTGGGTGGAGACGTGAAAGGATACATGAGCTGCACCTGCCTTCCTGGAGGACGGGGACTAGTCTCAACTAGCCTCAGCTTGTCTTCCTGTTTTTCCGGGGAAGCTGCCTCCACTTCTCTTTCTGCCATGTACTTGGATTGTTGCCGGCCACCCCTGAATGGACTGTGACCTTTGAGACTCTGAGCTAAGTAAACCTTTCCTTTCCTAAGTTTGTGGGTGTCAGATACTGAGTCACAGCAATGGAAAGTAACTAAGACACACCCTAATCACTGAGCTGAGTCCCCAGTACCAATATGTTAATCTTCACTTACTTGGCAGTGTATGGCCTCAGATTTTCACTCAGCTAATGTGCAAGTGGATGGTATTCTGGGGAATTACTTGCTTTCATTTGAGTTGTTTTTCAAATATTTGTTTGGAGAGACAATTTATATAGTTACTATAGTTAATTTAAAGGAAGAATTACAGTGTTTTTGATTTTAAAACTTCCTTTTATCCAGTCATAGCAATTGTGTTGTATCTCATGATGCCTCTTATAAATGTAAGTGAAGTACTTGGACCCTTGTGCCTTATGCTGCTCATGGGAACTGTCCACTGTCAGATTGTTTCTACTCAAATAACGAGGCCATCAGGAAACAACGGGAGTCGGAGAAGAAGGTAAGGTGACACATTATACTGCAGTTGTATACTTTCTGGGAGAAGTATTACAGAGATTTATAAAATAATTCAGATTCTCTGTCATGTATACTTCTAATTATTTTTTGACCTAAAAATAAATACTGTTTCTCTTTATGTTAAGAAACTATATTAACTTAATTTCAAGTAGGTTTTGTCCTTGGATATATTTGTTTAAAATGAAAATTATTATAGTGGATTATTTATGTCAAGTTTTAAATAATGAGGCTGTGTCCGTGCCTCTGTCATCCGGTAAGCCTAATCCTGGGAGTCTGACCAGGAGGATCCCAAATTTGTAGCCAGACTCGGCAATTTAATTACATAGTGAGGACCTGTGTCAAAATCAGAAATAAAAATGGGCTGGGATGTGGTTTAGTGTGAAGGCCCTGGGCTGGAGCCATGGTTCCCTCCCAGCCAACAAACACAAAAGAAAGTGACAAGAATGAGAAGTGTGTTTGAAGCAAGAGGAAGTACTTAGGGAGTAGAGGGGAATTAATGACAATGTATTTTGTACTATAAAGTAAATTAAAAATAAATTACAAATTTATAAGTTTTATTTAATTTTTAAATAAAAATTTAAAAATGACCAATTTTAGCTTTTAAATAAAAATTTTAATTTTAAAATAAAATGTAAAAAAATTATAAATTTTATTAAATTTTTAAATAAAAATTTAAAAATCAATTTTTATTTTTAAATAAAACTTTAAAAAACATAAATTTGTAAATTTAATTTTTCCCCACTATTTTTATTAATATACAAATGTAATACATAGTATTTACAATGAATTTGGGTGTTTTGTACATCTATGTATCACATCGACTTTACATTCCCTTCACATTTTCTATCCTCCCACCTCCTCCCTATCCCTCTCCCCAGCTCCGGCTATCCCTTCATATGGTTCCAAAGAATGTCTGTTCTGGGTTTTCCAAGTCAATTTTTAAATAAAATTAAATTTTTCGAGAGAAAGTCTTGCTCTGTAGTCCAGGCTCGGTCTTAGCTCACCATGTCGCCCATAGTGGCCTTGAACTCACAGCGGTCCTCCTGCTTCAACCTCCTGAGTATTGGGATTACCGGTGTGCACCACCACACCTAGCTTACGTGATGCTCGGGAATCGAATTTAGCACTTGCTAGGCAAATGCTTTAATCATTGGGCTATTCCTCTAGCCCCTAAAATTTGAAAAATTTAAATCTTCACTTGTGTGTTTTGATGATCCCTTTTATTTCTTTAACGACTGAACAAAATGTTCATATAGGAATTTAATTTTGAATTTGTTTGTATCCTGAAATCAGAAATGTTGTATAGTTTATTCTCAGTATGTGAAGTTGACTACCCTTGAGTATAGGATATATTCTGTTGGTATGATTTTCTGTAAAGATACTATGGGCAAAATAGAAAAGTTTTTAAATGATCTGAAATGATTAAAAATTTTTTACAGAAAATTACGAAAAAATGTAAATGGAGATGGGAGCCGAGAAAATGGAAGTAATAACTCCTCTGATAAAGTCAGAGGAATAGAAACTTTGGAGTCTGCACCCATTGTTGGTGGATTTTGGGGAACTCTCTTTGGCAACAGGTGTGAGTCTTACATTGGAATTTTTATTTGGTTTTGTATTCATGTTGGTGTTTACAGGGTGTATACTATGATTAGTCCGTGGGAGTAAATAGTGTGGACATGTCATTGTGATGAGTTTTAAGCAAGGATTTACTTACTTAAAAATGTTATCTCTACTGTCTCTGTTCAAAAATTCTGTAGGCTGCCTTAAAAGTTTCATTTTGTTTGATTTTAAACTATTAAGATTATTATGAAAGGGTAAATATTTTAAGTTATGTCAGTTAACATCTCGAGAGAAGAAAGAATTTTTAAAGGTCTGGACTATTTTGATATGAGCACAGATGCCTCCTCAGGAGTGGGATGCAGCACAGGAGTGCTGATGGGCTCGTGGAATTGTACAGGTTGTAACAGTACTTCAATGAAAGAAAGAAAATTCTAATATTTACTAAATACTTACAAAGAAATACTTTATTAATACTAATGATGACTTAATAAAACTCTTACGCTGTAACTTTTTCTAAGATGAAGTATTTTCACTTGTATTTCTAATGATAACTTTATAAATTATAGTTGAAGCATTTGAGCTCTTTGTGCTAAGCACAGTGAATCCCTGTCCTCAGTGATCTTACTGTGCATTAAGGAGGGTAGTAGGCATGGTGCAGCTACAATAATGTAAAAATATTATTTTTAAGCCCTGGAGTTTAGCAGATTTGAGTGTTTTGGGGTGAAGAAGTTAGCAGGAATGCTGAAGGTGAGAGTCCCTGGGCTTTGTACATGGCTAGTACACAGGAGGATGGACAATAGAGAAACAGATGCTGCCACAGGGAAAATAGGCACCATGAGGTAGGAGCTGGCACTATGTTTGAGAGGACTGCACATACTGCCTCAAAAAGCTAAAATGTTCCTGTATCTTCTTGGTTGACTGATACGAACTGTTTCATGCTCTCCGATTGAATATTCTATCCTAATAGGCTTAGAAAGCTAGAGATCTAGAAAATATAATTTCTGAATTTTCTTGCTTTGCAATTATGTACTCCTCAGAAGAAAGTGGTTTCTTGAAAGGTGTTACTCAGAAAAGTAACTTTTTTTTCCTTTTTCAAAATTAGGATTAAAAAGGTAAAGGTACTCTCTAACAAAGGAACTGAAACTGACAATGATTCAAGTTGTCTACACTCGGTCATTAAGAAGAGACAATGTCGACCAGATATTAGAATGTGGCACACAAGAGATAAAGCAAAATTTTCAGATGGAGAAAAGTGCCATAGGGTAAGTTTTATGTGGGTGTAACAAAATCTTTTGCTTCATGTTGTGGTTAGGATCTGGAGTGTCCCCCAAAAGTCTCATGTATTTTGATGTTATGGATTGTCTATGGAACCATGCGATGTTGGTGGATTGGAGTCTAGTCTGGTGGGGTGGATTACAGTTAAGACTAAAAGCGTGTGAGTTAGGATTAACGGTGTGGCCAAGGGACTAATTAGTGGGCGGAGACCTGAAAGTACATATAAGCTGCACCTGCCTTCCTGGAGGACTGGGACTAGTCTCAACTGGTCTCAGCTTGCCTTCTTATTTGTGATGTCCAGAAAAGCTGCCTCCACCTCTGCCTCTGTCCTGTACTCTGATCGCTGCCGGTCACCCCTGAATGGATTGTGACCATATGAAACTGTGAGCTAAAATAAACCTTTCCTAAATTTGTGGATGTCGGGTATTGAGTCACAGCAACGAAAAAGTAACTAAGACATTTCCCATGTGAAATTTTCCTATTTTTAGAGGCTGCGAGAGATACAAAATGTATAATACTAATAGGTTTGTTAACAATATATACTAATAGGTTTGTCTTAACAAATAAGTAAAACTACAGGTTAAGAAAAAATACCACGGGAAAATTGGAGTTTCTTTTTGAATATAGGATGAGAACTTGTTATTGGTCCTGTTATTAATCTAGCCTTCACAGTATGCTGGTAGATTTAATGTATATTATTATGTCACATTATAGGGAGGCAGTGAAACTCTGTATCTAAAACAGAATACTTTTACTTCATAGTCTTGAAGTGTTTTCTTACTCAGTAGACTATGGCATTTACTTCAGTATTAATTACTAGGAGTATTTTTTGAGCATTGTTCTAAGTGCTTTACATATACAAACTTTTTTCCCCCCCAAGAACTTTGTGAGATAGATACTTTTCTTATCACTAGTTTTAAGAAGAGAAAACTGAGTCTTAGGGAAATTTAGTAAATTGCCCAAGGTTACAGAGACAGTCAGTAGAAAACTATGATTCAGACCTAGAATTTGAGCCTGTGTTTCTAACTATCATATAATACTGCTTCTTTTTAGGTTGTTTAGTTTTGATTGAATATTTTTTTAATTTTGAAAGTTTAATTGTAACTGAATATGTAGATTTGTTCAGTTTTCATTTAGCTTGCTTTTACTGCTTGGTAGTTTTTCATTTTTGTTTTTATATATGCAACTTAGTAGAGTCTTTTGGCCTGTCCTGTTGTGAAGGTATTGCTATTTTCTTTGCAGGAGGCCTATAGGCATTTGGGTAATGGGCTTTCAGATGACCTGTCAAGTGAGGATGATGGTGAGGCACGGACACAGATGATACTGTTACGCAGGAGTGTGGAAGGGGCCTCAAGTGACAATGGCTGTGATGTTAAGAATAGAAAATCAATCCTTTCAAGGCATCTAAACTCTCAGGTAATTCTTGTCGTAGTTTAAAAAAGTAAAGTTAATTTCTAAATCATTCAGTAATAATATGGTATTTTAACATGTTTTCTTACTGAATTGACAGGTAAAGAAGACTACTACAAGGTGGTGTCATATAGTACGGGATTCAGATAGTGTGGCTGAATCAGAATTTGAGTCAACAGCCTTCAGCCAGGTAAAGCATCCTTTTGAGATGTCAGTCCTCATGATATGGTTTTAGGTGTAGTGACTCCACACACTCCTTTCTTTGTTGGGTGCCCTAGAGTACTCTTTATATGTGCCTACTCTTTCCTTGCTTCTGACCATCTGTCTACTCATCTAACAGCTTTTGGCTGACTGCTTACTCCTAGAGAAAGAAGTCTTTTTCACTTGGTTACTTATTTGTTACTTTTTCGCTTGGTTACTTATTTGTTGCTGAGACAGAATGCCTGACATCCACAATTAAAGAGAGGAATTATTTTTTTGAGCTTATAGTTTCAGAAGGTCATAGGCATACATAGATAGCTTGCAGTGGTGGAAGCACATGCCAGGAGGAGGAGCAGAGATTCTGTTTATGACATGGTGGACAGACAGCCAAGATGAGAGAAAGGGTGGAGCTGCTCCTCTGGGTCCCGCCCGTTATCCTCCCATTCTGGATCAAGTCCCAGGGTTCTATGCCCCTTGATCACAGGCCCCACTTCTCAACAGCACATCCATATTTTATAACATCCAAATATGTAAATCTTTTGGAAGACCATCCAGATCCAACCATAATACTTGACTTCAAAAAGTATCAGAGATAATGCTTAGAAAGAAGTTACTTGATCCCTAAATGATGTAGCAGTTACTTAATGTTCACTTGGAATTCAGAGTTTATTTTTAACATTGTAAGTGCGATTGACATTGTTGAGAAAGGATCTTTGAAAGGTGGGAGAAGTCAAATCTCCTCATGAAAGCTAACAGCCATATTTAGAATATGGTATATGACAGATGAGAAGAGAAGATGGCGGTGTGTTGTTGGTTTTGTTTTGACAAGGCTGTTGGAGTCATGGAAAAACTTTGATTTCTTTTCCTGTGCTGCAAGGGAACTGCATTATTTATGCTTTTCTCTGCCTGGTCATTTAACACAATGGATGCTACTACCTCATCAGTCAGGACTACAGCATTTAGTGTAAGCAACACTGTGTATGTCAAAAGACTTGGCAAAGTCAAATGGGCAGGTTCTCTGGGTGTGTAGACAGATGTTGCTCTCGTCTTGGAACACTGAGTTGAACTATTCCATCTCTTGGTTATGACTTCTTAGAAACTTTCTAAAGTTCTACTTGCTAGGATCATCAAAATTTAACATGAAAATATTAAAAAATTACTATGTATGAAGCCTGTGAGTAAATCAATGCATTGAGATCAACTTGTGAAACTTTGCCAGCTATTGCCATGTAAGAGTTGTTTTAATTTTTTTCAGATATATAATTTTTTTAAAAGATGAGAGAATAATTTTTAAAATTTTTCCTTAAAGGGCTCTAGATCCGGTGTGAGTGGTGGCTCTCGAAGCATCAGCTTGTCAAGAAGAGACTCGGAAAGCACCCGCCATGACTCGGAAACTGAGGACATGTTATGGGATGACCTGCTGCATGGCCCAGAGTGCCGGTCATCTGTCAGCAGTGACAGTGAAGGGGCCCGTGTGAACACCCCACACTCAGGGGCCAAACGGGACCCCAAAGAAGATGTTTTTCAGCAGGTCTGGGAAGGCAGTGATAATAATAGTTAATGTTTATTGTGTGCTAATCTGTCAGATGCTGTATTATCTTATTTAACTTTGCAATAATCCTACGAAGTAGATACCAACATCCCCAATTTAGAGTTGGGAGATTGAGCGCCACTTGTAAGTGACCATATTGGGCTGAGAATACACAAATACTTAGTATTGCCCTGACCTAAATTTTTCTTCCTTACTTTTTTTTTCATTTCAACTTTTGAGAATTCTTTCTTCTTCTGTCTCTGTCTCTGTCTGTCTGTTTCTCTCTCTTTCTCTTTCTCTCATTGTCTCTCACCTTCCCAGTGTGAGGGATTGAATCCAGCTCTTTAGCACTGAGCTACATCTACTGTCCTTTTAATTATTTTTTTTTTTTTTTGAGGTAAAGTCTGGCTAAAGCTGGGTTTGAATGTGCAATCTTACCTAAACCTCCCAGTGTGCTGGGATTACAGACATAAGGTGCCATACTCAGCAATGAGAGCCATCTTTAATGTTCATCTTATATGACCAAGTTTGATTCATCTGCCATATATTTCCATAAATATTGCAGCATTATATATGAGTTGTGGGAGATGGTGTTGCTCATTTCTCTAATAGTGTAAAAATCAAATAATGATTTTAAGCATAGGTTCTCTACTAATACCATAAAATTGACCTAGAATTGAGAGATCTTAGAAGGTATGTTAACCTTCAAGCAAATGTAGGTATTCATTTGACGTGTAGATTTTTTTTACCAGCTATTATGTAGTAATAACACTTCTCTAAGAAATATAACGAAATAGCTGCTAAGATAATATTGAATGATTGGCATAATACCTGGCAATCGTAAGCACCAGTAGATGTTAGTAATAGTACTGACATACCGTCAGATGAGCTGTCAACCTCTGTTTTAATGTTCTGAGCTGGAGTGCTTATATGCTGTGACAGCTCGTGCCCCTGCTGGGTAGACTGATTAGAACATGGTGCTCATAGCAGCTTTTTAGATGCTTAATGACAGTGGTCATGGTTCTTCTTAGTTTTTTGTTCTTCAGCTTAAATATGTCTACATTGCCTTACAACGATAATGGACATGCATTTGTTTAATTATTCTTGTATTCTTGATTCTCAGCTGCCATTGATTTATATATTTTCATGGGGGAAGACTTAAGTCTGTCAATTTTTATAAAACCAGAAACACCATACATTTTCTTACTAAAGCTTTACAGTTTTTCCAATTTTACTATCAAAATTTAAATATAAAAATTCTTCACATTCAGTCTAAAAATTCATCAGGCGGCATTGGCTCTTAGTTTAATAGCTGTCCATAACACCATGATAATCTTGACCTCATTAGTATATTTTGGCATTTACAGTATAATTTTAAGACAGATCTAAGAATAGCTGGGGAAGATAACTCACCATGTCAAGTGGAATTTGTCATTTCTTACTTTTCCCCCAACCTTAACGTATTTCTCTTCTTTTAGTACCCATACTTCTGTGTACCACCACTAACTACTCAAAGCCATTCTTTTTAAAAAAAATTAATTAGTTTTTTTTAATACAGAGTCTCACTCTGTAATTTTGGCTGGTCCTAGATTCACTATTTAGCCTAGCTTGTCCTTGGACTCATGGCAACCCTCCTGCCTTAACCTCCTCAGTGTGGGAATTACTGACAAATGCCCAGTTTTTGTAGTGCTGGGGAATTGAAGACAGGGCCTTCTGTTTACTAGGCAAGTGCTGTACCCTCAGTTAACTTTGGAGTCATTCTTGACTTCAGTGAGGTCTCTACCCTTAGTCATTCCTCCCAGATCTGGCTGTCTAAATAACTGCATCTGTCCACTTGGGTGCTTGGTGCAGGTCTTCGTCATGTCTCATGATTGTCATCTGGGATCAGTACAGCAGCTTCATTAGGCTTACCCTTCTTGCATTTTTCTCCCTACAGCCAGAGTGACATTTATAAACTTCAAATCTAATAATGCCATTTTCCTTAAATTTTTTCTTCCTTGTGAATTATATACTTATGTTCCTATACTTGCCCTAATAGAATCACCTCTCTGTCCTTCCCTCCCTACTGCTCACATGACATACAGTTGAACTTTCACTTTCTGTTACATATGTACCAGCCCTCATGCACTTCCCTATCCTTTCCAGACCCTGGTTTCTTCAGCTGGGGCACATTTTTCTCCTAATACTCAGTTCTTGGCTCACTTCTTTTTGTTTTTTAGGCATTTCGCGTTTGGACTGATATACTTGTTTCAGAAAATCTGTCCTATATGCATGCCCCTGTTTCCTTGCCACGCGGTAGAGTAGCTTTATTTAAATATGTCTCCTTGAAAAATCTGTAATCTTCTGAATAGCAAGGACTATATTTTGTTCTCCATTTTTATCCACAGTGCATATTACATGGTAGGTGCATAATAAGAATTTACTGGAAGTCAGTGAACCAGTGAATAAAGTCAACAAATGATAATCATCCTCAGGCTAAGCATTGTGGTAGAAAAAGAAACATAACCTGTTTCCTTTTCTATAAACTTCTGTTTTAACAATGCTTATTTAGAAAATAAGTAGTGGACACAATAAAGGCAATATCTAATTAGATGATGATTTGTCTGATACCTACTATTCAGAGTTTTTAATTTCAGAGAAAGCCAAAAATAGTGAGATATGTGGCTGTTGAGGGATTATTAGTAAAATTACATTTTTAATAGTACTTTGAAAATAAAATATGCTCTCTCAGCTCCGGCAGAGAAAGATAAAGACTTTATTTTGACTTTTTTTTTCTTCTCTTATTTTTTTATTTTTTTGAGGTATAGAGGATTGATTGTACAAGGGTCATTGCACTGAGCTGCATCTCTAGTCCTTTAATTTTTATATTTTGGGCTAAGTTCTCACTTTGGCACTTTGTTGCCTAGACAAGTCCTGATTTTGTGGTCTTCATGCCTTAGCCTTCCCGAATGCTAGAGGTGCAGGTGTGCACCACCATGCCCAGCAACAGCTCCTCTTGAGCTTGAATATTCTGTGTTTCTGTGCCTCATTAGACCAAAGAAAAGCTTAACTCTTAAGTTGTGTGATGTATAGGTCCTTTGCCCCTTCCCTACTTACTTCCTACTGCTCCCAATGTAATCTTGTTGCTCTAGAGATTCTTCTTATTTAATAGCCTGTGAATACTCTGTACTTATCCTCACGTGCATGCCATTAAGGAGCAAAGAAACTGGAAATCATGGATTCTTACCTCCTCATTATAGAACATATTTAGCCTCTCTTTAGATAAGAAAATGGCTTAATAAAGAATAAAGGACCAGAAATCAGCGTAGTAGAGGCTTGGGGAATGGCTTAGTGGTTAAAGCAAAGCGCTTGCCTTGCAATCGCAAGGTCCTGAGTTCCCCAGCACTACGTAAAACTGGGCATGGTGGTGCACACGTGTAATTTGCGTGCAGATTGTCCTGAGTCCAAGGCCAACCTGGCCTACACCTTTGAGTTCAGGACCCAGCCTGGGCTACAGAGTGAGACCCTGTCTCAAAAAAAAAAAAAAAAAAAAAAAATCAGCATAATAGAAGTGGTTACTAGAAAGATGAACTTTGAGAAGAGACTGAGGAGATCAAGCACTGACATTATAGTTTGGAAGCTGAACAAAGGGAAAAGAAAACTCATGAAGGAAAGGAGTGGATGGAAACAGTTTTCTCTTTTTCTCCCCAGAACCATTTATTCTGGCTTCAGAACTCAAGTCCTGCCTCTGATCGAGTCAGTGCTATAATCTGGGAAGGAAGTGAGTGCAAAAAGATGGACATGTCTGTGTTGGAAATAAGTGGTATCATCATGAGCAGGGTAAGATCTGATAACTTTCAGATTTACTTAGTGATCAGGAACTATCACATAAAAATCTAAGCAGTAACTTTTTTCCCCACCATTTGATACAATTACTTTCAACATTTTTTGGGGGTTGGTTAAATCCAAGGCATTGTGCACATACCCTCCACCATTCAGCTATATCCCTGTCCTATGAATTCCCTTTTGGAACACTGATACAGATTTTTAATTTTGTAGCCAGTCTTGCTAGTATTTTTCCATTATTAATATATAGATTGTATATATTAATATGGTATATATTAATATATATTAAGCTACATATTAATATATATTGCATGTATATGTGATATACAGTGTTTACATTGAACTTAAGTATTTTGTGCTCATATATACATATATATAGCTTCAAAATTGTAATTTATTCCTCTCTCCCTTTTTTGCCCTCTTCCACCCCCAACCCCCTCAACTCCCACAATCACCTCAATTTTGTTCATAGAGTGACTATATTCTGGGGATCTCATATTAGAGAAGCTATTCAATATTTAGTCTTCTGTGTCTCTCTCACTCTACTGAGCATAGTGGCCTCTAGTTGCATCCATTTACCTACAAAAGCCTCAAATCTGTCTGTCTTTATGGAAAAGCAGTACTCCATTGTGTATACGTACTACAGTTTTTTGTATTCATTAGTCTATTGCGTATTTTGGTGTCTTTCACATTTTAGCTATTGTTAATTCTGCTGCTGTAAAGACAGGTATACAGGTGTTTTGGTATGTGTTGCTTTTAATTCTTTTGGAAATAGTCCCAGAAGAGGTATCACTGAATGAAAGGGAATATTTCTTTTCAACCTTTTGAGGAATTTCCACTGCTCTATTTAGTGGTTCTATCAGTTTTCCATCCCACCACTGGTGTAAAGGGTTTTTTTTTTTCCCCTCAACCTTGTCAGCATGGGTTGCTGCTTGACTTCTTGGTATACACCTTTTTCTCTGGGGTAAGATGGTACTTCAGTGATTTTTTGATTTGCAATTCTCTAATGGCTAAGGATGTTGAACATATTCTCATGTATTTGCTGGCCACTTGAACTTCTTCACCTGAGAACTGCCTATTCATTTCCATTGCTCATTTTTTTAGCTGGATTTTTGATTTTGAGGGATCTGTCTTTCTAAAGTTCCTTGTATATTCTAGTTATTAGCCTCCTTTCAGAGTCAGAGGTGGTGAAGATGTTTTCCCATTCTGTTGGTTCTCTCCTCATTCTGTTGATAATTTTCTTTGCTGTGCAGAAACTTTCTAATTTGATATAATCCCATTTATTGATTCTGGAAGCTATTTCTTTTACGTTGAGTGTCTCATTAAGAAAGTTCAAAATATATAGCCTGCACCTATATCTTTTAGGTTTTTGCCCGATTTGTCTTCCAGAAGTGTTCCAGTTTTAATATCTAGGTGTTTGATCCATATTGATTTGATTTTGGTGCATGATGACAGGTGTGTGTCTAGATTCATTTCTTCTGCATGTGGATAGCCAGTTCTCCCAGCACCATTTGTTGAAGAGGCTGTCCTTTCTCCAGTGTGTGCTTTGGGCTCCTCTATCGAAGATCAGGTAGCTGAGGGTACTTGTGTTTGTCTCTGCATCCTCAGTTCTGTTTCATTGGTCAACCTGTCTGTTTTTGTGCCAGTGCCATATAGTTTCTTTAACTTTTGCTTTGTAATATAACTTGATGTCTGGAATTTTTTAGTATTGTTTTAAGTTTGTTACACATGTTCTCTATTAACACTGTCATTGTTCTCATATGCTCAATGTCTGATCTCATTGGTAATAAGTCATAAATCTGTAAATCTGTTATTTTGTTGTTGTGGTGTGGGACTTGAACCCAGGACCTTGTGAATGCTCAACCCACACTTTACTGCTATCTATTGATATGCCCTTAGCTCAAATTTGTATGCCATTTTTATTTCTTCTTAAATGTATTCTTAATTTTTAAGTAACATTTGATAAATACTTATTCCTAACTTTTATTTCCCTATGCAATAGTGACAGAAATCTTAAATTATTCCCAGGTTAATGCATATCAGCAAGGAGTGGGTTATCAGATGCTGGGAAACGTCGTCACCATTGGATTAGCTTTTTTTCCCTTTATACATCGACTTTTTCGGGAGAAGAGCTTTGACCAACTAAAGTGCATTTCAGCTGAGGAGATTTTAACTCTCTTTTGTGGGGCACCACCTGTTATACCTATTGTTATTTTGTCTATAATTAATTTTTTTGAAAGACTGTGTCTTACTTGGATGTTTTTTTTTATGATGTGTGTGGCAGAGAGAACATACAAACAGGTCAGTGGACAACTAATTTAAGTAAAGTTTCTTACTCTGTTTTTGTATATGATATTCCATTGAGTTGTTTTTGTCTTCTTGATTTCAGTGTTTGTAAGTTTAACATGGGTGTTATTGCTTAATTACGAATTACATTTAGTCTGAAATTTTGCTGAACTCAGTGTATGGAAATAAGCGCTCAACATCTGTATCTCAGTGTAAATGTGCCTGTATTGTTTTTTTATCCATGACGTATGTAATAATTTTCAGAATGAGGATGTTTTATAGAATGTGGCTGAGGCTGGAAGTCTGAGGCAGAAAGATTGGAAGTTTGAGCCCAGCCTGGGTGACTTAGTGGAAACCTGTTTTAACATGGGAATGAGGGAAGGTAGTAGGGATTAACTTAGTATGAAGGTCTTGGGTTCGATCTTAAGTACCAAAAAAACCCAAACAAACTGAGAAATGTATTTATTGAAATATTATGAGTTATGGATTTCTAATTTTATGTATTAATTATATGTTCAAAAAAGTGAATTTGGATGAAAAAAGTTTGTGCATAAGCCCCCAATCACGTATAATCATTTGAGTTTGTGAAATTGAGGATTCACAAAGTGTTCAAAAGATATGCCTTGAAAACATCAAGACCGTGCTACTTTGTGACATCTGTTACTGCGTCATGTCCTTTGGAAGCAGGAGGATAATGACCTATTAGTAAATTTTTTTCGTGGTGCATTTTAGTGATTACTGGTAAAAATTTCATTCTTTTGTCATTGTAAATATTCTGGGGATATTGTTGATAGTTGTGTGAAGACACACTAGGACATCAGTATGTACATTTCACTTTGTCACTTTTTAACCTCCTCTAGAGATTTTTATTTGCAAAACTCTTCAGTCATATTACCTCTGCCAGAAAAGCAAGGAAATATGAAATACCTCATTTCAGACTTAAAAAAGTGGAGAACATTAAAATATGGCTATCACTACGTTCCTATCTAAAGGTGAGTTTTATTTAACTAACAATAGAATATATGCAAAAATATGTTTAGAACATGTGCAGTGAAGTTTCTGGTTACAGTTACTTAGTGGGCAGGGTAGTTGGCCAATGTTGGAGACAATGTTAGTGACAGACTTGATGGACTCCATTTGGATACAGTGTGTCCTCAAAGATAGTAGGGATAAGTAACCAAAGGCTTAGGAGGGGCACACAAATTTAGATTTTCTAGGGCAGAGAGATAAATGCTGCATCTTTTATTGACTTTTTTGGGGAAATAATATAGCTGAAAATATATTGAGTCACTCGATTTCGTAATTTGGTAAAGCGTGGATTTTAATGCTGCAAGTTGATAGTGCCTGAAATATGTTAAAATCCTGTGAGAGCATAAGCATTTATTTTTGACATTATGGGATGATCTCTGACAGCAATCTAGAACATTATCATCGGTCTCTCACTTTGCAGAGGCGAGGTCCGCAGCGCTCAGTTGATGTGGTTGTGTCTTCAGTCTTCTTACTGACGCTTTCAATTGCTTTCATTTGCTGTGCCCAGGTAAAATTTTCTTCCCCTTTTTTTTTTTTAACAGAAATTCTATTCAAGGATTCACTTCTTGTTTTAGAACCGGTTATTGTGTGGTTAAATATACATTTTTAAATGAGTCTGTAATAAAGAAAAGACAGCTGATATACTTAATACCAGTTGAAGTAGAAACACATTTGAAATCCAGACATCTTAAAAGGTTATAGAAGAACAAAAGGAAAATAAAGCCTCATTAATGGAGTTTCTATTTCTTTTATTTTTCTTTTTGGAGACATGGTCTCACTCTCGTCCAGACTGGCCTTGGACTCAAGGCAGTCCTCCTGTGTCAGCCTCGTGAGTGCTGGTGTTGCAGGCATGCGCCACCACACCTGCCTTATGAGGTGCTGGGAAATCAAACTCCAAGACTTAGCTCTTGACTTTGCTCGGCAAGCACTTTAACTGCTGAGCCATTCCTTCAGCCTCCGATTTCTCATTTTCTAATGAAATTTTGGCTACTTTTTAAATTTTCAGGTGAATGAAGAGTTAAGAACCACAATGGCAAAAGATGTCTTTTGCTACTTCAAATTCTTGGTGATTTTTCTAATATCTTAAAATGGAAATATAGGTAATTTTGGAGTCTTTTAGGACTCTTGAAACTCTGTAACTGTTGGGGGCTGGACGAATGGCACAGCTGTTTAAGCAAGTGCAGGGACCTGAGTTAAATTCCCCAGCACAGGTGGACACTCAGGAGGCTGAGGCGGATTGTCCTGAGTCCAATGCCAGCCTGGGCTACGCCAGTGAATTAAGGACCAGCCTGGGCTATAGAGCGAGACCCTGACTGAAAAAAAGAAGAAAAACCTTACAGTTTTTTTTTTGACTAATGATAAAACTGTTAGGCTCTTGCTGAATAGTATTTTTCTTTTCTTTATTATTATTTTTTTTTTCTTTTTGAGACAGGTTCTCTCACTGTGTAGCCTGGGCTGGTCCTGAACTCACTGTGGAGCTCAGGCTGGCCTTGGATTTAAGGCAGTCCTTCTGCTTCAGCCTCCCAAAGTCTTGGGATTATAGGCAAGTGCTGGAATCACAGGTGTGCTCCACCACGCTCGGCTTATGTGGTGCTGGGGAATCAGTCAGGTATTTAGTGCTTGCTAGGCAAGCCCTTTAACCATGGAGCCATTCCTTCCTTTTTTTTTTTTTTTTTTTTTTTTTTGGTACTGGGATGGAGCCCAAGGCCTCTGCACTGAGCTGCATCCTCAACCCATTTTTTACTCTTGTTTTTTAGAGAGGGTTCCCTAAGTTACTAAGTTACCAGTTCTGGGCTCAAACTTGCAGTCCTCCTGTCTAGCCTTCCAGAGTGCTGAGACTCTAGGCCAGTGCCACAGGTCCTGTCTAGATAGTGTTTGATTATGTCATTCCTTCTACATGTGTTAGTCAGCCATTCTAAGGTTGACCTTTTTTGTTCATTTATTACACTGTGGATCATATATCGTTAGTTCTACCCAATGAATCATAATCTATTGCTACATTTGTTTTGATTTCCCAAATTCTTTCTGATTTGGCCAGTGGAAGGCCATTGAAACCACTTACGTGTCCTTTTGATAGGACCTGTGTTGAGCATTTTTTTTGTGTGTGAGATCTTCCTGCCTCAGCCTTCCAGAATGCTGGAATCACAGATATGTGCCACCATGCTTGGCACTAATTTCATTTTGTACTGTTAGCAATCATTTAGGACGGGATGCTTAAGTTAATTTGCTTGCTGCTTGAATAAGTCAAAGGAGGCCACAAAGGAGGCCACTTATTTTGGTAAAAAGGAAAAGAAATTTATTCAAAGACAGCAGCAAGGACGTGGAGGGGCCTGTTTAACTCAAATCATTATTACTTGTCCCCTGCGTTAGCCCTAGTCACAAGTCCAGCACTTCAGGACTTAATGAGGTAGCACCCTAATTGGGGTTCACGATCTCCCTGCCAGTTTGGTAACTTTGCTAGAGCATCTCATACAACTCATCAAACATGGTATTAAAAGGATATTACAACTGTGTCTGGGATCACAGAATCCAGCACTCTAGGAGGCTGAAGGAAGAGGGTGGCAAATTCTAGCCTTCCTGGGTAACCTAGTGATTTTTATCACACTCCTGTCTCAGTATCAAAAACAAAAACGGGCTGGAGCCATAGCTCCGTGTGAAGGTCTTGGTCTTGATCCTCAGCCTCTCACACACCCATGTGCACATGCATGCACATACATGTACAGGAAAGGATTACCAAGGAAATAGGTGAGAAGACGGATAGCGTGAGGACTGGGAGGAGTGCAGAGTGACCACCTTCTGAATATGCCCCTGTGGCTGCCTTCGGCACCTGTGTTGTTGCAGTACAAGGTGTCCCAGCCTCACTCATTTATTTATTTATTTAGTTCTTGGGAAAATGTCTAGGCTCCCTGTATTATCCAGCATGTATTCAGTTTTACTAAATCCTCCAGTAGCACTTTGGAAAGGTTTGTATTCTGTCATTTTGAAAGCAGTGTTCCATTCAGTCCAGGTTTATGAGTTACATTGCTCAAGTCGCCCATCTCCTCACTCATTTTCTGGTCTGCTTATCCTGTCAGCCATTCTTAGAGATATGCTCAAGTCCATTGTTACTGCAGGTTTGTCTGTTTTTCTGTTATCGCTTCAGTTTCTGCTTTATATTGAGACCGTGTTGGTGCATCAGATTTAGAATTGTTACCTGTTTCCTTGATAGGTCGACTTTTTTTTCCCTTAGTGCTGGGGATTGGACCCAGGAACTTGCACGTGCTAGGCAAGTGGTCTACCATTGAGCTACATACCGATTCCTTTCTTATTTTGTTTTGAGACAGAGTTATACTAATTTGCCTCTGCTGCCCTCACACACTTGTGACCCTTCCACCTTAGCCCCCGAATAGCTGTGATTACAGGTGTGCGCTCTTAGGTCTGGCTCTGTATCATGTGTGTGAGAGCATGTTTTTCTGAATGTAAGATCAAAGTCAGAAGCATACGTTGCATTTAGTTGCCTGATGTCTCTAGTCTCTGAAAATTTTAAATGCAACAAAAAGTTTATTGGAAAATGACACAGGATAGGCATTCAATATATGAGACCTTTTTTCTTTTTAATCTTTGGTGACCTTATGAAATGTCTGTATTCCTAATGTGTCGACTTGAGTTGGTATTAATTATATCAGTTGTATTTTTATATTTTTTGCACTTTATATCTTTACCTTCTTTTGTTTTGGTTTTTCTTTCCTGCTCATAATTTAGGTGCCTCTAATCAGCGTATCTTTTTGCGAGCTTGTTTTGTTTATTTTTATATTTGAGGGGTTGTTCTGAATTTATTTATTGATTGGTTGGTACTGGGGCCTGAGACTGGGGCTTTCACACTGAGCTACAAACTAGGCTAGGCTTGAGCTTGTGATCTTTCTGCCTTATCCTCCTGAAGTGCTTGTGCTACCTCATCCAGCTATGTGCTTATTTTTTTAACCCAGTTGCCTAATCTTAGTGTCTTGCTCACTTAAAACTTTTATTTTTGTTTTTGCTTTGAGGCAGTCTTGCTTTGTAGTTCAGGTTGGCCCAGAATGCTCTGTGTAGCCCAGGCTGGCCTCAAACTCATGGCAGTTCTCCTGCCTCAGTCTCCCAAGTCCTGGGATTATAGGCATGCTCCACCAGAACCAGCTAATCTTTATGTGGTGCTAGGGCATTGAAGCCAGGGTATTGGGCTTGATAAGCAAGCACCTTAACCACTGAGCTCTGCTCCAGCCTTATTGCCTGCTTAAACTTAACATAATTAATGTTACTACAAATACTGTTTGGTTCCTATTGGTCAATCTCTTAATTTTCCTTTTTCTTTCTACTATTGTGTTTTTATTAAATATTCTTTAGTATTCTAGTTATTTCTATTAACTTGTAAAACATTTTTTACTATTTTAGTACTAACGTCAGGTTAGCTTATTAAAATCTGATAGAATGATTTACTTGTATAGTCTTAATAAAATGACTAGTTGCAGCTTCCTTGATAAAGCTAAGATCTTGGAATACTTTATCTTATTAACTCCAATGTCTTTTGTTCTATTGCTTATTATTTTAATTAGACATATATTTGTATATCCCAAAGATGTGATAATTGTTCTTTGTACTAAATTATTCATTTATATTTAGCCATATATATCTTCTCTTAATTGCTTTTAGCTTTTGCATTTCTATTTTTCTCTGAAATGATTTTCCTCCTGCCTGAGTAACTTCTCATATTTATTTTAATGCCCATCTCGTTTTGATGAGCTCTCTCAGTTTTTGCTTATTTATTTTCCCCCATTTTTATTAATACATATATTTGATACATGATGTTTACAATGAACTGGAGTATTTTGTGTACGTATCTATCACATCAATTTTATAATCCCTTCTCAGTTTTGTCCCTCTTACACCTTCCCCATCCCTCCTAACTCCCACTGTAACATTCATTTGGTTCTATAGAATGCCTGTATTCTGCGTTTCCCAAATTAGAGAAACCTTGCGATATTTAACATAATTAATTTTATGTATCGGACTCACTTTACTCATTAGCTCAGCTTTCCACCCCTAGAATGGGCTGCAGTGACTATATATTGATGCCTCTTCTGTGGATCCAGCAGAACCCTTTGTTGAGATGATTTGCCAAAAGTTTTTTTTTTTTAATCTTAGTATATCTTTGTTGAGGTTCTTGAACATGGATGGCATCACCCACCAGTCCCCACATAAGAAAAGAACTATTAACAATGAAATTCATAAGGCTAGAAAATATGAGAAAGAAAAAGAGAAGTTAAATTTCAAATTCCTTAACTGAGTTCTGGAAGGTTAATGTTTGTACATTCAAAAGACGTTCAGGTTATCATTACATCAGTCAGTTGTTCTTAGGATAAACTTAAATGAGAGACCAAATAAGTGCATTACTACACTAAATGAACTTAGGTCTATACTGCAAGAGTAAAGTACACATAAGCAATAGATAATAATGGCATACTTTTTAAGTTTCATGAATTATTTATTCATATTTCACTAATACTAATATTTTGCTAGATTTATCATTTTATCTACCTATCCATCCATAAATTCATACATACATATTTTAAAAAGATTTTATACCAATTCTCCATGTTGAATATAATTATTATGTCTTGCAAATTAATATACTACTAAAATAATTATGGTGGGTAATTTTACAGATTCTGTGAGAAAACTGGTACTGTTTTAGTAGTATACCAGTCAAATGATTCAAATACCAATCTATTTTTTTGGCTTACGCTTTCTCTCTAGATGTTTCCTTTCCTCCATATTCTTTGGTACTGCTTGTCTCTGTCTCTCTCAAAGATTCCTTTAAATATTTTCTGTAATGCTGGGGGTAGGGGTCATAGATTTCTTTACAGATTCTTGGTCTTGAAAAATCTTCATTTCTCTTTCAATTTTCAGGGATATTTTTGCTGGATACAACAACGTGGGTTGACATTTGCTGTTTTTTAAGGTTTGAAAGATTGTTTAAAGGCTTTCCTGGCCTTTAAAGTTTACATTGAGAAATCTGTGGTAATTCGAATGGGTTTGTTTTGGTAGAATAATGTCTGTTTTTCTCCTCTGCTTTTAATAATTCTCTCAAGTTGTATTTCTGAGGTTTTGATTATGATGTGTCATGGTGAGCCTCATTGCTGGTTGAGGTTTTTTGGTGTTGTGTAAGCTGCTTGTACCTGAAAATTAATTTCTGTTCTTAGATTTGGGAAATTTTCTTCATGATTTCAGTGAATAAATTCTTTATATCTTTGGTACTGTCTTCTGCTCTTTCACCCACACCCATAATTCTGAGATTGGTTGTCTTTGAATCATCCATCAGTTGTATCTAGCTACATTGATCATTTCTAATTTTGGAGTTTGCCTAATTATGACATTTGTTTCCTCAGCCTTGCCTTCAAGGTCTGAAATTCTGTCCTTACAATGGAGTCGACTTTCCCTGCTTTCAAATGTATTTTTCATATCCTGAATTTCAGCTAGATTTCTTGTCAAAATTTCCACTTCTCTATTAAAATGTTCCTTCATATCATGCATTTCCTTATGTACCTCAGCCAGCTTTTTATTTGTAGCTACTATATGCTCACTGAGCTTTGTATCCATGAGAACCACTATTTGTTTAATAAGTTTCTCTTTAAGCCTACTGATCATTGCTTGCATTTCTTTGAGGATAGATATCTTGTTTCAACTGGCTGGTTGACTTATTTGTTTTTTGACTTCCTTCCCTATGAGTTCCACTATTTCAGGGCCCATGACATTAGTTTCTGGGGTCTCAGGCATCTCTGTGGGTGTCCTGTTGCCTTGTCCTCTTCCCATGTTCTCTTGTTGAGGGACTTCACTTGAAAGGCCTAGCTGAGAGTTTTCTTTGAACGGCCATGTCCGTGTGGTGAGGGAGCTAAAATTCCTCTGAGTTTTGTGCTGAGAATAGGCAGTGAGAGAGGACTTGGCAGTCTGATGGCCTCTGAGGTTTCGTGGTCACTCCCAGTTCCCACAGCAAAGCTCTTCTGCCTGTCCTGGCTCCCCTCCCCTGGAGGTGCTCCCAGTACACCTGAACTGAGGTCTGAGGCCTTTCTTTCCTCTACTTGTCTCTTGTGCCAGTTTCTTCCTAGGTGCTGTTTTAAGAGTCATCCCAAAAGCCTTGATGTGCTCTTCTGAGCTTTTTTTTTTTTTAGTGTAATCAGTTCAGTCTCGGGCTCGTTTCTTTTTAAAGAGGCTCTTGGCTTACCTCATTGCCTGTTACCTGAGAGCTGGTTCTGATCCAGGTTCCAGGGCGCCTTTTCTAGGAGGTGCTCATCTTGTTTTTGCAGTGTGCACTTCCGCAGTCTGCTTCTTTGGAGGCTGGGGCTACCAGATGCTTTCCACTTTTCTGTGATCTTTGCTTACCTCAGTCAGAGGTTCCAGGCTCTGGGCTTTCCTCTGTGTGGATGCTGTTGGCTCCCAGCTATTCACAGTCAGCCTGGATCTGCTTCCTGGGCTGCTGTTTATTTCTGCTTCTGATGTGTTTTTGGTGTGTCTGACCTTTCTGTTACCTCCTTTCAATTGTTGGGGTGCTCTTCCCTGTCCTAGCTCCATTGGACAGGTAGTTTTTTTATTCCCAACTTTTCAAGTGGGTTCACGAGGAGATATTGTGCAGCTCTATTACCCAGCTGCCATCTTGACTGGAAGTCAGTTTTTGCTTATTTGAAATGTCTTTCATCATTTTCATTTTTGAAAGATGCTGTGTATTGGGAATGGAATCTTAGGTTACCATAATTTTCTTTTCTTTTTGTTCCTTTTTCTTTTCTTTCTCTCTTTTTTATTTTTTCGTAGTACAGAGTATTGAGTGCAGGGCCATCCCTCTGAGCTATATCCTCAGCTCATTAAAATTTTTTAAATTTCAAGACAAAGTCTTGCTTAATCACTAAATTGCCCATACTGTGTTAGAACTTGGAATCTTCTTATCCCAAACTCCCAGAGTGCTGGGATTATAGGCCTGTGGCCCTGGGTTTGGCTTGCCATTTAGTTTCTTTTGCACTTTTTGAAGATTCTGTATTTAATTTGGAGAAGTTAGTTGTTAGTCTTTTTTTGAGACAGTAGTTATCCAGGCTGGTCCTGAACTCACTATAATTCACTGTGTAGCTGGCCTAGAATTCATGCCAGTTCTGTGTGATATAGGGAGGATTCAACCTGGAGCCTCAGTAATCACTGAGCCAGGCTCAGTTGTTAGTCTTAATGCTGCTTTTTAATTTTGTTTTATAGAAGTTTGATTATATGCATATTTGTTGTTGGTTTTTTTACAACAAATTATATTATTTTTTTGCATGGAAGGCCCAGGTTGCTACTAGTTGTTACTTTGTTATTCTTTCCTTAACTAAGTGACAGAGTTGAATCTGACCCAGGCTGAGCTAAACACATTTTCTCATTGGAAAATTAGAACTAAGAGCCTGAGGTTTCAGTAAAGGATTTTGAGAAGAAAGAGTCAGGAGGGTTTACCAGGACCCTAAAGTGCCAGGCAAACCCAAGCTGGCTTAAGTTAAAGTTAATAGGGAAGCAAAAACCATGGTCTTGTAAAGCAGTAAAACTGGTCAAGAGGAATGGAGATTGGAGCCTAATTGGTCCTAAGGGAAAAAGAGGAAAAGAACAAGTACTTCTTCTAGGTGACTTCCTCTTGTGCAAAAGAGTTGTATTTGGCTTTGTGAGAACTACCTGTATATTTCTCAATAATTATCATACCTTGCTTGGGCCAATTTCTTTGCTTTTAAGTCAACAGATTTTTAAATAGAACAGAAATTGTTATCAGAAAACTTATAATAGATAATCATAAGCGATTGCTTTTATTGTTTCTTGGATCCTAAAATAGTATAAAAAACTAATCATAGTGGGTTTTAGTCACATCAGTGGAATGGGCCACATGTTTTAGGAAGCTCATTAGACATGTGCAAATTTTAGTACTTTATTTCCTCCCTTTTATATACACGCACACAATATAGTATATATATGAAACATTATACTTACATTATGTAAATATTAATGTATATTAATATATATGCAATACATATTTACATTGAACTTGAGTGCACATATATATTGCATCAAAATTACAATCCCTTCCTCTTTTTGACCCTCCTGCACACTCCCCAGCCCCCCTAGCTCCTATCGCCAATAACTTTTCACAGAACTTGAAAAAACGATCCTTAAGTTCATCTGTGCCATTCTTTCAGCCTCCAGCCTTCCATTTTCTGAGGGCTTCTTCAATTCCTTTCTTCAGTTAATATAGTTTTCTTTGTAGAGGTTCTTCAATTCCTTGGCTAGATTTACTCCTAGGTATTTAATTTCTGATGGCTCTATTGAGAATGGGTTATTCTCCTGAGTTTTTTTTTCAGATACTGATATTTTTAATATTGATTTTGTAGCCTGCAGTTAGGCTGAGTTTGTTTATTATTTCTAACAGTTTGATAGTGGAGTTTTGGGTGTATGATATGTAGATATTCATGTCATCTGTAAATAAGGATAGTTTGACTTCCTCCTTTCCCATATATATTCCCTTTATTTCACTCTTGCCTGATTGTTCTGGCAGGGGTTTCGAGGACCATGCTGTACGAGTGAGAAGGATGGACAACCTTGTCATGTTTCTAATTTAAGGGGAAACTCTTTCAATTTCTTTCTATTTACTATATTTGCATTAGGTTTAGCATATAGGCTTCTGTCAGTTTGAAGTAAGGTCCATCTGTATCTGTTTTCCTCAGGGTTTTTTTTTTTTAAATCATGAATGGATATTGGATTCTGTCAAAGGCCTTTCTACATCGGTATGATCTTGTGGTTTTTGTTCTTTTATTAATGTGGTAAATTAATTAATTGATTTACGTATGTGAGACTAACATTGCATCGTAGCAGTGAAGCCCACTTGATCATGGTGTATGATTCTTCTGATAACTTGCTGGGTTCTATTTGCCAGGATCTTATTGAGGATTTTTGCATCTATATTCGTTAAGGAGATTGGTCTATAATTTTGTTTCCTGGTTAAGTCTTTGGTGTTGGTACCAGGGTGATGCTTGTCTCTAAAAATGAGTTTGATAGTATTTCTTCTCTTTCAACTTTATAGAACAGTGTGAGAAGCATTGGAGTTAGCTCTTCTCTGAAGTATTGGAAAGATTCTGCTGTGAATCCGGCTGATCTTGGACTTTTTTTTTTGTGGGTAGAGACTTTATCACTACCTCAGTTTCCATATGTATTATGGATCTATTCAAGGTTTTTAGGTCTTTTAGGTTCAATTTTGGTATTTTCTATGTGTCCAGAAAGTTATCCATTTCTTCCAAGTTCTCCAGTTTGTTGGAATATAAGTGTTTGAAGTAGTACCTTATAGTTTTCTGAAGTTCCACAGTGTACATTTTGATTTTACCCTTTTTGTTTTTAACTGCATTGACACATGTTTTTTCTTTACTTCTTTGGTTAGTTTAGCTGGAGGTTTATCAATCTTATTTATTCTTTTGAAGAACCAGCTAGATTTTTTTTTTGTATTTTTTTGTCTCAATTTTGTTGATTTCTGCCTTGATCTTTATAATTCCTTTTCTTGTACAGCTTTTTGATTTAGATTGTTCCTGACTTTCTAGGTGCATCATTAAATTGTTTATTAGGGGATTGCTCTGTTCTTTTGATGTGTGTATTTGTAGCTATGACTATCCCTCTTAGGACCGCTTTCTTTGTGTCTTATAGGTTCTGATATGACATGCTTCCTTTACCATTTAATTCTAGGAAGCTTTTGATTTCTTTCCTGATTTCTTCTGTGACCCATTGTTGGTTCAGTAGTAAGTTATGTATTAAGACTCCTACTTTAAATATTAAAATACTGGATTCTCAAGAATGTTTAAAATTGAGAGGATAAAGCAGTAATTATCTGATTTTAAGGCAAATTATAAACAGAATTTTGTTTATTTCTTTGACAGGTTCTCCAAGGACATAAAACTTTCCTCAATGATGCTTATAATTGGGAGCTTTTGATCTGGGAAACAGCTTTATTGCTTTTCTTACTGCGCTTGGCTTCATTGGGGTCTGAAACCAATAAGAAATACAGTAATGTGTCAATATTACTTACAGAACAGGTACTCATTTTTCCTGTCAGGTAGACTCAGTGGTTAAATGTGGCACAGTTTAATGTAATATTGATGCCAAGGATTCAAAATTGAGTCAGTAGCTGTTGTTACCTAGCTGCATGACTTCATAAACCACTGTGTTGGTTGGTGATTATGCCTTAATGATATCTTGCCCACCTCCTTCTAGGGTGGTAAGAATTTTGAAAATATTTGTGTACTATAGGGGTATTTTTATTGGTGATAATGGAGCATGCTTTTAATCTTATATTCTGTATCAATTATTAGATCTTTAGACCACTTGTAGTTTAACATTTGTAATAAGCTTTTTTTATTCTGTATCAGCCATAGAATACAGTATTTAGTGTTTGGAAAATACTCTTCACTATTTGAAAACCAACTAAGACTGAGAATTTTCTCAATACAGAGTACTATAAAGTCATTTCTTTTTTTCATTCTAAGTTTATCTATAAACTTTCAGTAAAAATATTTGGAATTTTTTTGCCTTAAAATCATAGTGGGGAATTCTTCCTATGAAGGAAAAAAATAAGGAATTAACAAATTAAAAGTAGTTACTTCTTTCTACAAGTGCTTATTGAGGATATTAGATTACTTGGGAAATATTGAGATGAGTAACAAAACATTTTTTTAACTCAGGGAGTTTACATGCTAATGTTGTTATAGTTAAACTTTTATAAAATCATTATTTTGGTGTTTAAATTGCTTCATCATTAATTTCCCTTTTCTAGGTAGTTTTTCTTTGCTAAAGGATGACTGATCAGGGATTGGGGCTAGGATATATGACATAAGTTGTCTATAGAAATAGCTATGAGGAATTAGAAATTATTTTACTTGAAAACATGACCCTCAGACTCTGCCAGATTTTGTGCAGTATATGTTTGTATTTTTTCTGTTAAATTTACTTTGATCTCTACTCTTTCTCTTAGATTAATTTATATCTCAAGATGGAAAAAAAGCCAAATAAGAAAGAACAGCTCACCCTAGTAAACAATGTACTAAAGCTGTCTACCAAGTTGTTAAAAGTAAGTAATACGATATACTTTTAGTACAGATTAGATTTAAAATCAGCCTCTTGTCTTGACAGCACACCAAATGGTGGATGTGCCTCAGCTGGGGCAGGAAGCTGGAGAGGAGATGCCAGAGTCAGGGCCTTCGTGGCCAAGGTGTTGTCAGGTTGAGAGCCAAGGCTGCAGAGCCCCCAGAGCCCAGGTTGAAGGCAGAGTGGCTCCCGCTACTGAGTCGGACTTCCTGCTTGGAATCAAGGAGAGCATGCTCCTGGAGGAGAGCTGCCTCTTCCCCCCGACCGCTGATGACTCAGACATCGCTGACTTTCTCCCAGGGGAATCCCTCAAAGACAAGGTTTTGCCTGGGTAAAAGCAGACCTGCGCTGGCCTGCCAGCTAGGTTTGTTACCATCAGGGACAGCACTGGTCATATTGGTCTAGTTGTTAGTGCTTCAGGGAGAAGCTTGTGATACCCTCCCGGCCACTGAAGAAGTCTCCTTTCTGTCCTACATGTGTGCCTAGGCTGCCAGGGAAATAAAAGGCAAACCTTATAGTCCCTCACAAGGTGACTGGCTCCTGCAGTTCTGTGTGTTTTTACCCAACACTGACAAGAGACACTAGCTAGCATCAGAGGGACCCCTGGCCCCAGAAGCCGTAGCTAGTGCTGTTGTTCACTACTGCTACACCTTAGCCAGGACTACACTGTAACTTCACCAAGGCCTCCCTTTGCACTGTGTCCAAGATCTGCAAAGACCTGACGTAGTGGTAAGATCTACCTGAGAAAGTATTGGTCATAACTCAGGTGTGGTGGTATATACCTATAATCCCAGTCCTCTGAGAAGGTAAGGCAGGAGGATTGCAAGTTCTAGCCCAGCCTGAACAATTTAGCAGCTTAGTGAAATCCTGTCTCAAAATAAAAAGTAAAAAAAGGGTTAGGAGTATAGCTCAGTGAAAAGGCTTGGGTTTCATCCCCAGCATTGCAGGGGAAAAAAAGAGAATGGAAAAATGTGCCAGAGTGGATTTCTTGAAGTTAGCTCTTGAATATTAATGAAGGATAGCTTCAAGCAGTCATCTTTTTCCAAGACTTAAGAAAAAGAGGGGTTAGAGGTATAGACCAGTGGTGGATTGCCTAGCACGTGCTTTGATCCCCAACACTGAAAAAAGAAAAAAGACTGAAACAGCAAGAAATTACTAATAGCTCTTGAAAACCTACATCTCATTTCAGTTGCTTTATGTTTTTGTAGGAGCTGGACACACCATTTAGACTGTATGGATTGACAATGAATCCGTTAATCTATAACATCACACGAGTAGTTATCCTTTCTGCTGTCTCAGGAGTTATAAGTGATCTTCTAGGATTTAATATAAGAGTAAGTGACTATCATTTTGCCGCATCTTAACATTGTGTATAACTGCAGCTCTTTGCGTGTAGTGTGGGCGTGTGGCAAGTGTGGAAACAAGTTGAGATGAACAAGCAAGCACTTTGATCGTGCATAGTCTTCGTGGCTTAGGTTTTCTCATTTTAAACAATGCAACAGAGTGAACTCTTGAATGAACAGAAAAGCACCTTACGATTCATGTCAACTTAGTAAGTTGACATGATCTGGGTAAGGGCCTTATTCTGATCTAGGGGAATAGAGTAGAATGCATGAGCACTAACCGTGTATTAACTGTAATGGGTCATTTTTGGTCTTGGAAGTTTTTAATGTTTTTACTCTATGATGTTCTATGGTTACTACTGTTAAGAGTTTATATTCTTCTTCTTATGTCAGGGGTTCTTAGTCATAGTAAGTGTATCTTTAAACCTCTAAATGCCATCTGTTGTCTAAAAATTAACTTTTTGGTGATTTTCTTTTCTTAGCTATGGAAAATTAAGTCGTGAGCTGAGTCATGTGCCTGAACTTTCTTCTGGTCAGCATCAGTACTTACCCTGTAAGGAAGATGATGTTTGCAGAAACCAGTGAGACTCCCGCGGCTTGTCAGCATCCACAGGTGCTCTCCCGGCTCTGCCAAAGCTAACAAGTGGTGGTTTCCGAGGGACAGGTCCTTTCCCACTGGGGTGTGCATGTTAAAAACCTGGGTTTCAAATAATATGAACAGTAGCAGACTAAAGACTGTTATGGTAACACAGGGACAGTTTTGTTGGTTTGGACATTCTGGGAACTTCAGTACTGTGACAGTTGTATTTACTGGAAATAGTCTTGAGTAACTATAGAAGAGGCCCAAAGCATGAAGCAACATCTTTTTATTGGAAGTATGCAATTTCAGTACTTTTATATTACAGTGTATGGAATGGGAGATTTCCTTATGGAAGAATCAAACTATTTTAGGTTAAATCCAAATTAAAAAAAAAACCTTTACTGGAGAGTTTTGCTTTCTAGGCTTTTATTCTTTTGTGGCTGAAGAAAAAATAACATTTTAAGATGCGAGTTTCTGTTTAAATGTGGAGAAATCCTTGATTAGCTTATGATTTTGAGTTAGTCCTAAAAACTTAGTTATTGGTGAAAGAGTTGTGCTCGCAGTATGCTTAGTGTAAGTATATGTCTCCTCAGTCTGTGTCCGTTGTACAACCTGGTTTCCATGTTAATGGTTTGTCTGTTATTCAGCCTAATGTATCCAAGCCTTCAGTATAATTTCAGGTCAAATATCGATACTTTTCAAAGCCATTGGGGCTTCAGCGCTTGTTCTCTTGTCACACTGTCCCCTGCTGTACGTATATTATTGTTCATTAAGTTACCTGCTTTGAAGAATCGCTTGAGGCAAATTGAAAGTGAACATTTTAGTAAGATTCTGTGAAACCTGTCCATTACTTGTAAAGCATGTACTCTTATAATATTGGTTATGTATATTCTATATGGAGAAAGACTTTTGAGGCTTAAAGATTAATTTCAAGTCCAAGAATTGAAGTCAGAATTCTCTTCAAATCATTGGACCTGTTACTTAGTAGTTCCATAATGTCGGACAAATTAATGTCTTTACACCTCAATTTCCTTACTCTAAATACTACCTGAGATTTCTAATTTTTTAAATGGTAAAAAGTTCATTATGGTGACTTACTTACAGAAGGAATTATTTCGTAGTAGCACTTCAGTGTTTCAACAGATGGCACATCGAAACCCTACTTTTGCTATTTTCCATAAGGAACAAAAACAGTTGTCCTGAGATTAAGCTTAGTGCAGGTTTCAAATGAAGAAAGCTGATGCTATTATTTCTTCTACAACATTAAAATAAAAGCGTTTTGTATAAAACTGGTGAATTCTGGTAGGTACACATGTGGGTTCCTTCAGTTATGACTCTGTTATATGTAGCTATTTTACATTATTTTTTTTCAACAGTGTAAAGTTACATATAAGTATAGTGGATCATTTCAGAAATGTGGTGATCACTCTTGACTCTCCAGTACTTTAGCCTGTTTTTCTGCACTAATTTGCTTAATGTTTTTATTTGTAAAAGTTTTTTAATCTTACACATCTTCCATGTATTTTCTCATTTTTCTATACTTTGTTTCACATAATCTGTAATCAGAGTGATAAACAAGGACATAAAGTATATATTTGGATCATCTTGGGGTTTTTTTATTGATTTTCTCCTTATCTGAGGTTTTATTTTCTTGCACTTTTAAAATTCCCAGTAATTTTTTATTTGCTGTGTAACTTAACATTGCTGGGTGTCCACGATTGTGTGTGTTCTTGTTGCAGTCTTTTCAGTATTCCTGAGCTTTATTTTGGAATGCATCTGTTACTTGGAAACAGTTTGATCACTTCCTAGCTTGCTTTGCTAGGTGGGCCACAGCAGTCTTACATCTTACATTTTCCTGAACTGCTGAAGCAATATTTTTCCGCACCTTGTATCTGATGTTTCATTGATAAGAAATTTTTCCACCTGGGCTGTGGGAACATGAGCCATTCCTAGCCCTGTGTGGACTTCAAGTTTTCTGCCTCCTTCTCCTGTTGGGTATTTTTGTATATACCTGTGTTCATCATGACTCAGAGGCTTCAGAGGTTCTACGTGCTTCTAGTGCTCTCTCCTCCCTCTGCAGCTGCATTTCCTCTGGTGCTCTTCTGCAGATTCTAGCTGCCCTGGCCAAATTCGCAGTTCTGTCCTCTACACTTAGCAGACTGCTTGGTGTGTTGGGTTCTCTCTATGCACTATAGCCTCTTCTGGTCTGCTTCCCAGGTCCTCATCAGCTGTGCACTCCTCCTCCATTTTTATCTACCAGGCCTGTGGAAGCTTGTTTCTATGGCCTGGAAAACATTTTCCTAGGCTCATGGCTGGCTGGCTGCTGTTTCTCTCTCCCCTCCTTGGAGGAGCCTTCCCTGATGACCCCAGTTAGCAGCAGTATCATCCTGTTGATTTCCTTCGTGCTACTTAACTTTTTAGTTACGTTGTTCCTCCCCACTGGAAACACTCCTAGGTTCTCAGAGTGCGGAGTTCCACCTGACTCCCAATATGTGCTCGATGAACACATGCAGGATGAATGGACCAGCATGTTCCCATTCATGTCCTTTTCCTTCCTGCAGTCTCATGGTTCTTCTACCCTCACTGGTTCATTTATCTCTGTATACTTCCTACCAACTTGTGCTTTTGATCCCCAAAAAGGGATATGACCGGTTATAGTTACATTATTAAAAATTAAACCAAGATATAATAACAGAATTAGGATCAGTTGTTAATATATTTCACTGAAATAGGACAAGATGGTAAAGGTGTAAGAAAAATAACTTAAAATTCTGAATCTGCTGTCATATTGAGGAAAATTATCCCTCCTAAAATTGCCATGAAGGTATGATCTATGAACTTTCTAAATACATATATTATGGCCCCTCTATCACATAGTTTGAAATGTTGAATAACCAGATACTTTTCAGATGGGATTATGTTTTTCTTGACATTCAGGGACATGTAAAAAAATTTAAATATAAGGATAACTTACAAAATGTTTTTGGGTTTGTTTTTAGTTTTGGCTCGTGGCATTTTAAAGGTAAGTACACTGTAAAAATAAGTTTCAAATTAATACAACTCATTTTGAAATTCTTTAGATTTACGTACGTATCATGGCTCAAATGGATTTTGTTCTGAAATGCAATGTGATTAATCCAATTTATATATGTATTTGATTAATAATTTTAAGTAATCTTTTGCTTCTTGCAGTTATTGATGCCCATGTTGAATGAAGTTGATTGTCACAAAAGTGCAATAGTTCTATACCTTTCCTGCAGAATATCTCAAGCCCTTAAGCTACATAAGGTATTGGCCCGAGTTAACAGATTGTTGTCCTTATACTAAGGACAAAATGAGCCTGTTGATTTGTGAATTTGCTAATTGTCTAGCCTGATTTTAATGTAAATATTATAAAATAGACATAGTTACAGGATTCTGTGTTTAAGGAGTTTAAGGCAAAGTTAAAGCAGTTGGCCATGTTGTCATGTTAATTTGTGGGAAAGATTCCGAGTTTCCTATTAGCTACAACTCCAATTCCTTATAATCTTCCTTATTCCTTTGTTAAACTTAAGGCTACTTGCATAACATTGAAAGAAGTCCAAGTTGGTATTTAAAACTAAGATTATAGACTAAGTATAAAAATTGTGGCATGATTTAAACAAGTTATCATATTGCTGATAAACTCTTAACAGGAAGGACCAGAGAAAGTCATCTAAATAAACAAAATATTACTACTTAAAAAGCACACACAGCTTCTCAGGCATTGGAGCATGCCATGATGATGTTTTTAAAAAATTCACTTTGATATATTCCTTCTACCAGACTAGCATGTCACATTTTGAAAGAATTCTGTCTATACCTCAGTTGCAGGGCACACTATGAGATCAGCTGCAATGTGAACACATCTCTATGGAAAGTCATTAGGTGGATTGTCATTGAGTTTAATCTGAACATTCCTTGTTTTCCTAAAATCCAATGCAGTGTGAACAGCAGATATGTTAAACATGGAACTCTTCATTTATTCATGTTTTAAAAGCATTTGCCTTTCTGCTCGAGAATATATTGATTATTTCCTTAATAGGAAGTTAATCTCATGTGAATGTAAGTCAAATGCTTTTGTAGGTCTAAGACTCCTGACTTAGATGTTGACTTTACACATAGCTGCTTAATCCTTAGAAACTGAGATTACTAGTTTGAAGATAATGCTTTAGATCTTAATCTGGTCTTACCAGTGAGATAGGTCATTCTGTCCCAAAAACTCTTTTTCCTGGGTGACCAGTAAAACAATATATCCACAAAACAAAACAATTTTGCTGGTACTTTCTGTAGCTTTGATCCTTCTCTGTGGGGCTTGGGAATTTAGGGGATTAAGTTTTAAGTGTGAATTCATGCAATGGTAGGTAGAAATTTATTTTTCTCTAGAATGTTAAATTAACCAGTCTAGAAGTAGGTGTTAGGCACTGTTCATAAGAGTTAAGTGGAATCAAGTCAAAACATTCTAAAGTAGATAAAATGACTTAAGAATAATGTGGATTGTCGTGAGTCTGGTGAAATAGAATTGTGTGATGTTTTTACAAATGCATAAAAACTGATGAATTTCCACTAAGACAAACTGTGTCTCTGAGATAGTGTAAGGTTTTTTTTTTTTTTTTTGTAGCACATTATTTGTGCAAAGCGATTTACTTTAAAAGCGGATATAATATTTAGTTGCCATCTCACATGGGTGGCTGGCTGTACGTAAAGTGTAGACTTTCAACGTTTGCTACTCATGGGACAAACTTTACTTGGAGATTTAGATAATGTTGGGAAGCAGCTCCTGAGATAGAAAGCTATTATTTATAAACAAAGCTGACAGTCCAAAGAAATGCAGGTCAGGAACAGTTTTTTTTTAATATCTATATAAAAAATAACAAGCGATTTACAGATCTCTTTCTCTAATCAGAACCTCAAGTGTATATATAAAGGTACTGTACATATATAAACATTTACAACCAGTACATCCATATTTTGCTCAGCATTCCAAGGCCACATTGCTAAGTCAGTATATAATCAGTACAGTGACAGGTTACTTAGGAAGAGCCACATCAGACTGATAACATGACATCAAAGTTATGTCACATTTAACAATAAAAATAGGATTCATATCACTAATTAATTGTGAACTATAGGGAAAATAAATCATTTTCTGTGACTAAACTCAACATTTATTCAAGCCTCCTAGTTTTGCTCTATTCAAGTAGTTAAAATAGATGGGTAAATATAATTGTAGGTGAAAGGGGATTTGAAAAGTCTCAACTCTGGGAAGGATGTGTTGTCTGCAGGGACAGATAAAAGTTATATTTGAGTTTCACAGATTAGCAGAGGGAAGGACCTGGACATAATGTGTTTCACAAGAAGATGAACTCAGGGTGACAAAACAAGTGTGTTCAAATGCTCCATAAGATAGCATTATATTGAGAATGTGCCTACATATATATATAGATGCTACTGAATGTTCCTTCAGGGGACTAAAAAGCCTGCACCTATTTTAGAGTTAAAAACAGTCTGTGCCTTCCAGGAAACATTCTTAGACTTTTAAAAAAAGAACTGTGAAAAGTTGTACAAGCTAAACAGATGTTTAATCTCCCTTTCTTGTTTTTAAATAAGAAAGTTAATTTAACTAAAAGTTAAAATGAAGATCCAGCACATAGTGTCTCCCATGTTTGTCCTGATGTGCTGGCAGATCCCACATGAGCTCTGCTTCTAGAAAGAACTTGAGTCTGCTGCCATGTGAGCTGGTATGTTATGTGCAGTAGACTGTGAAGCTGGTTTCATGGTTAAGTCCCTGCCCCAATCTTTATAATATGCGACTCTTCAAATGCATATTATAATTAAAGATTAGTGATCTTAGCGGTACACATATCCAAATATCCAGAAGTCAGAAAGCTGGTAGAGTTCTTTGAGGAACAATAAACAGACCTTCCACATGCTTCTTTAATGAGAAAGTGACCCAAGATGCTGCAACTGAGCAGACAGCACAGAGCAGGCTCTGCTGCTTAACAGTACTCGTTTCGGACGTTTTGTTGTGAGTAGTATGTTTAACGGTAACTCGAAACACCTTATCCAGCCAAGTAAAAATAAAAGCCATATAAGCATTAATATTTGACTTTTTTCTATAATGTTTCAGAGTTTTAAATTGGGATACCATCAGTAGCTGTTAGAAGAGGCAACTGCCATCTTTTAATGATAAGCTAAGAATCTCTGTCTGTAAACATGCAACATGCTATTGAGAACATCAACTTCCAAGCCAAACCTAACTTTCATTACTGTGGGAATATCTGAATGAGGAGATAACAGACACGATACAGTAGATAACTTGGCACAAATACAAAGTGAGTTGTGGTTACATCATTAATATCAACACGTGTCACTTGTTCAGACACTGATGGAGACGAACGGGCAGCCTGGCCGGGCAAGGTGGATGAGCACGTGGACACAGCTCTCCTTCCTGAGCAAGGTGGAGAGCGGCCAGCAGGGACGGGCGATTCTCAGCAATCCTAGAGGCCCTCATGCAGCCTAGGTAACTTGATGTGCAAATTAAAATGTACTTAGGTATTTCTGAAAAAAAAATGACTTTGGAAAAATTCTGCTTTTGGATAAGAAAATATTACAACTTGTTTTTCTCTGTTTTATGCTAAAGGTCACAGCCGTTTCTCAGCCACGCCAGTTGTGCCTGTGACTTTATTTGCACTTGGCACCTTCCAGGGCCCTGGAGTTATTGGTGTTTTCTTACCTGGAGAGCTGCTTTCAGGTTTGAACCTTCCACTCTCTTTGCATTTGTCTGCTGTCTCAAGTTCTTTCCCTTTGTGATCTTCTGTTTTACTTAGTACCATCCTCTCTGCAGGTTCCTGCTTCAGCTTCTTCTCGGCCGTTTGGGCACTGTCTCCCGTTTTATCTTTACTGGAATGTGTATCTCCTGTGGCTGCTTTCTTTCCTTTTTCATTTTCAGACACTACTCTACCAGCAGTGTTGCTAGTCTTTTTGGATGGAAGAGGCTTTTCATCCATTCTCTTGCTTTTTTTCTCTGGAGACTTTGTTTTATCCTTCCTCAGCTGACTTTGCTTCACATCTTTACTGATGACACCCAATTTTCCTTTCTCATCCGGGAGCTGCTCAGTGTTGTCACTCACACGGCCCACCACTTTGCGACCCCCACCCTCTAATAATTTGGCTTCAGCATCTGACAAGTCTTTGCTTCTTTCAGCTTTTTGCTGCTTCTTTGGGCTAGAAGACCGTCCTCTGCTTTTTGTGTAATGATCTTGTCCAGAAACTGTCCTGGCGTTGATTTGACTACTTTTCTCCCCTTTCCTAGGGCTCAGTGATCTATCTCTGGGTCTTCTTTTTGGGTCATTTTTTACAGGACTGGGAATCTTTTCCAAATGTTCCTCTGAATATCGGCTAGCTGACTTTTTGGGACTAGCAGATCTACCTCTGTGTTTAACACCGTTTTCTACTTTGAGTAGAGTTTTCTTGTCACTGTGCCCATGACTGTTGGGTGGATCCCTCTTATTCACATTTTTCTGAAGAAGAGACTGATGCTTTATCTCTGTCTGATTTTCATTTAAAGTGCTTTTCTTTTCAGGTACAGTGTCCTTTAATTCTTCCGCCTTTTCACATATCTGAACTCTCATTAGAGATTCTTCAGTTACTGGCACATGAGACTCTTCAAATATGGAAGCAGAATGTGAAGATGGGGGAAATGGTGACTGTTCATCATAAATCACATTGGAAGATGAAGGATTATTAATATCCCAATCACCTAAAAAAGCGATTTGAGTGGAACATTTACATTTTAGAATTATAAGTAGGAATCATAAGTTTTGAACTTTGACAGCCATTTGAATTGTACTGACTACTTAAAAAGCCTGTGTATGTTACACAGTTAATACATGTTTGCATAGCTCTCTGTAAAGGCAGATGTGTACAGACATCTGATCATATATGAAGGGTAGATTATGTGCATAACACTGTTCATTTTATCATTTGCATCATTAGCAAGATTAAGTTCTTTATTAGTAAAGCCCAGTCCGAAACTTAAATAAATAACAAAAGTAGACCAGATTATCTGGTCCAAGAAGCTTACTAAAGATACTTACTAATTAAGATATCAATGAACATACCAAAATAACTAATGACTGTGGTAGCCATAATAAGGTTCATGGGCATTTGTAAATATTTTCTGCATTAAGCTGTCAAATTTAATGTCAAAGGAGACTGAAAGATGCAGAAGATAGAAATAGGTGTATTTAATAGCATCATCTTTAATTAAAAAGAAAACAAAAGAAGGAAGTGATTTATAAGACATGCAAATTTACCAAGTCTTTTTAAGGAAAGACCAAGAAAAGCCCTGAAAGCCTTAATGTTGCTCAGGTTTCACGTAGGAGCACAGACCGGAAGGAGCCAAACCTGAAGAAGGAAGAGAAAAAGCCTAGGACTATGTGGAAAAAAAAAAAAAACCAGCTCAGTTAGCAAAGATGTCACTGGGAATGTATGATTTATAAGCAGACGGTGGAAGGTAATACAGTCAGAGAATTATAAGCCAGAATGGGACTGTAGTAAGTTATGGCTATACTTATCCTAGAGGAGATCTGCAATAGGTGTGGGGACATCAGAGGAAACGAGTACTATGGTTGTGGTTTTGCCTTAATCTCTAGGCTTATGCACTCAAGAGTAATAGTGATTTTCAAGTATGGTGACGGTTCAACAGCATACAGTGAAACTAAGGAAGTTTAATATCATCCGTACAGGAGTACAGATCAGCTCTGTATCTCCTGATAAGGTTATAGCAACTGTTTTGTGACAAGTGGCCAGAAAAAAAACTAAAGTTTTTAAGGTTCTCATTAGAGAAATTTATTCTAAGGAAATAACACATGCTGGGATATTCTGGGGACATAAATGTATTCCCGTGACATTTGGTTGCCTCTTCAGTTTTATTTCTTAGGGGCACATTTCTTTACAAATGTGCACTACATGCTTTCAACTGAAATCAAAATATATTCTGTTCTACAAATGTCCTGCTTGTGGTCATTTGCTTTATGGTAACTCCACTTTGGATGGTTCACCTCTGAATTAGCTAGTAAAATATCTAATTCCTCCAAATGCCTATTCTTTTCCTGCTGCTACCCCTCTCTAACACATGCACAGTATCTTAGCTACCACTAGCTCTTTAGCTACTTTACTTACCATGGTCAGGTATCAAGCCAGTTCCTGGCCTCAAAAGGAGGAGGACTTTATTCCCACCGGCTTGAATGAGCTCAATTGCTCGAGTATGCGTGATGCCTTGTGTAGGTTCTCCATTGATTTCAACGATCTGGTCACCAACCTAGACAGGGAACATTCACAGCGATAAGAAACTGTGAGTCCTTCAATTCTGTTGTGTCAACCCTAGACCTCTTCAACTCTGCTAAGTGGCTCTCATTTCATCTGCAAGGTAGCAACATGAAGAGACAATATAAAGTGTTATTTACTCTATAAAAATCCTGTATGAGAAAGTTTTGTATGGCTAGTAAGGACCTGGCTAAGTTTGTATATGGAAACAGTAATCCATGTATATGGAAACAGTAATCCAAATGATGCTACGAAGCTAGATATGTGTGTTCAAACTGGAGTATTTTCAAGCTTGACCTGAACCTTGAACCCATATCCTAAAACCTGGGCAATGGGTTGCTCATTGTTGAAGCCTTTCAGGTTCCTATGCTTGGTGCTGCTACTATATCCTGTACATGTGTAAGACCTTGGCCAAAATGACAAATTTTGGGATTCAGATTCTCAGTGAAGCCTGGTGAATAGAGTAATATGAACACTTATTTAAAACCAATTACGGGCTTACACTTTATAACTGTATGGTAAATGCATTTTCCTGGAAAACAAAATTAGGGATCAGAATAAGGAAATAACTTCTTTAAAAGAAAAAGGGAAAATATGTAAAAATCAAGACTTTTGAAAAAGACTTGATTAAAAAGATAGTGATAGTGGTGCTTCTAGCATTTGCTATTTTAAGATGACATGAAGTGGAAGGAGGTCAGGTTAGAAACCTAACTACAGAGTGGAATATTGCAGCAAGTCCCAAAACAGGCAACGGTAAGTATTCCAAAACTTACAGGGGTTTACAAAAATAATCCACAAATATTGCAACAAAGGTGTTCAATGGTTATTTGACAGAAGCCAGTGGGAGGACTCTGTAGCTAGATAGAACCTGGCCTGGCAGTTAGGCAGCTGGCCGTGGTAGCCAAGTCTGTGGTTCATACCCAGGCTCCACTTTGTAGCTCTGAGGTACCATTTTCCTCATCTGTTAAAGAAGGATATTAAGACCTACCTCCTGGATGGAGTCTATGGGAGATTTACTGAGATAAAGCATGTTTGTACACCACCATAAATGTTGTTTTTCAAGAAATTACAAAGTATCTTAGTGTGAAGATTGAACTGCAGCCTATATCCCATTCTGTACAATGCAAAAATTCATATAAACTATGAAATTATATTTGAAAAAGATCTAAGTCTCACTCAGTAAAGGATATTGAGAACAAGAGTGATGGATTTAGTATTGCTATGGCTTGAAACCCCCTTTGCCTGAATTTATGTACTGAAAACTTAGTCTCCCATTTCATATGCTAATGGTATTTAGAGGTGGGGCAGGAGGTGGCTCCCTTACAAATCAGTGGGTTCCAAGGGAGGGAAGGAGTGGCCTTGTTGTAAGAGGGAGCCATTTCTGGCATGCTTGCTCTGGCTCACCATGTGATGTGGTATGTGTGTTGCCTCAGGACTCAGCAGATGTGTCCTGTTTGTCTGTGGATTTTCAAAACTCTAGAATTACTATTTTTTTTTTGGGACAGGGTCTCTGTAGCCCAGGTTGGTCCTGATCTCACTGTTGAGCCCAGGCTGGCCTTGGACTCATGGCAATCCTTCTGCCTCAGCCTCCTGAATGCTGAGATTATAGGCATGTTCACCACACCTGTCTTACATGGTGCTGGGGAATCAAACTCTGGTACTTATTGCTTGCTAGGCAAGCGCTTTAAACCACTGAGCCATTCCTCCAGCCCTCAAACCTCTAGAATTATAAGTTTTTTTTCCACGTTTCAGCTTTTCAGTTATAGTAAATACAAACAGAGCAAACCAGACAATATGCATGAAAAAAGTAATTTTTAAAAAATTAAGATATTAAAGATGGGATGGAGAAAATTGTGAAGATAATTAACAAAAAATTTTTACTATCCCCAATACGTAAGTGAAGCAAAAGCTAACATCTAAATTTCCCTTGGTACAAGATGAGTCACTTTCATGAGGGGAGATACAGGTGGCAAATTAGCACTGGACATACAAACCTGCTGGTAATTAATGAAATTATATAGTACTGGGAAAATGCTTTGGGTATATCTTTAAGATTTGAGGTTACAGTAAATTTCAGTCACATTCTTTGGCTTAAATTCTCCAAACCTGTGCCACATTTTATTCTTTTAGTATAGCAGACTGCAAATGAAACTTGTAATTGAAAAGGCTTGCCACCAGGTGTCATTTCTGTTAAGTGTTAAAACCGAATTAGGGAAAAGGAGAGGGAAGCCCTAGCTTTAAAATTTATTGGCATGGGTGTGCTACCCTGAACTCAAAACTGAAGATAAAGACACCTTGAGAAGGAAATATAAACATTCTGCTGAAATTTTAAGTGACTTAAGAAATTTAAAATGTAATAAAACGGGGAAAACATCTTTTGATAAAGATTTATATTGTTTTGCATTGAAACATTATGAGGGACAAAGAAAGTAAAGACTAGAGAAATGAAGGTAGAAAATGAAAAAGCCAGATGTGTGGTGCAGTCCTGCAGCAGCTGCCCAGGAGGCTGAGGCAGGCTAAGGGCCAACCTGGGCGACAGAGCTTAGCTAAAAAAGAAAAGAAAAAAACCCAACAACAATAAAACATAGTACAAAAAAAGGGTAGAGAAAAAAATCCTTTAAAAAAATTCACCATTGGGCTGGAGGAATAGTTCTTCAGTTAAAGTGCTTGCTTAACAAGCGTGAGGCCTCGGGTTCCTCCACATACAGTGGCTGAGGTTGCGCATACTTGAGGCTGAGGCAGGAGAACTGCTGTGAGGTCATGGCCAGCCTGCAGTTAGACTGCAGAGTAAGACACTGTCTTTATAATCACTATCACTATCACCTCAGCAATATGGGAGGCTGATGCAGGAGAATCACAAGTTCGAACCCAGCCTGAGCAACCTGGGGACTTTGGGAGACCCTGTTTCAAAACACAAAAAAATTGTTAGGATGTAGCTCAGTGTGAATACTGGGGGTTTAATCCCCAGTACTACAAGTAAATAAATTTAAAAATAAAATGAAATCACTGTCTTCGGTTTGGTGGCACATGCCTAGCACTCTAAGAAGCTCGGGCAGGAGGATCACAACTCAGTGACTTAGTGAGAACCTGTCTCAAAAAATGTAGGAAAGGGCTGGGAATGTAGGTCAGTGCAACCACCCTAAGTTTAATCTCCAGTAGTGCTTAAAAAAAAAAAAAAAAAAAAGGATTACCAGTCTTCTAGTTTTTTTAAATCCACTAATCAGTATTAAAATCCACTTATTACAGAAATAACATTCCTAATGTAGTTGTGCTAGCTGACAACCTGATCAGACATTTTTTCTCCCAATGAAAACAAATCCAGAGACAGAAACTGAAAGCCAGCGTGCCCAGTGACCTCAGCAGACGGTCCCCGAGCCTCAAGTGAGCATGTGTGCAGATTCTGCTCCCTGCCTCTCGGAGACTGAAACTAACACAAGGGAAAATGTGTGTGGCCTGGAAGACAGTAGATTCTTCATGGTTACTCTAGTTAGAACTTAACATTTTTAGTGTATTCCTAATTGAATACTTAGGTGAATTAGCTATTTTTAGAAATTGAGCAGCTGGGCATGGTGGCTCAAGTGTGTAATCCCCGCAGACTGGGGGGCTCAAGCAAGATTATTGCAAGTCTGAGCCCAGAACGGGCAATTTAGTGAGACCCTGTCTCCAAAAAATGGGGGGAGGGAGATGTAGTTCAGTGTGAAGGACTTGGGTTTGATCCCCAGTACCACAAAAACAAAAATCTTAAAGGCAGTGCTGGGCATGATGCTGCTTACCAGTAATCCCAGAACTCTGAGGACTGAAAATTCAAGTTTATCTCAACCTGAGCAAGTTAGCAACCTAGTGAGACTCTGGCAGGGGGCGGGAGGATAGGGATGTGGCTTAGCACGAAGGCCCTGGGTTCAATCCCCAGTACTGTACCTCAAAGACAAAAACATGGAGGACAGTACTTGTCTCTCTAGAAAATTCCTCTTTAACATCCCAGAAAAATGCAGGCCTGTAAGCATGTTTGGTCTGCACTCCCAGTCCCTTTACAAAGTGTGAGTTAAGAACACCTAGATGGAAGATTACTAATACAAATCCTCGTCCCTCTGGAAAGCGCCCAGGTTTTCCGTGTTTGGCTGCCCCTATGGGTAATGAAGAGGGAAAACACATGGGCTTATGTTTTCTTGGAAGAAACTGAAGATTCTGTTTTATCATGGCTTTCTCATGACTTAATAAGATGAAAGTATATTATTAATCTGCACCTCAAATGTTGACTGTACAAGTAAGAAATGATTTACTGACCAAAGTCAAGAAGGTAAAAGTAACACAACCACTATATAGTATAGTGTGCTGAAAACATGAGGCCACTGGGGTTCAGAAAGCCCCAACAAGCATGTGGCCCTTGGCTTTAGGGATAGAAAAATCCTGCTGCTTAGCTTGAGGAGGTTTCTGCAGCTCCTTTACATGGTTTATTTTTAAAACTTTTCAAACTAGAGCCAGAAGCAAAGGTTGCAGTCAGAAGCCAACTCACATGAATTCTGCCGTCTTTGATGGCAGGACCATCCTCAGCCAGACGAAGGATGAACAGTCCCATGTTGTATTCCTTGCCCCCTCGGAGGCTGAATCCAAATCCCCGGGGACCTCTCTCTAGCTCTACAGGGTAACAGCTGAGGCTCTGGAGAGAGATAGGAACAAGTTCTCATGGAATGCTCTATGTATGTCTTGAAACAAGACTGCCTTTAGCAGTGGCAGGAATACTTTGACGTGTTTCTACATCAAAAGGAAGGAATGCAAGTTTTGGTTGACACTTAATTTTTATAAATATAGTCTAATCTGATGACATGTCTTCTAGTTGGCTAATGTAAAAAGAACAATCAGAACTAAATTTTAGAAAGTACTGCCTCTAAAAAGATTTCGACCAGTTTTTCTGAAAATAAGCCAAACAAAAGCCTCCTACTTAGACTAACTACAACTCTGTGTACTTTTAGGTACTTAACTGTGGATTCAGATTTCTCCCACTATATTTTCTTTCTCTGTCTCTCTTTTTTGTTTGTTTTTGTTTTTTTTGAGATAGGGTCTTCCTCTTTAGTTCAGGCTGGATCTGTACTCCCTGTGTAGCCCAGGATGGCCTTGAACTCATGGCAGTTGTCCTGTCTCAGCCTCCCAAGTGCTGGGATTACAGGCATGTGTCACCATGCCTGGTTTATGTGGTGCTGGGGAGTTGAACCCAGGGCCTTGCACTTGCTAGGCAAGCTCTCTAACTGCCTGAGCTATGTTCCAGTCCCCTCTTCCATTCTTTATGTCCTGTCATGAAAGCTAACCATGTCAGAGCATACAGCAGGTCTATAAGAATCACTAATTTTGGAAATAAATTTATCAGAATTAATTTGCAGTAAAGATTCCCAATGCCAGTAATACATCAACTCAAAATGCTAGTCCCCACTTAAGGGGTATCTGTGTACCTGATTGTGCCGAGTGCCTACCACAGAAATCACTGCGGTGTCGGGCTGTGCAAGGTGCTTGTGGTCAGACCAGGAGTGTCTGTAGGAAGCAGAGGTATCTTTTCCAATGTCACCTTCTAAGGCAATTCTGGAAGAGAGGGAAATCAGGTTACTCTCCAGGAGCTGAGGAAATGAAAAACTGAATGGCGGGAAAAGCAGATTTATTTCTTTTATTTCAAAGCCACCCCTTACATTCTCACTCTGACAAAGCTATTCTAAAGACAGACTCTATCTAGAAACAGAAAGGTGCTAGAAGACCATGGTCGTTAACTCCAGCACAGCTTACAGTCCGTCAATGACCTCATTTCCTTAAGATACTGTCTCAGTGCAGTTTACATTTAGAGAAAGTACACTCAGATAGCTGAACTGGAGGGCAGATAAGGTGACCCTTGTCACAGTGAAAATGGCGCTCTCAGAGCACCAAGGCCGGGAAAGATGCTGAGTTTCTGGATATTTAGTTTTTGCTTTATGACATTTTCAACAAAAGAGAGAAGAAGTGAGTCTAAAATTCTGCTCAGGCAGGACTGGATGGTTCCCTGTGCCTGCATGTGGGCTGGCAGGGGCTGATGGGAAGGGCAGCGGGGAGCGCGGGGCAAGGCGGGAGTTCTCAAGTTGATGCAACAACTGTCTTCTGCGCAAGCACAAACAAGGGGCCCGCGGGGCTTGTTAAGAGTAGCAGGGTGAGAGAAAACTCCAAACCTCAGGAGAACAGTCCCACCTGTCCCCAGGCATGTGGTTGGCCTGCGACTGTCCCATGGGCCTGTGCTGCAGTGCTGGGCTCTGCCTGGCTGAGTTTGTTCCTGACGGTGGGCCATGGTGCTCTGTTCAAATGAGAAAACAAAAGAAATAATAATTTGCATGCAAATGTGAGGCGGGGCAGAAAGTGCAACAACTGTCACTGCCTTAGAGACTTTATTTCGTCAGCTGGACAGAACTGGAACACGAACATCTTTTCTCCTGTGGCTTTTAACTACGGTTCATGCTTCGAGAGGATAGGAGCCACATTCTTCCCTACGGTTTTATCTTCATTTTGCTCACCCATGAAACCTGTGAGTTAGAAATGTAGTCATACTTTTCTAGGAGGACAGGCCTCAAGGCACTACGCCGTACTCCATTCACGGGTTTCTAGATCACTGTCAATCGGTAAGCCCCGCTAGCTGACGACGACAGCCTCAGGATGCTGAACACAGGCTGTCTGCAGACCCCACACACGACTTTTAACCTGCATTTTAATCATCCTGAATGTTGGCAAATGTTATGAAGATCCTCTTGCTTCTGTTTTTAAGAACAGAAATACAGGTGCGGAAGTAACATGCTTACAGATCATCGCCAGCATCCCTGACTCCCCTGCTGCTCCCTGCAGGCGAGTGGCCTAGCCAAGCACAGCAGCTGTTGCAGCCACACAGGAAGTTGTGGGAGACGGCAGTTAAAAAGAGACAGACTTTTCCAGTTTTGAGACAGGACCTCAATATATTATCCACAACGGCCTCAAACTTAGGACCCCCTTGAGTGCTAGGATTACAGGTGTGTGCTGCTGTGCCTAGCTAGATCCATATTTTTAAAGCTGAAACTTCTAAACATTTTATTCTGCCTAAATTTCAAAGCTCAGGATATTTAAATATCAAAGATCAGGAACACTGACTAAAAGCATCAGCAATGAAGCAAGATGGATTTGTTCTGCGTTGATGCCGTCACCTATGACCTGGGTGTTCCTGAGCAAGTGAGCTCAGCTCTGCTCCTGGTCACCTCACCTGCAGCAGGGCAGTTACAGTTACCTCCTGGGGCTGTTGTCATCATGTAAGAATGGTGCTTAGCAATCTTCACTACAGAAAGGTCTCCATTCTGTCGTCATTATTATCAATGGCATCAAATCGATGCTTCTCACCTGAGACTGCATTTCTCTTTATGTGTATATTCTGAAATTCCCTACTTTGCAAAACTTCAATAAAGAGGCCATTTTAGTTTAAAATAACATAAGGAAATGTAAACATAAACTGAATTTTGAAATATAATGGAGATAAAGTCCGATGTTAAAAAGAGATATGAATGACAGGAACAATTTGTAGTAAGCAAGCTGAGACTTCAGGCTTTTCAAAATGTATTATGTTTGTGGTTTGGGTTGTTTCTCTTCAGTGTTCCATGGGACTGAAAACAGAAAAATAACCTGCTCCTATTAAGAACCTCTTATAACTGGACGCTAACAAAACTCAGGAAAGAGGGAGAAACGTGGCAGGCCAGAGAAGTGCAGACGACCCAGTGTGGGCCCTTGAGGATTTCTCTGGCTGCTAGTGTGCACCAGGCCTGGGAATGCAGCTGAAGGTTTTGATTTTATCCGGAAGGTAAAATGGAAAGAAATACTGCAGTTCACTTATCTAATAAAGATCTAGATCTAGTATTCCGAGTATATGGGAAGTGACTTCTAGTACGTATGGATTTCTTTTGGGAATGATAACAGGCTGTTAAATTAGTGGTGATAGTTGTACAACCTTGTAAATATACAAAAAACATTGAATCGTGCACATTAAAATAATGAATTTTTTGTATGTCAATTATATCTCTAATAAAAAAAAAAGAGGGCTGGAGCTCTAGTTCAGTGACAGACTGCTTGCCTAGCATGTGCAAGTTCCTGGTTTCATCCCCAGCACTGAAAACAGCAATAACAATGAAAACCCAACAAAAGCCTCAAAAAGTATGTCTCTGAGGAAAAAAATTCAGCAAAAATCTATGACACAATACCATTAATATAACTCAAATAACAAATGCCAATGTGCAATAAAAATGGACTTTAAGACACACAGATAATGCGTGGCTGCTCTTGGGTGCAGTGAGAGAAGACAGACTGGGATGTGGGAAACCGGAGGGGTGCAGCCGGCCAGAATCCCTCCAGCGCGAGTCCTGGGTAGCTTATGTTCACTACGGAAAATAAACAAGACTTGGCAAAAATTAGAAATCAATTCGAGAGCAGAATACAATGCAAAGTTTTTTACAGTAAGCAGAAACTACCAGGTGCAATCAACTTAGTTCCCTACTTGAGAACAAGACACAACCGGGCGGAAGGGGTGGCGGCGTAGAGAACACCACCAGCAGGTGACAGTCTCAAGTCATGGCTGCAGTCTGCGAGTTTTACGAAACATGGCGCTTGCCTTGTCATTTCCTTGGCAAAACAGGCACACACACTAAATTGTGTCTACTAAAGAAAGGAAAGAAAGGTGGGGCAGACAACAGTGGTTCTGTCACTGGTGTACGGTGGGGGCTGGAGGAATGGCTCAGCGGTTAAAGCAGTTGCCTAGCAAGCACTAAGTACCCGAGTTCGATTTCCCAGCACCACGTAAACCAGTCGTGGTGGTGCACATCTGTAATCCCAGCACTTGGGAGGCTGAGGAAGGAGGATTGCCATGAGACCAGGCCAGCCTGCGCTCCACAGTGAGTTCAGGACCAGCCTGGGCTGAAGAGTGAGACCTTGTCTCAATAAGTAAAATAAAATAAAATAAAATAAAATAAAATAAAAGCAATGGTGTACAGTGTGAGGTGGGAAGTAGGGCGGCTCTGAGCCATGACCAGAATGTGTAATTTCTGAAAGCAGCTTTAAAACTACAAATATACATTGAACTGTAGTACAGCTGTTAAGGTTTATGCTGAATTCAATGAAGAACCTGGAAGACTTACAAATTCAATGAATGAGATTTTTATGGCCAGAAGGGAAACTTTCTACTTTTCCCTGAGAAAAATAAAGGATTCTGAATGTTCCCATAGTTTAATAAAAAAAACTATAGTACAATAAAATGGTGTGCTAGCCAGGCCTGGTGGTGGCGACCCGCAATCCTAGCACTCTGAGGGCCTGGGCGGGAGGAGCACAAGTTGGGTGCAGCCTGGGCCGTATGGCGGCTTGGTGGGAAGGCGCTGGGTTCAATCCTCAGTACCGGAAAAAAGGGCAATCGCTGAAACATGACACTGCATACCAAATGTGACTGGGTGTGAAGAGGCCGTGCCTTCATACAGAAGTACATTCTGAGTATAAAACAGCTGAGGAGTTTTTATCCACCCTTCTATTTCTCCTAAACAGTGACTGATAGCACACAGGAAACTTCAAGTGTCTGTCCAGAAGAGTTTGGACCAGAATGTCAAAAGTAACTTGCTTTAGGAAGAAAGAGCAATTCTGGATAACCTCTTAAGAAAAAATACTACTAACAATCAATGGTGTTTTTTGAAAAAATAATTATACTAAGAAAGAAATGGATATTTTCTTACTAAACTATCCTAGGGTTACTCAAAATGTGATTCTGGGTCAATCAGTAATGTAATATGTGAGGATGCTGACAGTAAGACTTTAGAAAAATCTTAACTTGACAGAATAATTTTCATTTTATTTTTCACTTATTTGGAAAAATAGAGCTCAGACAGGGGTGAGGGGAGTAAGAGTAGTCCTTTCCTACAGGTGGCTCGAGTGGTCTGTAGTATTGGCAGCGCACTGCTTCTGTCCGCTCCTCTCACTTAGTGCCCGCCACATGCCAGATACGAGGATCTCAAAATCTCCCTTCTTAAGACACAGGGGATTTCTCCTTTCTGCGAGTCACAGAATACATGTTAAGACTAGAATATAGGCTATAGCAGATCATAGTACAAGATACTGATGTAAAGAAATTTCACTAAATTCGTTTTTTCTTTTTTTGAGACAGGGTCTCACTTTGTAGCCCAGGTTGGTCCTGAACTCACTACGGAACCCAGGCTGGCCTTGGACTCCAGCAAATTCTCCTACCTCAGCCTCCTGAGTGCTGGAATTACAGGCATATGTCACCACGCCGGCTTATACAGTGCTGGGGAATTGAACCCAGGGCCTTGCACCGGCTAGGCAAGTGCTTTAACCTTGGGGCTATTTCTCAAGTCCCATTCAACATAATTCATAAGTCACATTCAACATAATTTCCATTCAAAAATATTTTATTGAGCACTTACATGTGTCTAACATTGCTTTAGGCCCTTGAGGTTTAGCAGTGGTCAGGAAAAACTCTAAATCTTATAACTTTACAATTTAGTGGGAGAAATGGATAACAGAAATAAATCATCTCAGAGCTAAGTGTAAATGAGAAAGAAAAGTAGAGGAGGGCAGGGAAAGAGTTTTACGGCTAAGGTAATGAGAGGTGCCTGTAGAGCAGGCAGGGGAGGGCTACTTCCAGCAGAGCTGCTGCTGAAGACTCAGCAGTGAAGAGTACAGGTTCTGGAATAGGAGTGCAGCGTGAGGGTAGAGCGCTTGACTAGCTGGAGTCATGCCCTGGGTTCCATCCCCAGCACCACACACGTACACACACATGCACACACAGACATATACACACATATGCATGAGACATCCTCTGGGTTTTATCCCCAATAACATTCACACACACATACACATGAGCCATCTTTTGGGTCTGTCCCAGCAACACACACACACGCACGCACGCACACATACAAGTAAGTGGGGAGCCAGAGTTCCTGATTCAAGTAACAGATTTTGTTACTAGTTTTATGGCCACAAGCCAATTATCTATCTTGCTCCATGACAATGTCCTCATCTACCAGAATGGTCCTATCTACTAGGACCACAGCCAATGAGTTAACCTATGCTACGTACTTAGAATAGTGCCTGTCACACGGTGTTACTATGATTTTCTATTACTTTCTTGTGTGGACGGATTTCAGCAGAGCCCTGAGTGAGCGAGCCAAGCATGCGGTCCAACAATGGCAGCCACTATTAGATGCGCACTTCACAGCGTGTACGCAGCTTGCACACATTATCACTTTTACTCTCTGCAGTGATCCTGAAATAGGTATTATTAATTACACTGTACAGATAAAAAATTAAAGATGAGAAAAACTCATACAACTAGCAAACAGGTGCCAGTGAATCTGCCGAGTCTCACTTCTGTTGAGTTTATGTTGCCTCTGGTTAGGTAAGGCATCATGGGCTCACAGCTAAAACTTCCCAACTTTGTTCATTTATTCATTTGATCATTACCAATTTCCTCCACTCAAAAAACATTTACTGATCACCTGTTAAGAATAATAGCTAACCAGTAACAATTTCTTTGTCTGCAAAAGGCAGACTGCTTAGTAGGGAGACAGTTATCCTCTGTAAGATGATGCCCAGTGCCTCCCAGACGCAGGAGATGTTACGGGGAGGGGCAGGGGAAGGGCCCAGTGAGGCACAGTGAGCTAAGAAGATTTGGAGAGAATTCTGGGAGACAAAGTTAAAATGCAGACTAGGGGCAAAAAGCATAAAATATATTCCATGCAGAGAGCAGAGAAAGCACTGGAACTTCCTTCAAGGAAAATTTTGGAAGAATCAGCAGACCCTAGGAAGAGTGTGGGGCAGGACGGAAAAGGTGGGGTGGAGTCCTCGCATCCTGCGGTCCTGCCCAGGACTGGAAAGGACGTCAGAAGCAGCCATGGGAACTCAGGTGCAGACAGAAATACCCCACACAGTACCTCAGACAGAAGACATACATAATAAATCTGGAGTGAAATATGTGAGCAAGCAATAGGAACAGAAAACAAAGCAGAACTGAGAATCACAGAAGACTCTAGAAACTGCCTAGAACTGAGGGTCATGGGGGAAAAATGGAACATGAACAGACATCACAGAATGAGAAAATTTAACAAGAAAGACAGGCCACTCAGAATCCTGTGCTTGTCTTCTCCTCATTAGCTTTACAAAACCAGGGAAAACGCGATGAGCATTACGTGGTGGTTACGCAGTGATTCCTAAGTAAAGGACACAGACTGGTTCAAAATGTCTCCTAATTAGAAAGTCTTAGTGATTAAAACGGCAACTTGAAAGCAAGGCGAGACACGATTCCAGAACCGCCAGTACGGGTCTCATGCTCTATTTACCGGCCACTCCGAACTCTCCCAACTCTCTTTTGTAAGGCAGCTGCCCAGAAGAGCCCTGCCTGCCATAGAAAGGCACCCCACGGCGTGGCCAGCAGAGAGGCTTCCGGTCAAGTGGCTTCCTTTGAACTGTTCAAAAGATTTTCTTTCACTCAAGCAGAGACTTCAGATATTATTTTACAAAAATCGGATCTGACATGCGTTATAGACCTTTCACTTGTGGCGCTGCTCTGCCATCCCTCGCTAGCTGGACTCTTTGTCTTGAGCTGTTGACAGTCTGGTAATGAACTGTCTTCTAAGTTCATTAAATGAAAAAGCAAAGACTGAGCCTGCGGGGCCCAGGAATGCTCCATCACGGCAGCGCCCCTGCCCCAGGGACGCTGCAGCGCCCTGTGCCCTCACCTTCTTCAGCAACGACGGTCAGTGTGACGGTGACCCCGGCGTCTTTGATCAGCTGGACAATGTTATCATGGGACAATTCAATAATGGACTGCCCGTTCACGGCTGAGATATGATCTCCAACTTTCAGTTTTCCACAACGATCTGCTGGACTTCCTTCTATGACTCGGCCAATTTTATGAGGAATAACTGGGAAAGAACCCCCAAATTTTTCAATTATTAAAGATATCTGCCAGTGTTAGATTTATTACCATTGTTACTTAAAAGTTCAACACAATAACATAATATAAAATTCTTTAAAAATATATATCAAAAAGCCCCATGTATCATTATCCTATCCAAATGCAACTATTTTCTCTTTTAATTTTCTTTTTTGAGGGGGCAGGGTCTTGCTCTGTAGTCCAGGCTGATCCTGAACTCACTATGGAGCCCAGGCTGGCCTTGGACTTAAGAAAATCGGTCTGCCTCAGCCTCTGGAGTGCTGGGATTACAGGCGTGCGCCACCAAGCCCAGCTTTATGTGTGTAGGGGAACTGAACTCGGAACTTTGCACTTGCAAGGCAAATGCTTTAACTGCTGTGCCATTCCTCCAGGCCCCAAATGAAACTATTTTCAAATCACTTCCACTATGACCATATGCACAGATACATTTTTCTTTCTTTTTTCTTGAGGCAGAGTGTCACTCTGTAGTTCAATTTGGTCCTAAACTCACTATGCAGCCTAGGACTGCTTTGAACTCATGGCAATCCTCCTGCTTCAGCCTCCCAAGTGCCAGGATTATAGGTGTGCACCACTGTTGTGGTTTGGATCCCAGAAGCCTCATGTGTTTGGATGTGGTGGGATACTTATCGAGCCAGGTGCTGTTGGGAGGTGGGGCCGGGCTGGAAGGGGCTTAGCCCGGAAGGGTTGGTACAACGAGGCTTGACCTGGAAGGGGCAGATTACCTGGGATAGGACCTAGAAGAGTACAGGCTAGTTCCACCCTTCCTCTGTGACTTGGCTTCCTGTTTGCAACACTCTGAGGAGCTGCCTCTACCTCTGCCTCTGCCATGTGCTTCCACTGTTGCCAGCCGGCCCTGGATGGACTGTGACCTTCTGAAACTGTGAGCTAAAATAACCTTTACTCCCTTAAATTTGTGGATGTTGAGTATTGAGTCACAGCAATGGAAAAGTAACTAAGACAGCCACCAAAACCAGCTTAGGTGGTGCTAGGGGACCGAATCTGGGGCCTTGTGCTTGCTAGGCAAGTGCTCTAGCCACTGAGTTAATGTCTCCAGCCACAGATACTTTCTTTTATTGTTCTGTTTGTTTCTGGCACTGGGAACTGAGCGCAGGCTCTAGCACTTACCAGGCAAACACTCTACCACTAGACTACATCTTTAGCCCTTCTTAAAAAAAATTTTTTTTTCTTTTTGAGGTAGAGTCTTGTTAAGTTGCCCAACTGGCTTGCACTTTTAACCTGCCCAGCTCAGGCTCACTGTAGCTGGGATTGCAGTCTGAACCACACCTGCCTTGCAGAGGGACTCTTTACATAGTTGTAACCATAGATAACAATCTCTTTGCTGTTTTCTTACTTAGCGGAAACCTAGTTCCAATTTTTTTTGAAGGCCACTGACTTTAGTGGTCTAAAAACTTGATAAGAACAGCGACTATTCTGTCAAACAGTAGCTAACCGGCCTCGAACTGAACAGCAATGAAGGATGGGGCTTGGAGCCGCTAAGGAAAGCCGGTGACTTTGGCCACAGAAGCCACAGCTGAAGAAGGGGGATGGATGTGAGAACAGGAATTCCAAAGGGGCTGGGAAGAGGAGGGAACGGAACTTGGAGGAGACCCTGGAAGGATGCCGACAGTAAGTGTGGCAGCAACTCCCACTTGGCCGCAGGCTCTGGAGAATCCAAAAGAGCATCCGGGTGCGGGGCTCTTGGGAACGCGCCAGAGGAAGGCACAGGGCACACTCTCAAGGAGGCCAGGGCAGACCCGGGCTGCTTGCTGTTGGCACCACCATGCACCCTCCAGCTGCTCCCAGAAAAGGTCTTGTTTTATCTTTAGCACCAGCAGCTGGCCAGGCACCACACAAGCCTAGTCAAAGCCTCTTTCCTCTACCATCGTGTCCAGGACTTACTAATCCTGGCCCGGCTCCTCACTGGCTTCCCCCATGGCTTGCCACAAAGTACAAATGTTTCTGGGAAGCTACCCTCCTTGTCAGACGTAATCAGTAGCACTGGACCCTCCTGCTACTCAGCTGTGTGCACAAATACCTCAAAGCACTGTCAATTCCCAATTTTTATGCCGTCCCAGTCTTTCTCGGTTAGGAGCTACAGATCTCACTGATACTGGTAGTATCTTACCAGTCTTACAGCTAATTGTTTATTGTTGGATATTACCCTCGTAACAAGATTTTAGCTATTCTGCTACGAGAGACCACCTCTGGCTCTATTGAAAGGGCGCTTACTGCTGTGTGACTGTGGTGTCACATGCCTGTAATCTCAGCTACCTGGGAGGTTAAGGCAAGAGAATCACAAGCTTGAGACCAGTCTGGGTGGCTCAGCAAGACCCTATTTCAAAACAAAAAAGAATGGCTGGGGGTCCAGCTCAGTGGTAGAGCGCTTCCCTAGTACATAAGAGGCCTCAGACTTGAAGGGAGGAAAGAGGAAGGAAGGGAAGAAAGAAAAAAGGGAAGGAAGCATGGAGACTAATTTCCAAAAAGAACCTGTAAAGTAAAGGCAGGTCAATCTCAAGTTTGGAGATCTGTAGTCACTGGCTAAAAATCCAGTTACAATGAAATGACTGATCATTAAAATGAGTCACACTTAGTTCCACATGAAAATTAATTTCTTTCATTTGTGCCTTTAGATCTTTTTGAAATTCAGATGCTGACTAGAACCAGCACATTAAGAATTTAATGTTAAGACTATCTGGCTCAAGGATAAAATTTTACCTTGAATTCAAAAGGCTGCATCTAACACACTGGGAAATGCTGTGTGAAAGTCTTTCAGTCCAATGGCTCACACTGCCGAGAGCTATACTGGGCTAACTAGTAAGATGCTGGGCTGTTAGCTTAGCTTAAAATGAATTCTTAGACATTTGGGAAAGCTTGTCAAAACAGCTTCCACTATGCAACAAAAGGCTTTTGTTTTAGGAAATAAATGCTCCTACGTTCTCTAGGATCTCCTAGCCTAGGTCAGTAAACTTAACGTGCACTTGAAATCTCACTGACTACTGACATGAGTAGGGGTGATTAATATTCTTAGATGGCACTGTGACTTATGTTTAACTTCCTTAGCACAACACTCTTCACGAGTATTTCTGAACGTCTAGGATTATGTTACAGACATTTTAATAAATCTTCATTTGCACTAGAAACGTTATTTTAGGTCATGATTCATGCCCTTATAGACAGTACCTTGGCTCTTCTAGGATTATACAGTGGAGATTTTATCTTAAAATAGAGGAAATTAATGTTGGAAGCAAGTGCCTTTTAGCTTTAAATTATATCAAGTACCTATGACTTTCTTTGTAAATATGGTGATTAGAAAATGTCACCACAATATAGGTCATGTTCTGGGCCAGGTATTGTAAGCGGATTCACGGATACAACTGGCGGCACCTCAGAAACACAGGGCGTTTCATACAGCAGCTCTGTGTTGACCTTCTCAATAACTACCTCAGCTATTCTTGGTAAAGGAGTCACTCTTACACTGGTCTTCTGAGAAGAGTCAATCAGCTTCTCAGCACGTGGGAAAGGGTCTGCTCAGACCTAGGAACACACCTGAACACGCCTGAATCAGCCTCTGAAGTCTCCATGCTCTCCCTTCTCACCACGTGGACCATGTGGGAAAAAGGGATTGGCCACGGCTGGGCCGCCGCAAGGTACCAGAGGGTCAGCTGCCTGAGTGAGAGGGCAGGTGGAGGCCGTGACGGTGTCCTCGCCTGCGTGGCACCACCTGGGCAGCTCAAGCTTGTGGAACAGACCAGTAGGAAGTAACTTCTGCACAGTCTCTGAATGGGCTGGAAGGTGTGCAACGTATTCCCTTAGAGCACAGACGGCGATGGAGGCGCCTGAAGTCCTGTCTTGAATGTGTTGGCCACTTGCCATAACAGCATCTCATCCACTGTCACTGATCTCTGGCCTCAGATGGCCACGCTGCCTGCACCGTTCAGCTGCTGAGATCAATTAGTGCTCTTAAGTATATCTTTTCATAAAATGAAGGACAGTAACTAGAAATGTCCCCTTCTCAAAGAAATCCTGTCAGACCAGAACTGAAAACCACATTAAGAGTAACACTGAAAAGCTCAGAGGTACTGAAAACAGAAAAGAGCTGTGTCCTTTGCACTTTAACAGGGGCCCTTTCTATGAACTGTGCTCATTCAGCACCAAGCCACACTGAGCTGCTGAGCTGTGTGGTAACCTCAGAACTTCAGAACTGGTACCAGAGAGGCTATTAGGAACTTCTTGAGATGTGTATCACCAGAAAACACATTTATTCAGAAGAAAAAGGCACTCTTCATTAAGCAGAGCTCTGAGACAAGGTCTACAAGGGAGGATCTGCTGTGACAGCCAGGTTTCACGTGGAAGGCTCTCGCTCCCTTCTACACCACGCCTTGTTAGAGAGGTTGCGGCGATCCCTCAGCCTCTGAAGTGAACGCTCTTTCTCCATGTCTACCCCAGATGCTTCTCTATGTGCATGAGACAAATGGCGTTCTAAGAACAATGAATGCTTAGAGAGTCAGCACTCTATGATATTATTAACCAGCAGGTCAGTGAAAGTACCAATTCTAGTTTTGCACATAATTAAAAACTCAAGTATTTTATGTAGCGTTTGTCAACAGCCTGAGCCTACTTTACATTCAGTCCAATAATTATGGCACCTCAAATAATCACTTTCTACCACATTAGGTACTCCTTCAATTTCAAACTTTAATTGGGCTTTCTTTCTATTGTGGTTTGGCTCTGGAGTGTCCCCCAAAAGTCTCATGTATTTAAAAGTTATGGATTGTCTATGGAACCACATGCTGTTGGAGCCTAGCCTGGAGGGGTGGGTGGATTACAGGCGTGTAAGTTAGGATTAATGGCGCTTAAGTTAGGGTTAATGGTGTGGAGTGGCCACACCTTCCACACCTGGATCCAGGAGGGGTTGATCACTGGGCTGAGACCTGGAAGGATACATAAGCTGCTTCCTGCCTTCTTTGGAGGACTAGGACTGGGACTAGTCTCAACTTGCCTTCCTGTGTGTGATGTCATGAGAAGCTGCCTCCACCTCTGCCTCTGCCATGTACTCCCATTGCTGCCGGCCGCCCCTGAATGGACTGTGACCTTCTGAAATTGTGAGCTAAAATACACCTTTCCTCCCCTACATTTGTGGATGTCGGGTATTGAATCACAGCAATGAATAGTAACTAAGACAGTTTCCAATCTCATTATCAAGTATTGGTAAACTTTAAAGGTTTTTATTTTTTAGAAGGCTAGGAGGCATGTTGACACATGCCTGTAGTCCCAGCTACTTTAGAGGCTGGGGCAGAGGATCACTTAAACCCATGAATTTGAGGTCAGCTTCCAGTCAGACAGAAACTCTGTCTCAACTAGCCAACCAATCAACCAACAACCAAAGCACCTACCACTGTGAACAAGTCAAGAGCCAGCAGTAAATTTTCTGAATAAAGATGATGCTAACAATGATGGCAATAGCTAAGATACTAAAGATTTGGGTTACAGTCCAAACATGTATTTTCTCCTGTAATCCTTATACCTAGTGGATGGAAGTTTTACCACTATTCCTATTTTACACAGGAAACTGTAGCTCTTGCAGTGTAAGGAAGGAACTTGCTGGAGATCAAACCACTATCCAAAGACATACACAGGGCATGACTCTAAGTTGGTCTAATTCCAAAACCCAACACTTAATAACACTACCTTTTTTTTTTTTTTGTGGCACCAGAGTTTGAACTCAGGACTTTTACACTAAGCTACATCCTTCAGCCATTTGTATTTTATGTTTTATGTCATGAAAGTGTCTCACTAAGTCACCAAGTTGGCTATGGTAGGTGTGAATTTCTAATCCTTCCCCCTCAGCCTCCCAATTTGCTGGCATTATAGGTGTGCATTACATACCTTAATGACACTATCTTATTCAGTGGCTGACCACTTACATAAAAAGAACTGTCAAAACAATAAGAAGCTATTTAAAATTATTTTAAAAATTTAAATATAAACAAGTAAATATGAATGTATGCTTAAACATATTTAATACTTTTTTTGAGACAGGGTCTCACTCTGTAGCCCAGGCTGGTACTGAACTCCTATGGAGCCCAGGCTGGCCTTGGACTCACAGCAGTCCTCCTGTCTCAGCCTCACAAGTTCTGGAATTATAGGTGTGTGCCACCACTCCTGGTTTATGCTGTGCTGGGGAATCAAACTCAGGTACTTAGCACTTGATGTAGCACTTGCTAGATTAGTGCTTTACCTGCTGAACCATTCCTCTATCTCCTTAAACATATTTAAGTAGTGTAAATTCTTCTTACCAAATTCCTCTTTATTGCTTCATTTCATGGTAAACATTAGACTCTCTCCTAGTGTTTGCTAGAAAGAGATGATGTTCAATATTCTCATACACAATAGCACCTTCTCACTTTTGTTAACCTGAGTGCCTAGAATTATTGTATGATATTAGAATGATGGTATGATTATTCTAATAGATTATTTGTTTTTGGAAAGTCTAACATGCAATGATACAAGATGAACACTACCTATAGGCTGCTTCCCTTTCATTTTTCTAACTCAGGCCACACAATCACCCTCCCAGCATTAGTGACAGTTCTAGTGCCTAGTGTTACCATAGCAACGGGTTTCAGAAAATGGAAACTAGTATCAGTGAGCAGTGACCGGATACTACAGCAATAACTCATCCATGTCACAGAACTTCTTCCTTTACACACTTGCATTCATTTCAGCAAGATTTCTGTAAATCAATTTGGCTCATGATACTTCCCTAAAAGTGTTTTTTTTAAACTAAGGTTTTGAGGACCATGTAGTCTAAAGGATCTTGCTACCCAACATCCAATCAAAGCCACTGGAAAAGGCAAGAGCCTATTCTCATATGGTCAAAATGTTTATAATTTGGCTTCAAATAATGAAGCTACCGAATGAGCAGAATACATAAATACCCATGTGCTGGTTCTCATATTATATTGGATTTTGTAATAATATTTAAAGATTATTTCACATAAACATCATGACAAGACGAATATTTAATTTGCTGAATCGCAACAGCCCTGAGCTCACTAGGTAGTTTCTCCTTTGTAGATAGAAATTGTACATATACATATGTACACAGTCACCCTTCCTAGATGTAAGCACTCTGTTAAACTTGGTTCAGGATATTTAGATTAATTTTTAAAGGCTTCAAAAACTTTTTACCTTTAATAGAACATATGAAAGGTACGAATGCCTCTTAGCATGCAACAAGGGTACTTTATAGTTGCAATATAGTGATTGTATTAAAAAACACATTTGAGTCATATTTGGGCCACGGTTTTTTATAATCTGTTTTGCTTCTTCTCATTGCTTCCAGTGCTAGTGTTTAATTTATTTCTACATACACAATTTCTTCTAATTAAAAAAAATGTATGACCAAAAATTGAATTCATCATTGTATCTTTCCTTAAACCCATCAAGTTAGGTTCTTGATTCACTGTCTCAGTGTAATCTTGATACAAACTGAATTTCTGAGCCTTTTTTTCACAGACTGAGATTATAGATAAACCCAAAACCAAGAATGTTTGGTTCAGATTGCTGATTTTTATAATTAATACAGAAAAAGGAAAATAAAAGAAGAAAATAGCTTAGATAAAACAAAAAATATTCACTTTCTTAAAAAGCTAAGTCTCTATGGCAATTTATACACAATCCCTATTAGTTTTTTGAGCTCTGTTTAGAAGCTCAAAAACTGGACTAGCTGGGCCCAGTGGCGCAGGCCTGTAGTCCCAGCATTCCAGGAGACTGCAGCAGGAAGGTATTAAGTTCAAGTCCAGCCTGGGTAACTCAGTGACTTAGCAAGACACTGTCTTAAAAGAAAAAATAAGGGCTGGGGGATGTAGCTGAGTATGAAAGCCCCAGTTCAATCTCCAGTACTACAAAAACCAAACCAAACCAAACCAAACCAAACCAAACCAAACCAAACCAAACCAACACAACACCACTCAACCCAACTCTGGACTGCCAAGGAGTGACAATAGGATGCAGTAGCCCTTACCTCCTGGAGGTGGTTTGTTTTTAGAAGTGAGGATGACAAAGCCAAACCCTTCACTTTCTTTTCGTTGTAGGACAACGTCATAGGCTTCTCGAGGTGTGGACCTGGTCAGTACCTCAGCTCGGTTCAGGCGGGGAGATCCACTCTGTGTTGAAACGAATGCTTGACAGCTGTCATCCTCAGATTGTTTCTCTAAAATAAATAAGATTAGTTTTGGTATTTCAGAAAAATCATAATATTTTGTAACTAAAGTATTTTTGCACTAAGACTTCAAAGACAGTTTAGTTTCTAATAGCACAAAGAAGAGAAAAGCAGCCATCGATGGGCGCTTTGAGCATAATCTGAGTTCAGATGTAGGCAGTAGCAATTCATCTGACTTCTTAAGTACTTAAGGATGTAATTGGAGAAATACATATGACCTAATGTTATCTCACTTTAAAGAAACCTTCTCAATGCTTCTGTAAAATTCAATAGTAAAAAAATTCTGGGGCTGGAGGAATGGCTCAGCAGTTAAAGCATTTGCCTAGCAAGTGCTATGTCAAGTGCTAAGTACCCAAGTTCAATTCCCTAGCAACACATAAGCCAAGCATGGTGGCGCACGCCTATAATCCCAGCACTCAGGAGGCTAAGGCAGGAGGATTGCCATGAGTCCAAAACCAGCCTAGGTTTCATAGTGAGTTCAGGACCAGCCTAGGCTATAGGGCGAGACCCTGTCTCAAAAAAAAAAAAAAAAAAAAAAAAAAAAAAAAAAAAAAATCTGCTCAGAATTGTTTTAGTTCTGTCAAAGTTTATAACCTTGACCAATGATTTTAACAGAGTAGATAATGAGGAAAGACACAGTAAACTTCCTTTTAAGATCAAATGTGACCATAATTCAGTTTGGAGACAGATGTCCCTGGATGTCTGGGAGGCCAAGGAATCAGGGCAGAGGGCTGCTGTTCTAATAGCCTGCCATCTGCACAGGATTTGTCTTATACAGTGTGTTTTCTGATTGAAGTTTCCTGAGTGATGAGATCAGAGGACTTCACTATTAGCAGTTCCCAGCCTCTCTTCTCCCCCTTGCCGGGATACACAAGCTGTACCCGGGAACAGCAGGCTCTCCTGCGCAAGACAGTCACGTGGAATTCCTGGCAAATGGACAGTTAGCCTACACCTTTTGTGACCATTAAAGATGACATCAGCATTCTGGAAAGTCACTAAGATGGTTTCAACTGATATTTTGAAAAAAGCTATTTTTGTATGATAATTTGTTCAGATCATTAATAATCCAAACAGCAGCTGTGGAATACAGATTTATAAGGAAGTCTCTTTTAACTTAAAATTTACATGATTTTAAGAACATGTGTTAGACTGTTACCAACATCCAATCACAACTGAAAAACAAAGGATTTTAGAATGAGATAGCTAAAATGTCTTCAATAAACTAAGAAGCTTCTTCATGATGCTTTCTCTATGTTTCTCATGTTTCAGCTGAACGTAAATGTTCTAACTCCTGTACAGCCCAACGGAAGCAGCCCTGCATTAAAATCGACTTGCATCTCTGAGGGCTTGGTAATTATTAACAGGGGCAGGCCTTTACTCTGGATTTTGCGGTCATTTTTAAGAGTGATGTCAAGGGGCTGGAGATGTGATCCAGTGATAAAAGCCTTTACTTTGCATCCTTGGTACAATCCCCAGCACCAAAAAAGAGTGATGTCAATATTTATCAAGTGAACAAGCATTTACTGCTGATGTGCACTCTGCCAGGCAGGTATTCTTCTAGGCAGGCATCCTAGGGCACACGTCAACTAACTAAATGGATTACAAATCCATGCCTTGATGAAGCTTATATTCTTGTGCTACAGAGTTGTGTTTCTAAAGTAGAAAGAATCCACTTACAAAAAAGTTAATATTCATAAAGCTGCTGATAAGAAAATTCCACCATGTATTCATACACTAGTGTTATGGTTTAGACCAACGGCTCTGGGACTGAACTGTAAATTTATTCCTGGTCCTACTACTTACGTGTCCCTCCACCTTTTAGTAAGTCACTGTAGACTCACATCATGGTAATATTTACATTTGAGGATGAAACAATACATGCATTTGGAACACAGAAGCATTAAAAAATGGTAAATTATACCAAAACTTTTAAAGTAGAAGCATTCCACTTTCCTTGAATATTTGGAATTTTATCAGGATCTTTTGATATTTGGCAAGTAGGATGCTCTGGTATGATTAAACATGTGTAACTGCTCACAGTGACAGTTACTGCGGCTGACAGTTACATTTGTTGCCTAATATGTATTCAATTTTAGGTATCTTTAATAAAGAAATTTGTTAATTTAAAAAATAAGTTTGTGGTATGTGCATGTGTGCATATTTATCTTTCCCCCAGTGCAGGTAATAGAACCTAGGGACTTAACATGCCAGGTGAGTACATTATCACTGAATTATATCCCAAGCCCAGCTACATTTGTTAAAAAAGATTTGAATTGTAATTCATCTATCATACTATATTGGTTGATCTGTCAATATAGTAATATAATCTTAACACAGAGTCTCAAAATTTACTTCTTTTTTGATAGCAGCATTATTTCTGGATCTTTCTGGCCTCACACGGCCTTCCCCAGAGAGGTCCTGAGTTATGCCAAATGAGTTATCTCCTGTACTATTAATAAATACCATGCGAAATCACATATAAACAAACTGGCTGTATCTTTTCTTTACTTTTCAGAGCAGGAACAAGCTCCATACCTCCATAGAAGATCTTTCTTCTGACGGTTAATAACACATGGCCATTTCGAGCAGCAGTAGTCATTAAGTCCAAGACCTGTTTGTGTGACTTCCCTTTAACAGGAATTCCATCAATGCACATCAGCTCATCAGCTGCTCGAAGACGCCCATCCTTCTCCGCAGCTCCCAGGGGAATGATGGCTCCAATATATATCTGGCATGATAACAAAGTATCCATGGGTCTGTACTAAGATCAGCTTCCTGACTGAGCATTGTGCAAATCAACAGATTTCTGAAGTTCTTCAAGAAAGCAGGCATATTTCAGAAAGGCGATATCTTCGAAAGTGCCAGTTCTCTAGAACAGCACTTGAGATACCCACACTGTATTATGCGACCCTTCTAGGTCCCCAGGGCTGAATGCAAAGAAGAAAAGGCAGTGCCTTAAAGACCACCACCGCGATCTCAGTCACTCCAATCTAACAAAACAAACTCTGGAAGTGCAGTTCTGTGCAGCAGCTACTAAGCGCGTCAAATGTTTGGTCAATGGCGTCAGGAAAGAGTTTGCAGGCATCTTTCACAGCAACTGGGCTCATTCTTAATGGCTCCACCACACATGGCTAACAGTAAAAGTTCAGTAGATACTCAACCGAGAAACAGTTCTTGTTCCTAGAACTCCAGGGAGCAGGGTGGCCTGAGGTTTCCTTGCATCTAACAGAACAAATGTGGTTCATTCTGCTCACTAGCAATTAGAAGCCTGTAATTAGCAATTATGAATGTTTAGACTACTTTCAGAATTGTTAAATCCTGAAATTCAAGAGAAGAAAAAGATTGCTCCCAAGTTAAGATAAATTCTTAAAATGTCTAAGTAAATGCTACAAATAAAAAATGGTAAGTAAACAAATTTGTATGTCATCTTACATTTGCCTTATATAGGGCAGTATACCTTAAAATTTATGCGTTCCTAATGATTATTGCAATTGTAACCAATATGACTAATTAGAACATATGTCTACTTTATATATCACATGGTCAGTTTGAAAATAGAAACAGATTTTTTTTCAGGTCCTGGGGATTAAACACAGGGCTTCACATATTCTAGGCAAATGCTCTACCCCCAAGCTACATCCAAGCCCTTCTTACTATTTAGAGACAAAGTCTTGCAAAGTTGATCAGTTTGAACTTGTGATCCACCCACCTCCTGAGGGTTTACAGGCATGAATTACAGCCTCTCACAGCCTGTCATTTTTAAAGACTCCTGTTATTTATGTAACTTTCAACTATACGAACATAGCCTTTTCTCATATTATACAAAAGAAGAGGTAAATATTTTACTAAATTCTTCAAAATGCACTACTTCTTTTTCATTCAACAGCAAGGGTAAAATTCAAAAACAAAACTCAGCACATCTGTTCTCTAACTTCCATTGAGAGCGAGAATGGTACATCAACAAAATTCTAGGTTTTAAATGCTTTTCAGCCAGGTGTGCTAGTGCACACGTGTAATCCCAGCACAAGGAAGGCAGAGGCATAAGGATTGAGAGTTCAAAAACAAAAGAAGCAAAAACAACAGAAAAAGAAAAAGCTTTGCAAATATGACCTTTATGAGCTCCAAACAGACATATTAATTTTTTTATATTCCTTTAGTTTCACACCTTACACATGAAAAGACAGGCAAAGTACTGAGCATGAACATGGCAACCTGCCAGGAAGATTAGGTAGAATAACTTGCATGGGCTCACGCCAACGGCCTACGGGGCATTTAGAAGATGGAGTAACTGTGGAAAGAGGGCAGTGGATAGAGAAGGAAACATCTTAGAATCCATTTAACAAAGGCAAATGTAAACAAAAAATTAAAATAAGCTTTTTTTGGTTTTTATTTCTGTTCTAAGGGACTGAAATCAGGGTCTCTTGCATGCTAGGCAAGTGCTCTCCCACTGAGCTACGCCTCAGTGACAGATAGCTTTATGCATCTACACAGAGAAATAATAGCTGTCCAATGCACATCTGACAGTTGGTTTTCACCTATGGATTTAGGCTAAGCCACAGCATGTTAACTGAGGGACTATCATAGTCATAGAAATGTACTTCTTCCTCATGCTAATAAAACTGGTAGAAAAAAAAAAACCTCATACAGGAAAACCAAGAAACAACAATCACACACACACACAAAACCCTCTAGAAATTGCCACTCACAAATATGAACAGGAACTGCCACAGTATTTGGACTTACGGATTGGTCAGGTCCGTCTCCTCCTAGCACCCTGAAGCCAAACCCTGATTCTTGTTTCCGAAGAAAAACATCCAAATCTTTGGTATTTGGTGCTAAAGAAGCAGAAGATATAAAGAAAATGTTTGATTTATGTAAAAAGATTAAATTATATTTCAACACTTAGTAGCATTACACAGCAATTCAATAAAATATAATTCAGAACTTTTTGAGATGTGAAAATTTATGTACATAAGAGCATTCCACATAAATCCTTGTTTTGAGCATAAAACAAAACTCTATCAAGACTGTTTAGAAATGCCCCCTTCCATGGTATGATTACTACAGTGCTGATAATGAACAGCGCAACATAATATCCAGAATTACCCAATCTGAGTTTGATATTTGATAGATTCAAATGATCTAAGTAAACATCTGAGCAGGATACTTTAAATCCTAAGAAGAGATTCCATAAAATACATTATTTTTCTTTTTTTGTTAGTAGGCATTGAACCCAGGGAGTGCTGAGCTACATTCCCAGCTCTTTCTTATTTTCCTATTTTGTAAAAGGTCTTAATTGTGTGGGCAGGTCTTGAGCTTGTGATCTTCCTGCCTTAGTCTCCCAGCAGCTGGGATTATGATGCCCAGCTTTTATTTCTTCTCTTAAGGTAATGTTTTTGTTTCAGAAAAGTACCGTGCATGAACTATTTACTTAGCCTAATTTTGAAAAAAAAATTTTTTTTGACACTCTAGGGTCTCAGTATGTAACCTAGGTCAGCCTTGACTTTGCCAAAACTGGAATTCAACTTGTGATCCTTCCTCCTGCTAAGTACAGGGGTTACAGACTGCTTTACCACACCCAGCTCTGACAGATAAGGGCATTTTAAAGGAAAACAAACAAGACTTAATACCTCTTTTATGTCCCATCTTCTAAGGGGAGAAAGTAACAGTTTCAGAAACTTACCTGGGGCCAAATAGCGAACGATGGAGGTGAGATTTAAACCCAGGCTCTTAACCTACCCCAAAAAGCAGGTTATGTTCATCAGACTATGAAGTCAGGAAAGTCTATTCATGACTAAGTTTTTATGTCTTGAAAAATGTTAACATTACGTGAAAGTAGTTTTTACTACAATGGGAAAAGAGATATTGTCAGGAAACTATTTAAGAGTGACAGCCAGGCACAGTGTCACATGTCTGCAGTTCCAGCACTTACAAGGCTGAGGCAGCCAGACCTTTGAGGCCAGCCTGCCCTGCAGTGAGGTCCTGTCTCAGAAAGCAAAACAAAATCGCAGAATCCGAGGAGTCAGGGAACTAGCTCAGTGGCAGAGCACACATTCAGCAAGCACGAGGCCCTGGCTTCAGTCCTCAAGAGGCAGAAGAATCTTAGAAATTTAGAAACTACAGGAGTCATGAGTCAACTCCTTTGTTTTATGGGTGAGGACTGATGGGACTGAAAGCTGCCTATCAATATTAAGAATGTATGAAGCTGCAGATGGGAAGGCCAAGAAGTGGATTCTACACAATTACAGCAATTTATTCTTACTTTGCTATGCTATACCTAGTATTTACCTTTCTAAATATGGTCTGAGGATAATCAAGATAAAGATCTACAACAAGTGTAATAAGCAAAAAGCCAAAGACATGTTTCCCATCTGTATGTCTTTTCCAAAGTAGTTATAGATAATAAATATATATTTCAAATGTTAGACCTACTTAAATCTGCACTTTTACTTTGAAAATATTTATCATTAGTGAGTTAATTAGTAGAGAGATGAATTTCAGCCTCGAGTTCCTTTTTCCTATGACGCTTTGGCTTTCCTCTGTGAACTGCACAGCCCTCTAATCTCTCCTCCATACTCTGCCAAAAACATCTTCCTAGGTCATAAGCCCAGTAATGGTTTCCCTACATTTAACACCACCATGGCTGCCATATATACAATCAACTCCAGCTTCCCTAACAGGCACGATCAGCCTCCTCCCACGTCAGCGCTGCCTCTCCTCTATCTCCCTTGTCAACTGCACCCAGCCAAACTCAACTACTTGCTGAGCCCGCCCACGGAAGGCTGGTGAGCAAATGCCACTCCTCTGTCTTCCCAGTTTGTTCATGAAGTCCTGGCCCAAGCTTTGCTTCCTGTGTGACGCTTTCCTTGGCACTTCCTACTATTTGCACTGACAGAACTTCCACTTCTTACTTGGCATCTCAATTTGCCCCGTTCATCTTGTCACTGCACTGGTAGGCTGATGTGCCCTTCTCTGTGCACTTACTTGATTGCCTTCGTATTTTCCATTTAGATTTAATATTTCCGGGTGCAAGGCCTGTGTAACCAATTTACTTCCATATTCCAAACAGCTAATAATGGTATCTCTTAGACAACTGACCCAAGAGTTTTGAAAAAGATGTGTGAACTTTGAATCTATAGGGAAGAAGCTCAGAATCATATTAAAATAGAAACGAAGGAATATTACAATACCTTTTCAATACACTTTTAAAAGATGAAAAGGTTCCAGTAAAAAAAATTGAAATTCATCTCATGACACGTTCTTCTGAAATATTCCCTAACAACTTACGTTTATCTTCATATAAAGTCTTAGACCTCAGGTAGACCTCAGAGGGATCCAGCGTCGGGGACCCTGACCTAACAATGCTCGGTGGAAAAGGCATAGGCTGCGGGATTGGCTCATTTATGGTCTCCAAACTTCCTGAACTTTCCTTTTTGTCTGTTTTCTGAAATGGAAAAAAAAGCTTCACTTAGTATTTTAAAAAATAAGATGGCTGATTAACTCGTAAAACTGTTGTCTGAGCTGGGCATGTCAGCTGAATACTGTTGTTTAGGTGTCAGGTTAAAGCTGCAGCTCCCTGGCAGTTCAACAGGTATTCACTTTCATAGGCAAGTGTACCTGGCTAAAACATACTTAAATTAGAGAAAAGTTTATCATGTTATTAACTGAAAGGCCTCATTCCTATTACACATCTTGGCAACGTTGCCCTTTCACTACCACCAAGACATAAATGAACTTTAAACATAAATAGGAATAAAATATAAGAAAGTATTTCTAAGTAAAGCAAGAGGGAGACCAAGAAGATTCCTTTATAAAATTCTGATACCCATTTCCTTCGTGTTGAACAACTTAATTTCCAGTAAAGATGTTTAAGATAATGTATTCTTTTTAAGGAAAAGGGAGCGGAAGTGTTAACTCTAATTCAGGTTATAAACATGATACTAAATATCCTGTTTGGTCAATCCAAATATATGGAGACAGAAAATACCCCTTCCAAGCAATCAATGAGATTAGAGAAGATACAGTTGCATATTTTGATACTTTTCTCTTTCAGATAGAACTTTCCCAAAATAAAAGTCAAGTAATATTTATTTATTATTTTTATTTTTTTGCTATTTGAGGTTGAACTTAGGACATTTGTCCCGAGCTACACTTCCAGCCGCTTTTGCGTTTCTGAGACAGGTTCTTATCAAGTTGTCCAGGCTGCTGGGCTTAAACTTTCAATATTCTTGCCTCAGCCTTCCAGAGACTGAGACTACACATACCTATGCCATCAGACCTGCGTAGGCAAACACTTTTAATATAAATTTAAAAGTGAAATCTAATAAATATCCTTAAAGTTTTAGTTTTGAGATCAGCTTGCTATTCTGAATTTTTATTAGGACAGAGAGATTATAGATACTTGTAATAAATAATTCACCATGACCAGAATGCAAGAGCACCAGCCTGTGAGGAAATAATGTGGGCAAGTCTCTCTGAAGTGTGACGTCCCAAAAGATCCCCCACTGACCCAGACCCAGACCAGGCAGGTGGCGGGAAAAGCCAGAGCAGCCCCTTCCTCACATGTCTTAAGGTTGTGTCAGAAGCAGCTGTAGATCACCAGCGGCTTCTGCCAACTACAGCATGCTAGGTCACCATGGCTGCAATGGCATCGAATACACGCTAGACACGGTGGCTCAAGAATTAGCAATGACTGAGGAAGCAGAGCAATGCAGAAAAATGCAGCAATTTTACCTGAACGAACAAAAAGAATTTCTATTCACATCAGACCTGAAACTATAAAAAGAGCTGAAGCTGTTTCTTCCCTTTTGATCCAATTAACAATAAATCTCCAGCGCATTTCTACATGGTGGGCTGGAAGGAATTAGACTAATATTGTCTGGTCTTTAACAGGACATGGTCCATGGTTATGGGAGAACATCTTTCAATTCTGACATGCAAGACTCCAAATAAAATCAACGAGAGCTAATACAGCATTTTTAAACTTAATTTTTTATATCCACACAATTATAGATAATTAAGGCAGAAATGTGTTTTTAATGTAATTTTTTCCATAATCATTTTAGAATCATTTTTCTCTAAGAAAAACTTAGACTACTTGTTATTCAGAAGAATGCTTAAGATGACACTGGCTCAAGTCCAATAGTTTATAACTTTGATACAAGCAAATACAACTCAGAAGGCCACAATTACTTTAGAAAATTTTTCTTAGTACCTAAACATAGACAGGCCATCTACATGTGGATATTTCTAGTCCAGTTATGTGTAGCTATCATGTCTCCTCTTTAGAGGACATGATTATTGGTAGTATGGACCTCTAAGTGGGTGACCATATCTCCAACAAAGGAGACTTCTCTCCACTTCTGAGTCTACGATCCATGCCCAGGGCACATACCTCCCACTTCTCCCAGCCCCTGCCACCCCTGCAGTGAGCTGTTCTCACAGGAGGGCGCATAGCACCTCTGTATGTCTGTGGAAAGGGGCACCTGAGGACCACTGTGATACTCACCATCTTGGCAGTTTTAGTTGGTGAAGGAGGACCTTAAAAAAAAAAACAACAAAATTTAAAAACAGAAAAAGCACTCACCAATCATATACAGCTAATGTTTATGATAAATCTAGCTATAACTTTTAGTAAGTTAGTAAATGATCTAATCCCACCATGTGCCAGGCATTATATGTATATTATTTCATTTCAGTTTTATAACAATCTGCAGGTGTGATATCACCATTATTTAACAGATGACGAAGATTTCTCCATTTACCACCAAAGAACCAGTAAACAGCAAGACAGAAAATTAACATCAATCTGACATCAAACTCTGGTCTCTTTCTTGTACTTGGTGAAGCTCTGGAAAACTTCAGTACCCACAGACAGTTTTACCTTTCCTTGGGCATATTCTACCCTATTGCCCAGAGCAACAACCAAAGGGTTTCAAAGAAATGTGAATAAGGAAAAACTTGACAATAAAGTGCCTATTTGCTTAAAAAATGAAAATAAAGAGCCAGAGTGATTAGTCAGGTATGGACTTGAGAAAGCCAATTAAAATGCAACCTTGTAGTTGGTGAATTTATAGTGTCTGGGAGCAGTTCATGTCAGCAGATGGCTTTGAAAAATAAAAAATTTCATTTCTCTCACGTAAGTACTGTGGGTTTAACATTTATAGGCAGATGCTAGAGCTTAAGATAAAGCCTTTAGGAGCACAAGCAATCAGAATTGCCTCTTCAGAACAGGTCGACACACCATCAACATTTTACTTAGCCACAGAGATGTTAGCTTTTCAAAACATCTTTTGGTGCATTAGAGTTCCAGATGAAGGACGACTGGTTGAAAGAGTCAATTTCTATCATCAACAGAGAAGATGAAATTAAGAGGATATATTTCATTATCTGTAGCATTAAACCATGACTCCGTCTAATCATTAAAGCCATAAGTCAGATTTTTAAAACAATGTATCGAGGAAAGAAATCCATAATGGACACGAACAAAACTACTAATAACTAAATGGTGCTGAAAAAGATACTGCTTAGGGAATCAATCATGCAGAAACTGTAAGGAAAAAACACATTACGCAGCAGTGAAATCTTCTGGGAAAGACATTCTGACCTATCAGAAGGACAACTGACAGATATAAATGTTAACATATACAGATTATTCCTTGGTGTACATTTACATACCTCCTCTGAGGATAAGCAATGGTACATCTGCACCTACTGGAAACTGCTTTAGCACTTCTACCACCTGAAGATGTGTTAAATTCTGCACATTCTGATGATAAATTTCCTTAATTATATCCCCTTTCTGAAGGCCTTGACACCACTGGCTGTCCAGTATCATTTTCACCTTTTGTCCAGCAGGGCTGTCGGCAATGGCAAAACCAAAGCCTTTAGGGCCCTTGATCAAAGGAATAGTCACTAGTTCAGGTTGGGAGCTGCCTGACGATGCCAGGGACGCTCTCTGCTCACTTGAATCGGACGGACCATTGAGACGATCACTGACCAAGGCATGTCCCAATTTTCCATTCTGGTCCGGTACCGTTGTTCCTGGCTTAAAATCCTGAGTATTTATGCAAGTCTCTCCCTTAGTTAATGACTGTCCATTCATGACAGGGGTAGCAGCAACAACATCCACAGCAGGATCTTCACTGTCATCAGGAAGCGGATAACCACGACATACAGTGAGGTTTACATACTGGCTGACAGGTACCAACTGAAACATCTGCACAACATCTGCATGGGTGTGACCAAGGACACAGGTGCCATTGATGTCGACAATAACATCCCCTGATAAAACATAATCATGTTAAAAATATTAACACCATCAAGTCAAGTCAATGTTTTGCTGACAGAAAGACAAAAATAAATTTCACAATTAAGTTTGAATATGGAAACCTTGCACTTTCCATTAACTGCTGAAAAGACAGATTTCCAACACTTCTCTCTTAGGATTTCTCTCTAAAAAGTACATACAAATGTCTAAAATCTTAATTATCTTAACAGTAAAGAGTTTGACCTCAAGTTCAAGTGAATCATTAAAAAAAAAAAACCCTGCAAATTTTATTTAAAAACTCTGAGTCATACCTAAGAGCCCATACAAAGCTCAGCACATGGCAGTAGGTGTTATGTATACAGAAGAACAACAAATACTCTTCCTGGCTACTTGTATAAACAAGTTCTTGTCAAATACAACCCTTTTTGATTTTAAGAGGTCATTGCTTGTGTGGAAGTTTCCAAATTAATGGAAGTATTGAATTCTATGCAAATAAGGTAACAGTTTTATGTAAATCTGAAAATATATTATGAAATCTTGACAGCATGTATTTAATAACTATGATATGTGTCTCATGGACAAAATGTTGGAAATGTCAAACTTGAGGACAACTGCCCCCTTCTATTAATCTCTAGGGTTTGTTAATTTTATAAAGCAAAAATTTTAGTTATGCTAAGAATATGACTTTTGATTAATTTTAATTTACTTACTACTCTAGGCAAGGTGAACTCGGCCTGCCATCCCAGCAGTGCGGAAAAGCTGGGCAGAAGGACTGCAAATTCAAGCCCAGCTTGGCAACTTAGGGGCACCATCTCTCAAAATTAGAAGTATAAAAAATGCGCTGGGGATGTAGCTCAGTGTGAAGGCTCTGGACTTGATCCCTACTATCACATATCTCCAAAATTTTCTTGTTTAAAATTTTAAATGAACTCATTAGAAAAGTATGAGACCTCACATCCCAACCAGAAACAACAGTATCTATTCTAATAAAGTGCCCTGAAATATCCAGCATGGTGGTACAGAAAAAGAAAACAAACAGCCAGGCATGGGGAACCCACCTATAGTACCAGCACTTAGGAAGCCAAGGCTGGAGTACATAGACTGTGGCCAGCCTGGACAATTTAGTAAGACTCTATCTTAAAAATAAAAAATAAAAATAAAAAAGGGCCAAGAGAATAAAACTATACAAATGTGGGTCTATAATATATTGTATATAAGAAAAAAAAAAGATTTGAAAAGCTCAGCACATCTGTAAGAAGCAATCTCAGTGGAATACTAAATTTATTCTGCAAAAAAAAGTGTTTATTCCTCCCCAGTGGTCAGTAACCTGACTTGAAACTCCTTCAAGCTCCTCAGTCACAAACACTGTCAGCTACGCTAAAATATTCAACAATTACCATATACTTTGGAAAATTCACATAAAGGACACTTAGGTTTATAAAGTTCTGTAAAATCAGTAATTCTTACACCTATAATTCTAACAAAGAAATTAAATTTTACTAAATTACCAGTAAGATGAAAGCAGCAGAAAAATATTTGGAAAAACTGTGGGACACAGTACTTTATTTTTTATCATTATAAACGTCACAGTGGACCACTATTCAAAAAAAGGTGGTAAGTATTACAGATGGACAGTTTCTAAAGTACCCCACACAATCAAAGAAAATCAGATGATCAAGTCATCCTCTGAGATGGTTAATGAATTTACAGTTTCGTACATGCAAAGGATCCTCTACAAATTATACAAAGCATTCCAAAAATAATGTCTAGTAAGCTTTTGCTTATTTGTAAAAATGGACCTTCCTCAAGCAAGCATGCATTTAATTTTGAGGATAAAGTATTTTAATACAGAAAACTCTCTTTTTGGTTAAATAATTTTGTCTGTCTGTCTACTTACTTACCTATCCTCTTCCCTATATTTTTGGCTAAGGTATCCATATTCTTCAAGCACTTCTGAAAAGCTTTTTACCTGGTGCAATTTTCCCGTCCTGAGCTGCAGGACCGTCTTTCAGCACATTTTTCACTTGTAGGAACTCATCAGGTCTGTCTCCGCCAATGATGGTAAAACCAAATCCCATTGTGCTTTTTTTCAGTGATGCTCGAACAAGGACACCTTTAAGTTGGGATGGATCTCGAGTAAAATGTGATTTGTCCACATCTGGGCCAAAATGAGAAGTTGGTTTGAGGAAAAAAAAACAATTGCAATGAACACATCCCACAAAGCCAATTTCCCTTAGGGTGTATACCTCGAAAGAAATCGTCAAGGAAAAAAATTAGGGAGAACTTGATGAAAGAGAACAGTTTTAGAATTTAAACTCACAAATTAACTCACTGAAAAAACATCTAATAGTACAGCACATTATAGGCATTTACTGAGGGTTTAAAATGGATTCCCAGCAGATAAGGAATGACTACTATATGTCTCTATTAATAATATCACTTATTGATCGCCACATACAAAATATAATTGCAAGTACTCTATATGTATTCATTTAGATACTCATAATAACCACCTCAAAAGTACTATTATTTGTATTTCATAGATGAGGAAATAGAGGCACATAGATATTAGAGAATTTACCCAAGATCATATAGGTGAAATTCAAACCTGCACATTTAGCTTCATGCTAGAATAGCACTGATCATCACATATCAACGATTTTGTATATTGGACTGCGATCTCTTATGAACAAGACCTGTCTTAATCTAAGTAATTCTTGAATATTCCTCAGTGACTGGACACACAATAAGTATATTTTTAAAAATTTGGTGGTGGTATCGGGCCTTCACACTATGCTACATCCCCAGCTCATTTTTCAGTTTTGATTTTGAGACAGGGTCTCACTAAGTCACTAAACTGCCCAGGCTGAGGTTGAACTTGCAATCCTCCTGCCTTAGCCTCTCAGAGTACTGAGATTCACACCCTGTGCCACTGGCTCAAAAATATGTTTTGAACTCAAAATGTTTGTTCAACATGTTAGGCTTGGGTCGAGAATGTCCTCCCAAAGTTTCATGTATTCAGAAGGTGATTGGATTGTGAGGGGTGACCAGATCATGTAGATTTATCTATCAATTTTATGTACTGCTAAGATGTAAGGCCTGAAATGATGTATTCCTGCCCCCAGCTTCTAGGTCTTCTCACCTTCTGCTTTCCTGTTGTTAAGGCCATGAATGGCTTTTCTCCATGAGGCCCTCTGCCATGTCCTTTCGCCACTGCCAGCCACCTATGAATGGACTGGGAACTTCTGAAACTCTGAGCTAAAATAAACCTTTCCTCCCTTAAGTTATGGGAATAAGGTATTGTGTCCCAACAACAAGAAAGTGACTACAACAATATGCATAACTTAAGGAAGAGATCTATGTTTTTCAAGAGTAGTTATAAGAAGGAACTATTTCTCATGGGGAGTCAGCCAAGCCTTGTGGCACAGGCCTATAATCTGGGCACTCTGGGAAGCTGAGGCAGGAATGATCACAAGTTTGAGGCCACTCTGGGCAACTCAGGCAGACTGTCTCAAAAATCAAAAACAAAAATGGGCTAGGGCTGTAGCTCCATGTGAAGGCCCTGAGCTTGATTCCCAGTATCCCCCGCCCCAAAGAAGAGTCTGTTGGATAAGTACAACAGGAGCCAACAGACGCAGTTACTTATGACAAACGGGAACAAGGAAAGGAGGTAGGTGGGGAGGAGCAAAGCGTAAGACCTTCCCAGGCAACTTTTACAAAATCCACATGACGAGGCTTGTCAAAACCTCCTGCACTTTTACAATCTTTCCCAAATTATTCTAGTATTTGTAATACCTACCATCCTACTTGATACTCAGTGATGCAGGCAAATACTGTGGTGCGTTTAAGATTGATTGATACTGGCTAATGGAAAATTCTGAATGGTACTTACATTTAAGTAATTACCTTGGGAGAGAAGCTCATAATAAATTAGGGATTTAATAGTGGTCCCAGCTTTAAATGTAAAGAAACACTCTATAATTTTTAAAATCGAACTTAGGAGAAAAATAATTTTGTACTTTTTATACAATCATTACAAAAATCAGTGCTCACAATGTTCAGATGTTTTATTAAGATTACTCGTATCTTTACAGTGGCAAAAATTAGATATTCTCTGTTGAATTTTAAAACCGCAGCAGTAAAAAGTTAAACCTCATTCTCATTAACTTACTATACAAATTTTACAATTTATTCTTGGAAGAAGGATGAAACAAAAAAATCCTACCTGATTTTGACGCCCCAGCTTCAGCCTGCCCTAACTGCTTTTTTCTTTTGGCCTCCTCCACTGGGTTTTCAAACTGGGTTTTCTGGTTAAGGTGACTGTAAAATATAGAAAAATCAGTAATTTAGATTCAGATAAGCCAGTTATATATTTTTAAATAAATTATTGTACCTATGTTTTATCATCACAGGCTAAGGAATCAATATTTATCACCCCCCACATCCCCTAAATGGGGTCTTGCCAAGATGCTAAGCTCCCCAGGCTGGGCTCAAAATTGGGATCTTCTTACTTCTGTCCTCCAGAGAGCTAGGATTACAGGATTGCATGACTGGCCCAGCTCAGAAAATGATCTGTAGTATATAGAACAAGAGGAACTAACAGAAACAGTAGGAGGCTCCCAGAAGACACCTAAAGTCAAAGCTGCTGAAATCTATGACACAATATTTATTGTAGCTTCTCCATAAACCTACACAATATGGTGGACAAGAGTTTTCAAAACTATAGAAGAACTCTTATTTGGTGCAACTGTTTAGTAGGCTTTTTAAAAGGCAGTTAATGTTAGAAGGGTCTTAAGTTTCTCCAAAGTAAAACAAGCTATAAAGACACTTTTGAAGAAATCTCAGTACAGAACTCTTCTAGAATATTACTTTACTATTTTACCTTTTCACTGACTTGCCTACATCAATTAGAAGTAACAAAGAAAGTGACTTTCCTGGGTCTGGAGATGTAGCTTAGTAGTAGCGAGCTTGCCTAGCATATGGAAAGCCCTGGATTTGATTTCCAGCATCACCTCCCACCCCAACACACAAAACCTTGTTTGGTGACCCTATAGTATAGAACAAGTCTTTCTTTCAGTCTTAATATATTCATAATTATATAATAATTAAATTTGTATGTAAGCACAAGAGTTTAACTAGCATTTCTGATTGGGAGCATTCCCAGCTGGTTCTTGGAAAGCACAGAGCTCTGAGGAGAGAAAGCAGAAGTGTGTCAGGTTGAAGGGCAGCTACTGAGCCGACATACCAAGGGACAGTGTGTTTATACATGGACTAAAGCACCAATATTCTGCATGTTAGTTAAGTGACAGCTGGTTAAATTACAACTTTTTTTCTTAAAAATGTTTAAAGCCATGATGAGGTCACCTGCAGAAGCAATGGGAATCATTCCAGTGTCCTTAGCACAGATCTCTAACATTTCAGACAAATGACACGTTTTCCAGTAAAACCTACTTCAATGAGAGATCACACTGATCAACACCAACAAGTAAACACCAAATGATGAAAATTTCAGGATATAATTACACTTAGACAGGCTGAATCTACCTATGAATAGTCACACAAATCATACATTTGCTTTGCCCTTTGTGAATGCTAACAATGAAGGGGGAGAATAGAGCAGCAGGGACAAAAAAGACCAACACTTTTAACAAGAAACCCTAGCTTTCTCTGCTGGAGAGGCTTCTGGTGTATATTAACTTTGGAAGTGTGGTTAGGCTCACATAGGACAAGTTCCACTTAACATTCTTTAAACTCTGATTTCATCAACACTCAGGTGTGCTTCTGTTAGATACCAGAGAGATAACTTTTCTACTGAGTTAACTGTTTAACCCTTTGTGAAAATAAAAATGTTATGTACTCCTCTAAAAAAAAATTAGGTAGTGACATTTTATGTATTCTTAAGGAAAACAACTAAAAATTGACATTCAGAATAGAAAAAAACCCATTTAGAAAGACCTTTGGCTCTCTCCAAGGCCATTAGCTAGGGTGACTCACTTTGCCACTCAGGCACTGGAACATACGAAGTAGGAATTTGTATGTCCTTTGTAACATGTGGGAGAAGGGAGCAGAAGAATGCAGATGAGAAACTTTTCCCTGAAAATTCTTTGAGGAAAGAATATGATTTAGTGAAGGGAGTAATGACATTTGTTATCTTAGACCATCTAGATTAAACTGTCATTAACCAAGGTAAAACAAACAAAAAGGTGAAAACACTTTTTTTCATTTATGTTTACATATTATTATGTAATTTTTTGCATATAACTAGCCATAAAGTGAGCATCTCCACAAATAAGAGAGGACTTTATATAATCAGAGAATTTAAGAGTAATAAACAGGCATGCTTAAATATGTAATAATCTGAAGTATCATCTGTACATTTTTGTGTTTAATGTCTAGATTTTAAAAATTCATCTCAACAAACTCATGAATTTGAGATTTGAAGCCAGATATATATTTTATCTTTGCCACCTAAGCACATCAAGACCTTCAACGCAACGCAATCAAGACATTTCTAAATTTGTAAGTATTTTTTAATAGAAGGCTTACCATTAAATTTTGAAACAATTTTATCTTCAAAATTAATCTACTTCAGAATCCCATCTTCTAAAATGATAATATTCATGAAAAATAAAAACTGTCACTGCAGTTGGTGTTACTACTACAAGGCTCTTGCCAAAAGCAATCACTGTGCCATCTGCTCCGACAAACTAAGAGAGCCAAAGAGTAGCCATTCAAGTAACAGCTTTTTATCTCCATCAGTAAACTCAGTGCAGATCACGACAGCCGAAATTCAAAGCCTAACTAATCTGGGAATGAAGCCACACTCTGCAGCTCAGCTGATGCCACAGAATATGCATCCTGAGTATAGGCTGCCCTCCCTTAATCTAATAAATTATCATCCCGTAAATGAGCTTGTTCTGGGCACAATCATGCAAAATCATGGTGCTGCTGCTACTGTTGTTGCTTCTAATTTCTAGCTGTTCTATACACCTCCATGACAAATGGGGCCAGGTCACTCCAGGATTCGCCCTGAAGTTGCTTCCACATTATATCCTTGCTTAATGAGAACCAGATCATTCAGCTCAAGATTTTATAACAGGCAAATTACTTTCACCTCTTGACCATGTATTCAAATTCACTTGGAATGGGAATAATAAGAATCATTATCTCAGAAATGTTCAGCAGTGTCAATGGAAAATAACAGTTGATTGAAGCCCAATTTAAATAGGCTAAAATACAAGAGGAAGAAAAAACAATCCCATGAAACCTTTTTTCAGCTGGTCTCCAAATATTCCTTTGACTTGAAAAACAGTTGTTTCTTCCTTTATTTAAGCTGCATGTGCCTTAGGAAAAAACTAAAGAGTAGATATGTATTCTTTACATCCCATTTCTTCAGGTGCAGCAACATATTAAATAACACAATGAAAATAAAATTAGCATAACCTTTCAAAGGAACCAAAACATGGAAACTGTGAAGTTATATACCCAAGGGTCAGTCTAATCAAGTTTTTCCCTTAGGATACACATTAGATTTTAAGCAGTAATTCCAAAAATCTCTGTACACTCTGTCTCAGGAACCATCTACATTGCTATGGTCTTTAACAAGAGTCAGAAACACTTCTTTTACAGAAATTACCAGGAAATAGCACTGGTTTATGGTAACTGTTGAAAGCAGTAAATAAGCAATCATAAAACTGAGAGGTCATGTTGGCTCTTTTTCCAGGTAGTAACATCATTTTGTCTTCTCTACCTAGGCCTTAAACAGTAATGTTTCTGATAAAATTACTAGTATGGTACTGGACACCCGAGGTCAAAATCAATCTATAGCACCTGGAAAGAAGGCATTTTCTTTTTTTCTTTTCTTTTCTTTTCTTTTTTTTTTTTGAGATAGGGTCTTGCTCTGAAGTCCAGGCTGGTCCTGACCTCACTATGGAGGCCAGGCTGACTAATGCCAATCCTCTTGCCTCATTGCTGGGATTACAGGTGTGCACCACCATGCCTGGCTTAGTGTGGTGCTGGGGAATCAAACCTAGGGTCTTAAGCTTGCTAGGCAAGTGCTTTAACCACTAAGCTATTCCTCCAGCCCTGAAAAGGCATTTTCAATGGTTTTTAACAATGTAAAAGCTGGATAAAGAGAAAAAATATTAGATGTGACAAAGGTCCAATTTCTCTGGCCAACACAAAAGTATTTGGTACTCCTCTTAGGCACCTATTTATACTTAAACAAAGCAATTTTCACCTCCCTAAAGAAAACTAAACTTTTCTTGACTGTGTACCTCAAAACTTTATGTTTTAAAGTCCTTTGTTTCCGAGACAAACTAGCAGCATCAGAAGCAAACTCAAGAGTTCATCTGTCCAGTGCTTTCCTTCAGTTTTCCATCTACTACATTTCTCTTTAAAGGCTAAAGCAGAAATGATATCACTTCTAGCCATCAACCCAATAGGCACCTTTCCTTCCTTCCTTCCTTCCCCGCCTTCCCTTTCTTTTCTTCCTTCCTTCCTTTTTTTTTTTTTTTTTCCTGCTTGAGATGAAATCTTGCTATGTTGCCCAGGCTGGTCTCGAATTCTTGGGCTCCAGCCTCTTGAGTAACTGGGACTACAGGTGGCTGTCAAGATTACTTTATATATTTAGAAATTTAAAGCCAGCTTCTGGGTAGCTCAAAGTCTGTGGAGTAAGTGCCCACTGCCCTTACTTTCTTATTCCTGCTGTTGAAAAACTCACAAATTGGACGCCAGAAGGTAGAGGCTGTACCCAGTATGTCCTAAAGCTGTATGATGAAAGGGAAATGCTTGAAAGAATGTCACCTAAGGTAAGAAACTTACTCAACATAGTATGTGCCATACTGAGGGTCCTCTATCTTCTCCCAGCCATAAGGAAGCTCTGTAAACAAAAGACAATTTAGTGAAACGCCAGATTCCAAACCAACAGAGAAGAATTCATCAACGGATAAATGTTTTGTTTTTTATTATACTAATACATGCCAGTCAGAAAGCTGAAGGTTTATTTCCAAAGAAGAAACACAGTTTGAGTGTGTTCTTTAAAAATAAGAGTATATCTCAGCTGGTAATTAGAATCCTAGAACAAAAGTTGACATTAATCTGAAATGTTGTACCAGCCTGGTGGTGCAGGCCTGGTGTCTCAGCATTCTGGGATGCTGAGTCAGGACTGCAAGCTGCAACATGGGTGGGCAATGTGGGAAACTTGGTGAGGCTCTGCTTCAAAATCAGAAATAAAAAATGAGCTGGGGATATAGCTCAGGGTGAAAGCCAGGGCTCGATCGCCAGGACAACACATAAACAATGTCTATCTGAATCACAAGACACAAAGGCACTTATTAAAATCATTGTGCATTTAAGAAGCTTCATAATGCTGACATGTTATACACCTTCTGGTCCAATATAAGAAGCAAAGCAGCTACTTGTTCACTTTTTTTTTTTTTAACTACCACACACAATCATTCCTCTGATTACACTGTGAACTACTTCAAAGGCTAGTCCAGTCTTGGATTTTCACCACTTCAAGCAGGCAATAGGAATTTGTTTAAAACCTAAGGCACCGACTTGCTCTGCCGTGCCTGCTTGATGTGAGCATCTCAGAGATCGCTAACGTACCGCCCCCACCTGCTCCTGTGTAATGCTATCTGTGATTCACAGTCACACTAACAAAATGTCATATGTCACATGGGCAGGTATTATTTATGCTGAGAAATTAATTAATAAAATATAATGAGAAAAGCTGAAGGTAGTAAAATTTAAGATGTTCAAAAAACTACGGCCCTTCTAGTATAAACTAATTCTGTCAAGAAAGAATCCTTTTTCTTTCCCACTTTGGCTTCACTCCCTGTCTTAGTCACTTCTTCGTTGCTGTGACTCAATACCCAACACCCACAAACTTAGGAAAGGAAAGGTTTATTTTAGCTCACAGTCTCGAAGGTCACAGTCCAGGGGTGGTCGGCAAAATTGAAGTACACGGCAGAGAGAGAGGTGGAGGCAGCTTCCCCGGACAAACAGGAAGCCAAACTGAGGCTAGTTGAGACTAGTCCCCGTCCTCCAGGAAGGCAGGTGCAGCTTATGTATCCTTTCAGGTCTCCACCCAGTAACCACTCCCTCCTGCATCCAGGTGTGGCCACTACACACCGTTCATCCTAACTTAACTGCAATCCACCCCTCCAGACCAGACCCCAATCCACCAACATCACATGGTTCCATTAAGATACATGAGACTTTTGGGGGACACTCCAGATCCTAACCACAACTTTCCACCCCTGGCCCCCAAAGACTTATGTCCTTCTCCCCATGCAAAATGTAGTTAGTCCTTCTCCAAGAGTCACCAAAGTCTTAACACCTTCAGCACCGCTAAAGAAACTCCAAATCCATAGTCTCCTTTGAGATGTAAGACAAACTTGTAGCTGTGAGCTCCTGTTCAAACCGAAGAGTTAAGCACTACCAACATAAAATGGCACAGGGCAAACATTTCAACTCCAAAAGGGAGGAATAAGGTAATAAAAGGCAATAGGACCAGTACAATTCCTAAATCCGGCAGGGCAAGGGTTAAATCCTGTACCTCCATGTCCAACAACTGGGGCAATCTCCGGTGAGGCATCAACTCCAAGGGTCTTGGGTGGTCCCACCTCTGTGGCATTGCTGCTGACTGCAACCTCCATCCTCTCTCCTCTGGCCTGGATCCACTCACAGCCTGCTGTGTTTCTCAGCTGACAATCCATGCTCCTTGCTTCTCCAAATTTACGGGCTCTCCACTGAACCTTAGGCTTCTCCTTCACAATTTCACACACTGCCCTCCCACAGGCACACTGCTTGGCCTCCAAGGCCTTCCTCTGAAACCTGGGTGGAAGCCTCCATGAACCCACAACTCTTGGGCTTTGCCAGCTTGTAAAGCCGGGACTGCGTGGACGTCTCCAAGGTCCGCCACTGGCTTGAGCAGTGATCTGGCTCCTTTGTGTCATGGTTGCAGCAGCTTCTGAGTGCCTGGATTGCTGAACTCTGGGAAGCTGAACTCCAACAAACACTTCCCTCTTTGGCCCTACAGGGAGTATTGGCGTACTCTTCACAGGACAAGATCTTTTGCCTTTGCACCCTTTGATTGGTAAAGGGTGGGATCTTGCTGATTCCTGAATCACTGTGAAGGCCTCTTTTTACAGTCCTGCTTCCAGCTTCTTGGCTTGTGTTTAATGTTAGTCTCTTGAACAACCACATGCTTTTCCATTTCAGACTGTGAGCTTTTTGCATCTGTTCTCTCTGCCATTGTCTCCTGTCTTTTACTATAAAGCTGGCTAAAAGCCGCAAACAGTAGCCATGTAACAGTTTTAACATCAGTCTGCCTTGAGATTTCCTCCACCAGAGTAGGCAGTCCACCAACCCTAATTTCAGCTTCCGGCAAAGTCTCTGGTCAAGGGCAAAATGCCGACAAACTCTTTGCCAGAGCGTAGCACACATGGTCTTTAGGCCACTTGCAGATACAGTCCTCCTTCCCATCTGAAACTCCTTGAGCCTGACCTTTCCAATCCACACTTCTATCAGCATTCTGGTCTTTTGAGCTCCGAGCAGAATCTCCCCTCAAGCTTGGCTCAGAGCACTCAAAGGCTTCTCCAGCCAGCATCCCCAAACTTTTCCAAATTCCTTCTGCAAACTGGTTCCAAAGACTTCTGAGCCACATCTTCAGGTAAACTACAGCAATGACCCCACTCCTCTGGTACCAATTTCCGTCTTACTTTTTTGTTGCTGTGACTCAATACCCAACACCCACAAACTTAGGAAAGGAAAGGTTTATTTTAGCTCACCGTCTTGAAGGTCACAGTCCATTCGGGGGTGGCCGGCAACCAAAGTACATGGCAGAGAGAGAGGTGGAGGCAGCTTCTCCAACAAACAGAAAGCCAAACTGAGGCTAGTTGAGACTAGTCCCCGCCCTCCAGGAAGGCAGGTGCAGCTTATGTATCCTTTCAGGTCTCCACCCAGTAACCACTCCCTCCTGCATCCAGGTGTGGCCACTACACACTGTTAATCTTAACTGCAATCCACCCCTCCAGACCAGACCCCAATCTACCAACATCACATGGTTCCATTAAAATATATGAGACTTTTGGGGGATACTCCAGATCCTAACCACAACACTCCCTGACAAGCTTTATGAAGAACCACAGATACAGAATAAACTGGCTGGAATGTTTCAACAGATAGCTATAGTGCTATCAATTTTGTATCAGTTGAGCAAAAAGGATTTTCTTTTCTTTCTCTCCTTCCTTCCTTCCTTTTTTCCTCCCTCCCTCCCTCCCTCCCTTCCTCCCTCCCTCCCTTCTTTCCTTCCTTCCTTCCTTCCTTCCCTCCTTCCTTTCTTTCCTTTCTTTCTTTCTTCGCCTGAGGATTAAACCTAACCACTCTTCCCTCAACTTTTTTTTTTTTTTAGACAAGGTAGGTTTCCCTAACTACTAAGTTGCCCAGGCTGGGCTCAAACTTCTGATCCTCTTGCCTCTACCTTCCAGAGTGCTGGAATTGAAGACCTATGCCACTGAGCCCAGAAACAGGCCGGGGGAGGGGGGAAAGGAGGGACCAAACAAACAAAAAGACCAGATGTATACTATGGTGTCCCATGCTCTTATTTTCAATTTTTTTAAAGAATGTCTCAGGTATGCTGAAACATACACAAATAAAAGGAGTATGCTGCCCAGGAAATGGATGCACACATTAGTGGCTCTCAGTTATAAAGTTATAACATACTTTTTTGGGGGGGTATAATGGGAATTGAACTCCGGGCCTTTGCACTGAGCTACATACACAGCCCATTTTTAAACTTTTTCTTTGAGGGCTGGAGGAATGGCAAGGTGGTTGAAGCACTTGCTTTGCAAGTGCAAGGCCCTAAATTGATTTCCCAGCACCACATAAAGCCAGGAGTGGTGGCTCACGCCTGTAATCCCAGCACTTGGGAAGCTGAGGCAAGAGGATTAGCATGAGTCCAAGGCCAGCCTAGGCTACTTAGTGAGTTCAAGACTAGCCTGGGCTACAGAGCAAGACCCTGTCTCAAAAATAAATTACTCTGAGATCAAGTCTCATCCAGTTACTAAATTACTCGGGCTGAACTTGAATTTGAGATCACTCTGTCCAGAGTGCTGGAATTA